>CP098259.1:2420000-3620000 GCA_029635245.1 Nannizziopsis arthrosporioides | reverse complement strand
GTATAAAGATAGGTGTTCTTGTTTCTAAGAATTGATGCGCTGTTGATTTCTCCGCTTCGTGGGAATGTCGGTGATGTTGACCCCTGTCAACCCGCGAGCCAATAATGTCGCACAAACGAGCATTCCCTAAGCGCCGGGTCTATTCTTAGCATCTCTTCTGTTTCGGACCGTGAAATCATCCCTAATCCTAGATTTGCATGAATGCAACCCAACTTCTGTCACAAATAGCACGTTTGAATCGCACATCGGATACTTTACGTTTCCGTCCGAGTCCCGTCCGGTGGAGTTCACTGGTTAACTGCCCAGTTAACTATATCTCGTATAGTTAGCCTAGTACGGCGACAAGGAACGTCCTCTCAGGAGCTGCTAGGTGAATGGAGTGGCAAAGATATCCTAAATATGGTCCATATAACTGAATCTGTAGACTTCCGTCTTCGAACACTTTCAAATGGTTAGATTCCTCGTTTACTCCGCTGGATCGCTTGTGACTCCGAGGCTTCTGACCGTCTCTAATACTATCTTTGTACTATTCAATGTCATTTAGATCAATCAAACCTCAGGTCTGGCTCTAGTTTCCTGGAATCTCCTATGTGAGTATGATATGCATGCATGTACGGGACATGCATGCCCCTCGCCTTGACCCCTTATCGTGGGGGCGGTTTCCAATATTCCTGGCATATCTAATTTTGGCCGGCGCGTATATGCGAACGCAGCTTGGATTGGTTCTCGCATCACCACCTATCAAAAGCCAGCCCCAGAGCCATAAGCGCCCAGGTATATACCTAGTTCCTGAAGAGGAGGAAAACTTATAAAAGCGATGGTTAAGGCACGACTATGTCAACTTTTGAAGTCATCACCACAGACTCAATCTCTCAGGAATATCTTGGCCCCGCACTCGTCCCCTTCCCCCATTCATCTCAATCTATACTGAACTTGCCCTTCCTTAAACTCCACCTGACGTATAACTCCAACGATGCCCGAGGCAGACCCCGCCCAGACTGCCTTGATCGTACGACCAGCCAACCCTAAATCTAGATGGGCCATTTTCAACAACCCCCGCTTTCGCGTCGACAATCCTACCAACAAGCGAGCACATTCAAACGCCCAAGTCAACCCCGAAAGCCAAGATCATTTGGTAAACCCTGAAATACATCTAAGATTCGATAACCTAACGGACTATAAGAATGGCTGGTCATTTGGTGTCGGGAGCAGAACTTTTACCCCTAATATTCAACTTTACGATAGGGGAGAAGCTCGCCGTGACGGAAGAAAGATAGGTGCTAAGCATTGCTGCATCAATTACAACGTCGAAACCGGAAACCTCGTTGTCTATAACTGCTCCGAATTCATAACGGTATTGAAGGACATTGATATGGAAGCAAAGTTGAAGGATGAATATACTTCGGAGACGTTGAATCCTAAAAACGTCAGCTACTTGAGCATCGGCGGCCTCAAGTATACCCTGGAATACCCTATATTGAACAGAGCCCAGGAAGTCAAGCACAAAGAAAACTGGTTAAAATTTGTCCATGAGAGCGAAGCAGCCGGTCTTGACCTCACAGACCTCCATATCTCTCCTGCTGCCAGCACAAGGCCCAGAGTCGAACCACCTCGTTTGCTCTATGGCCCAAATGGAATCTATCGCATGAGTGAGAAGATTGGTCAGGGTGGTCTTGGTGTTGTTTCGAAGGCTTTCGGGGCTAGAGGGAAACCATTTGCCATCAAAGAACTGAAGGAGAGCCTTGATGCGTCGGAAGTTGGCTCGATGCTCCTGGAAGTCCATACTATTATGCACCTGGCCCACGTAAGTCTTTTCGAGGAAGCAAGGATTTCTCTAGCGCTAATTATCTTTAGAAACGTATCGTTAAATATGTCGACTTCATCAGCAACAGCTACGGCAATGCGTTAGTTATGGAATATATGCCGCATGGTAACCTGAAAGATACTTATCAAAAACTATCACCGGATCAACGGGTAGAAGCTTTGCAACAGATGCTCGAGGGAATTGCTTACATACACAGTAAGAACTATGTTCACCGGGACATCAAGCCAGATAACATTCTTTTAGCTATCAATAGTAACGGGCGAGTCACTGCTAAGATATCCGACTTTGGCTTCTCGAGATTAGCCGCTTTCCTCCGCACTAAGTGTGGTACGCCAGGATACCAAGCTCCAGAAATCTGCGGAGAAGAATATAGCTCGAAAGCTGACATATGGTCGGCCGGGGTGACATTGCTTCAGATTGCCGGACTTCTCAAAGGGAATCCTAGCAACCACAGGGAGAAGAAATGGTGCGCTAAAGTCGAAAAACAAGCGGATGACTTACGCGAAAAAAACCAGGGCCACCCTTTCTTCGAACTTCTGCGGGATATGCTCAGAGTAAACCCAGAGGAAAGACCCTCAGCCCAAGAATGCCTCGACCGTTTTTCCCAATGGAATAGAGAGCGACAGGAAGATCAAAGACGGCCTGAAAGAAGAGAAAGGTCTCCAACTCCAATGGAAATCACGCTATTGGATTCAAGCTTGCCAGCTTCAACCCCATATACTGGAACTCCGATGCAGCAGGCAATTGTGGAACAGGTATGTTATCTACTGCTCTCGTTCCTTGGCCCCTATTCAACCCGAAATGCTCCCATGGCTCCACTGGCCCGCTTAGCACCCAAGGCTTCTTTCAAAGAGCTCATATGAGCAACTTTAGAATGCTGGGTAAAGCGCCTGGCGTATCGATGAGGACGAGCACGAGTGTTGGACACCATTGAGCAGCACTGTATAGAAGAGTTGGCTAACCAGATTATGCAGATGGAACAGGAGGATGATGAGAATGGTAGTTCCATCTCGATCGACCTCGATGCCCCGGGAGAGCACCAACAAATCGAATATTATGAGACGAGTCTGATTGATGTGTCTTATGACGAGTACAATGAAGGTAGTGAGGTGCATGAGGACGGTGCACGAAAGCGCCAAAGGATGGTGTGAAACTGCAGAATGATTGCAACTTTGGGAGGAATTGGACTTTGGACACTGCCTTTCTTATCTTTTGATGTTATTGTTATTGCAGTTTTTTTTTCCAGTTTTTGTTGTGTATCGTTTTTTGACGTGCCTGTGATTGATTTTGGCTATATAATGAGGGTCAGCATACTGTTTCCTAGTTTCAAGCTGTTTTTATTGCGCTTATTTAATTAGTTAGGGAAGACTCGGATGAATGTTAATTTTCGGCTGGTCCGAGAATCTAGAACATCCTGTGATTGAGATCGTATTCAGTCCGCAGATTCTACCCATAAAGCACTAACACACTAACTGGCTTACATTCAATCGCTATACCCACCCATATTTCAAAGTTATAGCTTGGGAGACTACATATTGACAAATAAATCCCTTACTGGTCGGCGGTCAATTAGGAACAGAACGAATCCAACTTTCCACGGCCTCAATAGGAGATCGACCTCCCTGGAAATTTCCAGTCACAGCCAGATAGCCAATTTGAAGATGCGATGAGTCGACAACTCGTTAAAATCCATCGACCGGCAAGCAAAAGACGTGCTGAATGCCGGTTTAGGAAATCAATATGTACCTTAAGGTGTTGCTTCCCCACCCGTCGGCACTGCGGGGTTTCTGGTGGGGAAAGTGCGGGGACAGTTCTGGGGTACGGCAGGGCAAATTTGCCAGAGTGCAAGTCCAATGTCCATGGTCTTTTGCCATTGATTTGTTACTATTTTTAGTAAAAAATGCTCACTGCCTAGCTCACCATCTTTTCCATCACTTAATTTCATGTGATATTACAGCTCAAATTCATCATACTAGCTATCTAGCAAGCAGGCTAGCTTGCTGACTATATAGATTGAATTTGATGTACTAGCTAGCTCTAGCTAGTTTACTATCTAGTTTAAATTTGCCATACTAGCTAGCTGCTAGCTAGTGAGGATGTATGACCATCATCCTTAATTAGTGTATGTGATGACTGATCTTAGAATTTCTTTGTAAGGGATTCTGTTAACTAAGCTACATGAAAAGAGACTCATGTGATGCTGGACTGACATCACATGAGTGGAAAGTGGCAGACACCAGCTAGTTCACCCCCCCCCCCCCCCCCCCCCCTCCCCCCCGGGCCTTGAGATTGGATCAGGTATCTGGAGACCCACCCTAGATCTTAGAATACCCCCACCCTGGAGCCAGTATAACAAAAATACAACTGCGCGACCAGATTGCCTAGGTTTTTATTAGAAGATTTGATCTCAGAGATTTCAATTTGTCCTCAAACTGCCTAACAGCATGTATATTAGAATTATAACAAGATATTTACTCATTATTACATATCAGGGGGTGGGAGGGAGAAGAATCAGGAGATCACATGATCCGCCTCTGAAGTCATACTACCATATAATCTATAATTACTAAGCAGCAGAAAAGATTCTGCCACCTTGGCCAAAGACTAAAAACTTGGACTTGCACTCTGGCGAATTTGCCCTGCCGTACTGGGGTAACTAACTGCCCGTTCGGCCGGTGTGTTTAAGTAAATCGCTCGTCTGAAGTTCTTTCTCATCGCATCGTTAGACCAACTCTCGAATTCTTGAAGGGGCCCTTTTATCTGTTGTCGTCAGCTTCTGATCCCTATACGGAATTTACAGAGTATTATTTTTGATTTGCACGCAAACAGGCACAATGTTGAGGGAATACACGCCAATTGAAATCGGAAGTGTCATTCGCCATCATCCGGTGGATTTCGCCCCATATATCGAGCTGTACCAATACCTTCATGCCAATCCAGAATTGGGAAATCAAGAATATAACACCGCTAAAACTATTGCTTCTAAGCTCCATGCCCTTCCCGGTCTTGAAGTGCACGAAGGCATCGGCGGAACCGGAATAGCAGCTGTACTCAAGAACGGCGAGGGCAAAACTGTCCTTCTTCGGTCCGAGCTGGATGCTCTGCCGGTTCAGGAGCAAACAAACCTTCCATACGCAAGTAAGCAAACCGTGAAAGATGAGAAGGATGGAATTGTCAAGCCGACCATGCATGCGTGCGGTCATGACATGCATATGACGGCTCTGCTTGCTGCGGTTAATATCTTGATCGCTGCCAAAAATGAATGGTCGGGAACTTTGGTCATCGTCTATCAACCGGCTGAGGAGCTTGGAGATGGTGCACTTCGCATGGTGGAGGGTGGATTGTATGAAAGGGTTCCAAAGCCCACCGTCCTTCTGGGACAACACATTATGCCTCAAAGAGCCGGTCGATTCGGAATGAAAACGGGCACTATGATGGCAGCATCGGACTGTCTCAAAGTTACATTTACCGGGAGAGGAGGACACGGTTCGATGCCTAGCCAGACAGTCGACCCAATAGTTATGGCAGCAAGCACAGTATTACGCTTGCAGACGGTTGTCAGCCGAGAAATCGATGTTGCCCAAGAATTTGCCGTCGTGACCGTTGGAAGTCTACACGCCGGGCACGTACCGAATATTATTCCAGAAACGGCCCAGATGGAGTTAAACGTGAGGTCCACGGAAGAGGAGACAAGGAAAAGGGTACTGTCATCAATTGACCGAATCATCAAGGCTGAAGGCCACGCCAGTGGTGCGCCCCAGGAACCGCAGATTGAAACAACCATGAGTTTTCCTATCACAGTCAATGATAATGTTGTGACAGAGAAGCTGCAGAAAAACTTCGGTGAACTTTTTCCAGAGGATTTCAACCCGTCATGGCCCACGTGCAATGCCAGTGAGGATTTCACCCATCTTGGCAGGTCAATTGGAAGGCCATGTTGCTTCTGGATGGTGGGCTGTGTTGAAGCAGAAAGATGGGACGAGGCTGAGAAAAATGGAACGACCACAAAAGATATTCCCGTCAACCATTCCTCTTTCTTCGCGCCTGCTATACAGCCCACCCTTCAGACTTGTACCAGTGCTTTAGTAGCAGGTGCGCTATCCTTCTTCTCGAAGAAAGAATAGGCAACTTTCGAAGAAAAAATTGCGGCAATACCGAACAGTGTTCGCCGCGTCAGCTGGAAACACTTGCTGGAAGGATACCGATCATGGCCTGCGAGTTCGAGTTTCCTAATCTGGGAATTGGTGAGATACTTAATCATATTCTCACGACGACCATGTCTTGTAAATATGTGTGATGTACTGTGCATATAAAAATTTCGACGTTCTGGTAGCCTCTGGCCGAGCCATCCCCGCATCTCAATGGGCTCAAAAATCCTCTGGAAGTTAGCACTGCTGTTCACTGAGATGTCTATTGAGACATTTCTATTATCAGTTGGATCATACGATTGGATGACCGTCAGATCAGTCGTCAAATAACCCATGGTAAAATCTAACCACTGAGTAATCACTTTGGCAATCTCCATAAAAAGAGGAAAGAACACTTGGGATTCATACCATTTTTTTTTGTAATTTTATCTTGTGCTGAGTGAAACTTTGTTCAATGGAGGGGAAATAGTCAAATAATCACTTACATTACTTATGGATAAATGATCAAAGAGACCTGGAAGTACTTTGTTCTGAAGTCGTGTATGAGCCTCGTTTGCTCCCGGTTCTTTTGGCGAGCGCATTCTTCTAGCAAAGCCCAGGACACGATATGGCCAAGCTGCTCGTCTTTTGGCTGATCGTGAATCTGACCTCCGTTTGCCTGATATTGCAGTCTATTTCGTGCCAAATGAATCGTTGCGTCAATGTTGAAGGTAAGAACCCGGCCCAAGTAGAATTCCTCAGCTCAGGATCAAACCGAATACTTCATTCTCTTTGGGTGTTGGACAAAGCCATATACATCAAAAATGACTCTTCACCGATAACTTGGCATTGTGCATCGACAAAATCATATTTGTAGGCATTCTGTGCCCTGTTATAGATAGTACAGAGGCTCCTTGGATTCTTTCAGTTGTATATCGCGGGCTGGGCCCTGGATTTGCCATGATATGTGCATGGTCGCCCATGTGGCTCTTGCGCTTCTTTGACCTGCTGGCAGATCGGCATTAAAAACGCCCACTTCGACACCGGTATCTTGAGGACCTGTCTCTGTCCATATTTTTGGCCTTGACCACTGTGATCGTGGCCTTTTGCTGTCCTAATCATCGAAAATGAGTTCGAGAAAACTTGTTCATTTCGGTTTCTTCCCGCCACGGCCGTGGGCATGGGGGCATTCTTTGTACATACATACAGTACTCTTGCAGGGAGAATTTCAGGGAGCATTGAGGGTGTGAGGTTCGCAGCGGAGGATATGGTAGTTTGCGTGGCTGACGGGTGATGGACCAGGTTCGTCTCTCGTAGGGTTAGGAGGTAAAATCTTGGAAGATCGGAGTTAGGTCTTTCGCTCTCGTGGACGTCTGCAGTCTCATCGAGTTCTTTTACGCGGAGATGTTATGTTGACCAAAGTCCAGTCTCTATCACGTGATCGAATACATGTATGTAAAATGAAAATGGTTGGTGGATCACGTGTTTACCACTTGAGTACCGCACCTGGTAACGTGACTCGAGCACGAACTTCTGCGCATTCGTATTGGTTATCTATCTCTCGCAGAATGTGGCATAATCAAAGCTTCTATCATCATATCAGATCCAGCTGCTGATAGTTCTTCATTAAATGCGATGCGGGGAAGATTTGCGAGCCATTACTATTCATTTTCAGGTAGTTAAAGCAATACCGAGATTTCCAAGAGCTTTTGCCTGATATTTTTTGGTCTTAGAGGCTTCGCTAGAGGCTGGGCATGAATGCTGATAACCAACAAGGACTCAGGCCGCGCTTATCTATGGATCCTTTCGAAATAATTTCCTTTCTGGCTTCGTTGGCGCCTTTCGTAAGACTCCAAGTTAAGTGTTAGCTGCTCCGTATCTCTTAAGTACTGCCGATCTGGCTGTCGTGTCCCATGAGGAAAATCGATGCAAAAGATGCTGTCGACGAGAATCAAACCAAGGTGTCATCGGCAGGGGTGGTGGAAGCTAGTGTTGTGTTCTTGTCCCCCGTTTGTCCTCCGTCAAACGAAGTTTTCACAAACATAAAAAATCCTAATCAGAAGGAGCAATACTTTTGCCTCAACACCATAAAGATTGTAGAGCTCACAAGCTCAAGGATCCATCGTCTGGAAGCTCCATAAAATTTTAAACTCAAGCTTAAAATACGAGAAGTTCTTCACAAGATGCCCACTTCTCCGCATCATGAAACCCAATATTCCGTTTCTCAAGCCTCTGGATATCTCGATCGCGGGCGATTTCTTGGTCAAATATCTGCCGCTTGAAAGTAGCTTGTCTACGGCATATAAGGTGCCTCAAACCCCTATCTGATCGTGCGCAAGGGAGGAGAGTCGCGCGAGCAGAATCGGATTCTGGGACGTATCGCAACTTGCGTACGTTATACCGAGCGCGTCCTGTTTCGCCGATCGCCGTGAGCTATTCGAAAACGGAAACATTATCTCGGGTTTGATCTTTCGAGACTTTTAGGCCAAAATGGTGGTTGAAACATCTGCGCGAGATGATTCGGTGATGCGGAGAGCGTCGGCAGATGCCAACGCCAATGCGGCGCTGGAGAAGATGGGATACAAAAGCGAACTCCCACGTAATCTCAGTATGCTGAGTATTTTAGGACTGTATGTTGTTTCTGCCTGCTGCTGATGGGTTTCGGCGCGGTGTTTCTGTGCAATTACTGACCAGCTGTTTCATCCGATAGGTCCTTCGCGATAATGGCAGCACCTTACGGACTGAGCACGACATTCTATATCACGTTGGTAGACGGCCAATCCGTGACTATAATCTGGGGCTGGACCTTTGTCACCTTGATATCTATCGCCATTGCGGCGTCGCTGGCTGAGATTTGCTCCGTATATCCCACTGCGGGCGGTGTCTATTACTGGAGTGCGATGCTCTCAACAAAGGAATGGGCTCCGATGATGTCATTCATCGATGGGTGGTTGACACTGGTTGGAAATTGGACTGTGACACTGAGTATCAATTTTGGAGGCGCGCAGTTGATTCTGAGTGCTATCTCGCTCTGGAATGAGGAATATGTGCCGAATCAATGGCAGACAATTCTCACGTTCTGGGCCGTGATGCTTGTCTGCGCGTTGGTCAACGTATTTGGTTCTCGCTTCCTAGATCTGATCAATAAGATCTGCATATACTGGACTGCCGCGAGTGTTCTCATCATCATGGTGACTTTACTATCAATGGCGGATACGCGCAGAAGTGGGAAATTTGTGTTCACCCATTATGACGCCTCTGCTAGCGGCTGGTAAGGGCAACCTGCGAATTTGTACTTTGACCATGCTTGCAACTAGAAGGATGCTGACATCTTTTTGCAGGCCGTCCGGGTGGGCGTTCTTCGTAGGCCTCCTGCAACCGGCTTATACATTAACCGGTTATGGAATGGTTGCCGCTATGTGCGAGGAGACGCAGAATCCTCATCGGGAAGTTCCGAAAGCAATTGTGCTATCAGTTGTCGCTGCTGGAATAACTGGAGTCGTATACCTGATAACGATCCTCTTTGTCCTTCCGCCGGTTGAACTCCTGCTTGCTGTGAAGAGCGGTCAACCGATCGGTCTTCTTTTTAAAACTGTCACGGGGTCTGCTGGTGGAGGTTTCGGCATGCTTTTCCTGATTATCGGGATTCAAATGTTTGCTGGGATTGGGGCTTTGACGGCGGCAAGCCGCTGTACGTATGCATTTGCGAGAGATGGCGCGATCCCTGCGTCAAGATTGTGGAGAAAAGTCAACCACAAACTCGACGTTCCTTTGATGGGCATTGTTCTGTCAACCCTCGTGGATTGCCTTCTAGGGTTGATTTACCTTGGATCATCGGCCGCCTTTAACTCCTTTACTGGAGTCGCAACGATCTGCCTTTCCGCATCTTATGGCCTGCCGATTCTAATTTCCATCGTTCGTCGACGGAAGATGCTTCAAAATGCCCCCTTTTCGCTGGGCAAGTTTGGATATGTCATAAACATCGCAACAGTCCTATGGATCTGCCTCGCTGTGGCTTTGTTTTGCATGCCGGTCTCGCTCCCCGTGACCGCTTCGTCGATGAATTATGCCAGTGTTGTATTTGCTGGCTTTGCTACCATCAGTGTAGTTTGGTACCTTGTCCATGCGCGCAAAGTATTCAAGGGCCCGCCCGTGATCATCCATGAGAGCGGGTCGCAAGATCATGTTGGTGTCCAGGCAATAAAGGGAACAGGTCATCTTGAAGGTGCTCTGTCTGACCAATATTCTGATTCGAAGAAAGAATAACGTCGAGTGGGCTTTCCTCTTGTATTTTGTTGATTTTTGTAGCGTACTACCCCATATACAACTAGAGTGGCGCACAGATAGCTACTGTGCTACTTATGTACATACTTCTTTTTGAAAATGAGGCCTTGATTGCTCACTTTACGAAGTGATAAATATTTTGCAATTCCCGAAATCCAATAAGCGCAATATTTATTTTCCGTTCTCAGTCATTGGACCCCACTTGTCGTATCGTGTCATTCAATTTCTTTTCTGTGCCTTGTTCACAGAAAAAGCAATTAGGGAAAACAGAGCAAGAAAGAAATACAACCATGTCCACTCCGTCCCTGGCACCAAGCCAATGACCTCATTTGCCTACTCAGGTTCGTGATGCATCTCGCTTGCCTCATATCCTTGCTTCTTATATGTGCATTTTCACTAGCAGGTGGAATACGTGCAGCAATCACATAGTACCCGAAGACATCTCCTCCGTGTGGCTTTTCGGCGGCAATGATGATTGGGATAAAGCGTTGCCGTCGACGGGTAGACAGCCCAGCAGTAGAGCCAGTGATCGACAAGCATCCTCCTTCTGCTCGAGACGGATATTGCCTTGACTGTGACGCCTGCCAGGCAGCGGATAGCCGGCATTCCCCGATCGGGACAAAGGACCCTTGCTTCCGGAACGCAGGGGATTGGGCGAGATCAGGGCTCCCAGGGCACACAAGAAACTCACAGCCTTTTGCTCTTGCAGCTCTTCCACCCCCACGAGTAGCCGGCTCCATCTGGAGCCTTTTGTACAGGGTTTCTCCCTACCTTGAAATTGTCGGTGCGTTTTGATTTGTAGTCCAGTCCAGGGCCGCTGGAGTCTGATCCTTGAGTCCCCGCAAATATGCTCCGAGTGGCGCCGCTGGCGAGAGTTCGCCGAGTGACTTGTCAGTTGTCACTTAAAATAATAGTGGAGGTCAACGAGCGGAGAGACGAGGCAAACGTTGGCTGCTTATTGCGGGGAACATCTGACTTCAACACCATAAAAGCGAATTCGCTTTCGCCAACCACGAGATGAAGGAGCCTAATTGCAAAAATATCGAGAACAAACCAAAACGCCCGAGATACCTCTCCTACCTCGGGTAACTATGATGGCTCTCGTTGGACAGACAAAGCTGTATCACCGGTCCAAGTGCGAGCAGCGAACCGGCCTGTCCTTGCTCTTGCATCCGCTCGTCTAACACGAGGTCTTGCAGGGGCTTTCAGTCCTTCCTACATCTTCAATCAGGCAATTAATAATGCCTCAGTCCACTTTCGGGCGTCATCAATGGGCATTCTGGGCGAAGGTCTCTCCGGTCCCAGGGCAATGGTATCGGCTCGCCACTATTTTGCTTAAAATGTACGAGCATCTCCGCTCTGGGCTTCGATCCGAAGCTTAGCCGGAAAGACTCACCGTTCTTGCCGTCACTTCTTCTGAACGAGGGAGAAAAGCGGGGATAACCAGCTTCAGATTGTCTTTCGGTTGCAAGAGATTTGATTCACTTGGAGCTTTCTCGGTTCATTTCCTAGCCCAGCGGCACTTTATATTCATACTAAAACCCCTGCTTTGCTCTCTCTAGCGATGTTTTCGAGGTTCAAACTCAATAGCAACCGTCGACGGATGTCCTCGACTAAAGAGAGAATAGCTCAAACTGCAGCGATCATGACAGGATCGAAACCGGCGTCTGAGCTCCCTTGGGATCCAGACAGAACAGTGCTACCCCAGCGCAAAGATTTGCCATCCATTCCGGGAGCTCCGGAGGGCGCTGCTTGGGTCTGGGGGAAGGATGATCAGGCAAGAAACCTCGCCATTGGGAAATCGTGGCTTATTTTGGCATTTACTTATACTGATCTTAGATTGGGAGACTCAATCTCCTCACTCCAGCTCGCGTGAAGGCTGCTGCAAGTGAGATAAAGACCGGAGAAATGGTGCCCCTGAAGTGAGTCGCAGTTCCTTGAAGCGACCTTGAATATCTTGCTTATATTTGTATCCAGTCTCCCACTCAACGTTCCTGAAACCCCTGCATTTGGTCGGGAGAAATTCGTGCACAATATCAAGACGCTACATGAAAATGTTGTATACGATGATACCTATCAGATGAATACCCAAAGTGGAACTCAATGGGATGGCTTTCGACACGTATGCTGGCTGACCTATTCCGCACCTTTCAAACATTTGCGGCTAATGAAGCATATACTAGTTTGCTCACATGACGACACAAACGTTTTACAATGGGGTAGGCTTACATGGGCCGATTTTAAAGTGCACGAGTACTGACATACTGTTAGGCCAAAGGATCGGATATTATCGGGCCTGAAGCGAATCATAAATGCAGCATTCACCATTGGGCCGATCATGGTATTGCATCTCGTGGTGTTCTTTTAGACTACTGGGGCTATGCCAACGCCAACGGCATCCAATATGACCCTTACAAGACTCATGGTATTACGTATAAGGATCTTTATGAATGTGGAAAGGCACAAGGGATTGATATTCGACCCGAGGCTCAGGGTGGCGATATCAAAGTTGGTGATATTTTGATGGTCCGATCTGGGTTTGTTGATGCCTATCATTCCAAGAGTCCCGAGGAACGGACCAAACTCGCTCTCCGAGACGCTGCAATTGGTGAAGACCGCCATAGTGAGCAAGAATTTGCTGGTCTTGCCCAAGAAACTCCCATTGTTGACTGGTTACATGACTGCTATTTTGCTGGCGTGGTTGGAGATGCTCCTGCTTTCGAGCAATGGCCAGTGAAGGATTACTTTCTCCATGAGTATATCCTTGCTCTCTGGGGAATGCCACTGGGTGAAATGTGGGATCTCGAGAGACTTGCCGCTAAATGCAGGGAGACTAAGCGTTACTTTTTCTTCATCACAAGTGCTCCCGCCAACGTTCCTGGTAAGTTCTCCTTTTTGAGCCTTTTATATTTGATATACAACGTTGCTAAGCATTTTTATAGCTGGCGTAAGCTCGCATGCAAATGCGATTGCAATTTTTTGAACCGCGGACTTTTTGAGCCCATAATGGATTTTATCGCTTGAATCCAAGCGGCTTCAGGCATTGGATACTGCTATTTTAGCGAATAACTAGTTATTTGAGTGGGGTCTTGGTCGAGAACTGTTTACTTAGGCAAGAATTTCATTCTCAAATATATCCTTTTTGAATAAAGTGCGATAGTTCTGTCCTAGGGAAAAGACTCAAGGTTGGGTGATGGCTACCGCTACAGAGTCCCGTTTGTGTAGCTATAGTACGCTTCCGAAGGGGTAGATTTATCATCAAACCAACAGTTCATCAACGATCTTCTTATACGCAGTCATCGCAATGTCGTGCAGCTCCCTACCCAAACTAATGCGACGGACACCTAGCTCCTTCAGCTCCGGAATTGTCAAATATCCAGGGCCTGTCTTCAGTCTCGCGTTTAGACGCCCATCAAATGCCTCAACAAGGGCTATTATCTCCTCTCTAGACACGCCTCGGCCAGCCAATCCTCCCCACACGAAAACGCACGTAGCACCGGCGTCGAGGAAAGCTTTGCCTCTCTCAATCGCCTCATCGATAGTCCCGCCGTGACCTAAAATATCGGCTCTTGCATTTATAGCAAAATCTGGAACGCCTAATCGCTCCGCTTCCTTCATAACTCTCCCTACACGTGCAGCTGCCTCGTCCAGACTCATCAATTTCCCAGTCTCTGCATCTTCGTCCTCGAGATTGCAGCCCACAACTCCAGCATCGATGAGACCGGCCACAACGCTTTCTAGTTGGTCACCCCAGCCATCGCGCATATCGATAGTGAGTGGAACCATAACGCGCTCGCCGCCATTTTTTTCCTGCAAAGCAGTTTCATGTTGGTTCACAACAGCATTGATATCGCGAGCTGCACTTATGAGCATCTCTGGTTGGAGCTCCTCGTCCTCCTTGCCTCTGACCGCAGCGACCGCGTAGCTACTCGTAGCAAGAGCTGTAGCACGCCCACTTCCGAGTACAACCTGAGTAGTAGCACCGTCATAGACGTTGCAGAGAACAAGTGGATCACCGATTTTGTGCAGCGAGCGAAGGTAGGCTGCGCGTTTGTTGAGTGGATTGAAATTGGCCATATTGATCGATTAGCAAATTAAACTTGAGTAATAAAAAAGTCCTTGTTTGACAATATTTGCGATTTCGTCGTCTCTTCTTCGCTTGGTGACATTCTCCCCTCACACGGCGAATTTCGCGCCATTTTATAACTGAGGATTCTTACCTTCGAGCTCATTCAAGTCAGAGCAAGGTTGATAGCTGACAAATTCAATACGGTAGTATAAGTCAATTCCGTCTTGACCGCTGCTTTCTTGCGATGAATCTCGATCGAATATCGTCACGTCTCGTGTTGTGAAACGCGTGTCGCCCAATCGCCGCGACGCCAGACCGACGCGATATCACGTGGTCTAATTTCGTTCAAATCTTCCACGTCTTGGACGTTGCTGTCGACCGAGAAAGAACATTTGGATGATCGAGAGGAAATTTGATGGGCATACACTGACATCACTGGCTGCATTTCTCCAAGAACCCTGGTGTCCCTTGATTATATGCTCCTACTCCGTATAGATTTACACATGCCCTCATACCCTTTCTCACTCCAGGGGGTGTTTGGCTGATCATGGAACCGTGATACTCCTGTCAAGACACTAAAGCTTCGATGCCTGCTCCTGAGATTTCTGTTCCTGCTCTTGTTTCTCGAATTCCGCCCTTTTCGGCCCAGAGAAGCCGAAAATGTACGCGGCAATCTTGCGCATCTGGATCTCCTCCGAACCTTCGGTAATACGGTACCGGCGGAAATGTCGATATATGTGCTCAAACGGTTGATGGCGTGAATACCCGTTTCCGCCATGAATCTGTGCGAGTCTTCATTAGCATCACGACCCTTGTGGGGACATCCGAGGAGATTTTGTTAAGCAAAAAAGGAAATATACCTGAATGGCTCGATCTGCCGCCTCGCAGCACAAACGATTCGCCCAGTAGTTACACATCGCAACCTGGTCAGTGAGTCTTTTTTCGATCTCGACCCATGGCTTTTTACCTCCCATAGGAATGGCCGCATCGGAGTGGCCTCCACATTCTGCGACGATCTTGTCCATTTCACAGCCTGTCCTGAGGATTAGGAGTCGTAACATCTCCACTTGAGTCGTTAGCTCAACCACTTGAAACTGGATTACTTGATTGTCGGACAAAGCCTTTCCGAAAACATTTCGGGACCGAGCATACTCAATTGATCGCTCGAGACAAAACTTAGCAGCGCCGCACGAAGACGCTGCTTGGCGAATACGGTTTTCGTGGACAAATGTTTGGGCGATGGCGAGACCGGCGTCCAATTCACCTAGGATGCTTGAGCGCGGGACAAAAACAGAATCCAATGACACCGTGGCATGGTCCGTAGGCATATTGAAGGTCCATTCATAGCTAATAATTTTCAACCCTGGAGCATTTATTGGAACGAGAAATGCTGTTATTCCCCGTGCGGATCCTGACCGACCCGAAGTACGTGCAAACACGATCATATGGGTCGCATTGTGCGCGCCCGTTTGCCATTTCTTTGCTCCGTCGATCGTGAAACCGTCTACCTGATTACCGGAAGCAGGCGGGTGATCCCCGCGACAAGGGCGGGCTTTAGTTTCCATGAATGTCGCATCACTTCCGTGTTTGGGCTCCGTCAAGCCGAATGTCGTCCGGAAGTGCCCCCTTAACCTTGCTGGAATGAGTGTTCGGCGCTGCTCATCATTTCCGAAATGATGAAGCATGAGCAAATCTGGAAAGTTTCCTACCACGCTGTGTTCAGTTTGCAAATCATTTGCTAGTGACACACCGCCGCCGTATACAGAATGAGAAGCGAGATGGAATCGAATTGCACACATCCACAAATTGGTATTGGGATTTGCTTGGCCTCCATATATCTTGGGTAAAGAAAAGCGGAAGAATCCTGCCTGGTCGGCAAGGGACCGAGCTTGTGCTTTAGTGTGTCCTGAATTAGAACTCATATTTCCTATTCGACGCCATCACACTCGCATACCTTTCAAAATTTCCCATTCTTTTCGTGGCAATCCTCCATTGTCCCAATCCGTGCGAGAGTGCTCCCGGCGATAATCAAAGAAGCGATTATTGTCATCAGAATGTTGCAATGGAAGTATTTGATCCTGGATAAACTGATCTAAGGATCTGATATATTCTTTCAGATCCTGTGGGATGTCGAAATTCATGCTTTCGGACAAAGTCTCCAGCGCGATGACAGTTGAATTAACGCAAAGGAATTGCCAGTGGTCGACCGTTGGCTGTTTTATCGATACCCAGTACTCCGTACCTCCTTATCATATGGTTCTCGGTAGTTCTTAGGCTGTTTACTAGTTACAATTCTAGCATCACCCAAGGCTCGGACCTTGTCCCTCGGCCATTCGTGGGGATGATAACCGGTTAAGGCAGCTTAGTCAGCTACGGAGCGAAAGAATTGCAGCTCGGACAACACACATTGGGATTATGCAATAAAGGGATCACCAGCTCGCAAGTGGTTATAGGGTGTTGGAAGGAAAGAGCAGGCTGGTTGGAGGCTACCATCCTCTCCAGCTCAGCCATACATCAACGATTCGGTCGCCCTCGACACCTTTTTGGCTCGAATCTACAACAAGGAAGAAGCCAAACCCAGCCGCGCAAATACAACAGTGATTAGGCCAGAGCCTCACTTTCTCTCCAACTGAAAGCTCCCGCATTTCCTCTATAGGGCCCTCCCATCTTAAAATACCATGCTCTTGGCTTATGCGGTTGAGTACCCACCCGATCTGATTCCCTTCTGGGTCATACCATCCTACTCCTTCCAGCTCCTCAACATCTCTCCGATTGTGCAACCATGGGGTTACTACACCCCAACCGGGATAACTTTTGCATGGCTCACGGCCCATGCAGAGTGACCCACACGCTATAAGAGCTTCTGGCCTTTCCCGGTGTGGATACAAACTTGCAACTTCTGCCATAACAGTTAAAGCTATGTTGTTGAAAGAAAGGCTGTTCGCAGCTGGGCGTGCATGCGCAGCAAGTTGTTGCAGATCGAGCGTAACGTAAGCTCCTGCGTGGAGCTCAATATCGTACCTTTGTTGAACTTTCAGAACCAAGTCCTTGACTCTTTTCTCCGTCGGCGATATGGACTCCGGTTGAGTTAAGTTCTGTGCCGAAGTTGTGGTGGGAGTTGCCCCCACGGAAATGATGAACCGCCTTTCAAGAGGCTCCCATAGTTCTGAAGCTTGCGCGGCCGCGATCTCGCATTGCTCGATTTCCATCGCTAGATAATCCAGGGCTTCTGAGGTTGTGTCCGAGCTATAACTTCGTCCCATGTGGCTATAGAATCCACGTAATTCTATTACACCAGGCTTCTCCCGCTCTATCATTTGTATGGCCGATAACAGCACCTTGAATTGAGGAGAATCAGGAGAGAGGCCGGCGCGGGTATACCCGGTGTCCAGTTTAACAAATATTCCCAGAGTGTAGCCCGTCGCCTCGCGATAACGAGAGAGAAACGGCAAGATATCTAAAGAGTCCACTAATACCGTGATGCTCGCTTTTCCTAAAGCCTTGCCAAGAGCGGCCAAACGCCGAAAGCATGAGGGCTGAACGGGAAGACCATATATGACCTAAAGCTAGTTTTAGCTTCCGGTGCCATAGATGATGGATAACAATTCTAACATCAACTGATCGACCATTTCCCTTGCATTCCTCAAGGTATGGATGTAACTGCTCTGCCTCCGCCAGAGTGGAAACAACTAGTCTGACAGTCTCAGCCTTTTCACCAACCTGGAGGCGAGTAAGCTCCGTCGTCTAAATATACCTTGTCAGCAGTCTTGCAGTGGGACCATATCGGATAAAGATTCCAAAAGCATAGGTTGAATATGCAAGAGGTTTCAATCTGATACACACCTTGTGAGTCTTCACATGAGAGCGAAAAATCACACCCAACTTTTCAGCAGCATCGAGCATGAGCTGGCAATTCTGGCGCGCCACTGCTACATCTATGATAGCAACCGGACCGTCGATATCGTGGAGCAGGCGCCCAACGTACTGATCCTTGAGGTCAGCCGGGGAGGCATTGGGGAAGTTACTAACGCCCGACATGGTCGTCAATTTCCCTGCCCTTATGCCCACTGATCAAGACACGCTGCAAACTGATCAGTACCGTGCGAAAAATGCAGGAAATCAATGTTTGACCAGCTTGTTTGAATCGCGACAGATGACAAAAACATTGAATCGGACGGTGCCTTGACATAAGGTACCCCGCAGTCGTCGCGATCAATCGGGCTTGGCGTTACGACTGACCAGATACCCCCACAATACGCTTACCAATAGTCTTTTGTTCCTGTACTGTAAAGTCGGTACTCCACGTGGAATTTCTCTTGGCACCATCCCCCAAGCTTGGCGTCCGCTGGCTGACGCGGGATATCAAAAGGAGTCAGCACAAGCTCGATTCGGAATGAAATGCATAGACAGAATGGAAATCTGCAATGTATGTCTTGCAGTGGCGCTGGCTGGTCACTGCGTCGGCGGTGCCTTCCGCGCCATCCAGACACGCCACGGGAGGCACAGTTCGGCAGTGATCCGGATTCACCCTTTAAAGAGACCGCTCATGATGCAATGGCCTCGATCGTCACGGTGAACCGAAATATGCATTTCAAATTGAAACATTTCAAACATCAGAAAAATCTAATCTCTAATGCTATAAATATCCTGTAGGGGGGTCTGAAACGTCATATTCATTCTTCGGAGGGATCGACGAGGTATGTGTGACCTTGGTTCTCACCAGATTTCCAGGATCCTCAATTCTCGCGATTGGCTTCGTGGTGGAGGCAGAAGATACTCCGCACAAAAAAGGCGGCACTCGCGACACGATAGTGGTCTAGCTCCATCCGGAGGATGCGGCCGATATGATCTCAAATCACCATTGAGGAAAGGTAGCAAGTCGATTCCTGCGTCTAAATTTAGACTGACAGGACCAGCGAGGGCTAGGATTCGAGCTTTATGAGCAAGGATAAATTCCTGTCGTGACAATGAAGATGCAGTGAGAAACATTTTTTCTTTTTGGCGATGGGAAAAGAAAAATTTTCAACACCTTGTCCTGTCTCAAGGTCGCCCTACCAACCTCGCAGCCTTTTTCTAACTGAAACGCATGTCATCCGCGGATTCGCAGGGGCAGACTCGCATTCATATGAAGCACTGCCTGCGATTCACCGAGATTGTGTGTCACAAATAGAGCTGATGGCACGGAGATGATAGATCGACGGTTCAGATAAGGCTGAGGAAGGAGACCGGCTGTGGAGCGGCATCAGGAAATCCCAGGAGGCAAGGATGACCTAATCGGGTCCGACCACCTTGCCTGGTCCGAGCGCCCGCCCGCCAAGGCGCTAGCGCGAGCCGGACTCGGCATTTTTTGCTGCATCGCGGGATTCTTGTCTCTTAGGAAAAAAAAGCAAGAGAGGTCGGGACGCGGCTTTTTCCACTTTTCCACCCAACATCCAGCTCAGTGGAACTATTGACACGAGCCACCGCACTATTATCTCCTGCCAACTCCACCTGACCCTTTTGATTCGAGGGATGGAAGCACCGCTAACACTTTCTCCCCTCCTATCAGTGCTCACACAGCAGCCGCTATCTACTTTGGAGTGGCTCTCGGCAACGGATAGTGGCAGTTGGCGTTGAACCGAAGGCTATTTTTGTGCTCTGGCCTGGGCTATTGCGCACTGCTTGTGAGCAATTTTTGCGGCCCTTTTCATTGTCTACGATTACACACTGCGTCTTCCGAGCGGGAAAAGTAGTAGTGAAGCTGAGTCCAGGAGACAGCTCAAATATATAAACCCTACCCTCCTCCTCCTCCTTCTTCCTCCGCTTGTCTATCATCATCTAACATCATCAAAAATCTTCAGCTCCTCTTTTACTCATTTCTTTGACTTACCTTGAACCATTCTATATACTTAAACAATCAACTTCACCATGCCTCGAAGACCTATGGAAGCCGCCAAGAGAAACAATATGTGTGGCGACAAAATGCTTCGTCCTCTTGTGCCTGGCATCTATGTACCCACAGTCTGCTTTTTCGACCCCAAAACCGAAGATCTGGATCTCAAGGTTATTGGGAACCACGCCGTCAGACTCGCACAGTCTGGCGTTACTGGTCTGACCGTCCACGGCTCCAACGGCGAAGCCGTTCATCTTTCACATGACGAACGCAGCGAGGTGATTCGTACTACGAGAAGATCACTAGACGATGCAGGATTTTTATCTATGCCAATAATGGCAGGTTGCAGCGCCAACTCGACCAGGGAGACTATCAAGCGTTGCCAAGAAGCCTACGACGCCGGGGCCGACTGTGCTCTAATCCTTACTGCGGCTTATTACCGCGCCCTCTTTACACAAGACTCCGTTATCGAGTACTTCCATGATGTGGCAGACGCGTCGCCAATTCCGGTCGTCATCTACAACTACCCACCTGTTGTTGGTGGACTAGATCTCGATTCCGACACTCTGATTACACTGAGTAGACACCCGAACATTATCGGCTGCAAGTTCACGTGTGGGAATACGGGGAAGCTAAATCGGGTAGTTGCCGCCCAGGCCCGGGGTGCATCTAGCTCCTCGGACAAATGTTCCGCATCTAGATTTCTCTGCTTTGGCGGATCGGGTGACTTTACACTGCAGACATTGATTGGTGGTGGTGATGGCATTATAGGTGGAATCGCGAATATCGCTCCAAAGACGTGCGTTCGTGTTGAACAACTTTTCCGCCAGGACAAAATGGTAGAGGCGCAAAGAACGCAAGAAATCTTGGCGAGAGGAGATTGGGCTGCTATTCAGAGTGGCGTGGTTGGAATCAAGTCTGCGATGATGTCCCACTGTGGATATGGAGGTTACGCCCGAAAACCCCTTCCTCGACCTACAGCGGAAGAGCAGTCCACATACGCTGCGCAGTTTAAAGAGCTTGTGGACTTTGAAAAATCACTATGAGACAAGTATTGGTAAGATCGAATGCTCGAGATCTGTTTATGTCAACTGAGGTAAGGTGATTTTTGCAAGCTGCATGCACGGGAACGAACTTGGACTATGTCCCTCAAATGGGCCGCTGGGCTGGAAACAAGGCTCTGATTGCTCAAGGATTATTCCATAGCCAAGATAATAATAGTCAATTTTATGCTTCTAATTTTTTTGATCACCTCAGGACCAGACCTATCAACATCGAAAACCCAGCAGCATCTCGGTTCGAAGGGAGCTTCAGAAAGACGCCTTGCTTTAGCCATTTTAGCGTACATGAGCCAATCGCGAGCGGCGCACTGCAAGCTCTTCGAGGTAGTTAACTGAACGTTGTCAGGGGCTCAACGGGGGTGGCGCGGAATGACAGGACGCTGATAGCAGTCAGCTCGATAGCCTGTGGCGACTATCACCTCTCTAACTCCAGATACATACGTACATACATACCAGGATTTCAAAGCACCCTTGAGCACTTCCCAATTTTGTTTCTGCCTGGCATCATGCGTCCCGATCAAAGGTCAAAGCTTCTATTTTCCCAGGAGGAAGTTAAGGAGTGCCAAATACGCCTTTTTCTTCCTTTGGCTACCCCCACGAAGCTTCACCCACGCGAGCATTGCCCCACTCGTTTGTTCACGAGTCTCGAAAGAGCTCAATTAGACGGCATGGCTGTCAGAAACTGCCAAAGTTGGGCAATTATCTCAAGTGGCGGCAATTCAGCCTGCAGCAAGAGCAGTGCTTAAGCGAAGAAAAGCGTTATTGATTCGAGGCCTCGCGGTCACTCGTACTCCGTAAACAGCTCACTCGCTATCTCTGATCTCCGTACGATCCCGTACTCGCGTTGACTTACAAATGCTGCTTGCAATGAGAAAGTACGGAGTAGGAGCTGAGGACATTTCTCTCCTTGCTGGTCGGAGAGATGTGTCACATCCCAAGTCCGAGTCTAATTATATAGTCCGTTAGGCTATAGATATAGGGGCCGCCGGGTGGTCTGTGGGTGGGGGTAGCCCGTTGGAAAATGTGGGGGTGGAGCTTAAACCCCACGCGTCACATTCGGAACGGTTCGGGAACAAGACCGCTAGAGCCGATATGGCATAGCTCAATACTTGCGCAGTACTGTATTGTCAGGCTCGGCGAAGGCTCGGGTTAACGATAATACGGCCCGCGTCACTATATATGGATCGCTCCTGGCCTCGCGGAGAATCGCGGACATAAATCAAGGGAAAGTGTATGTATGTGCCTTCCCGCCTTGAGTTGCAACCAGATGTTGCCTTCCTCGGGATGCGCGCAGAGGATATTCTTGGTTGTTGCAGGAAGCAATCCGAGTTCCAGTCATCTGACTCGGATTCATGCCGGGATGCAACTGCTTAAGCGACGCACAGTCGACCCGTCTGGGAATCTTCATATGTATGTGATGCGCAACGTGTCTGCTGCTCTTGAAATTCTGAAATTCATTTGTTGGGCACTTTTTCTTCCTATCACTAAACAGCGAAAGCAGGGTCTTCTCCGTGTTGAAATACCTCAGCAATTAACGCTCGTAACAATGCCTGAACCGCCGTATCCCCTTCACGAGTCCATCCGTGACCTTATCCATCCGGAATATGCAGCATTTTACAACGAACATATTATAGACAAGCAGCAGGTTCATTATCAACCGATTGCAGCGTCCCGGACCTCAGGTGTTCTTATTCCTGGAGCTGGCCCAATCATTCCTGTTGGTAAAACTCAGGACCTTGTGATCCGTCGCCAGGAGTCGGGAGGACCGGATGTTTCCCTACGATGCTTCATCCCAAACACAGATAAGAAACCTGCGGGTAGATGGCCGGTTTTGCTATATTACCATGGCGGAGGCTGGGTGTTGGGAAATATCGACACAGAGAATGTGGTGTGCACCAACATTTGTGCAAGGGCAAACTGCGTTGTGGTCACGACGGATTACAGGTGCGTCGAATCCACAGCATACAAGTAGTAAAACAAAGATCCTTGCCAACAGATTTGTCTAGACTGGCCCCTGAATGCCCATTCCCGGCGGCCGTGGACGATTCCTGGGAAACTGTCCTTTGGGTCCACGGAGAAGGTCGCAAAATCTTGAATTTGGATACACAGCGTATCGGTGTTGGTGGCTCTTCTGCTGGTGCAAACCTTGCTGCCGTCATGGCTCACCGCTGTGTCGCACGAGGACTACCATCGCTCAAAGTCCAGCTCTTAAATGTCCCGGTCATGGACAATACGGCCGATGTGTCGAATAACCGCTCATACAGAGACTATGAACACACTCCAGCTCTCCCAGCAGCCAAAATGCTTTGGTACAGATATCATTATCTTCCAAGGAAGCTGGATAGAAGCGATCCTGAGGCGAGTCCTATAATGTACCCAGACGATGCTCCCACATGGAACGGATTGCCGTATGCTATAGTGGTTGTTGGAGAATTAGATGTGCTGCGGGAAGAAGGAGAGCAATACGCTGCGAAACTGAAGCGCCACGGAGTGGAAACCGATTTGCATGTCATGCAGGGACAACCACATCCATTCCTAGCAATGGATGGGGTGCTTGAAGCAGGAAAGCAAGCTATTACCTATATGGTTGAAGGCTGCGAGAAGGGATTCTCACAGTGAAGTCTCTTTACAATACAATTTATCCCATTTGCAGACAATAATGCTTCCGAAGCAACAGTTTATGGTACCGATCCGATTCGGACATATCATATCCAATCATTTCTATTGTCCGTGATCGGACAAATTAAATGATGGAAAATATGACGTTTAAGCTTCCAGAGTTTACTTTTCTTCACGCAGAGGAAATTTATTATTCCCCAAATATTTGCAGATTCTTCTTCAATAATGGAACCTTGTAACTCGAGATGTTGGTGGTGCACGGGAAACCCTTGCTAGTCGGCCAGCCATGGTCCCGTGTTCGCGCCCACTTCCCCACAAACCTCAGCTTCTGTCTTCCAGCCACTGCTTGCCGCAACCGTCTGGTCTTTGTTCTTCCTCAATGAACCAAGTCATTGAGCATGACCTTTGAAATGCTCCGCATTTCCTAGTTTCTCGTTCTCTTCACTTAAAAAAAGGGGCTTAAGAGCAATTCGTCTGCACTCTTTTCTGAAAATTCTCCGCACGTTCTGTCTGCGGAAGACTGGAAGCTTTACCTTGCACGGATCATTGCCCGACCCTCGTTTCTCTAAAGCTTTGATTACGAGACGAGTGCAATACTTTCACACTTCTCTCAACAGGTCATCCAGCTCATGAGGCATAATGGCCGCCAGTGCTCAGGGAATAAACCATATCGAGGAGCAAGAAAAGGTGCCTCATGATCAAGGAACTGACCTGCGAAGAAATGATGCGATCCCTGGGGATTCACTCAAGGAAGCTACCACCCAGGTCACCGATCATGATGCTGAAAAGGCTCTTTGTTTCAAATTCGACATTCGATTGCTCCCCATACTTGCCACTATGTGTAAGCCGGTCACTATTTGAAAGCTGTGGTCCCTGTCTCTGATTTGGCCTCATCCGACCTTGTAGATCTTTTCAATGCGTTGGACAGAGGGAACATTGGCAATGCCCAGACGGCGGGATTGAGCAAAGGTATATACGGTCGGATTCAGCTGCTGTTCCTGGTGTGGCGAGACTAACGGTGATTTCATCTAGATCTCCATTTCAAGCCCGGTCAATACAACCTCCTCATATCCTTGTTCTTCATTCCCTACGTCGTGTTTGCACCGCCAGTGGCCATGGTTGGAAAGCGCTTTGGTCCTGCCCGAGTGCTCCCTATACTCATGTTTACTTTCGGTGCCTTTACCCTTGTGTCGGCCGCTGCTCGGGACTTTGGAGGTCTACTGGCACTTCGATGCTTTCTCGGGGTGGCAGAATCGGCTTTTGCACCTCTCGTTATCTACTATCTAACCACGTTCTACCGCCGAGGCGAATTAGCACGACGTATTGCGATTTTCTACGCCGCTTCCAATATCGCTAACGCATTCTCTGGCCTTCTGGCCTTCGGTGTTTTCCAGATAAAGACCGGAATACTTAAAGATTGGAGATACCTTTTCCTTATTGAAGGTGCTTGCACTGTTCTTTTTGCTGTATTTGCGTTTTGGTATCTCCCCCAGAGTCCAGCAGAAGCAAGATTTCTTAATGAAGCGGAGAAGAGTCTTGCTTTCCACAGAATTCAAGTCGACTCCAGCTCCATCGTCAGTGAGGAGTTCAACTTTCGTGACGCTCTTGAGATCTTCAAGCACCCTACTACGTACGTCATTCTCGTTATCGAAACTTGTGTCGGGGTCCCGATACACTCCGTGACTCTGTTCCTACCCCAAATTATTCAACGGCTTGGGCATAGTACAGTCGTCACTAACCTTTACACTGTCGCGCCGAACTGCACCGGCGCTGTTGTTCTCTTAATTCTTGCGTACTCTTCTGACGCATGTCGTCTCCGATCGCCTTTCCTTGTATTGTCATTCCTACTCGGCTTCGCCGGATTTATGATCTATACTGTCATTAACGATATCAAAGCGCAGTCTAAACTTGCATATTATGCATGTTTTATGATGACCTGGGGCTCAACCGCTCCATCGGTCCTCCTAAGCACTTGGTATAACAACAACATCGCCAACGAGAATCGCCGAATCCTTCTGACGTCAATCGGCATTCCAATCGCCAACATCATGGGCCTTGTCAGCGGTAATATCTTCCGTGAGAGAGATATGCCAAAGTACCAGCCAGCGCTGATCACTACGGGTGCATTTGAAGCGGCTGGTGCCCTACTCGCTACATGTCTTGGCCTCTACATGGCCTGGGATAACCGTCGCCGAAACAAATCGCAAGGCGTCAACCTTAATGCTCGCGACATCCCTACAAAGCATCTTCGTGCTGGCCCAGATTCACCTGAGTTTCGATGGTATCTATAAGCCAATTTTTGAGTTAGAAACGTCAATGGGCGCAAAGCGCATTACTTGTGCCAAATGTTTGCTGTGTTTTATCAGCGATCGATATACGCGCTACAAATCCTACGCACCAATGTTTAAAATCAGTTTCTCAACCTAGCAACGGGCCATTTCTCGCAACTTATTCTCCAAGGCTAGAAGGGTTCATGGCCTTTGGTTGATGCAAACATATTCAATCTTAGATGCTCAGCATATTTTCAGTGGCTTAACGGTTAAAATTGAAATGATAAAGGAATGGAGATTGTTCAGAAAGGCCCTAGCTATCTCCTTGCACACAGACAAAGGAATGTAGTACTCTTCCCTCCCAACATCACCATCCTGGTCGGACCTCATCTTGATATCACTTTCCCTTGGAAGTCAAATAAGATAATTCATAAAAGTAAAAAGGCCTCGATTTCATACTATGCAAAGCAGTTCCAAACACGTTGTGAAATCATCATAGTAGTGCAGTCATTGTCAACCACCATCATCTCATCATCATTCCTCATGTCAGCAGCGATCCGTGCATCGGTTACGGCTTGAAGCAAGCAACAGAAGCAAAAGAATCTCCCGCAGGAAGAAAAAAGGCCAGTAAAAGAAAGAAAACCAATCATCCCAATGCAAAGTGACAGAAGAAAGCAAAACACACGCTATCAATCTAAAAGAGGTCAATAAAACACATTAGAAAAGAGAAGAAAAAAAGAGCTTAAAAAATTCTCGCCATGGTAACGTCATGAAAATCATCAATCATCAAGGATCTTTTCTCCATTCAAAAACACTCCTCAGGCCATTGGAAATCTCCCTTCCTAGGACTCTTTCTCGTCTTCGCGGGCAGCGGAGGCACACCATTCTCACCTGGCGTCGCAGTAAATGCCCGGGATTGTTTCGGTCTCAGGCGCATTGAATGCCCTCCATCTGACCGCCCCAGTTTTTCTTCGCTTTCGGGATAGTTATCGGACATATTAGCGATACACTCCTTCATATCGGCCGAAGGTCGTCGTATCGCTGTCTTGGCTTCTCGCGACGGCTGGCGACGTGCAACCGAGGGAGTCGGACTCGTCACCGATGATGGTGCCTTATACGAACGGCTGGATACTTGATATTCATCAGTCTCGGAGTCAGCTCCGATGGTCGTGGCACTTCTTCGAAGCGGCTTCAGCGCAGGATTTGACGAGACGGCCCTGGCGGTTCTGGTGGTTGGTCGCTTGACTGGAGTCCCTGCAGTTCTAATGTGGTCACAATGTTGACTCATTAAAGTGTCTTGGTTTAGTAGAAGGCGCTCGGATGGTAAAGAAGAGAGCTTTGTGGGTTGAAAGTGCCTCCTCGCTATAACTGGGGAAGGGGGAGTTGAAGCAGCAGTAGCAGTGTGAAACACACCTTCAGGGGACAAGGCACGAAGCTCTCGCTGCGCTTTGAGCCATTCCTCTTCGAGTTTGCTAGCCTTTCTTGTGAGACGCTCCTTCAATTTCTCCATTCTTCGCAAGTCTTTGACCGATGATTGTTTGGGAAGATGTTTAAGACCGACATCCGCTGTCTGCCTCTTGCTTGGAGATATTGAGACGAACGATCTTGTGGATCGGATCGTGGGAGCTGTTAGCATTCCATAGTCTGCTGGAGGGCGAGGAAGACTCTTGTTCACATTTGATGCGAGAAATTCGTTTTCTCTACTGCTGCAAGAGGCTTTTACCGGGCTAGTAGTTCTTGCTCGATCTCCCTGACCATGATACACCATCTTGTTGGTGCCCGGGTATCCTGAAGCTTTGAGATCGGCATAAGCCTTTTCTGCTCGCAGCTTTCTGTCCATTGGAGACTCCCTAGTCTGCGGCTTCGCCCCATCTTGTGGGCCCTTCCAGATGCCCGAAACATTTTGAAGAACGCCGTGAAAGCCGAATGCGGAAGCGAATTTTTTCCAAACCGCACTATTCCAGGCTCTCTTGCGTTGGCCGGCTCGGAGGTTAGATGAGGTGAAGCCAAATGAGGTGTGGTCTTAGACTGTAGTCGATAAAATGCCTTTCGCGGCGACATCTTCGGTCCTAGATCATTTAAATCATCGTCTGTCAAATCAGGAACAATATTCTCGTCGTTTTCGCCTGTGAATTCAGGTGGCGGCTTCACACTAGCTCGATCTCGCATACTGCCCTCTTGAAATCGTGATTGGCGACCTGGAAAAATTGCGGATGGGTAGCGTGAACCATTCAAATTCTGACCCCTTCTGGGTCTCAGAGAGGGCTGGGCATTGTTTCTGGTGCCATGGTTCTCAATTAATACTGACACATTGGTGCTGAGGGGCCAGTCATTGTTCTTGTGACGCTTTGGTGGTGTGGCCTCAGCAACTGGTACCACATCTGCATCCTCGAAGCATGAGTCGTCATGGGATAACCCGGATTGGGAAACATGTGAGGCACTGTCATCATCTGTAGTTGCCAACTTCCGTTTTGATGAGCTTCGAGGAAGGCCTGTATCTTCGCCAATTGATTGGCGAAGCGTGCCTCTGAGTTGACGCGCACAGGCATTGTCGTATTTTTCCTCCTGAAAGCACAGTCAGTACCCGCAGCTGTCCTTTCATATTTTGACAGGTCGAAGCGAGCGACTTACTGCAGTTTTGGCTAGCCTTGCCATCATTGCCAGCTTGGAAATCGACCCTCAAAGCGCAACACAAACACCGCAGTAGATATCACCGGTATCCGAGAGAACGCTTAGAATCTCCCACTCCAGATGGCTTTTTCCTCGGATTTGGTATAGGGTTGGACAAAGAAACCATACGAAACGAGAAGGATTGAATCGAGGGAGGATAGAGGAGAAGAAGACTGCAAAAAAAAATGGAAGAATAATCACATTGCCGACCAGAGAAAAAGCGCAATAAGTGAATGACAGCTCCCAGAGAAATGAGTGCTCCAACGAGTTATTAGTGTTGCAATGTTTTGGTGCCAACACTAGGTACACTTTTGGAAAGTAAACAACAACGAAAGGCTCGAGGACTCGAAGATTTCTGTCCGACTCTCTACTTCAAGAAAGTTAAAAACAAGAACAAGGATCTTGGAAAAAGAGATTAAGCCCCAGCAATAGCTCCTCATTAATGCAGAGAATCATGCAAGGAATGCAATGGAAATGAAGACTGGCGTCATGATCGAAGCAGAACACAAAACACTTGCGGAGAGTCGAGAAGGTCGATGTTGAATTTGGTTGCGCAGGTGATCGCCCGCTGTGGGGCCCGCGCGCCACAACCGGCTGAAAACGGCTTAGCGCAGGGAATGGGCGACGACCCACTCGGACCACGGAGAAACAGTAAATGCGTACGGAGAATATTTGATCCGAACAGACATCGCCCGACGTCAGGAAGCCACGACTCCGTATATCTCAACGTCGGGTCTGACCTAAAGAGAACGCTCTCTCTCAGCCAACCGCCTAAGAGAGCTGCATACATCATTTGACATGCTATATCTTATGTTCATATTTGGCCGGAACTTTTATATTACTTCGTAAAGCACTCGTGGTACTTGCTTGGCAGACTTTCCTCATAAATGTTATGAAATGAAAGCGTCGGAATCCCACAGACTTTGCAGTATGTTAGGCTTTCTGGCGCTCAAACTTTTCAGTAATTCTGTATGGAATTATTTTGGCCTGCTTCAGCGAGATCTGTAGGCAGTGTGCGCAATCTCCTGACACCACTGTTTTGTGTATTTGAAGGTACATACAGTTATGGATATCGGGGAGCTTTCCGCACAACAAATCACTGAGAAGAGTCGGATTTCTCACCGTATATTGATTTACCCCGCATTAAAGAGGTAATAACAAAACTATATCCAGTCGTTACTTTTCATATTTCGTGGCTATAATGGTATCCAAAGTACACTGGTTCAATGCCCTCAGAGTCCTATTGGCGGCAGAGTCTCTCATTCTCTTGTCAGTTAATGCGTAGGCCTTTGTAGCCTAGTTTGCTTTTCTTTGTCAAGATTATCAAATCTTGGAACTTGGTAACTACGAATCAGGTTTTGGATATCAGTTTGTCACAGGGGGAAAGTGAATATAAAGCGGATGTCAGTTGGTCACAGGGGGATAGTGAATATAAAGCCCTGCAGGGTTGCTTTCTTTGTTCCCTACACCCTATATATAGTCGCACTGGGTCTCATGAAGAGCTTCTGAGCCTCTTTTTTAACAACTTATTAACCCTATTCAAATCGTTTTTGCTCTTTCCATCCAATACACACAAAACTTGAGACTCAAGAAGAACCTTTTTCCAAGTCATGGAGATCAACTGTGTGGCCACGTCGGGTCGAAAGCACCTCGCACCTAAGTTGATGGAAGTGGGAAGGCTCAAGGATCCCATGTTGATGACCGTTTTGAACACTGACGGTGAACCACTAAGTCGCTTTCGCAAAACTGATGAGTCTCCTATTCTTGCTACTATCTCATTCTCGACGAAGCCTCGGCATTATTCGGTCATTGAGATGAAATTTGAGGTGTCTTCAAGAGACTCCAAGAACTCAGCTATTTACACCTTAATGTTAACACATCAAAATGCTTCAGCCATACAACATACACAGTTTACTAGCGAATCTGCAACCGAACTATACCCTGAATTTGCTGCCTGGGTTACCAGGAACGAGCTTGATATCACCATGTTTGGCGAGCTAAGTTTTCTTTACAACCGTGATCGGCCTTATGCAAATAGATTTTATTCGCCGAACAACGGTCAACCAATTGTCACGGAGATGACAACTATTCAAAACATTTTCAGCAATTCGTCTATGAAATCAATCATTGTTTTATCTTCCAATCTTGAAGATCAGATGTTCTCCGTCTTAAATCAATGGGCTGCAGAAAGAAGACATTCGCCTCTTGAAAAGTGGTTCCCAAAAAATCAACATTATCCTCATATAGAAAGTTTTCTTGGCAAGGAATTGCGTCCTCAAAACTTTTCTCTCCCACCGGCGAATTCTTTTATCAACTTCACGGAGTATGTCGTCATTCAGGGCTATGCAGCTTTACAAGAGCACGAATATGAGCAAGATTTGCTCCCTATTCATGCATCTGCCCGTACTCACATCAAGATTGTCCAATTTCCCGGGTTTGAACCGGGGGTGGTCTATTACGCCTATATCCCTTTTGAGACGCTTCAAAAACATTCTACAGGGAAATCAATTGCCACTATGCGTCTATCAAGTGGCCATAAAGGACATTTTATTTTTGATCCAAACGACGCCTGTGAAAAACATTGGAGGTTCGAAATACCTGAGCAGCCGGCATTCACTCTTGAAGGCCATGTGGCATGCATCATGCTTCGTCCTTTTGACATTGACACTGGCAAGTATGTCTCAGATCCGCGAGGCTTCGAGCCGAGAGTAATCGAGCAAGATGCCATGATTTCTGATACTCCGGAGCTTATCAAAACTTCCCCCATCCATGAAGTCCGCCTTTATGCTCGATTTCTCAGACAAGATGTTTCGCCAGTCTATCAATTCTTTATTGCAGCTTCAGCTACAACAGTATATCCAGCGGCCAGAAAATCAAGCCTGCATCCCTCACAAAAGACTTCTCTGTGGATCTGATCTGAGTAATTTACCAGTTCTGGATGGGCTTCGCAATGTCCTCCATGCTCATTTCAGAAGATGAAATTAAGAATCTTATTGAAAAAAGTCAACTGAACCAGCAACAGACTGAGGCCATAAGTATGCTTCGTAACCTCAGAGGCGGTGTCAGCCTCATCCATCACCATGGCCCCAACAAACAAAAAGCAAAGCAGGTAAGTAAATCCTTGAGAAATGAGCTGAAAGTGAGGTGAAAGTGAGGTTAACAAGCTGATTTTGAATGTCTAGCACCACGACGAAAAAGACCACCTCAAAGAAAACCGCACTGGGAGTTGAGAAGGCAAATAGCGCTCCCAGTGCCATTTGGCTTACTAAATCTCGCGTCAAACAAACCAAACCAAGTCTGAAGGAGCAAGCCAACCTGAACGCAACCAACGCTTACAAGGCCCGCTGGCTGGGCGGGAAGCCAGACCCGGTATGGGCGTCACTTCAATTTTCGAATGGCGTTATCGTCGCCATTCGCGCCTGCAAATGCTAATACTCTTGGACACAGAAATCGCTCAAAGACCCCGAGGAGATTCTGCGGTATGTCCATGTTCAGCAAATGTCACTGTGTTGAATAGCCAACTACACCAAAAGAGAACGTCCTCTTTTAGCGCATTCACTAAGAGTCTTATATGGGGCTACTCCATAGATATCCTAATATTATGGTCTGACACACTGTCAACGCCATTTGGCTAACTAATTCTGGCGCTAACGCTAGCCGCATCCTGCAGGTGGCGTCTGCTCTTTTCCACTGAGGTCACGTTACCGACGGTCCACGTCTGCAAAATTAAGAGCTCTAATCAGGTTGCAGAACAGTCGACTGAACAAATGGTCGCTGATGCTTTCCAGTTACTGGCCAAGGATGACGATTATCCACCGAAAAGGCGAGACTCACAATAACGTGGACGCGCTGTCGCGATTTCCGTCTATACCAACCTATCCAACAGAAGTGCTGTTGGAGATGGAGAAATCTCTTGCTGATGAAATCGTCCAAGGGCTATCAGAAGATACGCATTGGAAGTTTCTGGCGAATTTAATGGCTCTCTAGAAGACATGGGATTCCTTGAGCAATCCATACAATCCTACACCACCGGCACTGAAACCGCAAATGACTCATACAGAGACCAAGCTTTAGTAACCGCACCTTTCCAAGTCTTGATTGTGTCTGGAGACAACGAAGCAGTCTCTCACATCGCCCAATGCATGTATGACACCGCTCGGGCGCGGATTCCAGAGAAAATCATTGCATCATCCTCAAACTCAAGCATCCAGTGACCATTCGCCTACATTCATTCTCATCAGAGGGCAAGATGGTAGAGTGCAAAATGACCAAGAGTGTGAATGCTCTCTAAGACTGTTTTGAACTTACTTTCAGGACAACACACGGTGTCGCGAATCGTCGTGTGAAGTCATTTGAGTTGTCACTTGCGTACTGGATGCTGACCTTTGCAGGTTTCAATCCAGAGATTCAAGAATACTATGATAAAGATCATGTCGCTACCTTTATATATCTTTTCACGGCCACCAGAGAAGGATTTGCGATGTCTTCAGACCAGAAGTTCCTATTGAATGCCGCAATCAAGGACTTACGACAGATTACGCTTTGCTGCGCACACGCCATAGTGTGCACCGCTACCACAGCTGGCGATTCTGAGTTATATTCCAATTTTGAACCAGCAATAATCATCGTTTACGACGCTCCTAAATTGCAGGAGATAATACAACCGAATACTTGCGCTCGATATAACCCTGACGCGGTTGTTCTGGTCAGAGACACATGCCAACTCCTCCCTTATTCAAGCTCTCCAGTTCCAAAAGCGGGTAAAGAGAAATATGTCAATGGGTTTGCGCAGCAACTTCGGAAATCACTTTTCGCACGATTGATTGCTAATGGACATCCATATACCATGCTTCGGATACAACATAGAATGGACCGTGACATATCACGGCCGGTCAACGCTTGTTTCTACGACAATAAGTTATTTGACGGACCTCAACGCAGCACTCGCACGCAGACCATATGCAACGATATTCGAAGCTTCAACCAATCCACATTTGAAAAATCGTCAACAGCCATTTTTATCAATTTAAAGAACAGTTACCATACTGTTCTTGAGGTGCTCAATAACTCTCGGTATAACGTCCAGAGTATTGCATATGTCACCAATTTACTTGTTGACCTTTTCTCAAACACATCCATCCGCGCCGAAGAGGTGACAATTCTCGTTCCTTATACCGCGCAGTTACAGAAGTACCGCACTACTGTGGATAAGCTTTCTGGTTTTCAACCTGAAGTGAGAGGTATCCATGTCCACACTGTCGACTCATACCAAGGCGCAGAGAACGAAGTCATCATTTTTGATCTTGTTACAACTCACTCACCCGGCTTTCTTAGTCTTCCAAAGAGACTTAATGTTGGGCTTTCCAGAGCGCGCGCAGGATTGTTCGTCGTTGGGAACTTCACTCAACTGGAACAGATATATGAGAAAGGCGCAAAATCATCAAGACCCTTCCACCACATCCACGCCGTTCTCAATGTTTTCAGGAAAGACAGTCTTGTAATAACAATTCCAGAGTTCATTGAGTCTCGCTGGGTAGAAGGCTGCCGTGAAGAAGATAGAGAAAGCTATGAGAATGAATGTAAGTCATCTGCGTTTTTTTTCAATCTATCTAAGATACTGACAGTACTTTCCCAGTCAAACTTGCTTCAGGTATAAGTATGGACAAGGAGCTGGACTTATCCAAAGGAATCGCTCGGATGGCAAACTGCGGAGGTTCTCAATACAGGGAAAAACGTGGTGGAGTTCGTCACAAGAAAGGCAGCAAATCGAGTTCTACCAAGTAAGGTAATTGAAAGGACATATTGGCAGTCTCTTCTAGTGTTTGTAATCAGAAGCTTCCTCCAATCTAGCACCTGGTAGCAAATAGGGAAAAATACTGTTTCATCAGAAGTACCTCAGCACTTCATTATCTTTTCTACATACCCTTGGACCAAGGCCTCAAATTAGGCCGTAGGCTACCTTGAGTAATCACCCAAAGATACCCCTGAACCTAAGAACTTTTGAATGGCCTGGTGGAGCAATCTCGAGGACTATTATCAAGGATCAGCAACGGGATTAGCCGAGAGTTCTGGAACCTCTTGACCAGGTACAGTGGATACTGCCTATCTGTATACAAAATACATTACCCAGGTCTTGCAGTGCTTTTGGGTCCTTCGTTGAAATAGCAGCTTTGGACAGATTGTCTGCTTTGAGACATGGCGCGAATTGATGTTGTTTGTGAGGAATATCTACAAGAGTGCCCAACTCTCGAAAGATAACTTGGTTAGCCGATCCGAAACAATTGTGGTCAATGGATGGGGCGAGGGTTAAACTATAGAAGGCGTTGTTAAGAGACCTGGAGGCCTGCGCGATATTAGTGACTCCGCATAACTAGTTACTTAACTACCTACCTAGTTATTGCCTCCCCCTATCGTGTGAGAGGCGATTCGGGGCGGTTGAGCCAGTTTCAAGTATGCCCTTTTCTTCCCTTTCAAGAGACACAGACGGTCCTGCGCCGACTGATTCACCTGATAGCCTTGTCAATATCCGCTTTTGGACCCGACCGTCAGACGAAATAGTTGTTTGCGTAGCCGTAATCAGAAATTGGGAAAAAGAAGAGAACAGGGCTGAAGGAAGCACTTATGGAGGCCAAGTTGCGTAACTCAAGCTTGTGTTAACTATGGCGAAAGCCCAGACGGGGATGGGCTTGTGGATCTGCAGCTTAAAACACCATCAACGGAAACAACGACGCCAAACGATGTCTTCCTTCTCGAAATCAATCCTCGCGCACCAGGCTGGCAAGAAGTGGAGGCCACTGCTCGCGTTTATGGGGTATCATACTATACCCTCTCTCTCCTAAATGCTTTGGCTGATAAAGACCGTATCAAAGTCTTATCGAAACCATTCATAGGTGGGCCTCAGTATCATCTGCAGCTGCTGTTTGTTTCTGCTCAAAAAGGCGGCGTCTACTCTTTTGGTGACATCTGCACGACTGTGTTGAATGCAGACCTAGAAGCTCCTGGTCAATGGCAGCACCTTAGGGCTCATGTTGTCAAGTGTGCTAACCTGATGGAAGACGGCGAAAATGTTCTAGACCCCAGTACAGGGCAAGTATACGGAAATTTTATTGCCTTCTTTCTAGTTGCTTCGCGCACGAGCCGCAAGGAAGCTATTCGAATAGGGCACGAAATCGAGTATCGAGTTAGGGAGTATACAGCGTATTTCTAACGAGTTGCCAACGGTAATAGCATGCGCGATGGGCTTACCTGGACTGCTGTTATCAAAATTTCTTGATTGCTTATTTGTTGGTCAGTAGCTACCTTCAGCCTACGATGATGAAGTTTCAGAGACGTCAGAGGAGTATATACTTCAGCTTTCTGGCGAAGATAAAGACTAGACGCTGGGAAGTTTATCCAACATCAACCAGAGCCCCAGCGAGTTTCTGCATACAGTATCAGATCTGTCATCAGCTTTCCACCTGCGGATACATCATGATACTCTTCATTGTCGCTTGTTAGGCAGCCGCCCACTCGCTCACTACAGTCTTTCTCCGCTCCGCTGCATACTCCCACAATGGTTGGCTCGCCGCCGATGTAACCCCACATAGGTCCACCAGACCAACCTGATGATGCGAAAGTCTTGGACTCGAGTTCCACTCCAAGGTCTGCGTGGTACTCAATCTCGAAGAGTTTGATACTAGGTATGAACATCTGCGCTTGGCCGTGAAAGGAGTCGATCGGATAGCCACTGCTCGACCATGATCGACTCAGGTACATCGACTCGTTGTTCCACCATCTTGTTCCCATCCAACCTAACTTGTCGCCGAGAGGTTGACAAAGATGGCAAACCACGTAATCAATGCCGGTCACGTTAAACGTATTCTTCACGCCACGACAACGGGAAATGTACGAGCCGCCAAAAGGCTCCGTCTCATTTCCAAAGCCCGGAGAAAATCGCATCCATCTTCCATCATTATATTCCCAAGGAAAGCAATGACTGGCAGTGAGTATCAAATCTCTTCCAACTAATGTTCCAGTGCACCAGCCGCCCTTGTCGCCTTTAAACCGCTTGAAGGAAATTCTGCCAATGGTATTCCAGGGGTAGGATTTCACATTCGCGATTCGAGCGTGGTCGATGGTGGAGTTGGAACCTGATGGGAGGATCGAAATTCCACTCTGCTCTGCTTCGCTGATTAACGATGGAGCAATGGGATTTAGGTACGCCAATGCCGGCTTCTGCGCGGGCGTCCCACCCGTGGACGGGTTCTTGCTCGCCCCGAAATTCCAAAAGGGGGTTTGATATCCCGCCGGGTCATGAATGTACAGTTGTTCCTCATCCAGCAGCGGTATGGTGCTGCGACAAGACTGCTTCAATTTTGACTTCGTCAATGGGACTGCACAGGCCGTAAGAATATAGGGAATGATAAAAAGAGCGGAAACCTGCAAGATATGCATTGTCCACAACAAAAATTGGAAATCAGCCTTCCCCTGGCAGATCGCAAAAGACCGGAGTGGCTCACCCTGCAGATTCATGTGCACGCCGGTTGCTGCGCATCGAGGACAGCGCTCACTGAACACGCATCAGTAGCGATTTCGTTGTGCCTCTGCGACGGTGGCTCTTTCCGCGGATATTGCTTCCTTCCTCAACGCCGTGTTGATTGTTTCCATGGTGACAGGAAGTTACCGGATCTGCCATCATGCAGTAAACAATGGTCGCTCTCCCAACACGGATTCCTCCCAATCTCCTCGACCGGGACCGGGTGAAGAGTTGGGTCCCGGGTGCATGAGTCTCTCGACAGGGCACGAAACGCGAGAGAAGCATGTTTTTCTTGGAGCAACCTGGAAAATCCCACGGTAGAAGTCTGAATATGTAGGTATCTAGCTCTTACAGCTTCTCTTTGAATTGCAGTCCTGTTGTATCTGGTAGTCGTTCTTTTCATGATGGTTGATATTGAGTTTGATGGAACCGCCCGCGTAAGTTTATCTAGGTTGCCCCGCAATGATACATATCAAGGTACTGAATATTCCGTAGAGCTACGAAAAATCTCCAACAACCCTTGTAAACAAGCCACGGGAGGACTTCTGGGGCTCCAGTGTGCTTTTTTTGGATAATCTAAGTGGTTGTTTTGTTACCTTTGGGAAAATGTTCAAGAAAAAGCCAACAGTACGCTTCCTCTTACCCCGCCATACCTATTGTCTCAACGCGATCTGAATTGTCACTAATAACAGCTAGATCAAACCTCTCTCTCCTCTACGATCTTCCGAACGACGCAGGCTTTCCGATCAGATCATCCAACTCTACAAGATATCTGTCCCTGAAGCTCCTTCCGCGGCGCCCGAAGATGACGGAAATGCAGCAAATGGAGATACCGCTCCAAGCCTTACGAGTATTCGCAACACCCTACTTCCTGAAAACACTCAATCCGCCCGATTTACAACTACTACAGGACCGGATCTTCAGCTAGTTCATGGAACGATATATGTCGGCTCTCATTCAGAAAATGATGAGAGGATATTGTGGTTCAAATTGGAGCAAGGACCTGGGACAGATGGACGTATATACCCTACGGTCTATACGCTTTGGAGGAACCCTGGAATCATACCATTACTTCACACCCAGTCTCCAGTAATGGGAAAATTGTATAGCGGAGCAGATCTTATGATCCCAGGCTTAGCGAATGGTCCTCCCTTTCCCGAAGGAGCTGTGAAAAACTCGATAGTAGCGGTCGCTGATATTGGAAAACCGAGTGTGCCAACGCTCGTTGGGGTTTGCGAAATTGATGTTTCCGAGCTGGGACAGGTACAAGGGGTCAAGGGACATGCGGTACGGGGACTCCAATGGCTAGGAGACGAGCTGTGGAATTGGAATTCGACCGGAAGATCTTGTCCAAAAGAGCCGGAAGAAATAGCTGGCTGGGTTTCTGCCTGCGAAAGCCTGGAAAAAGCCGCCAAGAACCTGTCGCTGGACGAAGGTCGTGAGACCGCCGCCCAGGAAAGTCCACCGGTGGAGGAAGAAGCGGAGGAGGATTCGAGTATTCCTATGGAGCCGGAAAAGGAACCAACAACGAAAGGTATGATATGCAGATTGAAAAAGCATCTCATCAAACGACCGCAATGAGGAATCAGCAGAGCTAACTAGTCATAGAAATTGACGACGCATTCTTCAAAGCTTTCTTATACGCCCTTCATTTCCAGAAAGAAAAAAATCCATCGCAACAAAATCATGGCTTATCGTTTCCCCTGCAGCAGTCATTTGTTCTCTCCAATCTTGTGACCCCCTTCTTACCGATACATACCCCTCAGCAAGCCCAATTCTACCAAATCAAAAAGACCTCATGGAAGAACGTAAAGAAGTTTGTCAAATACCTTGACAAAGAACAACTCGTCAAGTCGAAAGACCGCGGTGGAGAGACAATAGTTATGGATGTTGATTTCAACGACCAGAGAGTTGTGGCATTTGAGCCATATAGGCTGCCACGCAAATCACGCGTAGAGGGCAAGGCGCCTTCGAAGGCCACAGAGAACGTACCTCCGGGGGAGACATTCGAGGTCAAAACACTCTATCGACCCAGCGCAAGGCTGATACCGGATCTTTTTCCTCCGCTTGCAAACACAGATCCGAATAACTATTACTCTGCCTCCGAAGTATCCAAACGACTGGCCGATTACCTTTCGGCACAAGATCCACCAATTATCTCCGCCTCAAATCCACGTATCATCAGCCTCAGCCCGTTCATCAGCAACAAAATCTTTTCTTCTAACTCAACGACGGACTTGACGATTCTGTCTCGTGGTACTGTTCCGCGAGATACACTGCTTAAGAGATTGCTTGAAGACACATCTCTCTGCGCTCCATACCACGCCATACTGAAGCCCGGCAAAACTCTTAAGGATGTAAAGCCGAAGCCTGGCGCCTTGCCCAAGGTGTCCGTCATCATCGAGCGTCGGACAGGATCAAAGGTTGCGACGAGAGTCGTCGGACTGGAAACATTTGGCGTTTCTCCTCAACTGCTAGGAGAAGAGCTGCAGAAGAAGTGCGCGAGTAGCACAAGTGTGAGTCAAGCAGTTGGTGCCGCGAAAGGCAACATGGAAGTACTGGTGCAGGGAGACCATCGTCGACCAGTGGAAAAAGCCTTAGGCATGAGAGGTGTCAAGGCACAGTGGATCGAGGTGGTTGACAAGACGCAGAAGAAAGGGGGAAGATAGGGTACAGACGACAATTATCTTCTTTGGGTATCTAAATGGATAGGATTGGATATCGCTGGCAATGCGCCTGTTACGGTAGTACTTGGATGCACATATGCAGCATGCAGCATTGCTATTACAGCAATCCATCAGCAACGTACAGTAAATACATACATACAGAGAGACAGATTTGCAGGAGATTTCATAGCCTGAAAGTATATATGTATAGTACTAACTAGGTCAAAGGTTTCCACAACCCTTGATTATCCCTGGAATGTACCCTTGAACCAAGACCTCAAATCAACCCTTGAGCTCCCTTAAATAATTTTCTAAAGGTACCTCTTGAGCTTGAGGGCTTTCAAGGCGCTTCATGAAGCAATCTTGATGACTATTATCAAGTATTGTTAAGGACTAACAACAGGATCAACTGAGGGTTGTGGAAACCTTTGACAAGGTACTCCAGAATCTCGAGCTTGCAAGACCATTCAATCTGTACGAATTTAATGATCGGTACGTATGCGGCTCATTGTATGTATGTACTGTACAACCTGAAGTTCCATGGCTAAAGCGGCAGATAATTCACCCACTGTTGGCTGGAACCTGAGTTAAAGGCGCGTCAGAAGGCGCTTAAGGGATGATGAGCCTTTGCAGCGATCGAACTGAGGCAATACAATACATATACGGAGTATGTGTACTCCGGAGGGAGTACAGGCTGAAAATGTGGATGTAGCAACCCGAGCAGGCCATATCTCCGGTTGCTCAGAAACGGTCTATCACCTGTTGTGCGAAGACCCTGCATCACAAATGAGATGTGTATGACTATACGGAGTAATATGTAGGTCTCACAGAACAGTATCGACAAAAAAGATGTCACAACATCGATATCCTTATTGTCCTTGGTAGGACAAACGCTAAGGCAGGAAGTGGTGATTTTCTTGTACTCCCTTACCGCGGAAATCCGGTACCTAACCAACATACAACATAGTACCGAAACGATCAAGAATTAAACGAGATTATGATGTTCCTTTTTTTGTTTCTTTCTTTTTATATTTTCCGCGGTAAGGCGGGCTGAATGTCCATTTTCGGTAATGTTGTCGTCCTTTTTTGCACAGAGAAATCGAGAGCACAAGAGCTTGGGCCTCTTTGTATTTCCCCCTTCTAATGAGATCTGGCCCCCGTAGTGACTCCCCGTACCCGCGTTACCAACATTCAGGACACTGGAAACAGGGTAATATCTGTTCCAAACGGGTTTCTGTCATTCCCAGCAGACGGACCCCTCTCGCCTCCCAAACGAATTGCCCGAGGCCGGGGTCGTGAGGTAACAAAATTTTTGGGGACCGTAGGGCCCGAGCACCCGGAAGATTGGAGACACAGAGAAGCGAGGGTCCGAGAACGAAAGTCTTGGGCGGACCGATTGGTCCTTTCGTCCGTTCGGCGTCATGGGATATCCATCTGGGTATCAGCGTGAAGAACCCCACGGCGTCAGGAGAAGAACAAGATCATTGTTGCTCCCTAGCTGGAACATTCGATCGCGCATGGAGACGCTGAACGAAAAAAAGGCCTCAAATTCTGGGTCCTGGTTCAAAGGATGATGATTTTGACAACTGCAAGAAGATGGATTAGGAGAATGGATAAGGAATTTCCCGCATCTTGTTTGGTTTGATGATTCTCTCTGCATATGATTAATTTTCCACCCCTGCAGATGCTGAACCAGAATTGAAGAGAATGTCCAAGCTGGAACTTGAGCATACGTACACACATTCGCCATGTGTGAGGACAATCAGTATTCAAAAGGTCTCACTTTCACCTTGTGCAGGAGAGAAACAGCATAAACGCAGGCGGTTGTCACAAAAGTACCCAAACTACGAGAGCAACCGAGTTCTTGGCAGCAACAAGGCAGTCTCCCTAGCAAAAAGGCGCTTGGCTGTTTCCGGGCATTGGTTTTCCCAGTCTGGATCACGATTCACAAAATGAACAAGGATCAGGGGTGGATCGATGGGGGCCTCTATTTTTTTCCACAATTATTAGTTCAGCAGTACGTTATGGACATGTTTACTTTAGACTCGTCCGGCCATCCAGACCCGAGCCCGACTCGCGTTGGGCCAACGGGTCAAGTTTAACGGTGACGCTGACAGCCTGCGAGAAAGTCAACCGAGTCAGGAAAAGGGGAGTCAGGCGGTGGAAAAAAGAAAAAGAGGGGAACCATGATGCTTTGAGATTGGGCGAAATTAAATAACTAGCGAATAAAATGAATAATGAAATATATAGTGTATGGCTTGCTTTCTAGATGGCGCTTTTTATTGTCTTAACCTTTTGTTTTGGCACGACGCCTCCTTTAGCCCTCGGACTATTTTGAAGGATTTGGGCCGATCGAATGAGAATGCGCACAAGTAATAATAAAGAGAAATGTGATTGATGCTCACAGCTGAGACGGACGGGCGCTGGCGCGTGCAAGCGAGAGAAGCGAAGGCGTGGCATCTCATTTGGCGAAGGAGAAGTTTATAGTTGGAATTACAGGACACTTCAGGTCTCGTCTGGACCGGAAGATATAATGAAAAAAGTGATAATAATAGTAGAATACGGACAATCATGACAAATTGTTAACCTTCCTCTGATGTTTTGAAGAAACCTGTTATGTATGTATGTCTGTCTATCGATACGCAGTACGTAGAAGGCTTGTGCCGAAAACAGCGATGGCATGAGGATTCGAATCACAAGCAGGAGTACGAATAATAATGAGCGAGAGATAAAAGGATAGTAAGGTGATGATGATGAAAGCGATGATGGGAGCATTTTAAAGCAAGCATGTTTTTTTAGTGGAGAAAACTCCCGCTATCTCGCGGCCCGTTGGTGTGCAACAGGCTTGATTCTCGATAGGACCCGCTGGCCGCTGGGGCCGCTGGCAGCTGCAAGCAGAAATGGATTTACTCGTTTGGGTTCCTGGGACACGTTTGAATCCTTCAGCGATGGAGACTTCAGCAGACTCGAAAGTGATGAGAGCGGAGAAAATGCCGAGACATTTCCTGAAAACGCAGAACTCTCCTGAAGAACCGAGGATATCCCGACAATTCTGACCCAGCACAAGTATGCTCCCCTAGTAAATCACAAGTCCTTGAAGAGATTGGATGATCGGGTCAGGGATTGTTGGTGGCAGAAACAATTTCGACAAATTAAACGAAGGACATGGGCAGATGCTGCCAGCTGGCAGGGCAGGTCCCTGGGAACATCTTCTAGAATGCTCAGGGTTCCAGGCTCTCTTGGGCCCTGGAGAGACCAGGTACTACTGGAACCGAGTCGCGACAAACGCTGGCTCGACTTCAATCTCGGTGTTGTTCGGAGCGCGAGATGAGTGAGCCTGCGACAAAAGCACGGCTCGGTATCACCGTAGTAGGAGCGCTAGGGAGCGTGTTACCTGTCAGAAAAAAATAGAGGAGAGAGGGAGAGCTTGGCTTGACTTTTACTCTGCTGCCTTCCAGCGATCATCCAAGCCGCAGATGATGAGCCTCTTGGCCCAGTGGACTAACTGCAGTCTAAGGTGTGAATCTCGGGGATCGTTCAAAAGCTTGCCTGGACCTGAGGTTGTGGTGACGGTGTCGAAATGACGGCGAGCGAGTGGAGGATATCTCCGAGAGGTCATGATTTTCGTGCGCGGTCCATCGAAATAATGCGCAATTTGGCGCCCTTCGGGATTTGAAAAAAAAGGCTGAGTGTGCACTTGGGGGCGAGGTTCGATGATCTCAATGGCTTGGGGGCCTCTTTGTTTTGCAAGGGGTGGATAGTGGTCTTGGCTCCTTGCGTTCGTTGGGGGGGCGAGTCACCCTGCGAAGTCACGCTCAAAGTCAAGCACAAAGACTACGAGTCAGGAACATGGCGATGGTTGGGGTTTTGGAGAAGGAAGGCAGTATTAGTGAACTTTATGCAGGTACTTTACTGGTACCGATCCCTCAGCGCGTGCTTGCTCGGGGACTTCAGCCTCGTAAATCAGGTACTTGCGGTGAACTTGCGTGGCGCATATTAAACCGCGGGCGGAGAGGGGTTGCGCACGAGTACCCAACTCCAACAGAGCGGTACTGTCTCTCTTTCCCCGACGCATGGAAGTGGGGGAAGGCAGCGAGTAGGCGGTATTTTTGCTGTCAGTTCGTTACCAAACCTTAAACGCGGCCCGAAGTTTGGGATTTTTGGGTTTTTGGGGGCGAACTTAATTCCGGCAATAGGGTTTGGCTCCACCGAGTGCCAGCCAATTAGGCGTCTGATACTGTGGAGGGTGAGTGGGCTCCTGGTGGGTCTGCGGCAGTTTCCATTGTCCTTTCCCGGGCCTTGGCTTGCTTGGTCGTGGCTTCGAGATGCCTGCTGCCAAGGTCGCTAGGGGTTCTAGCCGAAGCCAAACAAAGCAGGGAAGCTGGAAGGCGGTGACTCGATCGGTGGTGCGTGAGGTCGTATTTGCCGAGTCAGTTGGGAAAGGAGTGTGGGGGATGCAGCAGCGAATTGCGAACACGACTGCCCCGTGGGTTTCCCTGGTCTGTGAGTTTTGCGTGCAGTTCTGCTTTCAGTCTCTCTCATGGCGATAGAGGGGTCAAGTCGGCAAAGCAGGCCAGAAGTATAGGTACTGTTCATTCGAAGTATCAATGTATATACTGTATAACTATATGTCGACGTGGACCGAACGCTTTCGAGTTACGCACTCCACATTGGAAAACTTGCTCCTTCGGCGACTCCCTTTTCTGCTCTTCTTCAGGAGCGCAGTCTCAGTCTCCCGGTCAAGAAACCACCAGTTGGACGACCCGACAGCCTGGGTGAGAAGAGCGACTCTGGAACATCTTGGCAGTCAATAATCCTGTGCTGCTCGCCCGTGTCGGCACTCCTGGTCGGGCTTTGTAATTATTTGTCAGAGTGCAAGCCGCTTCCGCATTCCTCGTCGCTGGAATGATCCTCTTTCCGGCCTGGTGGGATTCGCTGGTGATTCGCTCCCAAGGCTGCGTGTCAAGACTTTCTTCCTGGACGCTCAGCAACAAAACAAGCAGACGACCCGCCGTGTCGGGAACGGCTGACATAAGACATTGTGCGTGCGCTGCAGGTCAACGTGGGCGGCGGACGGGCGGTACAGTGACATAGAAATATCCAATTACCTTGTTGGGAACTGAAATACTCCGGGACTCTTCGCCCGAAAGAGACCCCATCTGGTGGGCTACAAAGTGGGCTCTGGAATGGCCCTGGGTGGTACGGCGGATGGAGCAGTCATGTAATGATAATAATAATTATTCCCATCCAGAGCGCTCGCTTGTGTGCCCAAAGTTCAAGACCCTGCAACCATCAACCTATAGCGGGTCCTGCTCCCGGGTCCAGCTTTACCGCTAGACACAGATTGGTACTGCATCAACTAGACAAAGACTAAGGGAGATCGTCCCGATCGTTTCGGTGCCGTATAATCCATGACTAAGAAAGTCCTTGGTTCCCTGGCTCATTTTAGTGGCTGCCGGGCTCCCAGAGAAAGGGAAAAAAGGGTCACAGACTCGCTCTTCCAGCTCGTCCTTATCGCGAACCGCAACACCGAAGAGGCACGGAGAGAAGAAGGAGAAAATAATAATAATTAATACCAAAACTCAAGTCAAAACAAAAGCGCAAGAAGTTAGTATTATTTTTCGAATAATTGAGTTGAAGCCATCGTCTTTTATTATTTTCCCTTACAATTCCACACCACCCGGTGAGCAAACCCCGGGAACCGCTCCACTGTCCATGCTTCCCATTTGCCCACCGTCTTTATCTTTATTACCACTCAAACCCGACTCCACTTCTTGACTCTCGACTCTCCCACCTCTCTTTTCCCTTCCAACCCGGTGGATTCTTCAATCGACTCCTGGGACCTTTCACCAGCTTCGCAACCGCTGCACTGTCTTTCGTCTCCATCGTGAGGAATCCCATCTGTCCGGATATCGACTCCAGAATTCCCTCCTGAAGAACAAAAAAACAGCGCTCGCAGTTTCAGCTCGTGCGCTTCTCTATCAGCTTCGGCGGCTACAGATCTATTTACCCATACCTTGTGAGCTCCGTGACGACGGTCCACGAGGTTATTCGCGTTCTTTTCAATCAGTTACTATTACATAGGCAATCCTGGCCTCCGAGTACATTCAACTGGACTCTAGTCCCTCTCTATGGTATGTTTGAACGCGGCTCGCCATTGTATATCAATTGTTTTCGCTGTTTGGGTGCTCGTGCATACTCACATGATCTATGGGTAGGACTAGTCCAGCTCTCACACCACAGGAACCCTCACTTCCATTCGCCATGGCCGAAGTCGAGGAAATCACCGCCATGCCGGGCGTCAAGAATGAAACCGAGAGTTCGATGTTCAGAACGACAAAGGAGGGCAAGAAGCTGAACTATACTTTGAAGATCATTCAGCAGCCTGAACGAGCAAGAGCGTGTGGTGCTGGAGCCAAAGGTGAGGACCGACTTGAAGGGAAAAAAATAATACATTTATTTGAGAAGTGCGCATCTAATGGAACAATCTGGCAGCATCCGCCGACCGTCGCCCTGTTGATCCTCCTCCGGTAGTCGAGCTTCGTGTGTTTGAAATTGACCAGAACGATGTCAAGACCGACATCACCTTCTCTTACAATGCGAACTTCTTCCTCTTTGCCACGCTGGAATGGGCTCGTCCCATCGCTCAGCCCAAGGGTCAAGCTCAGACTGCCGCCAGCCCGCCCGTTCTGACCGGTGTGCCCGTTGCTGGTGTTGCTTACCTAGACCGCCCAGTGCAGGCAGGTTATTTCATCTTCCCAGATCTCTCAGTCCGCCATGAGGGCATGTACAGATTGAACTTCAGCCTTTACGAGGAGGTCAAGGACAAGAAAGACGAGGATAACTCATACTCTGTTCCCCGACCGCAGTTTCCCGGCTTGCCCGCGACTTGTGAAGATTCCCTACCTAGCGAGTATATCTTCTTTCGCTTGAATGTGGTAACAAGGGGCTTCCAGGTCTTCAGCGCCAAAAAGTTCCCTGGTCTGAATTCAAGCACAGTGCTCAGCCGCACCGTTGCTGAGCAAGGATGTCGAGTCCGGATCCGTCGCGACGCCCGCATGAGGCGCCGAGAACAGAAGGGCAAGGATTCAAATGGCGGCTACGATGACCGACACGGCACTCCTGATACATACCCAGCCACACCGATCGAACGTCCACGGTCTCCAAGCAATGCCTCCGTCGAAACTTACCATTATTGTCATACACCACGACAAGGCTCTGTACACGAATTCGGCTATCCCTCGGCATACCAGCAACCCACGGCAATGATTCCACCCGGGGCAAGTCCTACATCAATCGCTTCATCTCATCCAGGCTATAACCCTCACATTCAGTACACAGCGCACATGCAACAAGGATCTAACCAGAATCCCGCTGTATACTCGTCTCCCCGACCAAGATATCATGCCAGGCAACAATCTATAGCAATAGCTCCAGACACCGCGCCTCAGTTAGTCCTTTCCACGACAGGCCAAGCATCGCGGTACGGCCCAACCGTCAAGACCGAGCAAGGCAGTAATACGGTAACACTGCCACCGATAAGCATGTTTGATAACGCACCTTTATCTGGACCAGTCCCAATTGCACAACGAAAATTCTATGCCCCACAGCAGACTCTACCTCAATCATCACTACACAAAGCTTCTAACGGCAGACACTTGCCAACACCGTCCAAGCTCGTGCCCGATACTGAGAGTCAAATTTATCCTCAAGCTTACAAACGGTGGGATCCTTCACGCAAGGGTCAAGAACGTCCTACCGGTCGTCCACACAAACGTTCTCACGACGAGACATTTGGCTCAGCTCACCACGCTCTTGCTCTCGCCAATGGCGCACGTCCAGATATGATTCCCGATACCGATGCTGCCCACGATCCTGCCGAACAACACAGCATGGTCACGTATCAGCGAGCCGATGGAAGTATGCAAACGAAATCCTTTACTACATGAAAGTCGTCCTCGTCGTTGTTTTGGTGAGGTGTTGGTGGCAGCTATCCTTGACCTGTCTTGGATCTGCAAATGGCGTATCTCTACTTTTTTCACCCTTCATACTTTTTTCCTCTTCTTCGGGGGCTTTCGTGTGCTGTGTGCTGTTAATCTTTGCTTCGTGGTGTCCCCTTTTTTTAATGATGAATTTTCCACTACATATACCCCCCATACCAAGTATGTATGTACATACATTACCAGCACATACACCCGCCGCCAAATACGCAAATTCATCGGCCAAGTCAGAAAAAACAAAATCGCACGGTTCTTGGCCCGTGTATGCCACGCGATCGTTCTCACAAAACAAATCCCTGGGTTTTACGAACCCGATTTGAACACTGGGTCAATTGCCGATCATTCGAAAAACCTTGATACTTTTCCTTGAAACCTATGTTTGATTGATACTACCGTTCACCTCGACTTTGTCTGATATCTCGTGGTCTTCTTGCCTTTTTTTTTTTTCATTTTTCATAACAAACAAACAGCTGGCGTACATCTCATGCTTTTTCTGATACTCCTTCTCTCTCCTTTTTTCGAACCTTGTTTATCTACTTATTCAATGGTTGGGAGATCTCCTTTTTGTCCAAGTCGGCTCAGTGTTGAAAAAGAAAACCCTTTGTTCGATAATCTTCTCTTCTCTTTTGCGATTTTTACTTCTTTGGGAGAATTGAACCGGTGTATGGGTAGATACAGTACATATGAAATGCGAAACTAAGTCATTGTGATATGATCAGCTGTTTGAGTGTCAAGATATGGATAGTAAAACTCGACCACTGGCCGGGCTACTATCCCTACATTCCTACAATTCCTACATTCCTACAATCAGGAGACCAAGAGTGTTTTCGCGCTTCATGTGCTGTTATCCGCTGTTAGAATTTAAATCCATCATCTTCGAGATAAGATCATTGAACTTGATATCCCCTGCTGCTGGACACTCCGAAAATAGCCTTCATGAGTGATAATCGTCTTCTCAACTATCCCCAAAATATCCAAGGGCTTCACATTGCAAGCGAATAAGATGAGTAAATGCGCCATGCGCCTCATGGTTTTGTAAGTCCTCATTGGCAACCAAGGATGACATACCCAAGCATTACATAGAAGAGCCACATGGTTAAGCTGACGTTAACACCCTTCTCAAGTAAGAAGACCTCCTATGCCAGCGAAAGACCAGATATCCGAAGGTTTCTTCAGCTCTCCTTTCAGGTAGCCCTCGGCGCTACGCCAACTGTCATGGCCAGATCGCCTGCTTACCTCTCCCTTTCAGGAGAATAGGCAGCAGTTTTAAGGTCAATGACCTGGACCTGCTCGACAGTAGTTCAGGAGCCAGTTCTGCGGTAGTTTATCATACTAGTATCAGGTCTGATGTCTAGGCATATAATAGATCAAGTGTATGGACATGGAAACACTCTCTTATTTCCTATATGAACGGTATAATGGCCGTGTAACTAGCATCCAGAATCTATTTTAGGGCCTGGTATCGTCTTTTTAATGAGCTCTAGTAGATCATCGTTCGTATACTTGTAAATAAACCAAGTATTCGCTGATCTGGAATTGTACCATCCGCAGCCGTTGGAGTATGTCCATGCTGAAATCCGAAAGAATGTGTTTTGGGATATGCCAGGAATAAAGGCCATAGGACATCGAGCCACATATTCTTCTCTTAGCTGGATGCTAAGAGAGGACTTCTTCTTCGGTCGACTGGGCTATGCGATAAATTCTCCTTCAGACGGATTTCCTCGGCCGGAACTGGTGTAGAAGCACCATTAGTTCACGATGCTGTTTTATTCGAGGGGCGCGTATCTTCTGACGTTGCGAACGAAACGCACCCGAGATATGGCTTTTTTTCATCCATTACCTGAAGCTATAGCGGCGTCCAGCAGCACTAGATGGAGGTGTCATAGTTACTTGCATCTGTTCTGCTTCGCAAACTGATTGATTCAAATTTCTAAAGCCCGACCCAGAGGTGCAAAGAATGCTAATTTGCAGGGAGTACTGTAACTATGATGTTACAGTGAGCTTTTTATGGAAACTGATTGAATTGGTGAAAGATCGGCATTTCATCATTCTTAGATTCCAATTTTCTGCTTCCTCCTTGTCAAACTTCACTGGAAGTTTGTAAAGTGGTATATACAAGCGACTTCGGCCTTCAGGACTCGATTGAAGACGGCCACTAAAGGGACGGTTCGAGGCCAGATAACTAGACATGACTCATTCGAACGTGTAAACAGATGCCAGTACTTAGATGCCTGAGTACTCGCTCAAAATTGCCATGAAAGCATCTCAGGGTTCGCCGAATCCATTGGGGCAAGCGCGGCGCTTGCACGTGGGTATGAAACTCCAAGTATCTGGCGTACGAAGCCGCGACTGTTCGCATCATCGGAAAGAACTGTTCCATGGTATATATAGATTAGGTGGAATAATGCGTCATCCGCAGCCTGTTCTCCGTGGAATTCGAAGCAGGAGTCATAGATATTCCGTAAAAACTCGGCGGTTAAAAGTTGATTCTCTCACACACCAGGAGAAGTGCACAAATGGCCCGAATATCACCCGAGGCTGCTGATTGGCTGGTTAACTAGTTAGTTAGGGACAGACTAACAAAATCCGCCCGAACCCTTTCTCGCCTCTCGTCTCACATTTCCTGTCACCAAATCCATCTTCATCCGCCATCAGTATGCCAGAGTCGGGTGATATTCGGGATCTTTGTATAATCAGAAGTGTACTGGGGCATGTCCTGTGTCTCTAGAAAATATAACAGACCGGAATATGACCGTATTCAGGGTATCTAGCCCTCCTTTAAATGGATAAGTTAAGGTAAGAGAAGGCCTTCTTTTTTGGCCTACCATAAAGCATGCCCGCAAGCATTCCTCGAAGGCTGTAAAGGTATTCCAAACATGCTGATGTTCTGAAGCACCTCATATCTGCTTACCTGTAAGAGTGCCAGTGCAACCTTTGCTGCCAGGCTCTGGAGCGTAAGCGATTAAGTGCACGACCTGGAAACCTGGCCTTAGCTTTGAGACATCATTGGTTGGTGAGGGTAGAAGAAAGCCACTAGAACATTGACTACAATTAACAAGAAGCAGCACATATGTATATAGTCCTTTATCAAAAGTATCTACAACCCTTAGCTGTACTTGTTGGATACTCCTTGCCCAGACAATTTGCTCAATCCTTAGTCTACCCTAGATAAGCTCCCAAAGATGCTCCTTAGACCCAAGAGCGTTCATTTGTGGGCCTTGACAGAGTAGCAGCAAGAGGTATTTTCTAAGGACTGTTAAAGATCTCGAGTTTCTCATTGCTGGACGGTACCTTGTCAACGGTTTCCACAACCCTCAGCTATCCCTATTGCCCATCTTGACGATCAGCCCTTGAGGTTTTACCATCAAGGCTTATAATTGCTCTTACCTAAGAAATATCTTTGGGAGATTACTTCAAACAGGCTTAGGATTGATTCATGGCTGGAGTGCAAGTTTAAGCAATCGGCATAGTGAAGGGTTTTAGACACTTTTGTCAAAGCACTGGAGCTGAATAGTGTTATCTCGCGAACTCAGGTCTACTCTTTTGGGCTAGAGATCGCCCTTCACAATGGGATGCAGACAGCCGCCGGCGTAACTTTTGATTGTGTCTCAGAGCCTACACACGCCGATGAGTGGTATTTGATTGTCTGCCTTTTTTCAGTCAGTACCCGTTGTGGGAATCAAAGCTTCCTACCGTTCAGTTTCTGGCATCGCAACTTTTCCTCACCGATCAACGCCTATGAATAACGTGCTCATCCGGCTGTGCAGTCATTTACGTGACGCGATACCTTAGTCTTTCAAAAACTGGTCTTCATACATCTTATAATTGCTCGCGGCTGACCCAGTCCTTTGCGAGAACATCTGGCCTGGAGCAATTTTGATGTATTTTACCGGGCCACTAGATTGGTTAGATTGAATACTCCTTTTTTCTTTTTTCAAAGGGAAGTGGTGTCTGGCTCGGAGGGAGTCTGTGCAGCATGTCATTCAATGTAAATGACAATCACGACACACCGGGCGGGAAATATTTGCCAACATGGCCTCAAGGATCAAACTTGTAAGACCCTGCAGGCGGTGTCAGGGGATGGTATCTCATCGGCAGTCGGGCTGTAGGAGACGAGGAGGGGCGATTCTGTTGGAATTCTGAGAGCCGTTAAGAGCGAGAGAGAGGATGGAATAGGATGCGAGCCTTTGAGAATGTTAGTTATTCTAACATGGCTCTGAACCAGATGGCGATGATCTCTGACGTCCAACAATCCCGACTTCCAATCTGGCTCGACCAAGACGCTAAGCCGGATCGAGCTAGCCCTAGAGTGCCTGGAGTCGACCGTCCCCCTTGTCGATTGCAATAAAGTCTGGGCTTTCGAACCTTCCACTCCAAACAATTCCTTTCGCAACTCCAGTTCCACTGCACACTTCAAGCGTCTCGCTCTCGACACTTCGTGAACATGACCTGACCAAGAATATCGGGCGTCTATAAAAGTTAAAGCTACGGAATACTACCGTATACTTGTGGACGCCTCCTAAACTGCTAATCCTCTCGCTGAACCACCTCTCCGCCGCGGCCGAGGCCGCTGCGTGTCCCGGTCATTCTTTCGGCGTCACTTAAGTTATCGAGTTATCCATCAGGAGCTGGCATTTCGAACTGCTACTCCCGAATTCAGGCTGCCGGCTGGAAGAGAACAAGCGCATTTTGATCCATCTCGTTTCCGACCTGTTCAAGCCGCTTTCAGCTCCTGCTCTCGGACGTTCGTTGCCGATTTCACCGACTAATTTCGCGTTCCCTTCCTCGACACTGTTACTGCCGCCGAATCACCGGCAATTCAACCATGAAGGTCACGGAAAGCGACTGCCCTTATAAATTTCCCGAACTCGAACCAATATTGAGAGACGCTGAAATGGATCCTCCGGACGACCAAGGCCGCGTCAATTTTCCAATGTTTGAGAGGCTCGCATACGACTTTGAAGACATCCTTGCAGCTAATCATGAACCCGACCCGATGCTATACTTCCCTGATAATTTATCGAAGACACCCTCCCCAACGGATACCCAACCCGGATCATCGCAATCGGACAGTCGGTCAGTTTCTCCTGGGGACTCAAATAACGGATCCATGTCTGATTCGGTGCCTGGACATATCCGAAACAATTCAACGACGTCCGATTTTTCCACGGCCTTGAGCACTAAAAGCCCCGATAGCTCATTTCGTACCCATCCGTGGTTTGGATCTCACCCTGCTCGGCGCCGCGAAAGGCGCCGGAGCGAAAATTTTCTTCCAAGGAATCCGGAATTCCCTACCAAAGAGGATATCGAAAAGAGTAACAAAGTCATGGATTTTGCTTTCGACTTCGAAAGTGCGGCTAGTAGCCCAAGCCCAAGGACGCTGTTCCGCGATTACGAACCTGTTAAATCTGAATCCGAGCACTCAAAGGTATTGTCTACCGACTCGGCTACCACTATTACCACCAAGCCCCTAGTCAATCACGTCTCGGTGAGTGCTGCACCAGTTCATATTTAGAGGTTCGTACTGACTATCTAGCCCTCTGTATGTCATACCAGCAGGCGAGACGCCTTTCCTTTCCGAAATCCACCTTCTGCTAGAACCTTTGATGGCCATCCTCCGAACATCTCCGCTCCATTTTCGGGAATTCTCCACAATGGCATATCATTGCATCCAACATCATACTCAAATGCGGATATACGATATCAAGCTCCACCAGGGGTACAGGTCGACGATCGTTACTTGCAAGGATACGCTCACGCTTTGCGCTTCGGATTGCCTGTCCGACCACAACTGAGGATACACCCCATAGCCGACAAGTCTCGGGTGGAAACACAAGTTAGTACGACATTGATAATGAATCCGCTACCGCCCGGAGTAAAAAAACTACGGTTACCAAGTTACACTTTAACGAAACCGAAACATTATGCGCCTGCAAATACTGCCCCCTCTCCTGACGTATATGAGTTGAGCGTTAGTGTTGTTTGCACCAGTGCAATGGAAGACCCGGAGTTGCTGAAAAGGGCCTTCGCAAGAGCTGTCGGTGAACCTAGGGCAGTCAAGGAGGGCGCTTCGGAGGAGAGCCGGCCCGATGAAAATGACCCGTTGAAAGGCGGGGAGGTGAAAATATGCGGAAACTGTATGAATCGGGAGCGCAAGCGAGCTTCTCGCAAGAAACAGAAGAAGCAGGAAGAGGAGGAGCAATTTCTCAAGGAAGAGGAAAAGCGAATCGTTGTTTTCAACACTACAGAAATAAGAGAATGGAAGGATTTAGGTAGCGAAGAGGGAACCCATGAACTCAAGACCCTCTACCCATTGGGATCGATGCAGTTAACTTTGCCAATGCGAATCGCCTGCTACTGCCGGCATCAAAATGAAAAAAGGGGATTCCAGTAAGTCAAAGTAATGCGTGAAACATACAGAACTAACTGAAAAAAGGGTCATTTATACAATCAAAGACTATCTTGGCAATCTTATCGTTCAAGACATTACGACCTCCATCATGATTACTGATGACCACAAAACTCACGTTCCCGCAACGCAGGCATCCGACTATCAGGGCCCGAATAATAAAGCCTTCTCACAACGTCGAACCCCAGTTGATATGGAGCAGCAGGTCATCCACCACATGTCTCCCAGAATGTCGCGCTCAACAGCGGACTTGCAGGGTCTACAAGCGGAGGCATTCAAAACTTCTCGCCAGCCGTCTGCCTGGACTGGAAACCCATCCGTACCCCTTCCTGTTACTGTGCCAATTTCTGCTGCCATGTACGCTTCCGCTCCCGCTGCCCGTGGCCTCTCGAGACAGGCATCGGCATCTACAGAATTTTCTGCTCCTTTGGCTAAGCGAAGGAAGCAAAATACGCCGGGCAAGATTCCCAGCAATCTCGCTATGACCAAAACCTCGAATACGGGAAAGCGAAACTCCAAATCCACGACTCCCGGTCCGTCTTCTCAAGTTGCGTCACCTCGTAGCGGTTCAGCTGAGCAACCATATGTGATGCCCTCCTCCATGAATACTCAAACTGTGAATGCCCCCCTCACTCCTGTTTCGAACGATGCAACTTTTCTTGGCTCAAGGGAAGGACATCGAAATTTTGATGAAACGTCCCAACGTTCACTTGTCTCTGCGCCTAATTCGGCTCACCCAAGCCGACCAGGAAGTCCAGGAATTTCTATTCGTACTGTAAGGCAGGATTCTGATGCCCTGGCGTCGCAGTCATGGACTAGCCCTCAGTTGGTACAGCCATCCTCGTACCAAAGCCGCCCTGTAATTCACAAGGTGGTTCCCGCTGAAGGCTCCGTCCACGGTGGAACCGAAGTTACAGTACTAGGCAATAATTTCGCCCGTGGTATGGAAGTCGTTTTTGGGGATACTGTGGCTACAGTAACGACCTTCTGGGGCAAAAAATGCCTGCATTGTCTCTCCCCGGCCGCTTACCAAGCTGGGACCGTGAACGTCGTGCTCAAACAGGACCACCCACGCCTGGGCCAAAATCAACGGCAGCCAATACTCCAACCACAGAATATTTTCCGCTATACCGATGATCGCGAGTTGCAAATGTACCGTCTTGCTTTCGGTGTTTTGGGTCAAAAGCTTGGAAACCCCGCGGATGTCAATCAGATCATGCAGCACATAGTGGGAGGAAATATCAATTTCACATGGAACGGTGCGGACGATCATCAAGGTGGCCATGGTGGTGGCGCTGGGAATACTGTGCAAAACACGACCGTGGCCGAAATGGATGCAGGGATGGTTGGATTCCTTGAATTCCTGGATCTGAATGACCCTCGTCGCGGGCCAGGTAGAGCGCCAGATCTCGATATGGAGACCTCAGGAGGACAGAGGTTACTACACCTTGCCTCTTCTTTGGGGCTAATCCGATTCGTTTCTGGACTTCTCGCAAGAGGGGTCAATCCCGATGCACAAGATAACAACGGCAACACCCCCATGCATCTGGCAGCAATTAGTGGACAAGTAAATATCATTAGTCGACTGAAACTTTGTGGTGCCAATACAAGAGTGCACAATTACCGTGGCTTTACTCCTGCCGATCTCGCTTCGTCGTTCGAGCTGCACCAAGCGGTGATCACTGGTTCACGACACAACAGGTCGCGAAGTCTCGCTTCAACTCCATCGGTCAGTCGCCAAATGAGCTCACTTTCTCTCGATCAATTTTGGGAGACATCCTCAGCGGATCCTGGTGATCTTGCTGATGACACTTTGTCTATTTCGAACGATGAAGATGATAATGGAGTTGATGATCAAGTCGGCATACCACTATACAAGACCGTTTCTTTACGCCAAGCTGCCGTTTCACAATCACAACCTGTATTTCATGCGGCAACCTCCGGAAACGCCATTCCACAAAACATGAATGTTGTTCCGCCAGGAGAGGTTGAGCCCTTGGTAGCAGAGCACAATAAGGTTGCCTCGCTGCAAGCTTCTCTTATTGCCTGGCGCGAGAACCTGGCGACACATATTAGTCAATTCCAGGAGGTTCTTTCTACCTTGCCGGCGCAAATTCCCGCTATACCTCAGCTACCAGCATTACCAGATTATCAAGCTCATCCAGTGATCCAAAGAATCAGCTCGCTGGTTCCCAATAGACCTACTACATCGTGGTCCTCTAACATAATGAGAGACGGATGGGATCGCTTAACGGGCAATTCGTCACCGCCTTCATATGAAGAACTATATCCCAACCAGAAGGATGATGACGGTCACGAGATCAAGAAAAGAGATTTAGTCCAAGCAGCATTGGATGCCGCGGTCGACCAACATTTTGAAGAAATGCTTCGACCCACTTCTTCTGCTTCTACTTCATCTTCAGACGATATCGGCGACGTACGTATAGGAACGAAGACTATCTCACGGAGACAACAAGAGAAGCTGCGAAAGGCTCATGCTCTTAAGATGAAACGCATTCAATCTGATAGGAAACTTTTCTTTATTTGGGTAAGTCTTTTTTACATTGCAATTGTATTTGAGGAATGGTATCTAACGAACCTCATATAGATACCACTTTTGATCGTTATTATGTTTGCAATGCTACAAAACGTATTCCCAGGGTTTTGGCAAGGCGTTTGGCGAGGTTATAAATACCTGCGAGGACATGGTAATACTGTCCAGCACCGTGAAGCGATTATGTTATAGTTGAGTTTTAGTCCGCTTCTCGTAGCGGATTTTGCTATTTTCAGTATTTGGGGTATGCGATGTGGCGCTTATTGAGGTTTTGGCGATTCAGAGGCTTTCGAAGTGCTCGGTGTCCGGGGACTAATATTTATATGAAGATTTCTGTAAAGATCCTTTTTTGTCTTTTCCTTTTTTTATCTTATATCAAGCTCATCATGCTCATGCGGCTCCCAAGATTGGGGTATCCTGCTACGACAGCGTAAACTCTCATTTGCGGTTATTTGGACTCCTCGATGAGGAAAGCTTTTGTAATTATTCGCCTGATAACTTTGCAAGGGGCAAAACAGGAGACAAAGGCAGTCAACAAACCATTATTAGGATAGGCATCTGACACCATCCGCTGGCCAAACATTTGTCGGAGCCTTTTACTGTTGTCTCCAAAATCAAGGAGTCCGGGTAAGAAAGTCTTTGCAAAAGTAGAGGTAGTAAGTAACTCTTCACGTGACTAATTATCATACTCATAGGCTGATGGGCCAGGTTCCGGTACTGCCAAGCGCTGTAATTACTTTTTATATGGTGAACCCGTACTCCGTAGTTACCTCGCATCTTTGGTCACGTGATCTGGATAGCTTAATTTACCCGCAACATTAGAGCGCAACCATGCCTGTCTGACACCAGCAGCTTGCTCAACATCCGTTGCTGCTACATAACGAGGATCGGATATGGTTACTGCATGTCTGATTTGTTTCGGCAGCTATGGATGCCGCCCCAAACTCGAATTCCAGCAACGTGACAGGTTTGTTCGCCGTTCAAGTTCCACTATTCGCAATACTTACGCATGAGCTATAGTTGAATACACTGATACCTTTGGTTTGTTTCCTTTAATTCACCCGCTGCTACTAGAAGTGCAGCAGCTGCGCAACCTTCACTGGAAGTCCCCAACTCGGCCACTTCGATCCATCGGCTGTCTTCAGATCGATTTTGTGCCTGCTCACACACCAGAGGAGCAGAAGCGACTCAGCGATGGCGCCGGCGGCACGATTCCACACCGGAGGCACCAGATACCCGGACTCCGTCGGACACCATACCTTAAAATATATCTGTTACGATGCGACGATAACGAAACCTATAAGGCGACGTCCAGAAAGCTGGTGAGAGAATGGGTGAAGACCACGGCTAGTGCTTCTGGAGACAACCATAACGCTTGCGAATGGTTGATAATACATGCTGTGGACGCAAATGCACCTGTATCTGACGCTCCCGAGAAGTCAGGTCCTATGGCCAAATGGCCAGGCCGTGGCTCAACTTCGGTTCTCGAAAAATTGAAGGCGGATTTCAACGGGTCGTCAAAGAGCTCAGTTGACCGCGTGGTTCAGTTAAGAATACCGGAGAAAGATGCTACTCAACGCGAGCTGGCTAATCAGGTGGAAGACCTTGTCACAAAGCTCAAGTCCTCCATCTTAACATCGTTTGACCTTCGAGTTGCACAGTACGAGGAAGATATCAGGGAGAAAGACTCGCAACGCAGTCTTCCTGGATGGAACTTCTGTACCTTTTTCATGCTAAAAGAGGGACTCGCAATGGGGTTTGAAAACGTTGGGTTGTATGAAGATGCTTTGATAAGCTACGACGAGCTCTCTGCTGGCCTTGACGCTGTTCTTCGGGAGCAGTGGGTCGAGGGGGGTGATCAACATGGAGGAACATTTCTCTCATGTAGCGCAGAAATGAAAACCAGAGCCGAAGCGGCTCTTTCTGCTATCAATGTTTCGCCGAATACCATCTCCATTAACGATGAAGCTCTTAATAGCCAGGAAGATACCCGACATACCAACCCCATTGAGCTGGATCCAGACCATTATCCCTTTAACCCTCATAAGCAGCCTTATCGTGACATGATTGTGGCCAACAATATCTCGGTATTTGACTTTCGCACCTATATCTTCTCACGGCAGATTCAGTTACTTTTACGGGCTTCTCAAACCTCACCAGAGCGGGACAAACGTACGCAGCACAAAGAGACTCATGACTTGACTCTCCTTGCGGAAATATGTGATCGCGCTTGTGAATTTATCGCGCTTGCGTCGCGTGTCTTGCGTGGAGATCTGAAGAGTGGGATATCACAACTCGAAGAAAAGCCCGAGAACGCAGTCACAACGGAGGTGATCGATAATCTTGTATTATCTTGGTCATATGCCGCTGTCTCTCAAGTCCTCAATCAAACTGCGGTCGGCTATTTGAAGATCCCTAGCACTTCTATCAGCACTCCTAAAGACTTAGTAGACGCATCCGTCCTCACGTCATTTTCGGACAGTCGTCTTAAAGATGGTTCCCGTCGACCCAGTGCTCTAGCACAAGATCCTACATGCCATGCCAGCTCATTCGAATCCCAACCAACACCTTTCAACAATAGCGCTGTGAAAAGGAGAACATTACTTAACCTAGTACCAGAAACCACAGCCAAGGACACGGGTGCACTTGAATTAGCGTCCGCGAGAGCCGATTTATATTTATATGCAAGACGCATCCTGGAAAATTTAGGGCGTAAACGAAAGTTTTGGAAAGCTCCGCATAGCTTGTCTTTGCTTTTCAACGAGAAGGTCTCACAAGACGCTACATTTAGCGATGTTTCTCTAGATGACAAACCTAGTACTTCGCCAAACCAACAACGCCAGTTGACATCAATGACATCAACGGCGGGTATTGAGGCCGCGGTGTTGCAAGCGGCAGTACGGTCGTCCGAGACCTATCAATCCTTTTATGAAAGTCTCACAGATGAGACATTTCGTTACTACATTGCCGCTCATCGAATTAATTCCGCAGAAACCGCTCTGGCTGAGATGGCTATATCAAAATTCTGGCAGAATGATTACTCAACTGCGGCCTCATATTTCAATCATCTTGCCATATTTTACGGCAATAATAAGTGGAAGGCCCTAGAAGGATCCATGCTCGAACTCTTCACAAGATGCTTAAACAAGATAGATCGGAAAGAAGATTACATTGCAGCGTTGCTCAAGTTACTGGGAAGATACGCGGCCTTCATGCAGCCAAAACTATCAGTCGAAGGGTCAAACCCGGCCACATCGGACCCAATCCCGGCGGTTTCGGACTTGCTGAAAGAACTCTTTGAAGTTTCTCAAAATTTACCCAGGAATTTTAGCGTCCCACTGCAGGACTTCTTTTCCCTCCCTGTAGTTGACCCGCACCTCGTCCGTCTAGACGAAACAGACGGCTTTCAGCTCCAGGTTCATGTGAGATCGTTACTCGCAGAGAGTATCAAAATCGACTCGATGAAGGTGCGCTTACAAGACACATCTGATAATCAGGCCAATGAGCTTTGGTTGGAAACTTCAAGCCCCGTCGTCATCAAAGGATCGACCACCAAGGTCGTCGTCGAATCCACTGTAAGTTCGTTTTCTTCAAGACCGTGAAGTCGAGCTGATAACAAAGAAGACCGTGTCCCAAAGCAAATACATAGTCAATCGGATTGAATTACGTCTAGGAAATATTACCTTTTCGCACGGCTCTAGTACGGACAATGTATCTTCCCCTACATACAAAAGCTTTGTTAGTGCCGAGGACTCGCATGACGAAGACCAAACGTTCATTATCTGCTACCCTCGAGCGTCAGGACTCGAAGCAAAATTATCTCACTCTTCACTTATCGATCTTGGTGGCCGTAAGTCGATGGAGATCGAACTGAAAAGCGGATCTAATATGATAAACCACGGCGTTGTTCGACTGCGCCCGGCAACAGCAGGTCTTCGATTGTTGATCTCGGATCTTGAAGTTCTTCATGGCTCCATACTACTCGGAGACTATGCCAACTCGGGTCATATCGAGTTCTCCAAATTTGGGCCGGACGCTTCTGTAACCTTGAATATTCCCTATACAGTAGAAGGAAGCCAAAGCATGCTGGCCATACGCTCGGAGATCGAGTACGAGTCGGATAAAGGAAATTTCCTGTACCTGGCGTCCAAATCGGTGCTAACCACACTTCCGGTGAGCGTGAATGTTCAGGATGTATTCCAGAATGATTCTCTGTTCTCTCGATTTATGATCAGCCCGGCAATGATGATCCCACTACGGGTATTTGGCTGTCAAATGCCAGAGTCTCAGACGTTTTCTGTCGTATCCAGCATGATATCTGGAGAAATATTCGATATATTTCCTCAGCAACCTGCATCTATGGTCTATAGAATAAGGCCCAAGGAAAATAACAAGCAAGGAAGCGGCTCTCGTTCTCTCGGTCTGACGGTTGAGTTTACCTGCCTGAATGAAGAATGCCTTGCAGCCCTCGAAGCTCGATTCGTGGAGGATATACAAGCAAGTAACTTCGCTCAACTTCGCTGCCTCCTTGTTCCCCACCTCTTATCGACGTTCAGCTCGCAGTGGACAGCGAATGCTCTAGAGAAGATAGGGTTGTTGAGGCAGATTGATTTGTTCCCTTTTGAACGGATGCAATGGCCGACGGTTACCAGCGCACTTGGCCCAGAGTTAGAAAAAAGGCCATAGAGTGGCTGCAAAATTGGCACAAGGTATGCGAAAGCCGCCGAAATAGATATATATTCTCGGATGACTGACCTGTGCGTGAACCTCAGGAAAATCCTATTTTACAGCTCCAAGACAAACCACCATCTAGAGTGATTCGTCGAATCCGAATACCCGTGGACATTCCAGAGATCCAAGTAGTCCACACTGCGGAGCTCCTGATACACAACATTTCACAAGAATCTCATTTTCCAGTAGGAGAAGCCATTAATACAGAATTGGTCTTACGCCATACGCGCCGGTGGTGTCCCAAAGAGCGTCAAGAGCCACAGGGTGACTTGGAATTCATGTATGAGATTCTCGCACACCCAGACACCTGGCTTGTTGGAGGCCGACGCCGAGGAAATTTTATTGCTAAAGAGGGCGAAACTCAAACCTTTCCAATAATGCTAATCCCGCTGGTTCCCGGCAAGCTACTCCTTCCAAGCGTTGAGGTCAAGAGCTTTGTTTCTCAGGCGAAAGAACGTGAGTTTTTGCAGCCTATTTCTCGGCGGCAGATCCCGTCCGAAGTCGACTATCGGAATCAAAGCATGGCGCTACATGTAACACAAAATTTTAGGAAGACTACTGTCTGCCTTGACACAGTCAGTGAGTCTGCAGGTGCCTGGCTAGTGGAGTCTGAGCCTCGGATAGTTCCAAAAAGTCGAAGCTAATCTTCGAGCGGGAGGGTCAGCGGGCCTAACCGTCATCCTAAATTCATATGCTGTATCTACTGCTACTTTATATATCGAATGATACCCAATTTCCACACAATTTCTTTTGGAAATAGTTTTGTTACCTACCAGTTCTTTATCAGATCAGATAGCGGTGTCGGATTATCAATGTTCCGACCGCTTTCGAGGGCAGCCAATAGGAAGTGCCCGAAATAAGCCTCTGCGGCGCTTGGGAAGGACCCACCGGACAGAGCTTAAATAAGGTTAAAGCAGGTGCAAACATCGCAAACAGCGACGGAGGCTCCACCGCCCCTTCCCCAACAAAACGTGACTGCCACACTTGCGGGGCTCCCAACACTTTCGCGATCCGCCAGTTGCTCCAAGAAGGAAGAATAACGAACAACTCGACACGCCACATTTAGCGTCGCTGCAGCCCCGAATTCCCTTGTCCGGGCGTCCCGAGAATAGCGCACAGCTCATTGGATCTCCAGCTGGCGGAAAGATGCGTTCGCAATCGTCGCAACACCGCTCCAGCTGACTTCCTCGGCAACTCCATCACATGGTTTTCTTTCGTAGGGATGGATGGATGATTGTCAGTCGGGTGAACGCGCAAAGTGTGCTGCAGATGAATCCGACAGGCCCGTAAGTACAGAACAGAGTCCACGTACTTTGTACACATGCCCTTTTGGTATCGTCAAGAACTGCATCCAGCTCGCGCACGCACGAACAGGTTTTTCCCTTGTGAGTGCTTCATGCTTGCAGATCTTCCGAGGCTTGAGGGTTTTGATACGCCACTCGCCAATCGGATGAGAGGCTGTTTCAACGAAAAAGCCACCCACATGCTCTGATAAGAAGCAGTGATAGCACAATGGGCTACTAGTACTTCGGCACGGGAAGAACAAACTCCAACAAACTCTCGCCAGTTTGAGGGCAAAGGGTTAAGGTTATCAGCTACCAGGTCTTTTGATACCGACTTGCCGTTCACCTGCAGGTGTCAGGCACTGGCATTGGCCAATTGACAAGGCGGTGAGCCAGGAGAATCAGTCTTGCACGAAGCACGTTCCTTCCAGAGCCATTTGAAACCTGGTGGCCAGAAAATTTGACTTGGAATGCGTCTCTCGGATCGCCCAGAGGACCAGAGAGGACCAGAGGACGCGATCTCTCGTGAGTCGTCACCACCACCCGTACGGTCAACAGGGATTATTATTCGAATTCAACATCAGCTCCAAGAGTCCCAAGCCCCATCCGAAAATTTGAAGTCTGGGACCACCGCGGGGAAGGCGAAAAAGGGGGCGCGAAACTCCACAGCATTGCCGGTCTGTGTCAGGAGTTTTCGAACCGTCAGTCCACTTTTTTTCTTCGCTCTTCGCTCGTTCTTCGCTTGCTTGTCGGAGCAGCTGGCAGAAAGAGTTCCAGCGTATCAAGATGGTGGTATGGTAATGTATCCACACCCATCTTTCAATACCTAAATGCGATATGCAGAGTTGCAGATGTGATACAAAGGCGAATCGGCAGGGCTCCAGCAGAGGTGAATCTCCGAACCACTCGATCGCATGGTAGGTGGATTTAGATATCAGCCGCCTTGGAAAATGCGGCATGGAAAAGACAAGTGGATAAAAACAGGGAAGCTGTTCGGCAATTCATGTATTTGGATGTCAGTTTCGTAGACTTCGTAGCAAAGTAGACTGACCCGGTGATGCCAGACGCAGACTGACTTCAGTCAAGCAAACAACTCATGTCTTTCGACCGATCATTCGAGTTTGATCTCAGCGGCCCTTCGTACGTGTGTACCTCTTTGAATAGCTAATCCTTTCTTCAGCCAAACTGGCAATCAGGCAATGTGGCTTGAGCTGGAATGTTACCAGCCAGCAGGTAATACGGTGTCATGACACTCCTGTCAAGGGCCTTGGCGGCAGAAAAAAAGGTTTGGTTACTTCCAGGGGAAAAGAAAGCGGCAAACAAGAGACCAAAATAAATTGGGATTGAGAGAAAAAAAAAAGGATTCTTGACCCTCATCGCTTTGCTTTCCTCGACCCGCCCACCTCTTCTTTCTCTCCTTCGACCTTCCTCTCCTCCGCTCTCCTTAAAAGGGTCTCTTCTTCCCTCGCGGTCCTCGTTCCGTTCCTATACCTTTTACGGAGGGACCTCACTTCCTTGTGGTGGTAAGTTCAACCTCGCTCCGGAGAATCCGTACGGCTTGACGGCTGCACGATCTCTGACCCGCTCAAAAGGTGTTCAGAGACTTATTCTCAAATTCGTAGGGCCATTCATATTCGCTTCTCAGACCAATTCAGCTTGAGTGTTGCGTTTTAACAGCCCACTCGTGTTCGCCGGACGTTGAGAGACCCGCGCGAACTGTCGACGACGCCGCTATCAAGATGTCGTCTACCGCTATTCCTAGGCGAGTTGCCCTGCAACGCCAACATACCGAGAATTCCTCCGTAACGAGCTCCGTCGTCGCCTCACCTTTGGAAACTCCACGACAATCTCCTTCCACCACCTCCCTCTCTTCATTGGCCTCTGAAGCCGTCGAGGGTCCTGGAAAGCTCTTGGATACCTATGGAAATGAATTCGAGATTCCAGACTTCACCATCAAGCAGATCCGAGATGCTATTCCTGCTCACTGCTTTGAGCGAAGCGGTGTTCTTGGTCTGGCATATGTCCTTAGAGACCTTGTCTGCTTGGCTGCAACCTTCTATATCTTCCATAACTATGTGACTCCTGAGAATATTCCTTCCATGCCGGTTCGTGCGGGACTCTGGGCACTCTATACTGTCATTCAAGGTCTATTTGGCACCGGAATCTGGGTCCTGGCTCACGAATGTGGCCATCAGTCCTTTTCCACTTCCAAGGTCCTTAACGATACAGTCGGATGGGTTCTCCACTCCTCCCTGCTCGTCCCGTACTTCTCCTGGAAGATCTCCCACGGAAAGCATCATAAGGCAACTGGTAACCTCGAACGCGACATGGTCTTTGTCCCCAAGAAGAGAGAGGAGTACGCTTCTCGCCTTGGATGCTTAGCCCACCAGATCACCGAGCTCACAGAAGAGACTCCCATCCAGGCTGCGATCAGTCTGATCCTTCAGCAGCTATTCGGATGGCCCATGTACTTGATCACCAATGTCACTGGCCACAACTGCCACGAAAACCAGCGCGAAGGTCGTGGAAAGGGCAAGTCCAACGGTCTTTTTGGAGGCGTCAACCACTTCAATCCTTCAAGCCCTTTGTATGAAGCAAAGGACGCGAAACTCATTGTTTTGAGCGATATTGGTCTTCTGATTATGGGAACCGTCCTATACGCTCTTGGTAGCAGATTCGGCTGGACAAACCTCCTCGTTTGGTACTTCATTCCGTACCTTTGGGTCAATCACTGGCTCGGTGAGTATTAGATTTCTCATCCATACCCATCTCCACAAGATCAATAACTAACAGTCATAACTTTAGTTGCCATCACCTTCCTCCAGCACACCGATCCCAGCTTACCACATTACGAGCCCTCTGTCTGGAACTTTGCCCGAGGTGCTGCTGCCACGATCGACCGTGAATTCGGCTTCATCGGTCGCCAGCTTTTCCACGGAATCATTGAAACGCACGTCCTCCACCACTATGTGAGCACCATTCCATTCTACCACGCAGACGAGGCCTCCGAAGCCATTCAAAAGGTCATGGGTAAACACTACCGTTCAGACACCGAAGGTGGCAGTCTCGGATTCCTAGCAGCACTCTGGCGTAGCATGAGAATGTGCCAGTGGGTCGAACCCTCTGAAGGAGCGAAGGGCGAAGGCAAAGGTGTTCTATTCTTCCGAAACCGCAATGGTATCGGACCTAGTCCACTTGTCCTCGCGCCAGTAGGCAAGGCCAACTGATGGATGAAACGTTGTGTTGCCCGGAACAACGACAAGAAAATGCATTATACGGTCGAGTGGCATTCATTCGTTTTATCTGATCAAAAAAGGGTTTCGATGTTTAGTGTTTGTCAATAAATATTCGAGGTGTTGGGAGTTTTCGCTTATTCTCATAGGAAGCCGGCGACGTGCGACGTGCCTCAGGAGCGCCCGCGAGGATAGGGCATGATGGAATCGAAACCGTGCTTTTGCAGCCGCGGAAGCCCGATTCCTGGTGCATCTTTCACGTCAGCAACTGGATCAGTAGCAGCTGGTGCAGATCGTCATCTCGATCACTTCCGTTCTGTGCCGAATCTGCCTGTATTAATTCTTTCCTTTGTCTCGGCTCTCGCAACATCTTTTCTGTCTAGAGTACCATGCAGCGAGACCAATATGTGAGATAGATGAATAGATACTTGCATAGACTTAACTCTCATGAGTTATCAGCATGATGCCGCAGCCAGCTTTCATATATTTCGGGGTGAGATGGGCCAAAATGTGGTGACTATGCGATTAGGCCTCGTATTGGGTCGCTCTTCCAAGGCGCCGCAGCTTTGAATCGAGAATCTTGCAGCCTACTGCTTTGAAATGTTCCTAATCTCCAGGCCATGCACCTGGACACTAACCAAGACCAACAGTATGAAGACATTTCACAGCGGCCATAAAAGCTTTGATTCTTGTGTTGTGAAACACTTAACTTACAGAAAAAAATGCCGAAACCTGATGAGAATCTAGCAAATGACCAACTTTGCAATTCAGCAGGTGGAGGTGCACAGCCCAGAATGCAGGCAAGGCTTGTGGGGTTGGGCAAGGATCTTGAGTGTCAATTGTAGGTCAAGCTGGGCTTTGGAGTAACAATGATCTAAAATGCTTGTAATATTTCGATGTCTGGAGAGACTCAGCAGATTAATCAATTCATGATATGAACGATGGAAATGAGTGATCTTCTGTTCAAGGGTCAATAGTTCAATATCGAACAGGTAGAAGGGCTTGCAGCCTCATCTTTCATCCAAGACATCATGATGTCAAGGGCTTGAAATGGTCACGTGTGCTTATATCAACTTGAACAAAACATTCAAAATAAGTATTCTGTTATCAAATGGCAGGCTGTCAGTGCCTATGCATTGAGATTTCTCCAATTAGATGGTCTACAAGTGCGACTCTCCAAAAACTGACGTATACCTCAGCCAACACCCTCGTCAATATCAGAGGCCTCTATGCCACGGATTCCTCCTGGCAGAATTTCGAATTCAACGGCTTGCATTGGCCAGGATGGGCCTTTTTCACGCTCCAGAGCTGGTGTATCAGGTGTGTTCTCGTTCTGCCTGGAAAGAATCCCTGATGTCCAGGGCGAAAATACTACCTGAAGCATTCGCTTCCTACGGGAAGTGATAGTAAACAGAGGATTCTCTTCTTGACTAGTACTCTGGGGTACTTTATCAGCATCGTCTGGCTGAACTTCGAGCTTCTTCTCGTCAACATCCTGCTGCCCTGTCGTTTCACCTTGCTCAATATTCAAGGTTTGATTGTTTTCAATGGCAACATGATTGTCAGGCTGATCTCCATTAGAGGAGCCAGGGGGCACTTCGTCCAGCGCCGAATGGTTATTTGAGGTTGTATTAGGAGAAGCTGCGGGTTTATTTAATCCGAAATCGGTCATCGTGAAAGTGTTGATTTTATCAATCTTCAACACGATGCGGCAGCCGACTTGATTTGTCCAGACAAGGCCCAGTGCCGGGCTTCTCAAGGCCCTTGATCCGAAAGGACCTCCCCAGCCCGTATAGAAAGCCTGTTGGTAGGCATAATTCAAGGCAGAATGAAGTGGCCGAACATTGAGGCGGCTCGAATCGTTGCACATGTCAAATTCTTGGTGCTGCGAAAAAGGTATGGAAAATTGTGAATTGATCGCAATGTTTTCTGTATGCTGGCCCGGAGGATGACCCAACTGGCTGGGGGTAGATACCGATATGGGTGCCATGGAAGAAGGTATCTGCTGTGATGGCTTAGAGTCTTGGGTAGGAAGGGTATCTGGCAACTGGTCATCTAACTGAGAAAACAAATACCCAGTTTCATCTGCCCAGGCTAATACATCTGAATGGTTGAGCCTATCTGAGACTTGGTTGGCTACAACGATAGCAATGTTGTAATGTACAGCCAAGCTTCGGAGTAAGTGGCCTAATTTTTTGAGCTCCCATGCGCGGTCAATCAGGTCGGAGGAACTAGCGGTAGAGCTCTCTGCCCGATAATTTGCCGTGACGGAGTCAATTACGACTATACCGATATCGTATCTCGATATCGCGACTGGAACATGGTAGTTGAGAATATGATCCTGGGTTTCAAGATCGACAGTTGTCATGCTGTAAACCTTGTCCAAAGATGGACGTTGAGCATCTTCGGAAAGATTTGACAGCTCCGGATGTTCTTCGAGAATCTGAAATAATCTATTCGTAGCGAGATCCGACTCGGTCGAAATGTATAATGCATTCTTACACAGGCCGTAGGGAGGTGGAAGCTGTACGGAAAGGAGTAGATGAAGAAGGAGTTGGGTCTTCCCGCTGCCACTATAGTCACCCTAGTTAGCAACGAACTCAAGCTCTAGATTTACAGATCAACTAGCCTTTCTCCCGCTATTTCAGTAACGTAGCCTGTCAATATCCCTCCCGACAATACCCTATCAAGAAGCGGATCTAGCGTGCTGATAAAGGCTGGGGCTGGTAATTGGGAGGCCTGGTGGGCATCTTTGGTATTGTCCGCGCTCCGGTCGTGCGCATTTGTCACTGCATTGCCGCATTGGGTCTTATTTGCAAGATGCGAACCCAGCCCAAGATGCGTATGGAGGGCTTCTAAAACGTGCTGCTTGAATAGTTGAGCTTCGGCGAGCGGTATTTTGGCGAGTCTTGCGAGTTCGAGGGCATCGAGAAGCAAGAGCTCCTTCACCGAGATCTTCGCCCTCTCTATACCAGGCACAATATGAATATATGGTTCGATTGGAAAATCCGGAATCGTGGTCAGCAAGTCCATAAGGGGTCTGAGACTTGCATGTTGGTGTGCAAGGGAGAATGGTAGGTCTGATTTTCAGCGATCAACTTCATTCGGGTTTAAACACCCTAACTATACGGAGTAGGTCGAGATACATACAGTACATTGTAGCGCCTAGGACGGAGTACAGAGGTACGGTAAGGACCAAAAGTCCTGTCCAAGTCACGTGACTACTTACCGTATTCGCATGGTAATAACGTGACTTATAGACCAAATACAAATTACATACATGTAGCAGATCACGTGCTATAGACAGGACTTTTGGTTCACTTTGTAATCAAGGTACCTAAATTACCCAAGTTACCTAAGTAGGATGACTAACCCTATCTGGTATTCTCAACAACATTTCAACATAGCGTACTGAATAAATGTGGAGGCCATTCATCACATATATCAAGTTACTAAATTGTAGGCCCGTCGCCGGACCCTAGCTCGGACGATAGGTAGCCACTTTATATCGCCGGGCTGCTAGATATGCTGACTTGTTGACCAATTAGCATGCTAAGAGATTCTGCCGTGGACACAATCCCACGGAGAACCCTTGTCATATCGTTCCAGCTTATTACCAATTGTCAGCTTGCTCTGCTCCAGCGTGGACTTGCCTTCTCTGATACTGGCCCAAGGCGGGGTAACAGGTACGTAAGTTACATTCTGTACTGTAATACGGCAGGGCAAATTGGCCAGAGTGCAAGTCCAATGTCCATGGTCTTTTGCCATCAAATTGTTACTATTTTTAGTAACAAATGCTCACTGCCTAACTCACCATCTTTTCTACTGCTTAATTTCACGTGATATTACAGCTCAAATTCACCATACTAGCTAGCAAGCAGGCTAGCTTGCTGACTATATAGATTGAATTCGGTGTACTAGCTAGCTCTAGCTAGTGAGGATGTATGACTATCATTCTTGATCAGTGTATGTGACAACTGGCCTCGGAATCCCTTTGTAAGGGATTCTGACTGACTAAGCTACATGAAAGAGGCTCACGTGATGTTGGGCTGATATCACGTGAGTGGAAAGTGGCAGACACCAGCTAGTTCACCCCCTCCCAGGCCTTGAGATGGAGATTTGATCTCAGAGCTCTCAATTTGTCCTCAAACTGCCTAACAGCATGTATATTAGGATTATCCCCTAATCCGTGAGCGAGGTTCTTTTAGCGCCTTGGCATTTCGCACGGCTGGTGCTGACCACCTGCAACCAGATATGCCAAATTGGACTTTCTACCCAATCAGCACGCGTTGCTCATTTACTCAATGCCAAGACGCTAAAAGAACCTCGCTCACGGATTAGGGGATAACAACCTTGCCCAGTATTTACTCATTATTAGATCTCGGGGGAGGGGGTCGGATCAGGGGATCACAGAATCCGCCTCCAAAGCCATACTACTAAGCGGCAGAAAAGATTCTGCCACCCTGGTCAAAGACTAAAAACTTGGACTTGCACTCTGGCCAATTTGCCCTGCCGTAATTCTGACTAGCAGTGCTCCACATCCTACGAATATCTATTACGCGCGGATAGTCGAAATCAGTGGGACCGTTATAAAGAGAGCTGCTGCGCAGAGTCACTTGCATATTGCATTGCTCTTTCCGCCGCCTTCGGTGTTTTTCGTGTATATTCATTGGTGCATTGCCACAGATATCAATCTGGCCCTCAGTAATGATGGCCCACCCCCATCCTTTGGATCAACTGCGGGCAGGAGAAATTGTCGCTGCAAGAGATGTTGTGCTCAGGGCATGGCCCAAGGCCCTTCTGCAGTTCCGATCAATTTTCCTTGAAGAGCCGGCGAAGTCGTCCTTGACGCCTTTCCTCGAGGCAGAGCACAATGGCACTCTCACCATCGATACTCCACGTCCTCCTCGACTAGCTAAAGTGCAATATGATGTGATTGACGGAGGCAAATTCATGGGGCATAAAGAGTCGGTTGTTGATGTTGATTCCAAAGGTGAGGTCGTGCGGCATGATTTCGATACACTGAGCCAGCCATACCTTACAATGTAAGTCTTACACTTCTGTAGTAAGAATTTGCGCTTAACAGACGTCTATTTTATAGAGAGGAGCTCAAGAGTTTCCTTGACGACTGTTATTCGTCTCCCATTTTTCAAGAGGCCGTTTCCAAGTTTAAGCTCCCGGAAGGCTATGAGATAGAAGTGGAGCCATGGCCTTATGGCTATTCGGACCTGGGAGCCAGTCCTCCCCGCTATTTCCAAGGTCTATGTTTTGCAAAGCATAAAGCTAATGGCAATATGGATTCCAACCACTACTCCCATCCGATTCCAATGTTCATCGTATTCGATGCTTACAAGAAAGAGGTGATTCAGATTGAGAAACTGGCGACTGGTGGAACCGCTGATGGTTTATCTTATGACACACACCAGCCCAATGTTGTTGACCACTGTGTTCCCGCAGAATATGTTCCAGAGCTCGCAAATGTGGAGTACCGTAAGGATATCAAGCCCCTGGATATCGTTCAGCCTGAGGGGCCATCCTTCAAAGTAAGCAACGACAGCTTAGTTGACTGGCAAAAATGGCGTTTTCGCGTGGGATTCAACCCACGTGAAGGTGTTACACTCCACGATATCCATTACGATGGACGCAGCGTCTTCTATCGTTTGAGTTTATCCGAAATGACTGTTCCCTATGGAGATCCTCGCCCACCGTTCCATCGTAAACAGGCCTTTGACTTTGGTGACGGTGGCGCCGGTCGGTGTGCCAACAACCTATGTCTAGGATGTGACTGCTTGGGAGCGATAAAGTATTTGAATACTTTCAACACCGACTTTTCAGGACAGCCCATTCCGGCACCTAATGTGGTGTGCATTCATGAACAGGATAATGGTATTGGATGGAAACACACTAGTTTCCGCACCGACAGGCCGGTGGTGACGAGATACCGCGAACTCATTGTTCAATATGTCATCACGGAAGGTAATTATGAGTATATCTTTGCATATAAGTTTGACCAGGCTGGTGCAATCAGTCTTGAAATACGGGCAACTGGCGTTATCTCAGTCGTGAATATTGACCCAGGAAAGACCTCTCCGTGGGGAAATGTCGTTTCTCCCGGTGTTCTTGGGCAGAATCATCAGCACTTGTTCTGCCTCCGTGTTGACCCTGCCATTGACGGTCCTAAAAACACGGTTTTTACCGAAGAAACTCTACCAATGCCAATGGACCCTGCTACCAATCCGTATGGCAATGGGTATCACGTCAAGACCCAGCCCATCGAACAGTCAAGTGGCCTTGATGCCTCTCCCTTTACCAACCGCGTTGTGAAGATATCCAATACTAATGTTCGAAACCCAATATCTGGAAAACCTGTTTCCTATAAATTTGTCCCACCTCCTTCACAACTTCTTCTGGCAGATCCTCGGTCCATGATGGCTCGTCGGGCAAAGTTTACCAGGCATCATTTGTGGGTTACCGCCCATAAGGATGGAGAACTCTTTGCGGCTGGAAACTTTACCAATCAGTCTCAGGAGGAGCGAGGTGGGCTTGCCGATGCAATTGCTAGAAATGAGAACACTTTAAACTCAGACGTTGTGCTGTGGTCGGTGTTTGGATTTACTCATAACCCTCGGGTGGAAGATTGGCCAGTCATGCCTGTTGACAAAATCGAACTCCAATTCCGCCCAGCGGACTTTCTTGATCGCAATCCTGCTTTGGATGTACCAGCGGTTAAGAACGGTACTAGCGTGCTCGTTGATGAGAAATATTGCATGCCAACAAGATGATTGAAGAGATAAGCTGTTCACAGAATGCCTTTGGTTGAGCATCATAACTCATTTCCACTCAAAAATACACATACTCCAACAACCTTTCCTTTCATTTTCATGCTCTTGCAATAAGAAATCAATGCTCACTGTGACTGCTACACATAAGATAATATTTGCAGAAACAACTCTGTGTGTAACAAAAAGGTTCATTAAGACCAAGGATATCTAAGGACCACAGAAAATGACTGATATTGATCTCATGACGCGATAGCATGCTGGTTCTTTTGTTTAATCATGTGAAAATAGCTCCTAGCTGTCCATTCCCGCATTGATTTGCCCTTCCAGACCATAAGAATAAAGGATAAGTTTGAAACTAGACATATCATTGACATGATGATGGTTGTATTTTGCAAGCCGTTGTGGTTTAGCCATGGTCTAAGGCAAGTTTTAGTTGTTTCTAAACAAAGATCGACCTTGAGACTTACTCGATAGCAAAAGTAAAACCCGTACCGATTACGTTTCGGACGAAAAGCATCAATACCAAGGCTTCTGATGCAACTCGTGGGTAGCAATCTACAGCGTAGGTGATAGCGATGGCACCTCCACTCCCAATTCCGAAAGCAATGAATACCATGCCAAAACCTGCTGGAAGAATCCAAAAGACGCCATGGAGGGCACCAAGACCATACATCAGCAGACCACCAGTGTTGATGATGGCAGGGACAAGCATTGTCCAAAGGCGAAACTCCGGCTCCAGAATTCCCTTGTTTTTGCGAGATAGATGGAGAATACACCAGTCAGAAACGTAGCCTCCCCATATCATACCTAGTATACCACCAATAAAGGCCGCAAAGTTTGTATTACCCACATTGGAAACACTGAAATTGTATGGCGGCGCACTGAAGGTAGCAGACTGTGTCACCGTAATGAGGGATAGCCACATGATCTGAACACCATACACAAACCCACCCCAAACGACAGCAGGGTATCTGAGCAAGAAGAACGGAGAGATCGCTACCATCCAAAGAGGTCGAGGATCGCTGTGGTTGGTATTGTAAAGACCCATCCTTTGCCAGTATGTTCTGGCAGGAGGTGGAGACATTTCTGGCTCGGTGGAGTGAATAAACGGTTCATCGCCTTTTTCCAGGGACGGAAGCTTATCCTCAGCGAAGATCTCAGCAGAAATCTCCGCCGCAGACGGCGGCCTACGGAAAACGGATTCCTCCATTGTAAATGCCTGTAATATTAGGAGAATGCCAAAAAAGATGACAAGATACCAAAAGCACCATCTCCAGCCCTGGGAAGCCGCAATGTACCCTGCCGCCACAGGGCCTAGGTAAGACCCCGCATAGATCGTGAAAACATACAAACTCAGCCGCGTGCCTTTTTCATGCGCGAAGAAGATATCGGTGGTGGTAACTTGAACAAGGGAGTCCACCGGCGCAGCACCGAATCCGGTCAAAACATTGACGCCGTAGAAGACCTCTACACTGCCTTGAAAAGCTCCCAGAATGCATCCTGCTAAATTGAACAGGGTGCCTGCGATGTATACCGGCCGTCGACCGATTTTCATCGCGATTGGTTGCAAGCATACGCAGCCAACCCCAAGGAAAAGATAGCATAGTGCAGACGCAATGTTCAATTTAGTGAAGTTGGTATGCAAATCAATTGTGAGTTCTGTCTAGAAGTGCAAACGTATTAGTAACGTTCAATGCAAAGGTGAAGACATCTGGATATACACACCCACACCGGCCCCACCCAGTTAACGGACACGGCAGCAATGAAGCCCCATATCCATAATAGCCAAAAGTGATATTCCTTCCGTAGTCTGCCCCAATTGAGGGGGTCATTTGGGTCGTTGGTGGGCTGAGGGACTAGAACGATGTCTTTGGAGCCTCCTTTCTGATGCTGGACGTCCATCGTACCCTCCACTATGTGATAGACGGAACAGATCAGCACGCAATTAAAGAATGCGACAGAAATAGATAGAATGTATGTACGCACAATCAACGATGTGGACAGTTCCGGGGACCATTTTGATCCCTTCAACGATTGGAAACTCCATCATGAGAGCGAATTCTCTTTATTCAGCTTGATTTTCGGTAATTCAAATAACGAGGGACAGACCAATGTCTTCTCGGGGTCGACCGTCTATAGTTATATCTCCATTAGCGGGAGAGGAAATAGCATCACCGTATCTCCTGGAAACCGGTCCGCTGGCCCTGATGATTCCTCTTGGTACATTATCTCTTATCGAGCTATCGACCTTGCAGCCGATCATTTTGCGGGGAAGAATACGAAAAGAAATCGACTAGGATAACGCCCGATAACGGCAGTACGCCAACCATTCCTTGCTAGGGAAGTCCATGCAGGCCCACATGGAGGCGGTATTAGAGTTTTGAAGGAGCCGGACTAAATGAGCTGGCAATTAGCCAAACTTGCCGACCACCGAGGTCCAGAATTGTTGTCAACTGGTATTGCGGCTGGTTCCCAAACATAACCGGGCACGAAACTTCGCGATGTTGGAAACTTGAGAGCTTATGGACTAGGCAATTCAAACAATTATCAGGATGGTGTTGACATAGTCAAACGAATGTGGCCGTAGCCAAGTGCTAGGTTCATATGAATGTACCTCGACGCTTCTCAGCCCGGACGCGAACATCCAACTTGGGCCTTTTGACCTGCATACTTTGCACCTTTCCTATATCCGAGACCGTAAGAAGAGCAGAATTAAAGGAACAGAGCGATACCAGCAGGTAAGCTCTCCGAGAATGTTTGCTAGTCTAGTGTCCTGCATGCCTGAAGGTGCTGTGAATTGCAAATGGACCTGCGGAACTGAAGCTGGCTGTCCGTTTTGGGACCAAGCCAATATGTTTTGGACAAGGGTATAGATGCCGTTGAAGACTAGCAATTCCTGGGGAAATTTCTCGAGCAATTAGCCGAGCGCATAATCCATGGCTATAATTCCAGTGCTTCACGAGCTCTGGAGAGCTCGATGGATGCATTAGGATGGAAAATTGAATATCGAATGCAGATGTCTCGAGCGGCCGTTTTACTGGGATAAGAAGCGGCGCATTTCGGTGTCGGGCCTGAAGTCTAGCGAGACTTTGGCCCCGACACAAGGTTCTGCAGCGACGAAATAATGCAATAGGCGCGTCGGGTATAGAGCTTTGTCTAAACCAAGATACATACGTATCTAATTGACCATATCATATAGGCCGTCAGTCAGTCCAGCGTCGAAAGTCCTTGGCCGAACAGGCAGTACGGGCAGTACGAGCAGTGCTCCTCTCAATGTATGTATGTATGTAGTACATACTGCGCCTTTCTTTTCTTTATTCCTTCGGCGGCGAATCAGGTTGCTAAGCTGATGTCTTCGGTAAAGTGCCCGTTTCTCTTTTCGCTTTTCTGTATTAACGCGTGAATCCTTATCTGCTCTGTCGGGTCAAGGCCAAGATAGCAGAGATTGTAGAAATGCGAGATCAAGTTTTTGACGGTCTTCCATTCGATCATCTTACTTCACAATCGGTTTCCAGAGGTATAAAGGCATTATGGGGCATATTATGATAATCATCATATTGAGATACCTCAACGACATTCTCTGAAGACGCGGTCTCTTGCTGGACGCCAGCCTGATGAAAGTTCAGGGAAAGGCCCTAATGACCGCTTTAGGTTAGACTTCCCTTGTTAGTTTACAGGCTGTAAAATACACGTTATACCCCTCATTATTTGCTGTAAGTTTACATTCCACTGTTAGGTTCCAGGTCTATCCACGGCGCAGAACAACCCACATACAAATATAGCTTCGTGCCATCGAGTCCAACCGAATTGTCTTCACTTTTTGGCAGTTTTCGGGCCGGTCTCGGGTGCAACTGCCTAATAAGTACTCGTGGTGTTTGAGGTTCTCATCTTGAACGATATACGCTCTGTAAGTGGCAACAGTGAGTCAACATACTTGGTCCTCGCTTCGATACCCCTAAATCGTCTGCAGTGCAACTTGCCTAGAGATACGGGGCCCGGCACCGAGTAGGATTGTCATATTCTATATGTGCCAAGTGGTGTGGTTGCACGATCGTCATTACCCAGGTACTCGATCTAACGTATATATTCTGAGTTTATGGTGTTATAAAAGACCTCACAAGAACGGGACTCTAGCTCTTCTGTCATTCAAAGTATCAAAGATTCGGTATTATGGATAAACGAGTTGCCATTCCTGTTACTGTGCCGCGTCGCAACCCTACCGTTGCCTATTGGCAGGATCCTCCTGATGGAATTGCTGACCTGCGCTCTACTTCTCAAATACCCACCACTGCTGATATTGTCATAATTGGATCTGGCATCACTGGCGCTAGTGTTGCATACAATGTTCTTACTCAAGCACCGCAGACAAAGGTTCTATTGCTTGAAGCTCGGCAGGCATGCAGCGGCGCGACAGGAAGAAACGGTGTGTTGAAATACCGAGGAAAAGTTCCAGCAGAGCCACTGATATCGTTCCCTTTCTCACAGGAGGACATACAAAACCGGCAGCCTATTTTACTTTTACGGCCAATGTTGCAAATGTAGGCTTAGAAGAGGCTATCAAAATTGCGAAATTGGAGTATGGTACCATGAAGAAGATCCATGCCTTTGCAGAAGACCATAGTATCTCTTGTGATAATCGTCAACTCGAGACCGTTGATATTATTTATGACCAACAGATGTGGGATGACATGGTGAAAGCGATTGAGCTTATGAGAGAATCTATGCCTGGTGATCCTGCCAGTCGGTACACATTGTGGAGCAGCAAAGAAGCTGACGAGAAATTCCTGTGCCCTGGCGCTATCGGAGCAATAACCTACGAAGCAGGAAGCCTCAGTGCTTACAAACTTGTGATTGGAATATTGAAATTGTGTCTTAAGAAAGGGTTGAATCTTCAGACAAGCACCCTCGTGACTCAGGTCTCAAAATCTGTCAGTGGGTGGACAGTGAAAACCGATCGAGGGCCCGTGCGGGCATCTAAGGTCATAATGGCAACGAATGGATACACAGCAGCAATTGATCCAAGATTCCAAGGAGTGATTGTCCCGCTGCGCGGTCAAATAACCGCGCAGAGGCCTGGATCGAATATGCCAAAGCGTGGACTTTCAAGGACTTATTCGTTTGCTTATGGTAATGGGTTCGATTATATGATCCCTAGGCCACCCGGATCAAAATATGAAGGCGACATTGTCATTGGTGGCGGCTTGGTCAAATCCAAAGATGAAGGGTTGTACCAGTACGGCACAGTGGACGATACGGTTTTTGATCCCGATATCTCCAAGTACCTCGCTGCGAGTACGTCGCGATATTTCGGTACAAATTGGGGAGAGGATGATCCTGCCGGTCGGGTGCGAATGGAGTGGTCAGGAATCATGGGATACACCGCCGATGGATATCCATTAATCGGAGAAATGCCCGACGAACCGGGTTTATATGTTTCGGCAGCATTCCAAGGGCACGGTAAGTCCTTTGTACTGACGGCTGTAAGGTTGGATACACACTAACTCAAGTTCTCTACATAGGGATGGTATTTTGCTTCTCATGTGCTCAAGCGTTGACGAGTATGCTTTTCGAGGAGGATGAAGCGGCCTTGTTCGAGTGGTTTCCCCGATCATTCAAAATGACCTCAGAACGTTTAAATCAAAGATTAACGAAGCCAATAACTCGAGAGATCAAGACTCTAGAAACGAAGAGTCATTTGTAGCTATGATACCTATGGAAGATCACACATTTGTGTTTCATCAGTGCCTATAGAACATAACTATGCCATGGTATACATTTTAAACTCTATCATCATACAGACAGCCCGTCAAAGATTCCTCTTATGAATCCTTGTGAATATGGTACATGGCCTTCAGTAGACAACCAACTGTGGACAATACCGATATGATAGGCCTGCTCCCCTTTGCGCCGAGACACAAACTATCATGAGTCAATTTCACCCTGAAGTTTTGCCTCCCCAGGAAAACACTTTACAAAACAACCATTCCAGTTTGGTTATGGATTAATTTCCCTCTTCAAAAACTTTTTTGGTTGGCCTTTCTGAGCTACCATTATCCTCTGCATCATCTCGAGCACGTTTTGTTCCAGTGCCAGATTCTGATGTTGAGGCTTGCACAACTGGGACACCACTAGAAAAGGAGAAAAGGCAAGCAGACATTAGTTTCATGACCAGATACTTTGGAGTTAGAAAACAAATTAACAAAAAGCATAACATACCGGGCGTCTTTCTGGGCATCTTGACGTCCACCATGGCCGCCCCTATTTCCGCGACCGCGACCCCTTCCTCTGTTGGATCCTCCACGTCCACCACGCCCACGGCCCCTAAAGTTTCCTCGGCCTCCACTTGGCTTAATACGACCAGACTTGATTTCGGCCAGCTTCTCCTCACAATACTCCTTTTTGCTTTTGATAAGCAACTCGGTGGTGCCCTTCCACTTTGGTTTAGGCTCAAGATCTAAGAACTTTTTCTGAGTTTCCTCGGTATCAAATTCAACGAAAACGCTCCCTTTGAAAATCTTCTGGTCAGTTCGTCGAAGACGAACCGCATTTGTGGGGCCATACGGGGCGAAGAACGCTTCGATGTCGAATTGTGTACTTGGTTCTTCCGCTCCGAATCCTTTGGCGTAAACGCTGCGATGCATGGCCTTGTCTTCGTAGATTTTAAAGGAGGATTTGTCTGAGTCTGGTTTCACAGACTCATCAAGAGGGACCTTGCGTCGAACACAAGTATTATTGTCGGTGAGCTCAAGAGTCTCGGAGTTCTTGAGAGCTTCTACAATGGCATCAAACGGCTGGAAACGTCGCATGCGCTTGAAGGAGTGAAGAACGGATATCTCGACAGGCTTGTTCTCGCTTCCTCCAACTTTTTGAAGTAGGAACTTATCCATGGGAAGATTCGAGTCAGAAAAGTAAAATTCGACCTGGGTTAACAATCTAACGGTAAGCTTGCGTGCAGCAGTCATAATTGCGCTGATATGTTGCTTACCTGCTTGCGAATTAGATCTGGATCACTAGTCTGCTCTAACGTTGTTACATCAGATTTGATGTTATCGCTATAGTTCACGCGCTTTTTATTCTGATTGTCTCGATGGTTTCCTTTTCCTTGACTGGCTTTCTCCTCTGAGGTCGACTCTTGACCTAATTTATTTGCAGCTGCAATGATTTTTGCCTCCTCTGCAGCTTCATCCTCAGCTTCATCTTCCTTGCCATTGGCGGCCGAGTCAGCCTTTTTCTCGGTTTCGGCTTGGGCGTCCCCTTCCTCGTTGGCCTCTTCCGCTTTCAACTCCGCAAGGAAGTCCTGAGCATCTTTCTCTGACGCAGCATTGGGGTTGGTGCTAGCTTCAGTGGGCTGGGGTTCCGCCATTCCGTCGCACTGGAAATTCGTTGCGGGGAATCACCGAAGACGGATCCCAAAGAAATCGGGGAATTGCTTCCGGCTTCTTATTGCAGATAGTCTGGCGAGGGATGTCTGCCTAGAGAGTCAGTACTCAGAGTACAAAGGTCATTGCATAAACTGTTCACAGAGCTGCTATTAAACGCGCTGCTCACGCGTTGTAGTCCAATGTGACATCCATTGAACATCCAAACCAACATTGAGCAATGGAAGAAAGTAAGAGATATAACACATACCCAAGTATTAAAGTTGAAAAATATTGAGCAATAATTCCTGTTATCTAAGATTGGTTGAGTGCTAGCATTCATATATCTTGTGAGGGGAATTTTTCCAAGCAGATGTTTCCCAGTTATTTTTTTTGCATTGTTTGTTCGTCAGGTGTGATGTATTTTACACTAAACCCTCACAGTAAACATGGAGTGGTACCTGAAATTACAGATATGTAATTTATTTTCGATGAATCCTTTCAGCTGCTGTGTAGGTCTTCAGCTCGGTAATTGGATCTATCGTATAACATCCCGAAGCACTCGATAAACCATCGATTCTATATACATACCTGCTTTTACGCATTAGGCTACCACGGGCATGGCGAAAACGGCCCTATAGCAGGTACCTATTTAGTGGTAAGGGACCGCTCAGTCCAGAGCTCTACGCCAAAACGAGGCTTCGGAGACGGCAAGGGCCAAACCGGCTTCAGCCATGTTCCACAAAATGATAGCAAGAAGCTATGAACGCACAGTGTACCAACCATGTGAACAAGAATGCGATACATAGAGAAATCTACTACTTTGCGAAGGTATAGCTTTGTCGAGACGAATCGATCATTGAGCACTTTTGCACGGTTATAGCAGACGAAGCGCAAATGGAGATCCATTGGATATCGAAATCCACAGCGGTATATCTACAGGTAGTCATGCCTTCCAGTGGTTTCCGGCATTTGTCAAACAGGTGTATCACACAGTTGTTGAACTCCTCATCGCGGCGAGGGACGTGTGAAACTACTGGAATATCGAGGCCCATATTGCCAATACGAGCTTGATGTTAATGCCAGCACCATATCCACCAGAGAATGGTACCAACGGGCTGTGGGCTGGGTGGCAATAATCGCCATTCCTCGTGGCTAGTCGATCCTTGGCTTGGCCCCAGCATCCAACCGCCTTTATGCACGATGTGAGACAACTTGCCCAGTATCACCGTCTCCTGGTGGTGGATGGACCACAGCCGATGTCAGGACGGGAGTTGCTATTGGGTAAGAGGCTCATTCCCGTTCCCGGAGTGGCTGGTAGCCTCTTGCCGGCTCCATCCTCAACGATCTGTTAGGTCTGATACTACCCCAAAGGTGCTCCAGTTCTGATGTGTTCCGCCATTGTCGAGACAAAGCAGCCCCCGCGATTATTGATAAAAAACTGTTTTGTCTCAAAAACCTCCTCCAAGGATCACTAGCCAGTCGACGAGTCGACGATGGATCCGCTCTCACGAGTTCCGACAGCCACTTTCGAGGCTTTTTATACCGTGCAGGAGTCAGCCCGGTGAAACATTTCCTGCCAGCTTCATCCTGGTATTTTAGACTAACTCAATCGGCCCTGGAGATTTTGTGGGATCGCGAGATTGGGTGCCGTCTTGTCGGCACGTCACTCTTGAGTTTTTCTATTTTTGCTTCGAAATTTTCGTTGGATATCTATTGTTGATATCCAAAAGACTTCATTTATTATTGTCATTCTTCTTCTTCTTTCTAAGGAGTCATGAATTAGCACTGTCTAACTGACTGTTTGAACTCACCTTCCTTCATTCTTTATCATGCTGTAGTTTTCGCGTGGAAATTGCCGTGCACCCACTCCTGCCCGCTGGCTGTTGCCGCTTGAAACGCGAATCATCGCAAAGAAGAAAAGTGGAAGTTTTTCACTCTGCAGCATTGCAATTTTGATTATATATCCTGGGATTCAAAGGGCGTCTACTTGCCTGGTTTAAAAAATTTCCAATACTGGCATATGTGTTAGTGAAAATCTATTCAATATAATTGTTGCGCCAGCAACACCTGCCTTTTTCTGAGTCTTCGCAATCCCTCGGCGCAGCATCTCCCAGTTTGAACATCGCCTTCACGACTGCTGCTTATTCTGACCATTTCTTTGGAGAAAGCGATGTCAGGAAATCCCTTGTCTACCTCCATATCAGTATCTTTTCCACAAGGTAAGTGTGTCTTGTCGCGTCCAGTATCTTTTGCTTGAGTGGGGCTGATTGGAGTTTCCAGAGACCTTGTTTCTCGTTCAGCGATAAAACAATCTCTATCTTGGCCTTGGTGGAATAGATGAGAAGTGCGCTCCTCAAGTACAATGGTGTTCCCAAGTAAAGCAACTGCGGACGAGCCGCCCACAGAATGGCGGCTTTCAGATGTGAGTGAATTAGTATCTTGAACGTCGTATTGAGCTGGACACTTCCGAGACTCACGCCTGTGGCATTGTATAGAAGATCTATGTCGGAATCATTGGCCCTGTAATGGCCGCGGCGGTACTCGAGTGGTTTCTTTGGCTAGCTGCGTTCCTTTACTGCTTGTACAAAGTATATGTCAAGGCTGGCCATTGGAGCGTCAAGCTTATGGCCGTTTTAATGGCAATATTGTTTACTGCTCTACGGTATGTCACCTAAGTTATTCAATACTGGGTCGCCTGCAGCTAATCCTCAAATTTCAGCGGCATCTTTCTTCCGGTTATGGTTGTTACCCTACCGCTTCCTTACACAATTACCAGACATTTTCCCGAACGCTTGGTCTCGTTTCTGCAGTGGTTCGCATTTTGGACATTCGCCGTCCTTCTTATTGTCCCATGGCTTTTTTGCGTTTATAGGCTTGTGACTAACTCACTGGGTCGAACAAAACGAATAAAAGAAATACTCGATGTCCGAACCGCTCCGAAGACTGTCATTGTCATGCCCGTGTACAAAGAAGAACCTCCAGTGCTGATAAAAGCTGTCAACTCTGTCGTCGACTGTGACTATCCAGCCGAATGTATCCACGTGTTTCTCTCATTTGACGGTGACCAGGTGGATGAACTCTACCTGAAGGTTGTCGAGCATCTTGGGGTTCCGATCAATCTCAAGAGGTACCCACAGAGCATCGACGTGCAGTACAAGGGCTCAAGAATCACCATTTCGCGATTCAAACATGGTGGCAAGCGACATTGCCAGAAGCAGACTTTCCGCCTTATTGACAGAGTGTATGAAAACTACCTCCGCCGGCATGATGACCTTTTCGTTCTTTTCATCGACTCGGATTGCATTCTTGACCGAGTGTGCTTACAAAATTTCATGTACGACATGGAGCTAAAACCGGGGAGCAAGCGAAACATGCTGGCCATGACAGGTGTCATCACATCGACCACGGAAAAAATGTCACTCATCACTTTGCTGCAGGACATGGAGTATATCCATGGTCAGCTATTCGAGCGATCCGTTGAATCAGGTTGCGGAGCTGTAACTTGTCTTCCCGGAGCTCTCACCATCCTACGGTTTTCCGCGTTTCGCAAGATGGCTAAATACTACTTCGCTGATAAAGCAGGTCAATGTACTGACCTTTTCGATTTTGGAAAATGTCACCTGGGTGAGGATCGCTGGCTCACCCACTTATTCATGATAGGAGCGAGGGAACGGTACCAGATCCAAATGTGCACCAGTGCTTTTTGCAAGACCGAAGCTGTCCAGACGTTCCGCAGTCTCCTCAAACAACGAAGGCGGTGGTTCCTGGGTTTTATCACTAACGAAGTTTGCATGCTTACAGATGCACGGTTGTGGTACCGCTATCCCATTCTTTGCCTCATACGGTTCATGCAAAATACCATTCGAACGACCGCGCTTCTGTTCTTTATCATGATCATCTCCATCATCACGACTTCGAACCGAATTCAAAATCTACCCGTTGGTTTTATTGCTGTTTCCCTGGGCCTCAATTACCTACTCATGTTTTATTTTGGCCTTCGATTACGGCGCTTCAAAGCCTGGCTATATCCCATGATGTTTCTCCTGAACCCGTTCTTCAATTGGGTCTATATGGTCTATGGAATCTTTACGGCTGGTCAACGCACCTGGGGAGGTCCGCGAGCTGATGCTGCCGCAGCGGATTCATCCACAACCCCAGCACAAGCTGTTGAGAAAGCCGAGGAGGAGGGTGATGAGCTGAATGTTGATGTTGGAACCTTCACCAAGGCTGCTGAGACCGAGTCGCCCGTTCCTGTTCATCCTGCAGAGGGCATTGAAGGCAGATTTGCCCCACCAGAACTAAACGCGGCAGGATATTACGAAAATCCCAACATATCAGGCCTGTCACTCCCAACGCATTTCCTCCCCAATCCACACCTGCCAGGCCTTCCACTCCACCCTCGGCCTTCTTTTGAATCTCGTGACACGACAGGTTCAATCACCAACTCCATCTGTTGGCCTCGACGGTTGGAAAGTATACTGGCGGAAGAGGATGGAAAGGGGGCAGATGATATTTACATTACAGCAGAAGATCAACAAAAAATGCAGATGGCGCGCCAGGCACAATCGCCCAACCCTGCGGTTGATGGGGTGCCATTTGACTCGGTATCAGACATGGAAAAGGATTCGATTTCGCGCGCCATGAATTCCCATGGCTCCGATGAGCAGCTTCGAAACAGTTCTTATCACCGCACGGAATTAACTCCTCCCAGAAGACCTCGTGCGGGCCAGAGCCCGTTACGACGAAGCAGTATTCCAGAGCCTGAAGAGCAAGATGATAGAATCGGCCTGGCTACCTCCACACTTGAAGTTCGCAGACCGAGAGATTCGAGTATCATCCAATCGGAATCTGACACAGAGGCAGACTCCAGGGATCGAAGGAGGCGATTGAGCAAGCCGCCACGAGGGCCTGATATGGTATAGGACAATGATGCACGATACTGTTTTATTTTTTGTTACTTGGTTGTGTTTTGGCGCTTTTCAGATTGGAATTCCGGCTAGCGACCCTTGCATTAGAGAGATGAGTTGGCACCGCGGCGTTGGTAAGGAGCATGTAGCTTTGAGAAAAGATGAAGCGGACCTGCCAGGGGAGCAGCTTGACAGGTATTACGAGTTAATGTTATCACATGAGATATGGACACAAGCAGCGAACGACAGAGATTGGAATGCTTAAGCAGAATATTCACCAATAGATCATCTATGCCATGCACTGTGAAACGCAGACTAGCACCTTCACGTATACACTGGTGCTTCTCCTGTACCTGAGATGTTCATGTTGGATCGAAACATCCCGAGGGAACCAGAAGGTTCGATGCGCTGAGATGCCAAGACAAGAACACCAGCAAAAAAATCCGCCCAAAATGATAAAAGTCAAACGCGAGCAAAACAGTGACGACAGAAAAGTCAATCAACGACCACTGGACGAGAAAATAATACACACAACTCCCTGGCTTTTGATATCACGAAGTACGCCAGAACCCGATAAAACAGAAATGTAAGTGCGAACTCGTTTTGTTGCTCTGCTGGTTGATTTTCAAATTCCATTCTCGAAGCCCAAAACACCATCCCTGGCATCTTGAGACGCGGGCGAAAACGCCTGTCGTTTGCTCCCCGCCTCAAACAGTCGAGTCGCAGCGATACCTTCAGTTGGCCCTTGCGCTGCTGCTGCTGTCGCCCTAACATTCGCTCTGAAAATTTATAAAAAGCACCTGTTCTCATTTCTTTTCGATCTCTTTTCTCGTCCTCGTTGCGTCGATAATTAGATACCTGTTCATCCCACTTTTGTCGCCGGAAATCTTACCTATCAGGGTTTTTTTGCTCTGTGCTTTTCAAACCCCACCGCTTCTTTCTGCTCCTTATCTCAAATCCACTGTGTGTTTGCTGTTCAACATCTTTCAATATATTCTTTACTCTGAACTTCGTGGCTGACTGCTTTTGAAACAAATTTAGACAGCTCTGGGTGCTGAAACATTTATCCTGCCTTCTCTCCCAACCCCGCCTCCCTACACAAACACACATAGAATATCAGCTTAAAGCTCAACAAAATGGCTATGAGTGTTGTTGGTATTGATCTTGGCTCTATGAGCACTAAAATTGGTGTTGCGAGAAATAAGGGCATTGATATCGTGGGTACTCCCCTGCTTGTTCCCTGTTCATGGTCTTAACAGCCGCCGGCTATGTTTACCCAATATGAGGCATGCCTTCACCTCTAGATCATGTCTCTTATGGTGGATGAACAAAGTCACCATGGCTCTTGACAATTATGATCTCACTTTCTATATGTTCTTGTCTCACTGACCAAAGCTCTTCATTCGGAGTTGATTAGATCACAAATGAAGTATCCAACCGATCTACCCCGTGAGTCTCCCTTCAAACATTCAACTGACTTGATACGAATAAGAGCTAACGAATAGCTTTAATGGTTTAGATCTTTGGTTGCATTCGGCACCAAAAACAGATTTCTTGGAGAAGCCGCCAAGACGCAAGAAATCTCGAATCTGAAGAACACCGTTGGCTCATTAAAGCTTCTCGCCGGCCGATCCTTCTCTGATCCCGATGTACAGTTGGAACAGCAATTTAATGCCACAAAATTGGTGGATGTCAACGGCGAGGCCGGTGTGGAAGTCAGTTTTCTCGGAAAGAGAGAGCAGTTTACAGCCACCCAACTGGTCGCCATGTTTCTGGGGAAAATCAAGAATACCGCTTATAATGAATTGAGAAGCCCTGTGTCCGATGTCGTTTTGAGCGTGCCTCCATGGTTCACCGATGCGCAGCGACGAAGTTTGTTGGACGCTGCCGAAATTGCGGGGTTGAAATGCCTGCGATTGATTAACGATACCACCGCTATCGCTCTTGGATATGGAATTACCAAGCTCGATCTCCCTCCTCCCGAGGAGAAACCCAGACGTGTCGTATTTGTCGATATCGGTCATTGCAATTACTCCGTCGCTGTCGTTGAGTTCCGCAAAGGTGAGCTAGCAGTGAAGTCGGTTGCCTATGATCGCCATTTCGGAGGTCGTTATCTCGACAAAGCTCTTGTGGATCACTTTGCCAAAGAATTCAAGGAAAAATTCAAGATTGATATCACGACGAATCAGAAGGCAATGGCCCGAGTCCTCACTGCTGCTGAGAAGTTGAAGAAGATTTTGTCTGCGAACGTTTCTGCTCCTCTAAGTATTGAGTCTTTGATGGACGATGTGGACGTCCGGGCATTTGTTAAGCGCGAAGAGATGGAGGAGATGGTCAAACCACTCCTTGATCGGGTAACAATTCCTTTAGAACAAGCCCTCGCCGATGCCAAACTGAAGCCCGAGGATATCGACAGTATCGAGATGGTTGGCGGCTGTACCCGTGTCCCAATAATCAAGGAGAGAATCGCCGCATTCTTCGGAAAGCCTCTTTCATTCACTCTTAACCAGGATGAAGCCGTTGCTCGTGGTTGCACATTCAGCTGCGCCATTCTTTCTCCGGTCTTCCGTGTCCGTGATTTCTCTGTGCATGATATCGTCAATTACCCCATCGAATTCACCTGGGAGAAATCCGAAGATATTCCTGATGAAGCGACCTCATTGACTGTCTTTAACAAGGGCAATGTTATGCCATCGACCAAAATCCTTACATTCTACCGCAAGCAACCGTTTGACTTGGAGGCTCGTTATGCCAAACCCGAGATGCTGCCTGGAAAGGTTAATCCTTGGATTGGCCGCTTTTCCGTCAAGAATGTAGAAGCAGACGAGAATGGCGATTTTATGGTTTGCAAACTCAGGGCAAGGATCAACATACACGGCATTCTCAACATCGAAAGTGGGTACTACATCGAAGAAACTGAAGTTGAAGAGCCAATTCCAGAGGAGAAGAAGGATGGCGAAGTGAGTATACAATCCCCTGTCGTGATTCCTACTGACTCTTCTTGTTCGCACCACCCCAAGATCAAAGTTTTTTCTAACCTGAAGAAACTTTTCAAACAGAACTATGGATACCGATAATGCCAACGGCGAAGCAGAGAAACCCAAGACACGCAAAGTCAAGAAGGCCACCCGCAAGGGAGATCTTCCTGTCGTTAGCGGAACTGTGTCGCTTGATCAAGCTAAAGTTGTCGACTTTATTGAGAAGGAGAACTCCATGGCCATGGAAGACAAGCTCGTCGCAGATACCGAAGACAAGAAGAATGAACTTGAATCCTACATCTACGAGTTGAGAGATAAGATCGATGGCACGTATGCCGAATTCTCCAGTGCCGAAGAGAAAGAGAAGGTCAAGGCCAAACTGGACCAGGCCGAGGTACGTTATCGAACGCGATTCTACTCTGGCTTGTATTCCATACTAACGCTCGTTTCTAGGACTGGCTCTACGATGAGGGTGAGGACACCACAAAAGCCGTTTACATTGCGAAGATGGATGAGCTACGTTTCCTCGCCGGGCCAATCATTCAACGCCACCTAGACAAACTTGAGGCGGAACGACAAGCCCACGCAAAGGCCCAAGAGGACGCAGCAAAGAAGAGAGCTGAGGAAGAGGCCAAGAGGAAAGCGGAGGAGGAGGCCAGAAAACCTGCCGATACCGATATGAAGGATGCTGACACCAAGGGCGGTGATGACGTCGATATGGAAGAAGTCGAGTAGATACGCATATATGGGCGTCTTCCGTTTTTCTGTTTTCCAGTTACATACTCCCCTGTGCATTAAGGCAGGACCACAAAAAAGTCCCTTTGAGAATATATTTGACAAGAGGTATGATCTATTTGGAAGACTGGGGTCAAAGGGCTCTGTGGCTTGTTTGAGGGTGTTTTAGACCATGACCTAGTTAGAACAATGAATTAATCGGAATTTTATGGCTTCAAAAACTTATCGCATGTCTCCTCTAATCAACTATGCTGTAGAAACGATACTGAAAAACGAATCTCGACTATGTGAAGCACTTCGATTTCCGAGTCTGTCGGTAGTGGACCGACCATGTACTCCGTACCTAGTTACTCCGGGCGAATCGGCGATCGCGGTCGGTGGCTTCGCCCTGCCCCAATCGGGCAAATGCCTCGGCTGTCGCGATCCCCAGACTGCGCTCCAACAAAAAGGCTCGGGAAAACGCTCGGCTGCTCCTTCGCTGCTGGTCCCTACAAAAAGGTGGAGGTTGTTCGCTTGCTCTTGTTCGCTCATTTATCTTTTTTGATTATTTCGTTCATCTCCTTCATTCTTTACTTTCGGTCATTCATCCGTCCTTAATACTATATCATAATGGCTCTTGATAGATTAAATGCTGTTCTCCAACAGCTAAAGCCGGCCATTGGCGGCAGCAGTGTTGTTGACAAACTGTAGGTATCTTCGGCTCAAGTGATAACTTATACGGCTGCTAATCACGAAGTGTATAGCTGTGAGAAGAATCCCGATGACATTGTCATCACTCTCGCCGTTCGAAGCGCTATGACCAAAGGTTTCAAGGGGGCTTTCAAAGATACGGAGCTTGATATGCTTGTATATTCTCTTCTCAAAGAAGTTTTGGCCCGGTCTAAAATCGATCCTAATTTGATTGAAGACGTTTGCCTCGGAAATGTAAGCCGAAACCCTTGTTCGTTTTGCGAATTATCGCTCAGCAATTGACGCATTCTTTCCTAGGCTTCTCACCCCCAAGCATCATATATGGCCCGTACCGCTGCGCTCGCAGCCGGAATTCCACACACCGCCGGCGCTGCCTCCGTTAGTCGGTTCTGCTCTTCAGGCTTGAAGGCTATCCAAGATGTTGCATATCAGATCTCTGAAGGTGCTATCGATATCGGTATTGCGCTTGGTGCGGAGTCGATGTCTTCCACCCGCGATGGCGGCTTCAAGCCCTCGGACAACGAAGTTATGAAGAACCAGGAAGCAAAGGATTGCACACAACCCATGGGTCAAACCTCAGAGAATGTTGGCAAGGACTTTAATATCAGTCGTGAGCAGCAGGACCGCTTTGCCGTTGAGTCCTTCAAACGAGCGGAAGCCGCCCAGAAGGCCGGTTACTTCGATGACGAGATTGCTCCAATCAAGACAACAGTTAAGGACCCGAAGACCGGACAGACGAAAGAAGTTGTTGTTTCGAAGGACGAAGGACCTCGTTATGGCACCACCCTCGAAAGCTTGAGCAAGATTCGCCCTGCTTTCCCACAGTTTGGTGATAGGACAACTGGTGGAAATGCCAGCCAGATCAGCGACGGTGGTATGTTAACGGAGAACACTGCTACTTCCATTACATTTGCAGCTAGCTAACAATTAAACAGTTGCCGCCGTTCTCCTCATGAAACGCTCCAAGGCCATTGAGCTTGGGCAGCCTATCGTTGGCAAATTCGTCGGTGCCACAGTTGCTGGTGTTCCTCCGAGAATTATGGGCATCGGTCCCACTGCTGCCATCCCTAAACTCCTCTCAAAATTCAACCTCCGCAAGGAGGATATTGATATCTTTGAGATCAACGAGGCTTTCGCCTCCATGGCGGTCTACTGCCTCAACAACCTTGGCCTTGATCATGCTAAGGTCAACCCTCGAGGTGGTGCTATCGCCTTAGGTCATCCACTTGGATGCACTGGTGCAAGACAGGTTGTTACCATCCTCAGCGAGGCCCGGAGGACTAAGGCTAAGGTCCTTGTGACCAGCATGTGTATTGGCTCCGGTCAAGGTATGGCTGGTCTTTTTATCAATGAGCAAATTTAAATGAGGATAAGATGAGGTTGGCGTTGATATGTAAGGAGGTTATGTTATTGAATAAATACTAGGCTTGGATATCTACGCATGATACACGCTAAAAATGCAAATCCCATGAAAAAATCATATATACAATGAAATGAATCAAGTCCAATGTTCATCAGCTTGGAGCATTCTGCTGACCTTCCTGGTTTTCCTTATCTTTCTGTTTAGCCATACGAGATTCAGCTGCTCGTGCCAGAATCTCCTGGCGTGTCAGACCCCTCGTAGCACTATTGCCTGTACCTGAACCGCCTAAGACAAATTCTCCGCCGGTCCATCCCCCATGATCCATTATTTCTCCGCCGGCCTTCATCTCCTCCCAATCCGCAGGGTTATAAAACTCGTCTTCCGTTAGCCTCTGCCCCTTCGCCCAGTAATCTCCAGCCTCCACCTCCTTTTCAATCTGTCTGGTCAAATTCCAAAAATCCCGATCATGATCGCTGTGCACGCAATGCGCCAGTTCATGACAGAGTGTCTTGCGAATCGTTCTATAGTCTCTGTATCCATCGTATGCATCGGTGCGCAGTCGTAGCTCTATAGCTTCCCCTTTATTCCTGTTCAGACCTAACGTACGTGATGACATCGTCGTGTGTTCGGCCGGGTTCATCTCGGTAAGAAGAGGAACGGAAAATTGGTGTTTTGCCATTGCTGATCGTATTCCTGGGTCATCTCGGAGACGTGCGAGGTATGCGAGGCTGCGCTCGGGCTTAGGAAGGTATGAGAGAGGAAGGAGTTTGTGGAACGTGTATTGTGAAGGAGGCCGGGCTAGCGTGCGGCGGGTGGAATTGGGTTTGACAGCTCTAAGAGGAGGAGCAGGGCGTTTGTTGTTGGATACTGATTTGTTTAAGGAGTTTATTTCTGACGGTGTGCTTCCTAGGAGAGTAATTTTGAACCGTGGAGAGGAGATAGGCAGTGAAGAGATAAGTGTAGGCGGAAAAGGAGGCTTCTGCAGCCCTGGTTTTGGGTATATCAGAAGTTTTTGGTTCTCGATAGGAATTCCGAGGCTTTCGTATATTTGATGTGAAAGGTCCTCAAGTGTGGCTTCTGGGAACAAATGAAGTATGTGGTTTTCGCCATGATACTGGATAGTAAGACGAGTCTCTCCCGCTGAAGACGGGGACGCAGCCTCACTGGAATCAGTGGACTCATTCATGGTACATACAGTGATGTGCTTAGCAAGTCAATATCAATTTTCTAAGTCCTGCCGACTTTATATAGTAGGTATAAAGTCTGTGCTTTGAGAGCATTAGACAGTGAAACTGCATTAATAATCACCAGTCAATCTTATCTTATCTCGGACCACTGCCAATTTGACAAGCCAATCAGCATCAAGCTGAGAGAGGGTGAACTTCCTAGGTACCCCTTTCTAGAACGTCAGATGCAAACAGCTTTGGGGGAAAAGAAGATACTGTAATTGCAACACTGAGGAGTCCCCTGGTCAGCAATGTATTCATGAAAAGAGGAAATAGACAGATCTGCGTGTGTATATATTCTTTCGGTATGTTGATTCATGCTCTGGGGAGAATGTAGTCTTGATATCTTGAAACCATCATGCATGTCAGTGGCCTACGCAGACTAGAACGTGGTTGGGACTTCGTTAACTATATATCTCCGAAGGTCTCTCAAATTCAAGATTCTTACACACCCTCAGCCCTCTACATAAAACCGCCCACGGAATCTCCATAGTTCCTGAACTTGGAGGTATTCGCGCTCGTTGGGTTCTCAACTTCGTAATAAAACTATTTATAGAAAAGGAAGGAGAAAGGGAGAAAGAAAACGAAGAAAGATAGAAGAAAGATGAAAGAAAATGAAATAAAAAATAAAAAAAAGAAAGAAAACTCGGTGGTCTGAGATCAAGTTTTGTAAGGATCGAGAGAAATGCTGCTCCAATCGTCCTGCCAACGCCCAGTAGTTTCAGGCCATAATCGTCGAAAAACCCTTGCCATCCACTTAGCAAGATAGCCACCGAAATCAGGATCCGGGGGTCTTTGAAAGACTTTTCGCACACGGAGCTCATCACGGCGATCATCCCTTTGGCTTCGTTTTACCACCCACGTGAAACTGCTCACGTATTCAAGAATTCCCGTATATTCCACGGTTGCGAACGCAGGTCCGAGTTCCCCCGCATCCTTCATTCGCACTAGCAGGGTTTCCAACGGCACTGAATTGCTAGTTTTCCCCGAGGAGACGGCTTGAAATATTTCACAGGCAAGTTTTCCATCCAAGGCAGCATTTACGAGCGCATGTCGGACGTGGCCATCCCAAGCGATGGTTCTGTCACGAAGGCGAATGTACGGGCAAGGTATCCTATCATCTTCATCAAACTCAGGGCGATTGAGTGTCCTAAAAATGAGGTCGTTATTATATGCATGATAGATCAGAGGGAGAGAAAAGGCATTTAGTTCGAGAGTCAAGTATCGTAATTTCGGACAGGAGCCGATTGCTTTGTAAATGGCAATTTCATCGGCGTTCCCCAAAGTACGATTTACCTGTATTCTTAGACTCTCGAGTTGCGGAAAGAGCCTCGCTATAGACGTATAGTTTTCTAGTCCAAGGGGGCGGCGCAGGTCAGGTAATAATTCAAGTCGGCGTAACTTGGGGCCAAGGTGCTCTAAGCAGGAGAGCTGGAATTCTTGAACCCAAGAATTTAACTTGAAGGTTACCAGTCCGGTCAACCTTTCAAGGAAAGGACGTATATTATCCATCCACTCTTCTCGAAATGAGAACTGCGGGACACGTAATTCCAACACCTTGAGAAAGGGGAAATCAAAGTTTGATATCATGTATTTGACTGCGCAGGTTGATGCGTCAGGATCGAGCCTTAGAACACGTAGCCGGGACAGATCAGTATTTCTGTCCCAATTCTCAATGGTCTGTTCGATGAAGCCGGTGAGGTTCACTATTTGCAAGTAGTCTAATGAACCGCCGGGATAAACACCCTTGTTTTTATCCTGAGTAAATCCTATTTTAGGGTTTCGATTGGGAGGATCTCTCCCGAGCGCAACAGCTGGTGCGAATTTAAAACATCGAAACTTTTTCAAATTCGGGGCCATGCCACGAACAAGAGTCTCAAGCTCGGGCTCCGTTATGTAGACTGGCCACGAATCGAGCCGAAATCCAATTATATTGTTGAGGTCGGCACAAATACTATAAAGGCACGGCGATGTCACCAAATTGTACTCATGTTGATCTGTTACAGGTGTGTTCATGCTGTGTAATCGAAAAGTGTGTAGATGAAGGCGGCACATAGGATGAAAAGTATGAAGTGCGGCCAGAAGACATGGCGGAAATTGGGTGGAGCAGGCAAATACAAGGTCTTTTAGCCTGGGAAGTTGTCCCATTAGAGCGGCCAATGGCTTCCAACCGTCGTCCGTTTCGTAAACCGCTTTTGGGGACAGTTTTGGAGGAAAATGAACTAGGGAGTCACGCGGATCGACCAGGTATTCCTCGTCGTCAAACACTTCTTCGGCAATTAGAAGTTTGGGCCGCTGCCAGCGATATTCGGGATCGTGGTTTTCATCTTGCTTGGGAGCGTGGCCATCAATGAACAAAGTGGAAACGTATCTAAAGGCATCGGCGCAGCGCAGCATTCGAGTACATTCTTCAACATCTTGAGCTAAACGCTGACGACTTGCGACCGAAAATTTGATACGGTTGAAAATATACGGCGTAGCGGCAGCGTAGCAGAAGCTGTTGATACGTGCAAATGCAGGGAGGCTTGGGTGATGCGTATGGTAAAGTATTTCAGCGATCATCAGCAGAAGGTCGAGGGATAAGCTATTAAAGCAAGCCGGTGAATCCATTTTGTTAGACCATACGGGGAAATAGCCGCAGGCCTTCCGGTGTCACCACAGGGAAAGCAATTGGCGATGGAAGGAGGTTGAGACCAAAGGAGTTATTTTATTACATTTAGTTCATTTTTCTAGTAGAAAAGGAGGGGCGGATAGAAAATATTATATAAGCAAGTCTTTTCACGGAGATTTCTTTTGAATTCAATCATTCGGATGGGACTCGGGCCCGATTTTCCGGGTCAGCTGACCCTTACTAATCAGATCTGATAACTAATCAAGACAAACAAAGCAAACCTCATACCTCCCATCGTTCTTCACAGAAACATATCTACAGTGACTTAACTACCATTTAATCCGGGAGCGCATGAATTAGTCTATTCCATTGACCATAGTGCTATCAAGTGAGGTGTTACTTAGCGCTGTTCTGTTCTCTCTGCCACGTGTAATAAGAAGCTACACAGGTTCCAGAGTAAATATGGCAAACCATTTCCCGAAGCCTCGCATTTTCTTCCAGTAAAGGCTCCTCCCCTCGACAATCTTTCAAATCGCTGGCTTTCAGGACAAAGAAGGCAAGCTGACGGTCCCGTTCATCTAGTAAAAACACCCCCCTTGTAAGTCTGTCATACTTCCACCTAGGTATCTCAATTGTTCAATCTTAGATCAAGCCCTTGATCGAATCCTTAAACTGCCTTTGATAGTTTCCTAAAGAAACGTGTTCATCATCATAAAGTTATTGGCTATACATTAGGGCGCTGTAGAGATGAAGAAATAGGGATAGCTCAGTTATAACTTCGCATCAGTAAGACAGAGAAAATGGAAGTGAGCCAAATATGTAGTTATTAACAGGACCAGAAACATTCCGCGACACGATTCTAGTAAACAATTGTCAGCTGCTCAAGGAAACGCTTGGTGGAATCTTGATTCGGAGGAACTTACCGGCACTCCCTCGACGATTGGGGGGAATAGAATTGACCACAAGTCGTCGTCCACAACATCTGTCCAGCCCTGGATCTCACATCGAGGCAGATCGCCATTACCCACCGTGTTATACGACCACTTGGTCCCCCCGGCGTTGACTCTCACATCCCACTTAAGCCAATCTGGAACCAAACGATCTGGATCAAGCCATGGTGGCAGCCACCAAGATTTAGAGGGTACGATGGTGGTGAGCTCGACATCGATATCGAAGGGCAGATTGGATATAAAGGCCGGAATTGTCACCATGTCACCCCAAGGAACAGCCGGAAAATTTCGCCCACCCGTAAAAGCACCACTTCCATCGAATGTTTGCACCCCGAGTGTACACGGTGAGTCGGGGCCTCGTGATTGCTGCCACAATCTGATTTTGCATGTTCCTGGAGTGTATGGCGTAGGCGATGGCGCGGGTGGCGCTACGGGAACGACAGGTTCACTGGTTATAACTGTCGATGAGGTTGGCAAGATGTCGGAGCTGGTAGTAGAAGCCGTTGTAATTATCATACTGCTCGAGACGGTCGTTGTTGTAATTGAGTCACTTAGGGAGGTTATCATTGATGTCAGACTGCTCGAAAGGCTCGGTATCGTGGACGACGTGGTGATTGGGCAAGCGGCATCCCTGGCATTTATCGCACCACTAACGATTTGTTCAGTGCTTGCGGGCCAGGAACTACTGAAGATTGGGGTTCGTCGGAGTTCGTGCCAAACCTCTACGGTTGCTGAGGGCTGTCCTTGGCACCCGCTAACCCCTGGATCATACCGGAGAAACGCCTTTCCATTTGTATCGCTGATATCATTGACATGAGCGGGATCTCCGATCCACAAATCTTCCATGCGTGGAACATAGAGTGATACGTCGATTTGTATACCATCCATTACCGACTCAAGGGCATCGCGAATGGTTTGGATTTGATTAGGGTAAGCGATCTCGTTAGGGTCTCCCTGACGAGTGGAAGGCGTAATAATAATCGCTCTAGGATTGAATTGTCTTGCAAACATTTTAGGATTATTGGAAGGTACGTCGGCAGAAAAATGCGAGAGTCCTTCGTCATGGTGGTCGTTATTCGAAAGATCCATGAAGTCGCATCCAAAAAGAAGAGGGAGCGTAACGCCTTGCCGAAAAATCATATCCTGTTTGGATGGCTCGGTTGGCGCCCTATTAAAAAACAACGGAGCTTCCCAATAATGAGATATCCAAGCCCCTTTTGATGACACAACTATAACGGAAGTACAACCGTATAGATTAACAACCCCAAGACCCACTTGTCTATTCTCGAATAGGGTATGAATCGCGGCCGGCTTTCCAACGTCTCTTCCAGTATGATCTGGGCCTCTTCCGTGGGGTACTAAACGGCTGCGTTTGAGTTCGTCGAGAAAGAAATCTACCAAATTAGGAAAATCACCGGGTACTTTGAGGACTCTTTTGGTAAGATTGGTAGTGATATGGCTAGCAGAAAGCTCCAGAGTTGAGCCTCTACTGAACCGGGACCTTCCATAGAGAGCAGGCGAAAGTGAGCCCCAAAACCTCTGGAAAATACCACGTTCCGACTTCCGAGTTAACCCGGTATTGGGCCGAGGTGAACAGTGTGGGCAATCAAAGGAACAATACATGGGTTCTTTTGTTGGCTCACAGGAGTCGTTCTCACCAGCACCATTGCTTGAAACTATGTCACAGGTTGTCTGGCAGTTTGGCGAAGCCGAGCCTGTAGGCGCACTATCACAAACGGTCTTACAAGTGGTTGATGCGGAGGAGCATGACATGGTCGATGAAGAGGATGTAGTTGATGTTATCATCGTTGTGCTCATTGAGCTCAAGGAGCCAGTAGTCGTGATAATAGTACTCATTGTTGACGAAGTAGAAGTGATTGAGGCACTCGATGAGCCGGGAGAAGACGGACCATCATTTCCAGTAGGAGAGGGCTGAGAACCGGGGCCTGACGGTACGAGGTCTTTATCGTTTAGTGAGTCTAGTTGGGACATCAAGCTCGAGAGCTCTGATCCAAGGATTTTCTTGAGTTCATCCAATTTCGGTTTTGGTAGCAGCGAAGCGCCCGCGAGCAGTGTGCCAATCTTCCCTAAACTGTTTGTGATGCAACTGAAAGCGTCTCCAATTAATGAAAATAGGCCTCTTTCTGCCAGGTCTCTCCGCATCATACCACCAGGGCACGGTTTACTCCCTGTCAGAGCGTTTCCTCCGAAATTCACCAGCAAACCTGCTGCAAAAGGTATCACCACCCCAAGAGCATCAAGAGAGTCCTTTTCTTTCTTAGAGGATTCAGGATCATCAATCCACGCTTGCAAGGCTGGTGATACTTGAGCGGCTTGGGAAGAAAAAGAACTGATACTAGCCGAGGCGACTGGTCCTGTCGTCACAGCCGCAGTCGGTGTCACAGATATAGGAGAGGTAATGGCTCCTCCCGAGACTATGGCCATTACGACCGGGTTGCTATTGATCGTGGAAGTAATGAAGATGACGGCTGGCGCAAATATCCCTCCATTACTTGGACTGGACGTCATGGTTACTGATGCACTGGTAGGCGTGTGTGTCGTTTCTCCACTGGATCGCGTTACAGTCGTAGAACGGGTGCGTGAGGTTTCTGATACGCTACTCGTTGTGATAACGCGAGAGCTGGAGGGCAACATTGATGCTGAACTGGACATCGAGCTGTCTGAACTTGGAAACCCTGGAGGAGGCGGGACAATGACACCACCTGAAGGCCCACCACTGATACTCAATGTAGAAGTAGTTGAATTCCACCCCCAGCCATGGGTAAGGCTCGAGCGAACGTGATTGCTAGTAGAAGTTGGGCTGGTTCTGGTAAGAGAGGACGAAGCAGAGGTGATGTGGCTCGTCACTGAGCCAGTCGGAGCCCATCCCAGCTGGGCAAGACCAATGGTAGGCCATGTCGGCAGAATGAGGAAAAGGATATGTAAGGAGCGGCTTGCACGCATCTTGTAACGATCAACTTGGCCTCATGGAGGCCAGAATAGTACTGTTGCATTTGATGCACCACCACATATAGCCGGATAGGGTGATGGCTGTGAGCCCCTTTTATATTTGACTGCATCTCCGATGTGTCTCAGTCGGAATCGGCGTACGGGCGCTGTGTTCAGATTAAAGGATGACAATCATCCTGGCCCGGGAGGGATGTTCTTGTGCTGGTAATTAAAAACTGCAGATGTCTCCGGATATTTTGCAAGATAGTATGGCTTGAAGGATCGCATTGCTGTTTAGTGGTGGGTCGCCGCTGCAAAGCCTTGGCTGTGCGAAGGTAGAAAGGGGGAAAGCCAAGAAGGTCGTGGATGATCGAGGCCTGATGCAATCCTTTTGAATTCGCAGTCATAAAAAGCATGGAAGCTTTTTAGCAGAAAAAAGCATTCATTTTTACTGTAAAAATGAATCAGACTCGTTCTTTCGTCGACAGTATATTGTGTAGCCTCTGTGGGTTTAGCTTTTGGGGCGGCAGGCCCCTGCTTATTGCAAGTCGAAGTTAGCAACTCCCTTAGTTTGATCCTTCGGTATGAACCTTCGTAGATGAATTGAAATTTTCCATGCATTCGAGGATATTTCCACAGGGAATGATTCATCTATCGGAGGCGATGGGATTTTCTGTCTGAGATCTCGGGCACATCGGATACATGTACGATACTTCGGGAAACGAAATGAATGCTTGGCCATCGAGAGTGAAAATATTTGTCCTGCGTCATAACCTATCGAGAAGAGAGAAGATAAGTGAAGGGAGCTCTTCAATAGTGACATTCCGTCGGTAATTGTTTAACGTCCGGCACTGTACTTCCACCTCTCTAGAAGCTTTCCATGACTTTCCAAGCACTAAGATGATCGGAAACCCAATGAGATCGGCATCTTTTAGTTTCCAAGCAAAGTTATTGCTTCGATCATCCAGAACCACGTCTATCTGCCTGGCGTGGTCTGCTACTAGAGTATCGTAAACTCGTTCTGCATCAGACTCAAAATCTTTTCCATAGCAGATCACTGCCGAAAACGGGGCGATCGCCCCCGGCCAGTTGAGACCTTTATCATCGGCAAGCATATCAGCTACGGCAGAAATCATTCGCGATACACCAATCCCGTGGCAGCCCATTTGCAATGGTACAGAAACGCTCGAGGTATCAGTCGCGGAACTTTCTATTCCTTCCAACTTGGAGCGGTCGACGATGACATTCGCTTGTAACACGCTACTGTATCTCGTGCCTAAAAGAAAGGTGTGTCCCAACTCAATACTGGTTTGCGTACTTAGTATTCCATGGTCGCAGCACGGGCACTCATCGCCCGATTGAACACGAATCAGATCAAGAGGATCATTTGTACCTGGATACTTCAGAAGGGAAGCAAATTGGATGGTCGGTTTTTCGTTATCGCTGCCTAAGATTCCGTTGAGCGGCGGTCTATCGAATGGCCGAACACGGTGATCATATATGTCCAATACACAAGGGTCTTGCCCTTTGAATCCGAGATCGGTCTGAAGGCTTGATCTCCAGGCCTCTAGAGGATTTTTGACACTCAAATCGATATCAATTCCGTGCAAGCTTGTAACTGTTCGAACAGCATGCGAATTGACTTCCCGCTCAACTGGCTCCTGAGCATCCTTTTTGAGTAAGTATTTTGGGTAGTAAACTCTAATAAGCGTTCGTTTATCTTTGGAAACGGATAACCATTCGCCCGTAGAAAGTGCTGGAGCTGATGATTGAGCGAAATGCCCAAGAGACGCATCGTAGCTTGCCGAACGTTGCTTGGCTGCGACTCCCAAGGCACGACCATTGGTCAATTCTTCATTCATAACGTTGTCACACTTGTCGCAAGTTATGATGGTATCTTCCCCTTTCGAGGTTGGAAAGTGAAATTCATGGCTTAAATTTCCACCCATATTTCCAGAATCCGCAGCGGCGACAATATAAGGAATTTTCAATTCATCAAATAGCTGCACGTAAGCACTTTTCACCGAGTAATATGTAGCCATAGCTTTGTCAACGCTATAGTCAAAAGTGTAGAGGTCTTTCATTAAAAATTCCTTTCCTCGTAATAGCCCCTGCCGAGGGCGTGGTTCATCTCTATATTTTCTTGCTTTTGAAGGTAAGACTACTATGGCTCGTAAAGTGTCCAGGCTGAAAAACTTACACACTTGATAAACTCGCAAGGGAAGGTCTCGATAGGACTTCACTAAGCCACCCACCAAGGTCGTAATCTCTTCTTCATGTGTGGGCGCCAGGATAAAGTGGGAGCCCTTTCGATCGTCGAACCGAAATATCTGGATAGAAGTAGATGTCAGTTTCTGATATTGCCATGATCAATTCAGGCGCAGTACCTCTGAATTATCGTTCAATCGCCCTGAGCGCATCCATAATCCCTGCGAAGATATGGAAGATAGCGAAAGTTTTGATGCACCTTCACCATGATTAGGAAAGCTTTTATGGAGGAAAAATTTTTAACATACCCAAACGCCGCATATGTTTATCTATTAATCGCTCGATTTTCTCTTGCACGCGAAGCCCCAAGGGTAAAAGATGAAAAATGCCTGAGTACGCCTATTTTAAGTAAAGATCAGGCTCCATACAGGATAATGAGATGTAATGTCTATATGTATGCGTGATCTGACCTGCCGAAGTAATCCAGCTCTAATCAAGAGATCATTTGCATCTGGGGGGCACCAGTTAGTTGGGCACACCGAGCCGATGAGTTCAACGTGCCTTCTTTCGTAGATTTCTGAGCAATACCGCCAGTAGGGACCCAAAATTCCGACAGCTTGTTTCTGGAGTGATGCTACACCTTCATTAGTTACGATAGCCGCTATGAAGACTCATCTGAAATCATACATGGAACGAACGAGCCGATAGCATGAGGCACCGGTTGGTCACCGTGGGGCGATATATGCGAAACAGGCCTAGTTGGGGCCATAATTGGAGTGGCATAGAGTCAGTCACAGATAATATCATGCAATAACAACTAAGAGCGACAGGAGCAACAACGCATCTCAATATTTTGGTCGTTCTTCACACGCGTGCTCCTTATTTTCTCGGGCCGGCGTTGACCCAGAGTTTCCGGCCGGGATATCAAAACGCCGAAACTTAGTCAGTCTGGGAGCTCACGTGATGTTTCGAAACTCTATACTGCCAAGAACTGCAAAATATTGATGGATTGGAGGTTGATAGAAAATGCGCTGAACCGACGAGCTCGCGTTACTGTCGGTTACTCGTTTTTCTATCGATCCCGATGGCGAAAGACAAAGGGAAAAGCTCCCTCAAGAGTGGAAATGCTACTTCCAATGAAAAAAATGGGATTACAGGCCAAGATTCCCTCCCAGACTTTTCTGGATCCTCACTTGCGAACCTGACCAAGAGAATTGAGCAAAAGTTGCAAGAAAAAGAAACGGCAAAATCCCAGAAGCGGCCCTCGAAAAAAGCGCCTACAAGTGGCAAGCCAGACAGTTCCTCAAAACCCCGTACAGAGCCCTCTACACATAGCAAAAAGGGCAAAAAGAGAGATCGAAGCGGACAGGTCATCTCTCCTGAGACCGGCCGATCGCCCAAGAAAAGCGCACCGGTTGACGATGCTTTGGAGCAGGAAATATATGCCGTGGGTGGTACCAAGGAGGATTACGAATTCCTCGCAGGGGTCGAGTCCGATTCCGAGATGGAGGGCGGGGTGAAGGTGTCAGCTCGCTCAAACACAGATGAAGCCGAGGCGGAAGATCTCCGCCGCAATATTGCAAAAATAATGGGAGGCGGCGATGTCTCATTAACGGTTCCACGGAAAGTCGTAAAACCTGCAGCTCCAAAGATCGAAAAAGCGCAGCAAGCTCCAAAGACTACCGAGTCTCGACACCCCAAGCAGGAGGCACATGATATGAAAGATGATGACAAGAGAACAAGCATTGAAGCTGGCCAAGCCCTTCAACGAACCAAAAAATCTTTCTCCAACTTGGTAGGTAATGCCGCGGTGGGAGGGCATCTGTTCCTTACTCACAGTCTTGCTTAGGTTTTCGACCCGCGGCCGGATTGGTACAGCAACCCCTTGCCGAAGATAACGAATGACACGGAGAAGCGAATAAATTTACCACGTCATATACTGGATAACATTCGTCAATACGCGATATCCTTGTTGGAAAAGGAGAACCAGGCGTATTCAGCTTCTCGTGAAGCTTCCTCATCAACCTACAAGTTTTATTCTACCATCGTTTCGTCCGGAACACTCAGTGACAAGATATCGGCACTGATCCTGGAAGTCCAAGAATCTCCGTTGCATAATACGAAAGCTATTGAACAGTTGATTGGCTTAGCGAACAAACGAAGTCGAGCACAAGCCGTCGAGGTACTGCGGTCGTTGAAAGACTTGTTCGCCCAAGGAACGGTTCTTCCCAGTGAAAGGCGTTTGAGGTATTTCAATGGTCAGCCTGCTCTTTGCGCAGCTATGTTTGGCTGTAAAAGCTGGACGTCTAGCGATCCTTTACCCGGAGGCCTAGAACCGAGCCACCTTATATACTGGGCATTCGAGGATTTCTTGAAAGAACAGTACTTCGGAATGCTTAAGGTCTTGGAAGTATGGTGCAATGATGAAATTGAATTTTCAAGATCAAGGGCAGTCAGCTACGTTTTCGAGCTTCTCAAAGAGAAACCTGAACAGGAATCAAACCTTTTGCGGCTTCTCGTGAACAAACTTGGCGATCCTAGCAAGAAGATTGCTTCACGAGCATCTTATTTACTTCTTCAACTTCAGCAAGCGCATCCTGTGATGAAAGGGACGATTCTATCAGCAATTGAGTCCGAGTTACTTTTTCGGCCTGGACAAAGCCAGCATGCAAAGTATTACGCCGTCATTACCCTCAATCAAACTGTTCTCAGCGGCGGCGAAGAGAAGGTCGCCGAAAAACTTCTTGATATCTACTTTACTTTGTTCGTTTCAATTCTCAAGACAGGGAAAGAAATCCACATGAAGCAAAATTCCAAGGGAAAGAAACGCCGTACCCACGCCAATAACAATATTCAGGAAGCCGAATTAGGAGAAAAGATAATTTCAGCGGTTCTTACTGGCGTCAACAGAGCATATCCCTTTACTACTTCTAGCACTGAAAGGTTCGGTCTCTCTACATTAAGTCCATGCTCACCAGGCTGACAATCGTTCAAGGCTATCGAATCATATCAATACGCTCTTCCGTATCACCCATTCCTCTAACTTCAATACCAGCATTCAAGCTCTTATGCTCATTCACCAACTATCATCGTCCCACAGGGTGTCGGCAGACAAGTTTTACCGAACTCTTTATGAGTCGCTCTTAGATCCTCGAATCGCAACGTCATCGAAGCAAGCTCTATACCTAAACCTTCTTTACAAAGCCTTGAAAGCGGATGTGAATTTGAAACGAGTGAAAGCTTTCATCAAGCGTTTGGTTCAGATTTTGAGCTTACACCAACCATCTTTCGTTTGCGGTGTTTTTCATCTGATTAATGAGCTCGGAACGGTTTTCCCGAGTCTCAATACACTGATCAACCAGCCTGAATACCACGAGGAAGATGAAGAGGAACATTTTAGAGATGTGCCGGAGGAAGGGGAACAGACTCTTGAGCCTCTCCCAGTATCCTCAAATGAGGTCACAAAAGGGAGTGGCTACGATTCCAGGAAACGAGACCCCGAACAAAGCAACGCAGACAACAGTTGCCTGTGGGAATTGGTATGTATCTATGCTTGTTCAGAAACAGATCATTGCTAACCTTGTATTTGAAAAGCTTCCATATTTATCGCACTATCATCCTTCGGTTTCAGTTGCTGCTGTACAGACTCTGCAACAGGAAAAGATGTCTGGGAAACCCGATCTTACTATACATACGCTCTCTCACTTCCTGGACCGATTTGTGTACCGAACTCCGAAAGCGTCGTCGGCGCTGCGGGGAACCTCAATCATGCAGCCGCTTGCTGGCAGTGATACCAGTGGTCTCTTAGTCACATCAGGTCATACTATCACATCTCGTGGGCCCGTTAACAATGAAGCTTTCTGGTCTACAAAGATCGAAAAGGTTTCAGCAGAAGATGTATTTTTCCATGCGTACTTCAATCGTGTAGCAAAGGAGAAGGTCAAGAAGAAGCCCAAGAAAAAGAAAGATGAAGGCGACCTGGATGATAGTGATGCCGAGTCTGAGATTTGGCAGGCACTGGTTGATTCTCGACCGGAATTAGAAGGCGGAGATATTAGTGACGATGACCTGGATTTGGAGGGACTGGAATCTGCTATGGGCGACGAGTCAGATGAGAACATTGAGGAAGAGCTCGCTGGCGATGACGACGTCATTTTCAATGATGAAAGTTCTGATGAAGGAGGCTCGGCCCGAGGGGACGAGTCTGCGGCTTTCGATGACGAGGCATTCGATATAGATGTATCCGACGAAGATGCGTTTCGTAACAGCGACGACGACGTTCCTTCGGACATCGAAATGGACATGGACGAGCTGGTTGAAGGTAAAGGAAAAACACAATCGTCTCGCAGAGAGAAGCGGCAGAAGCTCAAGCATCTACCGACATTTGCATCTATGGAAGATTATGCTGCCTTGTTGGACCAAGAATCTGACGAGGTTGTTTGAAGAGCTACGGATATTCAGTTCTTGATCTGAATGACCGAGGCGATTTGTTATCTATCATTGGCATAGGTGTATGAACGATGTGGCGGAAGAATATTTTTATAAAAAGTTGCTGATTCTCATATTAGCCGATTAAAAGCATGCCCCAGTTAGGTAGCAAATTATGCAAGCTAGCGCGACTATCACTAGAGCCTAAAGTATTACAGAAAGCCACGAACGCCGAACCCAGGCATCCCCAACGTGTCTTTCAGATGATCACGGAGGTTCTCATCGTCATTAGGGTCTTCGTAACGCTTTACCACAAGGTCCATTTTCTTGAGCCTAGTTGTAATTAGTACGCAAGCCTCAGCCCAGGCGCATATGTTCCCTGCTAGTCCTTCGAACAGGCTATACGGATTATCTGGCATTCTATACCGCCCATTTCCTGGATTAAAAGGCTGTGTCTGTCGCGCTTCAAGGAGTAGGGCCAATGCGAGAGATAGAAAATGATCACCCGACAATTTTTCCTTATGCGGGAAACCAGGGGTAGGTTGCCTGGAAGAGTTCTCTGCTTCCGCCCCTACATAACCATATTCAAGACGATCGTGCATCATGAGTAACGACCAAGCATTCCCCGCGATTCCGTGGCATAAAGACCCACCTTTGGAAAGCAACCCTTGCTTCCATATCTGCTCGCTAGCCAGACGGATGGCTTCATCCCATTCAGGCCGCCAATACGACTGGACAAAGAAAGGAATTTGTCGCGCGCGTGAAAGGAGAACGAGAAGTCCTGGGGCTCCATGGCATACCTGGACAAGAGGTGATGCACGAGAGGACTGCTGTTGAGGCACAGATGAGGGAATGTGCCCATGATTGTCTATACACATTTTGCAAAGTGCATTGACAGAGTGGGCGATAATCGGTATGTGGCAGTGAGGTTGACCTTCCCCGAGTTCTACCGGCTCACAGGCCAAAAGGATAGCAAGAATGCCACCTGTACTACGTCAGTTTGAAATAAAGCTGATCCCAAGAATGGCTCACATGCGCCGTGGATACTAACGACAAATTCTGGTGTCAGTCAAAGCAATGAAGTATATCAGAAGCAACTTACGCGCCGATATAGTATTTGTCGTGCCATGACCACATTAAGGGCATTTGGTCTTGTTCCCCGTAGAGCTCGATATAGCTTCTTGCCCCGAGCTTGCCAGACCCTACTATCACGTCAACGAGTAATGGAATACGATCAAAGATAGCTGCCTTTAATCCACCGGCATTCTTGTGGCTTGAATAGAGGTCTCGGATATTGAGTACAGCGTGTAGCAGACCAACCCGGCCGTAGAGTAATTCATCCGCGCCTCTGGATTCTCCTTGAGAAAGAGCCACCTGCAACGCATTTTCAACCTCCACCACATCCCGTCGGTGAGTTCGATGAAAACCTTCGCCGGATGGCAGTGGAAGTCCTTGGCCAGCAGCTATGAGGCGCAAAACTGCAGCGCCAAATGACGCGGATCCAAGCGGCGAGAGTCTAGAAGCATTTATATTGGCCTTTAATATGTGGAGATTTAGCCCGATATTTGCAAGATGTTGGGCCTTTGATATGAATTCATCGATTGATATGTCCGTCAAGAGGTACTTGGACTGGTGTTGGAGCCGAAGCGCCATGAGCACGGTACCTGTGCCGCATCACTTAATCTGGCCATTTCCTTTGATTTGTGATGCTTAAAAGAGAAGATCATACCAAGATGGCCGTTGTATATGGATCCAAACGCATGGCGATTGTTAGCATTCGGAATCCTGTTGCAGTCTAAAATTATGTCGATTCCCAAGTTCACGGCGTCGCGAAGCTCGGATAGAACGCGAAGAAGCGTTTCAGCATCAATTTCCCCTAGTTGTAAATTATTTTCAAAGAACTGCGGCCTTGAGGCAGCCATCTTAGACTATCGTCCTTGGACAGGATCAGCGTCTGCACGGTACGAATACTTTATGTCGAATTCGCCCGCATCATTCCAGCGTGTCGTTGATGAGGTCAGGGGCGGACTTCACCGCAATTGGAGGGCTTGGCGGAGGATCACATGACCAGTTAGTCATCTGACCATTTACAGACTAGCCTTGTGATGCAAACACGGAATGGCCGATGCAAACATTCAGCCAAGTGTTGGAGGGCAGGACGACCTCGCGAGGAGATGACCTCTACTCCATACATAATGTCTCACTCAAGAATGCACGAAGACAAAAAGTACCTGTAAACAATGAACATAGATGAGTCTCCTATCTAGAATAGTGTGAGTACAAATAAAGGTGATTATGTGCTGACTAATGAAGCTAACTAAGCGAAGTCACTAGTGTCATGCGGACGTTGAGTCCAACGACAGCCCGTGCCCTCGGAAGGGAATGCTTTGGAAGACAGATATAAAAATTTTCATGAAGCCATTCTTTCTGTTTGAACGAATGTTTTTCTTTTTGACATCATCATGTTCTATGTCCAACAATGCTTATCCCCTATTTGCGAGCCTCGCTTGCGCCCTCATTCAATGCTTGTCGCAGGGATCGGACTTTCGGCCCCTCGGGTCTTGAAGTTCAGCCGTTCATCAAAGCCTGCCCACACGTTGTCAAACCTTGCTGACTAGTTGCGGTTGATTGGCGTGGTAAAAATAGGTGCCTCGACCCCGGGCACTTTTGAGCCCAACACCATATGCCCTTTGAAGAAGTTGGGATTTCCAGCGTTCGGCTGAGCCGTGAACAACATGCACTTCGGGCTGGGCGTTCAGCCACAACCTCCGCCGGTTGGTCAACTAACCAGATAGGATAAAATAAAATAAACCAAAATCAACGAGACAGGGTTGAGATATCAGGTTATGATTGCAATGCATGAGATAAAACAAACATCATATCCAGGTTCAATTGATACTTACGGCTGAAAATTTGGGCCCCCAATGCACTCCATCTTATAGTTTAAATATCTGCCCATGCCCACTTTCATCTCAGTAGCCTAATTATACCCCATTAGAGCGAAAGCTCTTGTTTATCGCAACAATTGCTACCGGTGGAACAGTGGAAGCTTCTCTTCGGACATCTCGAACCATCAAAATGGGCGTACCGGAAAAGATAGACGAGGAAGACCTCGACCGTATGTGGACAGAAGCGCAAGCTGAATTTCAGAAAATAAGTGGAAGGGACCCAAAATCGTTCAGCATTTTGAGAATAGACGAAGTTGTTGCGAAGATTGGCCAGAAGAAGGAGGCCGACGAGAAGTCAAGCGCCAAATATCGCCGAGCGAAAGATGTGGTCAACAAAACCCTCTTATGTATACAAAATCTCGGTGCACTCGCCGCAGATGCTGCATCAAAGGTAAGCAGAAATCCTAGCCCCAAGTATGCGTCGCACAGTGTGAAGCACCTGGTCTTATACTTCTGGACACAGGCTTTTGGCCCTTCCACTCTCTGCTTCAATGCAGTTTCGTATCTTATTACGACCGCACAAAACTACTCTAAGATCTTTGACGGGGTATCCGACTTATTTGACCGTATTGTGGCTTTCCTCAACCGATTCGAGGTCTACGCAAGATCCAAAACCATGGGTGTCCAAATTGACTTGCACCTCCGGAGAATTATTCATGAGCTTTTGCGCAGCTTTATGCGAATTTGTGCGATTTCAATCAAGATATCCAAGCAGTCCAAAGTGCTATTAGCCTTGGAAGTGTTCAGCTTTAGGACTGACAAGGGAGTCGCTGAAGAACTATCCAAACTAGAAACCTTGGTTCAACAAGAAACGGGGATGAGCGTTGCATTGATCCTGGAATCGGTCAAAATTAGTGAGTCGAATATCATTAGCGGGTTTGCCGAAGCAAGAGGATCGATGAAAATGGTGGATTCAAAGATCGATGGTATTACCACTCAGCTAGCAGGGGTTTCGAAAGCTCTTGAGAAAGAAGCAAAATCGAAGGAAGCTGATGGACTGACCAAACAAAACCGTGAGAAGATTAAACAAGCCCTCAGAATTGAAAAGGAAATGTGGCGAAATGATCAGGAGGAATTTGTCAGAACGATAGTATCTGGATCTGGCGAATGGCTTTTCACAGATCCCCAGTTCATTGCTTGGACAGATACACGCGGAATTGCAAATCCGATCTTAGCCTTTGAGGCCAAAGAAGGGTTTGGGAAAAGTTATTTGTGTTCAACTGCGATAAGACGCCTCTATCAGCTTTATCCGCCTGGCAATAGCGAGCATCGTGTTGCAATTGCATACTATTTCTTCCAAAAAGACAACAAGGACGAAAATTCTGTCAATAAAGCCCTTCGAGCAATCATCTGGCAATTAACGCAACATGACCCTGTCTTCCAAAAATCAGTCGCAGGGGCATGCGACAAGCCCGATGAATTTGCCAATACTCTCGAGCTTTGGAATCAGCTTGTCGTGCAATTTTCTTTTAAGACAGAAGCCACCATCTTCGTCGTCCTAGATGGTATTGAAGAGGCTGAAACAGAAAGGGGTCATCCTCTAATCAAAATCCTGCGCGACACGTCTCTATTTACAACCGAAAAGCGTCCGTTGTCTCTGAGGTTACTCATTGCAGGAAGACCCAAAGCGTTCCAGGAAATAAACAAAACGCCTCACATCGCCATGTCTACAATAGAACTAGGAGCACGCAACAAAGAAGATATCCTCAAATATGTCGAGATGCGTCTCGAAACTATGGAAATCTTCAAAAAATCAGACCAGGCGGATATACAAAACCTCAAGGAACGTATTCGTTCCGAGCTTTCAGAAGGCGCTAAGGGAGACTTTTTTAAATTGAACTATATGCTTACAGAAATCAGCCAGAAAAGGAGGAGAAAGGAAATTGAAGAGGTTCTGGAGCATGCTGATGAGGACCGCCAAGTCACTATTGGCCGCGAGATAGAACGCTTAAGACTGACCCTAAGTGATGAAGATATTCTAGAACTGAATGAGCTCCTAACTTGGGTCATCGGCGCGAAGCAATGGCCCTTGGTCACTACACTTGAAGGCGCTTTGTTAGTCAAGAACGGGGAAAGTTCCCTTATGCCCCTGGAACAACAAGTCGAAGAAAAGTACTCGGCTCTTTTAGAGGTGTCAGAGTACCGAACAATCACGATCACCTCCCAGTCAATTGAGGATTATTTCCGCGCGAAAGTCCAAGAGGCAGCCGAGGAGGAAGCTACTCGTTCTGTGCTTCATGAATCAGAAGTGGCGATTGTCAAGAGATTTCTCCGCAATGTATGTGATGATGCGCTTTTCAATAAATTCGGCTTCGAAGAATTTTTCCAAAACAAATTGAGCCGCAAAAATACGTCTATCTACGTTGACCTGGACAATGTTCACGTATACATCCTCCTCTCAAGCTTCAAGGCCATCTGCGGTGAAGAGAATACACAGCTAGAGGACCTACTAAGCTATGCTTTTTACTGGTTGCCCGATCACTTACACGAAGTAGATTTGGCTCTGACGCCTCCGGGTCCTAAAAGCACTATTGGATCTCAGCTGATCAAAATATTCACCGAGGAAGAGTACATCGACCGGTGGTGGATAGAGGATAGATTGTGGATGCGAGCGTGGTGGGTTTACGACGATGACTATTGCTCATGGGTTTTAGATTGGTTCAAAGACTCAGCGGTTGTCAAAGGCCTCACTGATGAGCAAAAAGAATGGGTGAATGGTCTTACCTCATCATCTCGCCCAGATGATGACCTTTTGAAACCTTTGGCTAAGGTCATGGCTAAGAGATGGGTCCGAATGGCTGGCGCATGGTTCGTAAAGGATATCTATTGGTGGCTGCTTGGATACGTGACAAAGGTATGGACTTCTTGCGATTATGAATGCTTCGTCAAAGATATCTACAGCCCTTCACTATTCCTATTGCCCATCCTCAGGCCAAACTTTAGCTTGAATCTCTAAATGGCTTCTACTTGGCATCTCAAGAATACCTTTTGGGCCCGAGAGCATCTGTGGAACTTTAGTACCGTTGCCAAAAACTATTGAGGATGGACAATTTGAATAGCTGAGGATTTTTGGAATCTTACCTGTGGTATGTACCATGTTTTGGACTCGCACTAACTCTATCCAGATCCAAACCCGCCTGGGAGATAGTAAGCAGATCGTGGCCATTGATGAGCGTGTTACAAGCGACGTTGAACCGACTCTTGAACAGATAACTGAAGTAGAAAAATGGGCGATGAAGGAACTTGCCATCAGTGAACAGGATTCAGTATGGGCCGTCCAAATGGCAATCACTTTCCGTCAATTTGGCTTCTATGACCAAGCGATTGAAAGGAGCACACTCTCCAAGACCCTCGATCCCTCGAACTGGCGTGCTCCATTCTGCCTTGCCCAGACGCATGCTCTACAGGGCAAGTTTGAGCCAGCACTCGAAGTGCTAGCAGCTGTAATTGACACGTTCAGAAAAGACGAAGACCTCATGAAAGAATGGAAAGAGGTATTCTACGCTCAAGTTCTATACTACCAGGGTGAATGGAATGTTGAGCTTCAAAGTTATGATGCTGCCATAGAGGCCTATCGGGAAATTCACATGCACAATCCGGATAGCTATGAGCCGATCCTCAGAATTATCTTGATTCATGAAAAGCAAGAGAAGTATGGCGAAGTAATTGAACGTCTTCAAAATTTGAGCAATGAAGTGGATAACGACGGCTTGACTAGACTGGTTGCAATGATCCACCAGTATTCGGACTCGAAACTTTATCATCAAACCGTCACCAAGGCTGGAAGATTCTCTCAGCAGCTGGAGGCCATCAAGGAGACGTACCAAGTCGCAGTGGAAGCGGCAAAGTCTAGCGAGACACGACTCACTATCTTAACTGCTCTTCGCTACTGGTATCCTCTTTCTCTCTACTATGACTTCTCCGATCACGAGGCACACGAAGAAGCAATCGCCATGTGGGAGCAAAATATTGCATCGATACCACGCGTCTCAGATGCGAAGATTTACAACGTGCGCTGGCAGACCGTCGCAAAATTAGCGTCTGTATATTTACAAGAGGCGAGAGAAGCGGGTGTCCAGACGGCAACTGCAGAAGCATACCGTAGCAAACTGGTCTTCCTTTCCACGAGTAATAGCGTGGCGAGTGATGAGGATTACAATCTCCTACATTTCGATGCGAAGCTCATGTTAGCAAGACTCTACCATCTCATGGGAGATAGAGAGAAGGCCATAGAAGCTATCAAGGGTCATGTCAAACTCGCCCTCGATATTCTGGAAGACAACGATGAAAGCAATGACTGGCAAGGATTCAAGAGGCTGTCATTTTGTTTGAATCATATTGATGACGATATAAATGCACGGGCCGCATGGTCTTTACTTGGGCCAAACTCCGCCAGCTCTTCTGGAGAAGGTGATGAGAATGGTGAAGAAGTGGCTTCTGAGGCTGAGGCTGATGAAGATGAGGGTGAGAAGGTAGAGGCAGTAGAAGAGGGCGAGGACGGCTCTGAGTGGGAGGACGAACCAAGTGAGGAAGATGAAGGAGGGGAAGAAGATGGAGAGGATGATAGCGAGGAAGAGGATGAGGATGAGGAGGCAGAAGTGGAAGATGAGAACGAGAACTTACCCGAGTCCTCTTATCACCAAACCTCTGCAGATGCCACTGGGCCGCCGGCCGGCGGGCCACTTAATGCTGTTTGTGACGGGGAGTGTGGCCGTCAGTGGTTTTATGCCGATGATTTACACGCATGCAAGGACTGCCTTGATGTCCAGTTTTGCAGCGATTGCCATCAAAGGTTGAAGACTGGCCCTTTCGAGCAAAAGGTGTGCAACAAAAACCACGATTTCTTGTATATTCCTCATTGGGACTCTGAGGCCGCGGCCCAAGTTCCAGAAGGGCACGTGCGTGTTGGATCCGAACTCATCTCGATCCCGGACTGGTTAGATAGGCTTCGAGAGATTTATGGATTTAGAAAGCCTGAGAGGACCAGTACCGGAGCCGATACGTCGTGACGCTGCTGCGTATAGACATCGTGTTCTTTTAACCGTGTGATGCAACAGTATACCGTTAAGCTTTGCCACGCCCACCAACCGGCTTGGCTGATGCTTAAAGTCAATCCATCATTTTTTCTCGAACAACTTGATTCTGTAAATGTATATCATTTAATCAAATTTGGGTACTGAGTGAAAAAGGGCATCGATTCGGATGCCGGGAAGACATGTGAAGTGCCCCGCCAGCTCCCGTTCCGTTGGAAGAGCCTGAGCTTATTCGCAACAAACGTTCCGCCATGATGTTTTGCAGCCCGCTTGCCCTGTCACAACGGGGCTAACCCCAAGATTGATACCTGATTAGCTGCCAAGCTACCCATGAAACCCAACATTTATGTTTACCGGTGAACATAGCACGATATTTTCCGGCGGAACTCTCTCGTCTGGTTGCATATCTGAGAACGGCCAGGCCTGATGGCCTCCTGATTGGGCTCTGGGCCGCTGTCCTTGACAATGCGTCGACGTCATGAGCCTGATATACTCCAGAGTCAATTTCGAATATACGGAGTACGGAGTGTGGTCCGCATATCCATAATAGAGTAAGCAGCTATCCGCTCTCGGCTGCCCTGTAGAACCACAGAGCGGAGGAGGAAAGATGTCACCGCTGTCCCTTCCCTGTTTCCGCCGATCGCCGCCGCCGCTTCCGCCCGTTTAAAATCAAGAGCCTCCCCCGCTTCGAATTGTGATTCCTCCCTGATATGCTTTCCCGGCCTTTTCACCAAGATCAGCCTGTTAGTCCATGCTTATGCATCGATCTTTGCGAGTATTAATTACAACCTCTAAGTGGAGAAGACCATGCGGTCAGATTCTGGCACAGGGCAGTGGCGCACGATGACCGAACCTCAGGCGGACCAAGAATTCAAGGACGTTATCGTGACGAGGGACCCCGTGGAAGCCGGCCATCGCTGGAGTGTATTCAAAGCCCATGGAGTGGAACCCGAAGATGGAGATCAGACTCCCATAGCCGACCAGGTGGAACTGGAAGCCGGTAATGCTATCAAATATCGAACTTGTAGCTGGCAGAAGGTCCGTTCGCCCCCATCCTATCAACCGCTGCTTATGACCCACTGACATTCATTGGTTGTCGACCACTAGACGGCGCTTCTACTACTGTCGGAATACATCTGCTTAGCAGTCACTTCGTTCCCTTACTCCTATTCTGTTCTGGGACTTATACCGGGCCTGATCTTCACGGTCGTCGTGGCTGCACTGGTCCTATATACATCGTATATAATCTGGTGAGACCATATTAATTCTGAAGATGTTTCTGGCTGCTAGATATACTAATCCTGTGATAGGCAATATTGTCTCCATTATCCACATATTCGAGATGTCTGTGATATAGGTCAGCATCTCTTCTGGAACTCGACAGTCGCTTGGTACTTCACAGCAACTATGTTTCTTCTGAACAATACCTTCATTCAGGTATTTGATATGACATGAGCTCTCTCCCTCATCTTAATTTCTGATTGCAGATTTCCAGGGATTGCATTGCCTAGTTGGGGCTCAGTACCTGAATCTCATGACAAACCATGGCGCCTGTACAATTGCTTTCTCTGCCGTGACCGCCATATTCTCATTCTTATGTTCTCTCCCGAGAACCTTCAACTCGCTTGCGAAAATCGGGGCTGGCTCAGCGTTTTTCACCTTCCTGTCCTTGCTGGTTCTCACAATTTGTGTGGCTAAACAGGAACCGCGACTAAATTACGCCGCAGACCCAAATCAACCCCGGAATGCCAGTGCGAATGGCGCGAAGGTAGGGAAAGGCCCCGGTTATCAATTATTCCCACCAGAAAATACAACATATGTTGCTGGGATGGGCGCGTTTCTCAATATCAGTTATACACTGATTGGGCAAATAACTTTACCAAGTTTTATTGCAGAGATGAAAAACCCCAAAGAATTCCATAAAGCATTGCTCGCCGTCACCATCGCGGAGGTGATTTTATTTAGTATCGTTGGCTCCATCATTTATGTTTACGCTGGCCAATACGTGACGTCTCCCGCTTTTTACACGCTCATAGATGAAGGTCCTAAGAAAGCAACTTTTTCACTGATGGTGCCTACCCTCGTGTTCTTGGGGGTTCTGTACTCGTCCGTTTCAGCAAGATTTGTCTTCTTTCGCCTGTTCGAGGGTACGCGCCATAAGGGAAACCACACAATGCTTGGATGGCTCTCATGGGCCGGTATTCTTGCCGTGACATGGATCCTCGCCTTTCTCATCGCCGAGGTCATTCCCGTCTTCTCTGATCTACTCTCCATTATGAGCTCGCTCTTCGATTCCTTCTTCGGATTCATCTTTTGGGGAGTCGCGTACATCCGAATACAAAAACTTGAGGAAAGGAAAAGAGGTAACGGTCCTAGAAGTATGCAAGGCTGGATTGGTTATATCTTTAGTTGGATACTTATCGGGATCGGTTTATATTTTCTTGGACCGGGAACTTATGTGAGTCTACCTAATCATGAACGACCGACAAGCAAAACTAATGGATTTAGACATCCATCCAAAGTGTTCTTGATAACTATAAAGGCAAGGTTGTTGACGGTGTTTTCAGTTGCAAGAACAATGCGCATTGACCATTTGGCTATGTTGTTGGTGTGGGCGGTAACGGGTTCATCAGGCCGTTAACTAATGATTAGAGGTTGGATTCGCTTTCTTTTGGGGTTCTAGATACTGAATTCTGGATATCGGCGTTGGCCTTCGGCCGTTTGAGTAGATAATCATAATACTGATTGCTTATTAGGAGACATGCATCTAATCATTTTGCTTGAAAATGCAAAATCACATGGACGCAATAACACGTGGTCTTGCCAAGCTTCTCTCTTCGGGAAATTCGGAACTATTGAAGCCGGCACGTGACTTTACCGATGGAGATAGATAAGATAATGTCTCTAATCGCTTTTCCGGGATTATCCGCGGCGATTCTCGCTTATGTAATACGGGCATTACCTTGATCGATGGCTACGGCGGGGAAGAGGTGAGAGCTTCGGGTGATCCTGATTAAATTTGCATCTCTATTTCAACCTTGTCATCGCTCTTTTGGCGAAGGTGCTCATTCGCCATGCGAATCGCAATGAGGAACTCCATATTAAAAAGGGTCAATGCCCTCGCTCTTCCGTCACAGGCTTGGAAGGGCACAAGCGTTACTGGCTGCGCCTCCCAATTGAGCTTCTACCACGCCCGGCAGCCGAAAACATGCTCCATCCGAGCTTTGCGACCGGCGCCAGTCACCACTTCAGCTACTTCCTTTTCGTCGAGACTTGACCGGAGATTCGCTTCTTCGTCCCATTCGAAAACCCCATTGAGCAAGACTCATCTGTATGACCTTCATGTGGAACATAAGGCGAAGATGGTGCCCTTCGCTGGGTATTCCATGCCTTTGACCTATGGAGACCAAAGTCAGAGCGAAAGCCACAATTGGACGAGACAGCATGCAAGCTTGTTTGACGTTGGTCATATGTGAGTGCAAATAATGGCGATCCCGCTTTCTCGATCGATTAAGATAGTGCTAACTGTGTTTTGGCCAATACCAGGGTTCAACATCACTTGATCGGACCTGGTGCGCAAGGTCTTCTTATGAAAATAACACCTTCGAGCCTCGATAAATTGAAGGACAACCATTCAACGCTCTCGTGTCTTCTCGAAGAGGGCACCGGTGGCATTGTCGATGACACTGTCATCACTCGTCTCGGCCCGGAATCGTTCTACTTCGTTACAAATGCTGGCAGACGGAAGGAAGATTTGGAGTTTTTGACGAGGGAGATCGAGGCATATAGACAAGAGCATGATCCGGCTACTAGGGCTTCCCACATTCACTGGACTGTCATGGATGATAGAGCTCTTCTGGCTCTACAAGGCCCATCAAGCGCTTCTGTTCTACAGCCCCTTATCACACAGGGAGAAGCTTCCGTAGAAGCCGATCTGAGCACTCTTCATTTTGGCCAGTGCCGACAATTGCACTTGAACTTGCCAGATGGATCTCATACTGCTGGACGCCTCCTGATCTCAAGAACCGGGTACACGGGCGAGGATGGGTTCGAGATTTCTATTCCTACAGATCAAGATCCTCAGCTCCCACGTCGTATTGCGGACTTATTGCTTTCGAACTCTGAGGTCCGGTTTGCTGGTCTTGCGGCTCGTGATTCTCTTCGTTTAGAAGCCGGAATGTGTCTGTACGGGCATGATATCACCACCGCTCATACTCCACCCGTTGCCGGTCTTGGCTGGGTCGTTGGCAAGGATCGCCGAGATCCTTCATCACCGTCATCCGCTTTCAATGGATCTTCCGCCATTCTTCCACAGCTCTCGTCTCCCGCTAAAACAATCAAGGAGCGACGTGTCGGTCTCACCATCGAATCGGGTCCCGCCGCGCGTGAAGGCGCGACTATTGTCGATCTGGCCGATGGGAAGACAGAAGTTGGTGTCATTACATCTGGTTTGCCCAGTCCAACCTTGAACGGTACCAATATTGCTATGGGATATATCAAACAAGGCCTACACAAGAAGGGCACCGAGGTTGGCGTTCTGGTGAGGAAGAAGTTAAGAAAGGCAACGGTAACGCCGATGCCCTGGGTCGAGAGCAAATTCTACAGAGGTTAAAGCCAGCTCAATAGCAATTTTCTTGATACTGTTTTGTTTCCTGTATAACCAAATGTTAGAAAGCCAAATATCCATTGTGTAGCCCTTTTGTTGAATATATATTGGCCTTGAATGCACATATCCTGCTCTTGCTTTAGCATGAACGATTAATCGATGAAACATGATTACATGGTCAATATCATTGTAAGACACCTATACCCACTAAGTGTTTATTGCGAACCAGACAAGCAACAGAATATTCCATGATACTTTTGTGAGCAAGCGGACTAAATACTGTGGGTACATGGTAACTGTTATAGGCAAGAAATACATTGCTTAGAAGGCAGAAACTCATCCATACACATGGCTGGTTATGGCCCCAATATGTAGATGCATTAGATCCTCTCTGATCACTGGCACACCTGTTAGCCGTGGTCCCATTTTCGTAGCCGGGTTGACCAAACGAGAACGTCTTTTTTAGCTGGATACCGTTATTCTCCTCCACTACCGCTCGCAACCTGCGCCTTAAGTAGATACGCCGGAAGCCGAAGAATGGGTATAACTAGATGTGCAGTGTCTCTTTCCCATCTCGACATGCGGTTCTTCGAAAAGCACTGTCGACGTATTATCCGCTTGTTGGATTGAAGACAGAGATCGATAACTCAGGGGCTGCTGCCCTCCGCTGCCCTCAAAGCCGGTGGTCCGTTCCTGAGAAGGACCCACGGTTGATGTTCGCGCTAAGCCTAGAAGGGACTGTTGACATGCTTACTAATAGACCTCACGGCGCCTTCCACACAAGGAAGCGTAAACAATCATAACTCAGTCCGGTTTAGCTCGATTTAGTTGCGTTCCAATTCTTCTTCGCCGACTCTCCTATTTCAACCTCACCGCCAGTCCTTCCTCTCAACCCCAACAATTCCTCTTCACCATCCTCTGTCTTCTCTCTCCGTCTCCATTTTCAACCTCGACATCCTCTTGTTTTAATTGTTAATAGCACTTCAGTCCATTCCAAAATGCGTGAAATTGTAAGTCTACTCACCCTGCCACGCGTCTGTTTTGGGCAAGGTCGTGCCATCCTGCAAACCCCACCAGTCCCTGCACCCTGCATTTTTTTCGAAGCCACTGCTAACTCGATGTTCCCGGCTCTCAGGTTCACCTTCAAACCGGCCAATGCGTAAGTCAAGAAAATCGACCTCTTAACAAATTGACCTACGTTTGATGGCCTCTAACATGCTGCCCAACCTTAGGGTAACCAAATTGGTGCCGCTTTCTGGTAGGTTCAGTGGTCTTAGGACGTTATGATAAACATTATGAGTATTGAGACTTACCTGTATGCTTTTAGGCAAACTATCTCTGGCGAGCATGGACTTGACAGCTCCGGAATGTGAGTAAAGATGCTGTTGGCAGATCCGTCTTATTTTACATCATACTAACACGGTCATAGTTATGCCGGAACTTCCGATCTCCAGCTCGAGCGCATGAACGTTTACTTCAATGAGGTATTATACGCCTTGATTTGTTCCGCTTCGTTTGGCAGGCCTAATTATTTTGCCATAGGCTTCTGGAAACCGATACGTTCCCCGTGCTGTCCTTGTTGACCTCGAACCCGGAACCATGGACGCCGTCAAGAGTGGTGCATTTGGAGAACTTTTCCGCCCTGATAACTTTGTTTTTGGAAAATCTGGTGCCGGAAACAATTGGGCTAAGGGTCATTACACCGAGGGTGCTGAGCTGGTTGACCAGGTCATCGATGTCGTTCGTCGTGAGGCCGAAGGTTGCGACTGCCTTCAAGGATTCCAGATTACACACTCCCTTGGCGGTGGTACTGGTGCCGGTATGGGTACTCTCTTGATTTCAAAGATTCGCGAAGAATTCCCGGATCGCATGATGGCTACATTCTCCGTCGTCCCATCTCCCAAGGTCTCCGACACAGTCGTTGAACCTTACAACGCTACTCTCTCCGTTCACCAATTGGTTGAACATTCCGATGAGACCTTCTGCATTGACAATGAGGTAAATCTCTTCCATTTTTACTTCCTTATGGAGAGGCACTAAGACTGCTTAGGCGTTGTACGATATCTGCATGAAGACCTTGAAACTTTCACAGCCATCTTATGGCGATCTCAACTATTTGGTTTCTTCCGTCATGTCCGGTGTCACAACCTGCCTTCGTTTCCCTGGCCAACTTAATTCCGATCTCCGCAAGTTGGCTGTGAACATGGTTCCGTTCCCTCGTCTTCACTTTTTCATGGTCGGCTTTGCTCCTCTCACTAGCCGTAATGCTATGAACTACCGTGCCATCACGGTCCCAGAATTGACTCAACAGATGTACGATCCAAAGAACATGATGGCTGCTTCTGATTTCCGTAACGGCCGCTACCTCACTTGCTGCGCTATCTTGTAAGTCCAGTCCTTATTCTTCTTCGTCACTATACTTACTCCATTTGCAGCCGCGGAAAGGTATCCATGAAAGAAGTTGAAGACCAGATGCGCAATGTTCAGAACAAGAACCACACTTACTTCGTCGAATGGATTCCCAACAACATTCAAACCGCTCTGTGTTCCATCCCCCACGTGGTCTCCCAATGTCCTCTACCTTCATTGGAAACTCCACCTCGATCCAGGAGCTTTTCAAGCGTGTCGGTGACCAATTTACTGCCATGTTCCGTCGCAAGGCTTTCTTGCATTGGTATACTGGCGAGGGTATGGATGAAATGGAGTTCACTGAGGCCGAATCCAATATGAACGACTTGGTCAGCGAGTATCAACAATACCAAGATGCCAGCATTTCCGAGGGTGAAGAGGAATAGTAAGTGCAATCCAAAGTTGATATCATTCTCGTGAAACTGACATCATTTTCTAGTGTCGATGAAGAGATTTTGGAAGGAGAGGAATAAATGCGTCATATACCCCAAACCCAATTTTCCTGTCTTAAGCAAGTGAATATTACCCATTAGCTGAGCAATACGACTTAATAAATTCTACTTAAATGGAACTCTCGCGTGACACATGTTATAGAAAGGCAGAATTTCTCTACACCTTTTGTGCCATCTTGAGCATGGCGATATGGTCCGCATTAATTATCCGTAAGAAGTTTTTATTCTTTAAGACTGGCAGTCCTTCCCATCCATATTCATTCAGATCACATTCTAGTCATCCAGATACGTACATACTTGGTATATCAAGTCCCGAAAAGGGGTGCTAACAAACGAAATTCAAATTTTTGGGGGCGCGGGACCTTACTCATTGCTAGGATACAAAACTTGATCAACGGCAACAAATTCTTCCTTGATCGACCGCATGCTCACAAATCTGTTCAACAATGCTTGGCTGCCAGCTTTATCGTTGGTGCCAGAAGCTCTGGCTCCACCGAACGGTTGTTGTCCAACCACAGCGCCTGTGCACTTGCAGTTGATGTAGAAGTTTCCTGCGGTGGTGCGCATGGCGTTCTCGGCGTAGTAGATCGCCTCGCGCTCCTGGGCAAACACGGCACCAGTTAAACCGTATTGGCCAGTGCTGTCGATCGTCTTGCAGATCGACTGGAAGGCGTCGGGGGCGGCATCGTCGTAGACAACGATAGTGAGAACAGGGCCGAAGAGTTCGGTGGAGAGAAGGTGGTGGTTTGCATCGGTGGTGGAGTAGACGGTTGGGTGGATGAAGTAGCCCTTTGATTTGTCGTATTTGCCGCCGGCGAGAAGGGTGAGAGAGCTATCTGATTTTGCTTCGTCGATGACTTTGGAGAGTTTGTTGAAGGAGGCTTCGTGGATTACGGGGCCAATGAAGTTAGTGAAGTCTTCTGGCTCGCCGATCTTGAGCTTCTCGACTTCGGCGGTGAGGAGGGATCGGAATTCCTCCCATTTGGAGGCAGGAACGTAGGCTCGGGAGCAGGCGCTGCATTTTTGGCCTTGGTACTCGAAAGCTCCACGGACGGTGTTGATGACTGCGTTCTTAATATCGGCACTGCGGTGGATGAGGTGGAAGTTCTTGCCACCAGTCTCACCAACAATGCGTGGATAGCCCTTGTATTTACCCTCAGCAACGCCCTGGGAGATCTTGCCGTATAGAGAGCGGAAGACAGCAGTGCTGCCAGTGAAATGCAAAGCAGCAAATTCGGGATGGTCAAGAATGGTGCGGGTGACCATCACAGCATCACCGGGAACGAATTGAATAACACCTGGAGGAAGACCAGCCTCAACAAGAATATTGTAGGTTAAGTAATTGGCAGCAATGGCATAGGGAGATGGCTTCCAGACAACAGTGTTTCCCATAAGAGCAGGTGCCGCAGGTAGATTGCCGCCGATGGCAGTGAAGTTGAATGGGGAGATGGCATAAACGAAACCTTCAAGCGGGCGGTATTCCACTCGGCTAGTTTCTCATTAGTTATCAGTTACTAGAAATGGAAGCGATGTAGCTTACTTCCAGACACCAGCAGAGTTGTGAACAGGTTGTTGGGCGTATAATTCCGACGCATACTGGACATTGAATCTAGACGATTGTCAGAATCGAATTCCAAATGGAGATACGTATCACTATACATACCTGAAGAAATCGCACAATTCCGCAGCGGCATCAATCTCAGCTTGCCATGCGTTTTTGCCCTGGCCGGCCATGGTGGCAGCCATGATCTCATATCTGTACTTGCCACCAATCAAATCGGCAGCTTTCAAGAAGACAGCGGCTCGGTCGGCGAATGGGAGGCTTTCCCAAGACTTCTTTGCCTCCAATGCTGAGGTGATCGCGCTCTTGACATCCTCCTCAGAGGCATTGTGGAAGTTGGCTACCACTTGGGAGTGGTTGGAGGGATTATGTTGAGCTTCAAGAGATGAAGTTTCAATCTACAGCCAGGCCATATGTCAGTCCAAGCAGTTTCATGAGCAAGGTGTCGAGAGGGTAACGTACGGACTTGCCGCCAATGACTACAGGCACCTTGATAGGAGCTTTGCTAACGAATGCCTTCAAGGCATTCTGGAGCTTCTCTCTGTCGGGAGAACCTTTGGCGTAGTGTTTCTGCGTAAGATCAAATCACGGTCAGCAACACTGCCCCTCCAAGCAGCTGGAGACAGCTAAGGTCCGGGATGGCGCTCAGGCCGACATACATTTGGCTCATTCTGAATGGCTGGTGGTCTAAAGCTCGCGAGATTGGACATGGTTAGGGTTGTGGCTGAGAATTGTCGGTGACAAATTGAAGATGGTGATAAAAGCGAAGCAGAGGGAGGTGTGAGTCTTGATCGATGGTGGGTAAAGAGTCTTCTCGAGGGTGTAGCAAGAGGAGCAAGGTTCCTCAAGCCCAGATGCATGTCGTTTCTTTTTATTATTAATTAATCGGAGGAGAAGAGGGAGGGAACAGAAGACGACAGGGAAGACGGGGAGAAGGAGAGTGAGGGGTAGACGTCGAGGTAGCTGGAGGTCAAAAGCCGTCGGAGTCGAGATGAAAAAAGGGCGTGAAGGTATCCCGACAGCAAGAAATGGCTGGCGAGAGACTCGCGATGGGGGAACACCGGGCACACTCGGAAACACGCGGTTGGCGACTGGGAAAAGTGTGGGGAAGCTGCAGACAAGTGGGGACCGGGGACCTTGCTGACTCAGCTTTGTTCTGCCTATTGCGGGATACTGCAGGCATTTCGGGCCCCAAGAAGGAAACACCCGCCGGCTTCAACGGGGGATTACATTTGGATAATTACTTGGTGACAGGCGCCCGTTATTTCATCTCATCAGATTGATTATCCTAAATAGCTGCCAAGGACCTACGCGTACACACGTACTACGTATATATACAAAAAAAATGGGTATATGAACTCTGGACACAAAAGACAGCAGCAATTAAACCACGCCGATCACCCTTGTGAAGGAGAAATCTAACACTCCATCAATTTCATTTAGCCACTGCAAACGGGCATTGCCCTCTGCGTTCGGTCTTCAGTCGGTCGAGCGTTTCCTTATAGTACTCGCCTCCCTTCCCTACCAGCGATCGTGGCCCGACATTTGGCGTGTCATAGCCGTTTGGAAAATAGCCCTCGTCTCCCGGCAGCGGGAGTCCCAGAAGTCTAGACATCCAAGCGGAGGGACCCCAGCGATTCCACACAGTTGGCTTCACATAGAATGGCGCGCTCTCCCAGAGGAGGAGAAAGTGTGGCGATGGTTCATTGGGATCGTCCGTGACGCGTTGCATTTTGAGGAAGGACGGGCGCGGCAGTGCGAAATAGCGAAGCAAAAGCTTTCGAGTCATGAATATTCGGGATTGGAGAAGCCTGTAGAACTGGCCTGGCTTTTCGCACCTGGTTTAGGCCGAAGTCAGCAGGAGAGTACAGGAAGGAATCAGGAGCTACAGACTTACCCCATAGCAACTCGCAGCCGGTCATCCATCAAGCAATGGACCATCCTTCGGCCAAAGTTCTGGAGACTCTTGGGAGTAGAGATAAGCAGTATTGAAATGGTCTCCTCTGCTACCTTGAAGTTGGATTTAGTGGGCACCATGTGTTCTTCCTCATATGCAATGCTCCATGTCTCCAATTCCTCCAGCCATTGCAACCCGTCTTTGAAGCCATGCCGGTAGGATGGCAGTTTCTCATAGCTAATCAGCATCGAATCACCTGCAGATTTCCAGAACGTCCCTATCCCGCACTTTTCCAGGTCGCTTAACTCGCGCCACTCGTACCGGTTGATCCAGCGGATGGGCTCCAGCGCAAAAAGACTGAGAGTGTAGAGCATATCATCGTCGAGAATCTTGCCCGATTTCCGATACACGGAATGAATATAGTTCATGCGGGCGATGCCTTCGTGGCTTCGAGGAGTGTTCGGCGCATGTCCCACGAATTCTGCGAGGAGAGCACCAGTATCTGCGTACCGTTTCATCGCTGTCTTCTTATCCGAAAACTCGGAAGTCCTAACAAGGAGTTTCGATATTGTTGGAATGCCATATGTCTTTCCATTATAGAAGATAATCACATTAGCAAATGCACTGGAAGAACAGGACCAGAGAGTCAGAAAGTCGCGTCAGAAAAACCGGCTGACCTACTCTGAACAAAGCAAACTGTAAGGCTTTCAGATATATGAAGGGGAACTCCTTTTGAGCAAGAACCGTGATAATTTTCCACCCATCGTCGTCTGTCATCTTTGCCATAGATTCTCTCGTTGGATAGTGGAAGTCTTGGTGAAGCTTCTTGACTCTTCGGTATCGTAGCACCCGCACGAGCAGCAGATACCCCACCAGAATGCCAGGGACAGCAGCTCCATGCGGAAATATTGACAGGAACCTATGACTCTTCTGGAGTAGTTTTGAAGCATCCATATTTGCCAGTCGGACCAGCCCGGTGCTGGATGAATAGTTAATCGTAAAGATGTAACTAGGTAGTTAATAAGTGTTTCTGTCGAGGACGACTCTCAACTTAATGTCGACCGACCGGAAGTAGTTATTCGTGCATCTAACTATGGTTAAGTTAGTTTACTACGGAAGGCGGAGAAATTCGTCCGTTGTTCATCCTCACAATTGCCAGCTGTCATCTCCTAAATTCTTCAGGCCGTTCAAAATGGTCTTCATTTTCCTTAGTTACCTTGGGAACCAGGATCGTTAAAGCTCGGTACCTCGGGAGCCTCCGCATCAGAAGAGTTCTGCTTTTTTTAGCTTGTCCCTGACCCCATTTTGCGCTGGCGTAGTTAAATAACTACACGCAAAAGCCAGAGCTGTGTTTATACAGGAACTACACATAGCCAAGCATACTCCCTTGTCGTATGAGCTTCCAACAATTTGTCAAGCAAAATTTCAGGATCAAATGCCTATCTAAGCTGTCTCATAGAGTACTTATTACCCCTTAAAGACCATGCGACGGCGGGAAGCACCGACTTGAGCTTGACAGGCAGGTGGCCCAATCAGCAACGCTCAACGAGCAAACCCAGCCCGTTATAAAACCCGCTCAACGACGCTGGTGTTACCCAGAGCTTCGTGCCATTGGCCTACCTGACTATCATAATCCGGTTACCAAAGTTTATTTGAAATCGGGGGCCCAACAGGTGCCCTCACGGCCTTCGGGATGTCACGAACCAAGGAACCTCTCTTCCATCACTTGTGTGACTACGCAGTACGGTTGGGATGCACGGCTATTGACTAACTTCTTAAGCCTACCCACGGACTATACCTGGTGATCGGCCCAAGCTACGCAATTTACGTTCTTTTTATGCCTAGCCAGTCCTAAGCCCTACGGGTGCTACACTTTTCATCGATGTATAGACTGATGCGGTCCTGCTTCGACTTACTGGTGGAAAATACACTCATGCCTACCACCAGAAATCCGTCAAAGATTGGCTAAGAGACGTGTTAACTGCCCCTAGAACGAATTGATTCACCAGCAAATGAACTCAAAACTTGAACAGGTGTTTACCGATGGGCTTGACTAGATGGCAGTCGAGTCACTCAGCCGAATAGCAGCACCGCATCCGGTCACACAGAATATTACTCGAAGACCTCATGGACAAAGGTAAGGATTGGCGTCTTGATCGGCGAACCGCTAGCTACAATGTCGTTTTTATGTGTCAGCTGAAACGTGAGTGCCATACTTTATAACTGATGGATAAGCAAGTCTTATGCACTTCTCTTCATATTACCTCTTTCTCTCCTAACGATCAGTCCTAGTAAGTGGGGTAATAAACGAATACGAAGAGCTCTCGAAGGGCCGATATAAAAGCTTTCTCCTTCGAGATCTCGGAGAAAACCGAACGAACAACCATCTTTTCTACTATAAAATCCAACTAGCAAGGAGGCGGACAAGTCTCATTAGAAAAATGGCAAATCAGAATGCCACAATCCAGCTCGTTTCTTTCTAGGATTGATTGCCCTTGTATACGTGGCAAATTCTTAGAGCGCACTCTTGCATGTTTAGCGGGCATCCTTCTTTCCCTAGTCCGATGGGGCCCAAACACCTTGTTGATACGACCTTATCCTTGCGTGCATGCAAACTCGAGCATCACAACTGGCCATGAACTTGATGAGTCTGAGAGATGCGGGGAGCGACGAGGCCTAAGCAAGTACGACTCTACCGGGGTCGAGACAGTTATATATATAAGTGTCGATGCCTCGTCGCGTTCTCTCGACTACAGCTGCACTTCAGCTTTTCTGATACCAATAGAATAACCACAACTATATCAAGACAAAATGAAGTTCTTCGCATCTACCGTCCTAGCCGTTTTGGCTACTGCTCTTACTGCGGTCAATGCCCTTCCTGCCCCCATGCAAGCGGGAGCTGCAGCAGGTCAGTCTTTCTGAGGGCCCTTATAAAACTTCAGCCCCAATATGATGGATGAGATCATATAACGGCCCATCTTTTCATGAAATACTTCAGCATTGACCCTCTGCGAATTAACCTCATTGACACTGATACCCACAGAAGAAGTCTCCGCCACCCTTCATGAACGCGAGCCTTCTCCAATTGTTGCAGCAGCGCCAGCAGATGTCAGCTGGCCAGCTACCTGGCCAAAGGAATGTTGGGTTGCATGCTGGACTCCACCTCTTACCTGTCCTCCATTCAAAAGGGTAAGCCTTGTCCAAACATCGAAGCCTTATAGTCACAGCTGACCGTTCAATAGAACGCCCGCGAGGTCACTCCCGTAAGTCGCGTATATCTATAGGGCGAATTCTTTTCTCGGAGATATTGGCGCTGACCATCTCACTTATAGGGATGTTGGACCTGCTGCAACTAGGCAAATTCTCACCCCTGACATAACCACTATGAAAGTGGGTGCTATATCACGGTTTTGATGATTAAACAGTCTGATATTGGCTTTCATGTAAATAATGGACATGAAATCGATAAAGCATCGAAAGTTTCCTTGTTTTTGATAGCAATCTTCCAATTTAACGCTTTCTGAAGGCGTGGCCTAGGCATAGTAGACAGCTACTCACATGCCTACACCATTTTGGTTGTTGTCAATCGGTACTTGGTACCAGGACTCCCATAGAAAACATCGGGGTAGTGAGGTATTGAGTACCCGGTAGTTAAATATCCAATACCTCTGACCAAAAGATAAAGTTTAAACCCTAGATTAAAAGGTATGTAAGATCTCCTCATGCCAATGATTTACCAACACTGCCAACTCACACATGGTTAACTTAGTTAACTTAGGTACATACATAGCTACCTAGTCAGTTAAGTAATCAGCTCGCTAAGCACCGAGCTACTAGCAGGGTGACTTGGAAGCCAGCATCAATCTCTCACCTTTCCCATCCTGATTCCATCACTTCCAGTCCACCACTCTCACACTATGAAGCAAGGATTTACATCGCACGCTTCACTCGGCGAGCGGACTATTGGCAGGTCGATCTCAAAGAATACGGCCGTTTTCCCGTATAGCTAAATATACCCCATTACATAACGTCAGCAATCCGGGCTGTTTTCACGGGCTATTTCATCACGACCCCCCCCCCCCCCCCCCCCAACTGGCCAACCAAGCCCGGCTACAAGCTGCTGAGAAACAAGGCCGTAATATCCCATGTTCCTTAACGAAATTGCAAGAAAACCCGCTCGTGGTCTAGTTGGTTATGGCACCCGGCTGTAAAGTGGTCCCTTTGTTACCGGGTTGTCGTTGGTTCGATTCCAACCGAGCGGATGAAATCAATCGGTTTCTCTTTTTGTGGGCTGTGAGATGAAAGTCCTGTCTGTTTTTTGACATTCAGCCTTGAATATGATCTTCTGGCAGGCTCTGAGCTGTTTGAAAGCGTATATTGTAGTGGTTCCCTCTAGTGAACATGAGAGTCATTGACATCCGTTATACCATAGTGGGTATCAGTCATGGTTGCTTATCATTTGGGTATGAAGGAATCAATGCAAGGACCAAAAATGTATTGGACTAGAATGTTGACGCATCGAGGAAGGCTTTTACAAAGGGCACAGGTCATAAGGAATGGTATGATCAAAAGAATTCTTGCATGTTTTTCAAGTCACAAAGAACATATTTACAAACTGAAGAACAACAAAAGAACGAATGTTGCAGAAGCTGATTGCAGAAATGGATATCAGATATGAGCGGAATCTAATGCAAGAAAGGGACGTATTTATTGTGCCGGAAAACAAAATGAGTAAACGAAAGGATGAGGGCGAGTAAAATAGCTCAAACCCGGGAATTTAGATAAAAAGCTCACCACCGAACCTTTCAACCTGACCCCGAATAGAAACTGGGGGTAAAATGCAAATGCCATGGGATATCCGTGAAACCTAAGGAATTACCATTAATACGCCATTAGAAATGATAATATGAAAGATGCAAAGGGCCCAAAAAAACAGGAGAATAAGATAAAGACGGTTTTGGGAGTAAAACGAAAGGTGAAACGAAGGGGGTTGTGCGGACTAAGAAGCGTTATAGCGAAATAGAATAACAACACAATATCATATAACGGTTGATAAAATGTTGTGTTAGGAGTGGTTTCGTATGCCAGCCGATTTAGTTAAAATCTTTAAAGACAAAATTCGCTTCCGTATATTAAATCACGTTTTGGAGAAAATTTTTGGTTTTGGTTTTGGTTTTTTGTTCTTTTCAACCTTCTTAGGTCTTTGGGTTCTGCTTCGCTGAAGACGAAGCGGAATGTCTCGAGTAGGCGGATGTTGAGCGGTGAGATTGAGGTCGACTCGGAACATGCATGAACTCAGGGACCAGGTTAGGATTTTGGCTAGGAGGCACTTTGCTTCCAGGAGAGTAATCATTGATCACTGGGTCATCATCACGAGTATCTGGATGGATCTCGAAGCCCTCCTGCTGATCCTGCCCGCCACGACCTGTGCGAGAGAATTTGAGGGAGTCATTTTCGCCACTGACTCGTTCGACAGGAGACCATCCTGCAATACTTCCTGCAACTACGCCTGCCATAGCAGCAGCCGGCCCAAATGCTGAATTGGATCTCGAACGACCTCGGCTTCTCAAGCGCGACTCCGGGGTGCCAGGTGTACGACCATTATTAAAATCAGGATCGCTTTCGTTTTGTGGGGTTTGAGGGATCGAATCATCCCGCGATCTTGATCCACTTCGTGATCGAGGGATCAACATCTTTGGATGTTGAAGTTTGTATTTCAGTTGATTCAGTCGTCCACCTCGGATGGTCTTCATGAACTGTAGCTCTTCGCGTATTTCCTCCAGCGCATGGTTCCACTGGAAAGGTTGGTCATCATCCGAGATGAAGACTCGAGGACTGTCAGGCTTCTTATGACGACGATGCGGCACAAGCTTCTTTATGAATCCATCTGGTATTAATCGAATGATGACGGCAATAGGGAGTGAGATAAGGCCGAGGATTATGGAGACAGCCCACTCAGTTCCTGTTAAAGGAACGACCGAAAAGGCGCGACCACCAACGAAGATAATCAAGACTTGGCCACCACTGATGAGGACTTGAATGGCAATAAACCACTTATTCTTCGTCAAACCTTCGAAAATATTGAGACCATTATCGATACGTCGGGAACTATACGGGAAAGAGTATTAGTGATGCGCTCTAAGCTCGGCAATGAGAGCCACTTACTTGTATTGATTAAAGATCTGCATCCAAACGAAGGTGTTGAAGACAAGAGCGCGGAACTGTCTGTTATCTTGTTCTGTATGTGCGTAGTTGAGAATGTTTTCGCCGGCAAAGTTGAGTACAAGTGTAACGACTAGTTGATAAATTGATTGGCCGATAATCATTTTCCACATCGTTGGAGTAATTAGAGGAGCTGATCTTGGTTCAGGCTTGCGATCAAGGATAGTTTGAGTGGGAGGGTCAGTTGCTATTGCCTGGTCAGTATATAAAACCATAATGCGAAGAGACAGACAAAGGAACCCCACGTACCAAGAGCGAGAGCAGCAAAGGTGTCCATGATAAGATTAACCCACAACAATTGCACGGCAGTGAGTACAGACTGCTGTTCCTCACTAGCAACTGCGGAGATAAAGGTCAAGAAGACGGCGGTGATGTTGACGGTAATTTGGAACTATAAATATATTAGTAAAGGTATGCTTGGGTTAAGGAATGCAGTTTCACCAACCTGCAAAAATTTCTTGACAGCATCGTTTACGGCTCGACCCCAGGCGATGGCCTTAACAATCGAACTGAAATTGTCATCCATTAGAATAATGGCCGATGCTTCCTTTGCGACTTCTGTTCCGGCGATACCCATAGAAAAGCCAACATCAGCTCCCTTGAGCGCTGGTGCATCGTTGGTTCCGTCACCTGTGACAGCAACGGTTTCTCCCAATTTTTGAAGCTGAGCCACAAGAATTCTCTTGTCTTCTGGGCTGGATCGTGCTAGCACCTGCAACCTCGGGATAATCTGATTCATCTGGCGCGAGCTCAACTTTCGAAACTTGGGTCCTTCCATAGCAATTCCACCAGGAGTAAAGATACCGCATCCCTCAGCAATTGCCTTAGCTGTCATGATATTATCACCGGTGACCATTCTCACAAAAACGCCAGCCTTTTGGCACTGACGGACTGAGTCGGCAACACCTGGGCGTAGAGGATCCTGAATACCAACAAGTCCGAGGAAAACGAGATCTTTGAAGACGGCATCAAAAACGGCGAGCGAACGGTCTTCCTCTTGGGTAGCGACTCCACGAGGGGGCCATTGTTCATAGTCATTATAGATCAAGCCGATGGTACGAAGAGATTGTGATGCGTAATCCGTGATGATACCGGTGATATTCGAGCGGTGTTTCTCCGTCATAGGTACATCGTCAATATCTTCGGTTGGGTCTCGGATGATTTTCGTGCACTTCGAGATCAAAATCTCAGAAGCACCTTTAACGAGCATCCTAAACTTTCCATTTGATAGTTTGATAACCGTTGCCATGCATTTACGACCGGAGTCGAAAGGAACAAGCTGAACGACTTCCGCATTGGACCTTTCTTCATTCAAAGAACCCATTCCGAGAAAGTCACGAGCAAAACCGAGTAGAGCCGTTTCTGTTTTCGAACCCACGAAAGTACGCTCACCATTCTCCTCCGACTCGAAAGCCGTCGAATTCAGAGTGATACTTTGCTTTATCATGTCTTTCACACTAGATGATAGAGTTCCAATGCATTCAGCGGGAGGAACACCGTTGCTAGTAGGAGAATGGAAGTTGCTTTCTGACTGATCGCCATCACTATCTGCACCTGGGGTATTGTTGCCACCGAATTTAGACGCTGTGCCAATGGTACCGGCCACAACCGTCATCTTGTTTTGGGTGAGTGTTCCTGTCTTATCTGAGCAAATAGTCGTAGCATTGCCCATAGTTTCGCAAGCTCTTAGCAATCTCACCAAGTTATTGTCTTTCAACATGCGAGTTGTTGCAAAAGCAAGTGCAAGAGTAACCGCAAGTGGCAGGCCCTCTGGCACCGCAACAACGATAACAGTAACAGCGACGATAAAGATCTTGAGGAAAGCCTGTCCCTTTTCCGTTGAGCCACCTGGGATATTCTTCAGGTGCACAAGGAATCTGATGAAAAGCACGACAAAGAGCAACAGACCAGCAGCGAGACCAAGTTTAGCAATGTATTCTGCGAGTACATTGAGTTTCGATTGCAAAGGAGTAGTCTGGCCTTCTTCCTGCAGGGAGAGCAGTGTTTTACCGTGAGAAGAATTGACGCCGGTTGCCGTGACAAGGAATGTACCGACACCCTCAGAGACTTTGGAGCCAGAGAGAATAAACGGATCAAGCTTCTTTGCGGGCTCATGGTTTTCTATGGCACGAAAAACTTCGTCGCCGGGCGTTTTCCGGAGGAGGTCTGATTCACCTGTAGCTGAAGATTCGTCGCATTTGACATTATGGCCCCCAATGAAGATCCCGTCCACAGGAACGAGATCTCCGGGCTCAAGGTGCATGACGTCTCCGGCCAAAACATCGTAAACAGAAATTTCGATCGATTTTCCAGAGCGAATGACCTTCACTTTGCGATCTTCCTTTTTCTTGTTGAGTTTGACAAACTGTTGTTCCTTCTTCCAGTCGTTAAGGGCGCCAACAACCACAACCACCAATATGGCGACTATGATTGCCACTCCTTCGACCCACTGTACCCTCGGCTCGCCAGGTTTAGCGCTGACAGCTTCATAGATACCAAGAGCAAGCGAAATTACAGCGGCTACGGAAAGTAGAATCAGGACCTTGTCATTATACGTGATCCACGCAAGCTCCCATATGGACTTGGTTTTCTTCGCCGGCAATCGGTTGTCGCTGAAAACTCGTTTCCGGTCGCCAAAGGCATCGCTGCTCTTGCTGATAGACTCTGCATGTGCAGTATCCACTCTAGGAGGCTGTGTCAAGGCTGTGGGGCCCTTCTTGGGCGAGTCATCTCGGCTCGTTGCCTCCTCGAAGGTCACAGTTCCATCTAAAACATTTTCATCGACACTGAGACCGGTGTTGCGATTCGTCCGGAGGCCTTTCTCAATTCCAGCAAGCCCTCCAAGGGAATAGAAAGCCGCTAAACTCTTTGGGTTTAGGAGTTTGCCCAATTGGCCAGGTGAGAAGGCGAATTTGTTATTGTCCACCTCGAAGTCTTCTTCGGTTCCGGGGTCCGGTGTGAGGGCGTCTTTGACATTTTTTAGGTCTTCGACAGTCTCCTGCGGAGCTTTCTGGGTTGTGGGATCGGTGGTAGGAGTAGGAACCTGCACGACTGTCTCGCCGCCGTAGGAATTGGGAGAAACCATGGCATCCTCGGAATCCAGGGAATTCCCTCTCGAGCGCGTTCCAGGTACGGATAAAAAGTGCGAGCCACCAGACTCAGCCCATTTTGAAGTCGGTGACGAGACGTTATGAGGGGAAGTCGGCCTGCTTTCGCCCCTACCTTCAAAGGTAGGTACGGGGCGTTGCTCGGTCGGTGAATTGGATTGATTGGTCTGGGTAATGTTCAGAGTCCTGGAGCCGGAGCGCGTACTGTCGCTGGAGGTTCCTCGTCCTTCTTCGTGCACAGTATCTTGGTCTTGAGGCGCGTTCACGGCGGAGGTGTCAATGGTGATTGTAGGAGCCCGCTCGCGTCGTAGCGGGCTGGAAGGGTCAGGGCCATCTGGCTCTGGTCTATTGGACATGTTTTGTGCTGGGTTGAGCTTCTTGGCTCAAGGAATGGGAAGCGCAGGTGAGTTGTCAGTGAAGATCCGCGGCTATTGGCTGGGTCAGCAGCTGTATAACATGTCTGATCGGACAGGCGTCGTGTCAATGTGTGAGAGTCGGTAGGTTGGATATCAAGGGAGTTGCACTGAGAGGGTTGGTAAAGGACGGCCTCTGTGCTTAGGAGCAAGAATGTTAGCCTAGAAGCTCGCAGGAGAACTAGCACGCAAGCAAAGCCCCAAACGGAGCAGAGAAGGGAAGTTCCAGACTCCAAAACAGTTGTGGCCGGAGAGAGAAACACTGACCAGCAAAGACCCGGAGCCCAATGCCGTGAGTGAAGAAGCTCCACAGCTCCTGGAAAGGCTTGGGAAAGTGTAGACGGAGTGGAACGGGAAGGTGAAGCTTAGCGGACCACAAAGACGGATATTGGTTTTTTCTTTGTAATCGGAGTGACAGGCAGAGAGAGCAAGCATATAATAACCAGATATGGAGTAGATAGTGTTGGTTCCAAGACGGGAGAAGAAGAAAAGTAGCCCAGAACCCGGTGTCTAGTTGCTTATATGGAGCAGGTCGGGAGGAGTCATTGACCCAGAGTCATATTTTGATCCGCAGAAGCCGTCGATGGAAGGCGAAAACGCTGGAACAAACAGCAGGAAATCAGGGATGCGGATGAGCGAGACGCCCCTCAACCAGAGAACCAGACCGGCAACCGCGGGATCTGAACGAACACTGACGGCACAAGGTTTGCTTGCATGCGCTCGTCTGGAATTATGATGAAGTTGGGACGTCGAACAAGGAGCGCCCATGTTTACTGCTGCCAGCAACCAGCTTTTTGCGCTTCTACTACTACAGAAATTTACAACCACGCTGGGCGCCAAATCAGAAATAGGGGAACCACTCCTCTGTCTTTCATACATACTGGCGGTTTCGGGAGAAGCCAAATTTGATAAAGGAATTCATTTTCTGATGGATCTTAGCTCGGCCAGTGGATCGCCAACAAATTCTGATTTATGGATCCAAAGCAACCTCTGCCGACCGCCCCCATGGAGACCTCAAGGCAGCCAGGGATCTCGAGACGTCTGGATGGAGAGAGATGTTGACCCGCGACCTCGCGACGAGCACACACGCTATCTATATACCGGCCACTGGTGCTCACGACTACAGCCAGAACCGACGCATCTTGGGGTGCCATGCTCCATGATTCTCTCCACACGCGTGAGAAGTTTCCTGCTGGCGGGTCAAGATGGATGATCCTGAACTAAATGAAATGGTGGTTTGCACTGCCACTGCCAATGCCCTAGAGAGTTCCGCCCGACTGCAGATGCGCCCAAGAAACAAGGCAGGCAACAAAAACAACAGGAGAACAAGAGAAGCACGAAATACCAAATAATTTAAAAAAAAAATTAAAAAAAAATAAGAATACCAATAATGATGGGCCAAGAGCGGATTTCTTCGACTCATGACAGGGTGACAGGATGACAACACGATCTTGGAAGTCAAGGTTGCTTTCGCCCGCGGTTCCCGGGCTGATGACTGGGTGGTCGGGGGTTCCTTGGACCGTTTCATCACACCACTCATCAAGACCCAAAAGGGTTCTTCGACAAGTTGTCACAGATCTTCTCAAACGTTGGCCTAGGCGGGCACTAAAGACGAGCTAACGAGCTAAACTACTGGCAGAATGGAGCTGGATGGATCCCGGCAAGCGAGAGCGTCTAGAATCTCTGTCCTTTTGCTCATGATATCATCGACTCTTCTGACCGCCCGTCATCATTATTCTTCCAACATTTCGGGAAGGGCGGGTATATGATGATGATGATGTCGCTTTAGCCTACTTTCGATGTATCGATAATGTTTGGGCTGCAGGAAAGCGAGATACGGATGCGCTGGATGTTAGTTCTGCCAAGGCGGCTTCCTGTTGAGAGATTCATACGGGCGCAAGCATCCAACGGAATGCCAGCGTCCGATGCTTGTCGCCATACATAGTAATCTATGAGCAGGGTGTCTGTCTCCTAATTTAGTACAAATCAAGTCAGTCGGCCCAGGAGGGACCTACGGAACGTGAAGGACTTACCCGCCGCGGCGATGAACTCCTGAGCCGACGAGATCACATTCACGAAGGACCATACCTACAGAGTGTATGTCAAAGGTAATACATGCACAGTGCTTCATTGACAATAAATCGAGAGAGTCAGCCTCACAAGCATCAAATATGCCCTGGCAAACATCTCACAAGCAACCGCAGCCACAAACTCCGTACGCCCGGACTCCCTCCTGCACTCCGATCACCCTGTCACCACAGCCGATCAGCTTGCCTGTACTTCCATTCTTGGTAAAAGGCTCGTGCTGCACGGGAATGGATATGTTTCGGCCGGAACTGAAGGCCCCGAGAGCTCACGTGGGAAACTATAAACAGTCTCTCTGGTTGATTGATCTACGATGTGTGGACTGAATGGCCAGATATCGGAGACCCGCGGAAGTATTTACATCACGCCGATAACCAGTGCAGCTTGCAGGGTGCTATGAGATTCTCTTCGTATACAGCCCGTCAGCTCTATAAGTCGCTCGGAGACTTTAATAACGGAGGAGGGCGGTGCAAGAGGATCCGACTGTCAGCTTATTAGAACATGGATTGGAGGCTCGGGCTGTAGTGAAACTGCTAATTGGCTAAATAAGGGCCATACATGGTACAAAGTACGGAATGAAATTGACCTGATATAGACAAGAACTTCTAGCTGAAGCAGCATAGCCACTCAATATCACCGCAACTCCTAAGTTTTAGCTACTAGTAAATGGTCCGCAGGGTCGACTAGCTCGGTGATTCTCCATTCGTACGCTCAGCCTCTCGTATCAAAGGAGCTCCTTCCTCTTATCCTTCTTCCAGAAAAGGGTGATTCCTTCTGCATCCTGCTCAATGGGTTCGACCTTCCATATATCGAGGGAGGCGCCCTTCGGGAGTTTCTTCTTGAGCTTAGTGTCCCCGAAAGACATCATCGCCATGCTCGAGTATGCCAACGCTGTGACCAGCTCTTGCATGCGGCGAGCTGACACAAAACACTCAACCATGCTGGGAGAGCCAGCGACTGCAATGGAAAGATCCATACACTGTACAAAAATTTCGCGGCCGATGGTGCAGGCCGCAAAGTGAAGGGTGTTGTGGTACATAATCATCACTTCAGGAATATACGCCGTTCGAATCATTTCTAACTCAATCACTTCTTGGTCTATTAAGCGTCAGTCAAACCGCAGATTCATTTCAGGCGCTATTCAATGCTAACCGTCTATTGGTAAAGTAAGCCACGCGTCGCAAAGCGGACTGATATGATCGGTGACCGCATCCAGCGCCTTTTGCATTCGACGTTGGTATGGTCGTTTTTGCTCCATATCTTGCAAACTAGCGGTACGTTAGTCAGTGTGAAACACTCTAGGAAACCTGCCCTGTACTCACTCGAAAAACTCGTTGCAAAGGTTGCCCCAAGTTTCTGCAGCATCCAATAAACTGATCATGGACTCAAGGTCCTCAACAGTCTGTGCTTGCAATCCCATATACTCAGTTGGAGATTTATTAGAATCGGCTGAATTCCGTGTTGATGGCTGGGTCGCTAGTTTGACGGGATCGGTCGAGCGTCCTTCCTCGGGGCCAGCGGCTTGGGCCATGGCCGACGCAGCTTCGGCATCTGAGGTAAGGGTGACCACGTTCAAATCTGGAGGATATGGAATCTTTGAGAATTGTACGCGTTTCCACAGTTCTCGCGCAGCAGCGATATTTAAATGCCCTTTACGGGGAGTCAAATATTAGTCAAAGCAAATAGACGAGTACTGTGAGAGATAGTCTTACTTAAGAACCGTCGATATAAATAAGCCATGTGAGAGCATAAAGCTGGCCATTCATTGCCCATAAAGCGATACCATTCCATGCATCGAATCAGCTGCTCATGTTTGGGGTCCACATCGTGTCCGACTAGATCCCCATATGGAGTAGGAATTGCCTGGAACTTTGACTCGGGAGCGAATTTGCCCTTAATATCGATAGGTTTCAATTCATCGGGACCTGCCTCCGATACGGCCCAATGCCATTGGCTACTTAACACGGCAGAAATATCAATTCCAAAGGCGTTCATCCGCTGGACAAAACTTCGTCGTCCCTCATCGCTTTGTACATCTACCAGGATTTTCCCGAGGACTGTGTATGTGAGCTCCTCGGGCAGCATGGAAGCATATAGCGGAATCAACTCGCTTAGCCCCTTGCCCTGAAGAAGTTCAATATACCGGACCACGTTGACTGACACATATCCCGTAAAATGAGTGTCTCCGCGAACAAGCCCAATCATATTGAGCAGCAAATACAGATGGGATACAATGCGTAACGAGGATTCATCATTTGCCGTGATTAATAACGGATCATCAGCACCATTGATAGACACAGGATTAGGCGACGGAGCAAGCTCCTTTGTTGGATCCCTTTGTTTCGACATGAGAGTTGCATAATGATAGAAGAACTTTTGAAAATTCCGGCCTAGGATGGCTGCCTGGATCTGGCGATACGGGTTCTTTGCCTCTTCCGAAACTTGCTTGTCCTTCCTTAAATTCTCGAGAAAATTGAGTATACCGGCGTGATCGGGCGGCTGGACATCGACGACGGCGCTTGCATCCGGAGGGCGAGTAAGTTTCTGGCGAAATTGTTTGCAAAAGTCACCATAGCGGCTGAGAATGACATGGTTGTAATAGACGTAGAGATAATCGCTCCAGCTATTGCAAACCGCATAAGCCGGGGCTGTTTCCCCGGAAAGAAGCGCATAGACTGCCTTTTCATATAGATCAGTATTAGGATCATTGGCTAGAACAGAGCAGGCAGTTTTCCACTCTTGAGATCGGCAGCCCATTAATCGAATGGGGCCGCTTTCGGGCGTATCATCGCCGCCAGATGTAAAACTCGAACCCGAAACACTTATCGCTCTCCAAGCTTCAAACCGCTCTTGCGCCCAAGCCCTTATTTTGGTCCAGTTTTGGCCCGATCTCAGCATTTTCCAGCATGTTAACCACGCTGCCTGCTCATGAATCTTGTCCTCTTTCCGCAGGCCTAGCTTTTGCCGTATGATTGCATCAGGGTCCAACTGCGTAATCACTGGTGCCTGTTTTTCTGATCCTAGTAGAGACGGAGTGACACGATTGTCCTGGGGATCCAATGGTTGAGGCCAGGATCGCAAACGCTTCGCACCTTTGATCGTCTCCTTTGTATAGAGCCACCCATGGGTCCATAAGCCTTGACCTTGCTGCGCTTCCTTTTCTAAGTCGGAGATCACGGCATCTAATTCCTTAGTAGAGTTGATGTCCTTCTCCAACCATTGCAACACGGCAACGCATTCGCGCGCAAAGTTATCAGCTTCAAGAAACTTGTCCCACACCTCACGATCGGAGGAGTATCTGTGAAGCGACTTCAATGCGGTAGCTCGGCTATTGCTTGCACGTTCTTGAGTTTCGGGGTTAGTGATAGAGAGGAGCCGATGTAATAAGTCCCAGGTATTCGCTTCCAGCTCCCAACGAACAATCTGATCCTCCGAGTCCCCCTGATAGAGCCCGAATCCACTCTTCGTGGGTGTTACTTTATGCTTTCGAATGGCTTGGGATACCGTGAGCTCACGAACGCTTTTTTCAGCTATTGATTGATAGGTCTTGACGAGTTTACAGGCGTCGCGGAATGACTGAGAGTTTTGCGGTGCAGGCGATTGTCGCCGAAACTGATCGAGGTTATGCGCGAACGATTCTATTTGTTTCAGGACACGTTCGGCGGTATCTTGAAGTGGGTGAAGCGTTTGGGTTACATCAGTGCTAAGTAGGCTTGGGTTAACGGACGTGTAGGATCTGTATGCAAGATCTATTTGATCAACCGTGTTAGTTGCAAGTTGAGATGCCAAAGACAAGGATGGTTTCGAGAGAGGCGCTTACCTTTCCCTTTGACACCGAAGCTTTGCTCGCGTTCATCAATTGCGTGTAAACCGTTGGTGTATTGATCCTCGCTTTCCATTTCAGAATCCACCTCGTCCTCGTCAATTCTTTCGTTGCTCTGCTCGTAGTCGTATTCGCCATCTCCTGATTCGTGATCTTCGTGGTCCTCGTCTTCATCTTCGAGTTCATCTTCATATTGCGCGTCCTCTTCAAGCCCATCGTCATCCTCATCGTAGGACATTTCCTCCTCGCCACTCATGTATTCATCTTCTCGACCCATTGAATGCTTAGGCTCTTCTTCCTCACTATCGTCGTCGATCTCGATAACCTCCACCGATTTTGAAGGAACGGTCGGCGCGCCCTGGAACTTGTTGGCCGGTAATCACCAATATAGGTTGGAAGTCTTCGAACTTACATTTGACTGGGCGTGGCCTCGGCCGTCCTTTAAAACAGGCGAGAAGCTGGCCATGTTAACAGCCCAGCTAGCACTGCAAAGCTAACAATGGAAGTAAGACATCGAAAATGAAGCTCTGTCGCCTCGTTGTAAATATTGAAGCTTGTACCCGAAACTTCAGTCTGGTGAGCTAGGCCACAATGGGATTAGCGCCACACTCAGCTCACATAAAATCCAAAAAATTCTGTGTGATTGTTCCCTTCCCTTTCCTTTCCTTTCCTTTTCTCATCAATGTCATTTAGGTGATCATTAGAGTCTCGGTACAGAGGTATTCAATGTCTGTGCAGGCTCCTTAGGAGTCTCTTGCGTGCTCACGATTGCCTTAGAGCAAGCACAGTGGTCAGTAAAAGTCCTTGTCCGAACCTCCAGGTCATGAACTGGGATACAAATATCATTGTGACAACCTTTACATCAATCAAGAGCTCGGTATTTAGGCTGCTCTACGAAAGATAATCCCAATTACATGGTGATATATACAGCTCATTATCATTTGATGCATGAAGCCTCCAATTCCAGACTTCCATGTCACTTGAAAACCCCGGGACTCACTTCAGTCCGAGCTGTTGCAGCTTAAGCTTCAGCAGATCCGGTTTTGGACAACTCGGGGTCCTTGCATCCTCGCCGTTGTCTCGGTAGAAGGAATTGCAGCATTTATAGAGAGCAATGATCTGCTTTTGGCACCTTTCTTCCTGATATGAATTCTTGCTTAAACAGTCTGTGACGTTCGAGTTAGAGGGTTACAGTAAACCTAGCAATGTACTTCGTAAATTACCTTGTATCGCGCACTGGAAGAAATATCAGTACATGTCCCATGAGCTCTCGTAACGAGTAAGTGACCTATGGAGTATCACATACAGCGAATGAATGGCATGCGGGACCAGTGGAGGTCCCAGACTTTGGCTCCTTTCATCAGGCGATATCCGTCAGCGCTCGAGCCAAGACGGGGAGTAGCATCAAAGGGCCTAGCAATAATTGTCATTCTTACCATAACCACTCAATAGGCGTGACTGACCACGAAACTTCTTTGTCAAATGAATCGCCGTCACTCAAACGCGTCCAAAACATATGACGGATTCCATATGATTCTCATATCGGAAAGTATTCAACCAATCAGCAACGTGCGCACAATCATTGTTCCGTTCCCGACTATATAAACCCTCTTCGCGGGGGCGCTTCCACAGCTTTCAATCACGGTTCAATTCCTTACTCTTTTCGCTTCCAAACTTGTTATCGCAGCCAGCTCATCCCAACCAGAACTTTCGTGCTGAAGAGTTCTGCTGCGTCAAGAAAAATGGACGGTCCAACTACCCCCCTCGGGATGCGCCTGTTGAGCACCTCAATATCAAAGTAACAGATAACAACAACGAGGTCTTCTTCAAGATTAAAAGATCGACGCAACTCAAGAAACTGATGAACGCGTTTTGCGAGAGACAGGGGCGTCAGCTAGCCACTGTCCGCTTCCTTTTTGATGGTACCAGGGTGCGGCCTGAAGATTCTCCAGAATCTGTGAGTTCATCCTTGATTTGAATCCTTGCTTTTCATCTGTCTCAGTTTTCAAGCCCATTCGCTAACGTTGCTTAACTCCTTGCGCGCAATCAGCTCGATATGCAAGATGGAGACACACTAGAAGTCCACCAGGAACAGATCGGCGGCTAGCCCGGATTGCGAGATGATACATTACGTTTATGATAGGTTCCGTAAGATAAGATCCAGATCCTTTACGTCCTGGAACATATCCTAACATCTGGCATCCTTCTAGAATACTTTTCACGCAGACAAACGCCTTGGAGTTGGGGTCCTTCAGAAGATATTTCCAGCTTGCGGTTCTTAAAATTTCGTTTTCATGATAGTGGATTTGGAGGGCATGTATTCTATTTTCCTGACTCAAGGCGTAAATCGAATACCTGGTTAGGGCATCAATCCAGAGGAGGGCCTTTGGCTTGCTAGGAAATCAAAGCGGCTCTAAAGCTTGCTTGGTATGTCATTCTAACCAATTAATAACATTATGTCACCTCTTTGGGAGTATAGCACAAATTTTCGTAGCCACAGCTTTTAGCCCTTCATTTGTGGGCGTCTGGCTCTCGAAGACATCGCCAGAGCATCGCGATATAAGCGCGAGCGATGGAGCAAGTGCTCCTATTCTAACAAAAAAATGATAGGCATGCCTAGGATTCCCATACAGCATGCTTTACCCTCTCTTCGTCCTCTCGCTTTTGTTTTGCTAAATCTCGCTCGCGCTCGCGCTTTTTCCTTTCATTCTCGAGCATAGCGCGATCATATGCCCTTTGCTCGTCTGTTCTTTTGCTCCGCACACCCAGCGCATTGCTTATTATTCGACTAGCAACGGCGGTTTGCTTTTCAGGCCGACGACGTGAGGATTCAGTGTTTAGAGGGCTCGGTGAGGACGGCCATTGATCAGTCGCTGATGACGGCCTTAAGTTCTCTGCATTCTCATTATAGACTTTGGTTTGTGGTGGAAAGGTCATTGTTGTCGCTTCATCTTCCGCTTCCTTATCTGAAGCTTCTGACGACACCGACTCATCCTCCCACGAGTCTGCGACCTTAGCCTTCGGCTTTCGCACTGGCCTTTGGGACTGTGATGTGCTGGTTTGATGTGATGAACCTATGATATAGATCGATAATCAATAAAAGCCACCGAAGAAAGATGAAGGATATTCAAACCCTCAGCAGGACTAGCCATTGCTACTTATAAATTTCGGGGTAAATCACGAGCTGTGGCCCAAAGAACTTAATTGAAGAAGCCTATTCCCGATGATCGCAACTATCAACGCAGTATTATCGTAGTGGAATGGTGAAGTCCGCGTCTGCCTCAAGCTGAGAAGAGGGGAAGAATCCAAAAGCCCAAGCTGAACCCCACTTCCTTGCGAAGGTTGCTTGGGATATAGTTACACTCTGTAGACTTTCAGGAGTTCGGTTACCCTACAGCACAGCTTTCACAAGGGACCAGGAGCTTGTACTCTTTTATTAATACCAGCGGCAAGGGGTCTCGAATCCAAGGATATCATTCAGTTGAAGGTTCATTAATATCAATGCTATTGCTAATCACTACTTGCATGGTCCGCACTGGAAATCATGTTTAGTTTGCAGTTTCGTCACACCATCATGCATCAAAAGCGGATTTTCTGGCTGCCATTCTTCAATATTCCTCACACCCAAGATCAGGTTGTGTTTGTGAGACCATTTGCTTTTACTCTTATACCAATGATGGGTCATCACAGGTGATACCAGTTCTCCAAGCGCATTCTCTAGCTGCATTTTGCTACCTCGGAACGAGTACGATGACGTTACCTCGTGGGTTCCGAGACCCTGAACGGCCCCCTCTGGGCGTCAGTTTCGAGACGCTAATTTCGGGCGGATTTGAGTCCCTCCCAGACTCCTATTATACAGGAACCAGTTCAAGTTATGATAATTGACTTTCGCATTGTCCCGATTAACCGTACTTGTTTACGGTAGTTCCGAGAGATTCATACCCCTTGACTGGCAGCCGTCCCTCTTTAGCCGGGGTTGTGAGATAGCCGGAAGTCTCTCGTTCCATTAGTAGGCTATATACTCTATCCCGTCGATCATTGCACAGTAAACCCGATTCTCTTCTGAGTTATCTGAGCTTCGTGTGCATCCCCGAGAATTGAACGCATGTATCATATGCGTGCATCTTCAGCCGCGTACTAAGGAGCAAGTGGTACATGTGTTCTTGAGCTTCTTGCTCCAGTTGCGAAATGGCCGGGGCGTTTCGATCTTGTATAGGTAGAACGACGCAGCTTCGCCCAAATGTTCACCATCAAGCTTCTTGTAGGAGTGCTGTTAAACCTGCGAGGTTCTCGACTGCACCGAGGCTTCACAGTTATGAGGATACATTGAAGAACCTCAGAATAGGATCCCATACAAAGGTGATATTTCAAGGATTCACAGGCAAGCCTCTGATAATTTCTCTACATGCTGTGGAAGTACAATGCTAATTTTCGGACAGGCAAACAGGTATATACACCCATAGTCGTAAGACTCCTTTTGTAACCACGTTGGCAAACTGAGACAATTACAGGCAACTGCCAATGTGAAGGAATCACTAGCTTGGGGTACAAATATTATAGGAGGGGTGAAGCCCGGTGTTGAGGGAGAGCATTTGGGATTGCCGGTGTATCCGTCCATTCGAGTGGTATGTAATCCATAGCTCCATGCAGTCAGAAGGCTTACCACTACGGACAACAGGCGCAAGAAAAGGCGAAACCGGATGCAACCGCCGTTTACGTACCTGGGAATCAAACTGCGAAAGCTGTAGAAGATGCTATAGAAGCTGAAATTCCTCTTGTTGTCGCAGTCGCAGAGCATGTGCCAATTCATGATATATTGAGGGTTAGACAAAAAAGCCCTCGAACATTCCTCATTAACTCTTCCTTAACGGCCTTTACAGATTCACTCCATACTTCGTACACAGTCGAAAACTAGGCTGGTTGGAGCAAATTGCCCAGGGATTATTTCTGCTATCGGAAAATGTCGAATCGGTTTTCAACCACTTCCATGCTTTGCGCCGGGAAACGTGGGTATTGTTGCGAAATCTGGCACTTTGAGCTATGAAGCCGTTGCCTCAACAACAAGAGCTGGCCTCGGACAAAGTCTCTGCATAGGCATGGGTGGTGATGTGCTCGCTGGTACGAACTTCGTTGACGCACTGAAGGTGTTCGAGAACGATGACGACACACACGGCATCGTGATAATTGGAGAAATCGGAGGCTCCGCGGAAATTGACGCTGCCGAATGGATCAAAGACTATTACACGAGAGCGATAAACCCCAAGTATGCTCTCCTGCTCAAAGATTGAAAAGCATAGCTGACGCATAGCGTAGGCCAATCATGGCGTTGATTGGGGGTATTGAAGCACCCCGCGGTCGTGTAATGGGGCATGCTGGTGCCTCCGTAGCGCCAGGGGAGCCGGATGCGAAAACGAAGATCAGAGCATTGCAAAGTGCTGGTGCAGTTGTGGTGGATCATCCCGAGAAATTTGGCGAAGGCATGAAATCCTTGTTAGCTAATACGGCTACACGGCCGGTGTTGGAGGTAGGTCCTCGAGTATATCTTCATATACGGCCAGGAACACTTACACAAGAGACGCAGAATATGGCACCCAAAATCAAGCAACAGCAGCTGAGAGGGTTTCATACTTTGGGCACATTCCAAAATCGAGGTCGCTCTCAGGTTTACATTCAACAGAGGAGCCTATACCTTCAGCAATTCCAATCACTTGATCTTCTAAGGGAAAGAGGAATATCTGTCAACGAGGCCGAGGAACCCAAGACGTTCTTTCTAGGTATCTCTATCGACCGCGCTAAGTACCGCCCCTGCTTGACTGTTTCTCCCACGGCGGATCCTTCAGAGTACTTGTCCGCAGCAAAGAAGATTCCATTCGAGTACGGAAAGAGAAGCTTTTCAACGGGTAGTCCTGAGCTTCACGCAATTGCGACCCATCTTGGGCTAGCAAGATCTGCCCAAGGATCGTTAGCGAAACTCATAGAAGCCCTAGTGGGAATCTTCATGGATAAAGAAGCGTTTTTATTGGAGACAAAGTTTGCACTGAGTAGTACCGATGCTTTGGAAGTTCATAGTGCGCGATTTGGGTTTGACGATGCTGCATATCGAAGTGCATCGAGGCAAGAGGATATTCACAGACTGAGAAATAAAGAATTAGAAGCGCCGGAAGAGGTTGAGGCCGAAAAAGATGGAATCGTTTATGTAAAGTCAGTTGTTCCCACACCAGTCAATTTCGTCCCACGCTCACTGTATTCAGACTAGAAGGCGAAGGAAGCATAGGAACCCTTGGTAAGTATAAATATCTTTTTACCTAAGCATTACGGCAGCTAATTTTGCTCCCATAGTGAATGGGGCTGGTCTTGCAATGAACACCGTTGACGCACTCACTATCCGAGGCGGACACTGTGCTAATTTTCTTGATACTGGCGGCAAAGCGACTTCGGAAACAGTAAAGTCAGCGTTTCGAATTTTGCTTTCTGATACCCGCGTAAAAGCAATATTTGTCAACATTTTTGGCGGCTTGACCAGATCAGAGATGATTGCGGAAGGGATCATAATGGCCTTTCGGGACCTAGGCATGAAGGTGCCTGTGGTTGTTCGGCTACGCGGAACCAATGAAGAGCTCGGGCAGAAAATGGTGAGTGCTCCTTCGTGGTGTTTGTTCTTCTGATAGTCTGAAAGGGACCAGACTGACGCTCGCCTTCATTGTAGATTGCTGAGAGTAAACTGCCTCTGCACGCCTTTGACCCTTTCGATGAGGCGGCTGCAAAGGTACTCAGCCTGGCAAGATCGTCGAGTGCTGTTTGAATTTTTGGCTTGAATAGAGACAATAAAGGGATATATTAAAGGAATTTTGTGGTTTCAAGGCCTAAACGGCTCGATTTATGCGCCCATTTACACCGTGTTCATTTCAATGATGGCTGTTGTTTTGTAGTCCATTAACAGGATAGTATCATCCTTGATTGTATAGGGAGAGACTAAGCAGATAATTCTACGTCTCCTTCTCGAGATAGGTATAAGTTTTAAGCAATTCGTACTCCGTACGGAGTACAATGGCCAGACATCGAAGCTCACTCGGTTTAAAAGGAGAGCAAAAGACAACAAAAAGAAAAACCAAAAAGAAAGTGAGCGAGGGACGTGGGACTCGAACCCACAATCTTAGCTTGAGCTTCCTCCGACCGGTGGTCCAATCAAATAGGAGAGCTACGCATTACCCTTCTGCCAGCCCCTCGGGCGTGCGGCTTAGCCGAATCGACCATCAGACCGCTAAGGATTGCCCGATTTATGGGGTTGCGATTGTTATGCCACCACATCTTCCTTCTTACAGATTATGGAGTACTTCAACAATTTATGTTGAGAAACTCGGCGCGTTTGCGATTCGTCACTACATCATTTTTTGAGGTTGCGCAATTACTCTAGGACGTGAATTAGTGCTTGGGCCTCGGCTGGTCTTCAGTGAGGCGTTAAGTTTACCTTCCACTCCTCAAGATTTTGCCTTGTCAGCCTCAGATAAAATGCGGGTTCACAACGTGGGAAGCGTCTTGGTTCTGCGCGACGTATCTGCCGGTTTCTTGTCCTGATCCAAAAGTAGATTCAACCGGTTCCGTCACTAGTCTTATGGGAGAGATGCATTAGCGCGGCAAGTGACGAAAAATCTCGAATCGAAAAGCTATGCTCGCGTCATGACCTGGAAAATGGCTATAACAGGTACGGAGTAGGCGTTGGATAACTACCCATGCGAGGCGCTAGAACCCAACATCAACTGTAGAACGTAAAACTAGAAGCAAATAAGATATTGTCGCTGTACCTGACATTCAAAAATAGAATGTCGCTGCCTGTGTTCTCAGGGGCTGAAGTTGATTATCATCGCAGATTTGATAGTTAATCGAAGCGCGAACCTCGGCAAAAACCCATCTCGGCCAATCATCTCTCCGTCAGCAACGCAAAATTCGAGTAAGACGGGGGCATTCTGACCAGGATAGTTGGGTCTTTGGATGCTTGTTCCGGCAAGCTAAGGACTTTCGCAGTCATATCTTTCCCAACCGATTTTGATATTTCTGTGGCCAGAGCAAAAGCGGAACCCACTGAGTGGGCTTCTCCCACCCTCTAAGCCCAACATGACGATCTTCCGGTGCACTTCTTATATTGCCCTCAGGCCGGGCGCAATTTCCTCAATTGCTTCTTCAAACCCAGCTCTCGCTCGACAAAAATTGTTCTCTCGCTCACCTGCCAAAAAGCCATTGAATTGGCACGCAAACCGATCCTATTCTTCAGGTAGTTAGGCCTTCCATCAAACTCTTGCTCAGCCTGAGAATTGCGGACTTTGACAGGCAGAGCATTGGGATATCAGGCTACACGTTTTATTCGCTTGCTAATTTTGGCATCTATTCAGATCAGACTCTCGCCTCGCCCTCCGCACCTCCTTCACCTAAGAAGAAATCGATCTTCAGCCGTATCCTAGGGTTCTCTGCTATTGCCGTCATTTCTTTCGTTGTTGGCACGGTCGCGAACCCCAATATACTCAAAATGCATGCTACCATAAACGAGCTCTCGAACGGCGACTCAAATGGGACATACGAAGCCAAGGATGACTTCGCCCAGGAGGTGGAAGATTTCATTAATGCACACCCGCTCGTTGAGTCATTGCGAGGTAATGAACAGTTCAAAGAATCAAGGCCTCACCTACAGATTCCTTCGGAGCTAAGAGCGCATACCCTTACTGGCGGAACGCTATCTGGACCTGATAAGATTGCTGTTCCTCCTTATATCTGGAGTGAGGAAGGAGGCAAAAGCGTGGTCTCAATGTTTTACCTGGGCCCTGCGGTTTCCGGTCATCCTGGCATCGTTCACGGCGGTCTGCTGGCCACATTATTAGACGAAGGCCTGGCTCGATGCTGTTTTCCCGCACTCCCGAATGGCATAGGCGTTACCGCGAATCTGAATATCGACTACCGCCGTCCTGCGCCGGCTGGTTCGTACTTTGTCCTCCGGGCTAAAACTACGAAAGTTGAGGGAAGAAAAGCTTGGGTAGAAGGATGGATCGAGTCCGTTCCTGAGGAAGGCAAAGATCCGGTCGTTTTCGTAGAGGCGAAAGCCTTGTTTGTGGAACCAAAGAATGCAGCAGTAAGTACTCCCACATAGGGTTTTTCAATCTATTGAACCCTCGATCCTAACGGGAAGAATAGAGCCTTCCTCGGCTGTACCGTGTCACTTAGCGTTCTTCCTACCCTAACAATTGCATTTGAGGTGTTTCTTAACTCATGCGGAATTGAATGCATAAAATATTATCGTCATATAGACATCATTTGGGTGGTAGATCTGTATGGGTAGCGATATCTCGTTTTCCATTGATAATCACATGTATCCTGGATGCCCACATTTACTCAGCATTTTCTTGAGATGGAAGGTGAAGGCGCAGTAAATGAGCCGAGATCCACAATCATATGGGCGAAAAGACGCCGACAAATACGGAGTACGGAGTACGGTCGACGGACTCTTGAGACCCAAAAAGCAGCTCGACAGCCAAAACCCAACAACGCGGCCAGGGCAGTGTGCCAAGCCCGAACCTAATTTCGTTATTTGGGACCGTCGCACGCTAATCAACTTGTCAAGTTCCAAGAGGAGATTTCGGCGCCGCGACAGGAAAGAGGGGAACGCCAATCTTGCGGCAACTCCTCCTTTTAAGCAACAATCACTTTGATCTAGGCACGTAGTAGTCTACGGGATACGGAGTACACGGTGCACGCTAATCTCTAGTGGTGATTTTTTACGAGCAGATATGCCCTGAGTTGAAGAATAGCTGTTGCGTGTGTTTTCTGGCCCAAGCGCCTGCCTCGGGCCAGACTCACCAATATTATGTGGAGTATCTGTTTCTCTCTGGTGGCTCACTGTTCCTTCCAGAGCGGAAAAATCCTGTCATTGATGAGGGTAATAGTAAGTTCATTTGCTCTTTTGAAACAGGGCATGGTTGACTCGAAACTAGTGCGGATTATCGGGATGAAGACATCCGGCGCGCTTTTGACAAAAAAAGGACCGGTGGCCTGCTGGTTCTCTGAGAAACAAGGAAATATGTAACTTCGCTCATAGCTCTCTTATTCAAGACAAGGTTGGCTTTCGTGGGTCAAAGGATTGTCGCATAACAACTTCACAAGGCCTTCTAGGCTCAGATGGCCATGGGTTTCCCGGCGTGTCGCTGCTGCTAGTGCGATATGAAGATCTGGAATGGCATTCAAGTGCGGAGATCCGACTGGTAGCTGATTTCTTGAAGTTGTTCAGTGACATGCTGGTCCACACAGCCATCCAGTACCACGCTTCTGTAGTGCGATCGCCACGAGGTTGGGGAAGCAAAAACGCAAATCAGAAACATCTGATACTACTAATGACTAGTACACCTTCAACGCCCGGGCCACAGTTTGGCGCTACTCTTGTCGAAAGCTTGATATATCATGGATCTCGGACAACTTTCAGTCCCACGCGACTCCCAGAGTCCCAGCGGCCTTCAGCCAAAAATTTAGTCGTTGGAATCGATGTTCCGATGCTTCCTGGAGAGTGATAGTCTTTTGTTGCCCGATTTGGTGATGCTTTGCTCTTGAGGTTGTTTTTTACTTCACCTGGAAGAGAACGCCATGGAACACAAACATCCGGATGTCAACAGAGGTGGCCTTGTTGACACAGTGTCATGGGCAATGTTCGGGATCTCGCTGGCGCTTCTGCTGGGAAGGATATGGGCTCGGGCCAAAATTCTCAAAGTGTTCGGCCTGGATGACGCATTTATGGTGCTTGCATGGGTAATTTGCTCCGTATACTTCCAAATGTTCGAAACTGACTGGACCGTTACCCCCAGATATGCGCTGCTCTGAACTCCATTCTAGTCACCGTCAGCGTTTCCCACGGTACTGGACGGCATATTTATTACCTATCAAACCACGAAAAGATGTTGGCCAACAAATTCAATTGGCTTTCACAGCCTTTTCACGTCATGTCAACGAATTGGGCCAAGATTTCCGTAATGTTCTTCCTTCTGCGCATCATTGACGGAGCGAAGCATCAGGCACGGTACTTCTATAGTGGAATGTTTGTGCTACTGGTGGTTAATGTCGTCGGGGTCGGGGTGATACTTGGCCAATGTATGCCTGTTAACGCGCTTTGGAATCCAACCGTAAATGGGAAATGTTGGAACCCGAGCATTCACAGAAATTACGCCTTTTTTCAGAGTGGTAAGTACAGCAGCAAGGGAAATGTCGGTAATATTCTAACCCTAGAACTGTCGACTAGCCTTCTCCGCCTTTTCGGATCTGGTACTTGCTGTGTATCCTGTCTGTGTGGTAGCCAGACTGCAAATGCCAACACGCATGAAAGTTACTCTGGGAACGATTCTTGCCCTCGGATTGATGTATGTGTGCCACTTCATTTCACAGCCCTTCTATCTTCTGATCTTGTGGTTAGAGCCATGGCTGCAGCCATAGTGAAGACGGTCTACATTGCCAGACTCGCCGAACGTGCCGACTATACCTGGAATATGGTCGATCTACTGGTATGGGTGTTTCTTGAACAATATTTAATCATTATTGCGGCATGTATACCTATGCTTGGCCCTCTGGCGAAATCAAGCTTCGAGAAAGCCTCCAAAGCATCCAAATATTTGTCCCATCGCCGGCAGATTCATCCCAGCCTGAAGGGCACTACTGCAGTTGTCACCGCTGGTGAAACCAATTCGTCTTCCCTTGGAAAGTATAAAAACAAATTTGGCCTCGACCGATCGAAGGCCTATCCGGTCAATGAGCCACATTATCCAATGCGAAAGTTTGGCAACAACAGTCATGATAGCAACACCATTAGTGAAGAAGCTCTAATCTATGAAGGACAAGGGCGAAGAGGGATTATGGAGGTTAGAGAAGTGTATGTCAAGATTGAGGATGCGAAGGGCACATAGAGTAGGCGGCAGGTCATACCGCAAATTGTATGTACATATGTACCAGTCAGGGTAATAAAATGAAGAACAAAATCTAGGCTGTACAATGCAATTGAGATCCCCTAAAATATCATGTAGACCTTGACTTTTATGATATGGCTGCTGCAAGAAACCCGTCATTGTGATGCAGCCCAGCGGATGTGGGGGCTCGGAGACGCAGCCAATCACACGGCTCCATCGACCACAACCATCGCAAGCTCCGCCGACTCAAGCAAACAACAAGAACGAACGTGAGGGGAAACTATTGATCGTTTCTCTATTTCGAATAGAGTGGTCGCCTAGACCAAGCTGATACTTTAATTTTCTTTGCCATTTGATTTCTTCAGTCATGTCCAAGCAAAACAAATACATCCTCCTCTCGCTACCGAGCTCAATCGTCCCGTCTCACCATCGTGAAGATGCTCTGGAAGCCATCAAGAAAACTATATCTTCAGATAACGGCACGGTGACACCCTTCTCGATTCCAGAGTTCAAAATTGGAACCCTCGATGCGCTGGTACAACAGGCCGAAGAGTTGACAAAAGCCGAGGCCACATGTAGAGCTGTTGTCGGGAAAGTCGGAGATGCTCTGAGGAGTGTACTAGAGGGTGACGAGGAGCAGATTGCGCGGCTGAAAACCGTCAACGATAGTATGGAGCTCCCTTGAATTTAATTGAGAGATAACGTTCTGACGTCCACCTAGAACCTGTGGATCACTTCTTGAAGACGTTTTCGTGGAACAAGGTCAAGTATCGGGCGGATAAGCCGTTGGCTGAATTAATTGATTCCCTGCAAAAGGTAAGTGCCCTAAAACAATGCCTATGGGGTGGATTTTAACGCCATCGTGGCTTTCAAGGAAACGGCTAGCATTGATAACGACGTTCGGGCGAAGTTCACTCAATATAACCAAGTCAAATCAAGCTTAACCTCGCTACAACGAAAACAAACGTATGTTTACCGAGCTCGTTGCGAGTCTACTCGCTGACATATAATCTTCCTAGAGGAAATCTAGCTTCTCGTTCCCTTACTGGAGTTGTCGACCCTCGCCAACTCGTTCAGCACTCCGAGTACCTTGAAACACATCTTGTCGCTGTTCCCTCACGAGAGACGAAAGATTTCCTTCGGACCTATGAAACTGTATGCCCGATGGTCGTGCCTCGCTCAGCCACACGTATCACTTCGGACGACGAGTTTACGCTCTACGGTGTTACTACGTTCAAAAAACACAGTAATGAATTCATCCATAAATGCCGCGAACATAAGTGGACCCCGCGAGAGTACAAGTATGTAGAGGGTGGCGAGGAGGAAGAACGAAAAGAAGTCGAACAGGTTGGCGCAGACTCGAAGAGACTATGGGGAGAAGCTCTGCGATTAGGAAGAACCGGTTGGAGCGAAGCAGTAATGGTCTGGGTACACATCTTCGTCCTCAGAGTTTTTGTTGAAACAGTGTTGAGATATGGATTGCCGCTGGACTTTGTCTGTGGCCTTATACAGGTAGGTGGCGCCAGCCGCGGTCGGACTAGAGCTCTGGTAGGACTATACACTAACCAGGTTGACCATGCAGACGACACCGAAACAAGCGCGAAAAGCCAAGGCCCTCCTTGATGATGCGTATTCCTACCTAGGTGGCAACGCTTTTATCCGCGATAAGAAAGGCCGCGTTCGAAAAGATGACACGGACATGCAACACCTGGCAGGTGGTGAAGCCGGGGCCGAGTACACCCCCTATGTGTATTATGAATTCGAAATCGAGTAGTTCGACTACTGAATGCACTGTCTTTGACATTTTGTGCTTCTCTTTTGGGCGATTTTTGATTGAAGGAAGCGTGGTTCTTGTATATTCATCGCTTACGTTACTAACCGTAGGAACCAGGCACTGGCTTTTGGAATAAAACAATCCCCTTAAACTCTTCAATGAGGTCAAGCTTTGGCCATGCATTCTATACATTGGTGTCTATCATAACTCTGGCTAAAAAAAGGGAAGGAAACGCTCAATTCTTTGGCTCCGGCTTAGGAGGGAGATAGCCGTGCTCATCCAAATATGCAACAATCTGCTCCGTGGCTTGCCTGATCGGGATATCGACGTTTCGGACATGAACCTCTGCTTTCAATGGCTCTTCATAGGGGGCACTGATGCCGGTGAAATCCTTAATTATACCAGCCCTAGCCTTTTGGTACAAGCCCTTAGGATCTCGCTTCTCAGCAACTTCGACGGGAACATCGATGAAAACTTCAATAAATGGCAGGCCTTCCTCCTGACCATCAGCTCCGTGTGTGGGGGCCTCATGCAGAGCGCGGGCACTGTCGCGGTCCTTTCGGTATGGGGAGATGAAAGATGTGATAGCGATCGTGTTGCTGTCGGCGAACAGCTTGGCAACCTCTGCTATGCGGCGAATGTTCTCATTGCGGTCAGTCTCGCTGAAACCAAGATCTTTGTTGAGGCCGAATCGAATGTTGTCTCCATCAAGGCGGTAAGCAGCAACGCCACGTTCGGCAAGGAGGTAGTGCTCGAGGTCGACGGCGATTGTAGATTTTCCAGACGCTGAAAGTCCAGTCAGCCAGATGGTGAGACCTCGCTGGCCACGGAGTTTGGTGCGCTCAGCGCGGGAGAAGGCACCGCCGTGGTATGTGATGTTTCTACAAAATGGTAAGCAACAATGCGACCTCTCTAGGTAGCCCCACGTCTATAGGCCCTTGCTCGCGATTGGGAGACTCACGTTGCCATTGCTCTCTATTTTTCGAAAAAATATTGGTATGATGAACGAAGAGGAAGAGTGCTTCAATCTTCTGGGAGGGGCTCCGTTGGTTTTTAAAATGATAGACTGTTGTCCAAAGTCCCTTGGCTGAGAAGGTTCCTTACGACAATTAAACGGATGTGCCTGCAAGGAGATGCAACTGAATACGTTTGAACAGGGATTTGGGTGCGTAGCGTCAGCAGGGGGCTCCAATGATCGGCCAAAAGAATGCAACCGAAAATACGGGGGTCTTATCAAATCCTCTGGCTGGATATGGGGGATTCCAGCTGCAAATTGGTGAAACAATATCGTTTGTTCGGGCTCCCCATACGCCCATGGAGCCCTCTCCATACAGACTTGCGCAACACAGCGCAAAAAACCCAAATGACGTGATTTGGCGTTGCGGAGACGTCCATCGGCAGCAGTTTTTCCCTTCCGGCAGTATACCGGATAATATATCTTCCGCGTGCCAAGGAATGCAAGTCCAAACGTCGGTCGTCCCTGCACTCGCCAATCCCTGTCGGCCGAGGATTCACGATGGAAAACAGCAATCTGGGGAATGGCCAAAAACATCCCTGCTCATCGGCTGGCGGCCCGAGGGATCGTTTCTTTTCGGTTGACATGCTTACCAACAGCAGGGTCTAGATCCAGCATCCAGGGAAAGCGACAGCTCGCATCAAAGGCTGACTTTGCTGCCAAGTTCCCTGTCGCTCATGCACGATCAAAACGAAGTGATACCCTTCCAAGCATTGTTTCATGGCAAGGTGGGCTCAGGGACGCCGCGCTTGGACGTTTCAATTTGGTCCCGTTCCTGTTCCAAGGCGACTCAGTCATGCATCTCGTTGCACCAAGGGGCCAAATTGCTCTCAAAAATGGTAAATGAATGTAGCATTCAAATGTGAGAATGATCGGATCCAAATACTGGTAACCTCCACGTTGTCGTTTTGGCTCGCTACGTCCACATTCTCAGATCCGAGGACTTTCGCATTGGAGCGCCTTACTGCTGGTTTTGACGCAGCCACGCGAAATCACGGACCCTCGAGAGACAGTTCTCCCACTCGGATCATTAAATGTATCTATGTATATACATACTTGGCGTTGCATGTAACGAGAATGGCATGCCGTGGCAACCTTAGAGCCCGGTATTGTTCGCCGTGTCCGTGTACAATTCTGCTCATCGTCGCCTCAAAACCTCTCCATGCATGAAGCACCTTGATGACAAAGTACGATTCTATCGTACTGGGTACGGCGTGCTGAAACTAATGTCGCATGCTCTCCGACCTCCCAAGAGTAATACGGAACCTTGCGGGTAATCAAACCAAGATTTGACAATGGGACATGTCAGTTTTGATTTCGAGGACTCGAAATACATTTCTAAGTAGTTGTTAGTGACGTTGTTAGCGACCGCTTCTTTGATTGTATCTTTCAACGGGCACTGAGCTTGCAACTGTCGAGTCGTCTGAGGGTTGCTCGGATGATAAGAAAATATATGGACTTGAAAGTTGGTATCGTAATGGGGTACAGAACTCCCGTATCCTGGTGCCTCGCCTCGACGGATACATATTGGAATGGCGTCTTTTGCAAAAATCATAATGCTCTTTCAAGAGGCACAAATAACAGTCGGTTGACCTCTCGGGTAATGTACGCCGTAAATTCGCAAAAAGTCACACGTTGATGACTACTAATGATACATGCCAAATAATCTCCTCCGCTGAGGGATCAGGACTCCTCCTTTTTGGACTCCTCACTTTCAATCCAAGATCCAAATTTCTCCAGTCTCTGCGATTCATCTCCCTCGTCTTTGCCGGCCTCCCAGCCTGCTCCATCATCTTCAAAATCATACCCTTTGGTGTTCGATTTCTTATACTTTTCGTGCCCATTATGGATATGTGCTTCCACCTGAACTCCGCCAAAAAACCGACCATGCATCATCTGGACAGAATCATCAGCTTTGGCCGCGAAGCAAAGAGAATGAGGAATACCTGGACACAAGCTTCTGCGGCCTCGGGATCTTTAAACCTAACAGTGGCCACCCCAGCTTCCTCCTTGTCATACAAAACGACATTCGTGACCTCGCCCAATTTCGAGCATTCCTCCCGGATGTCTTCTTTTATGTCAAGGATGGCGGCTGGGTCGTCCTTTCGTAAACATAGAATTAGTGTCATAGACAAATCTAAGGCCAGAAGTCTCACCTCCAGCTCCTTAAGCGTAAACATATGTTTAAGAACTACGATTCGCTCTTTTCTCGGCATAGATTGATAGGCATTTACGTCGTCTTCATCCCAATCTGCAAGCTTGCTATTATCGAATGTTAGCATCGTATTCCCGAATATTTTCATTAAGGCCCGTCGTCAACACAGTGAATTGGAAACAGTGCAGTTCGCGAAAAGCTCTGGAAGCCCCTGGTAAAAAAATCTGTATATCGCTACCAACGTTGTGGTAAGGAATTGGTCGGGAAGAACCACGTTCAACACCAAGAACTGTGGTTGACCAGTAAATTTAATGAAGCACTGTGTTAGCAGATATTTCAACATTCCCAGTTAAGACCCTCCTTACCCTGCACTAGGGATACGACCAAGGCAAACAGAAACGCTGTATCGATGAAGGAGCCAGAGCGTCTGATGGGGTAGGCTCCAAATGCATGTGATGAGGGCTGTAGGATGTGATGGCTATATACCTTTGAAGTTTCTGCGTTTTCCTTAGAATTTTGGCTTTGTCTCTTGCATTAGGCTTTTCTGGGGCTTCTTGCTGTGCCTTGAATGAAAAATCCGCCTGTTGTACTCTCATCTTCCCTTGAGGGCCGACCTCGCCAAGTCGGAAATCAGAATCATCAAGCATCTGAATCGCAAGACTGACAGACTCCGGTCGAAAGTAAACGACCAATGCATCGCCTTTGAACTTCCCATTTTCATCCATATACATTTTGATACGTGGCCGACCGCTATCGATTTCTTCCGCGATGACACCGCATTTGCTGAAGACATCACTGACTTCCTCAAGGCTAGCGTCTAATGGAATAGAAGTGACATACACCGCTCTGTTGGTCCGTGGTTTCTTGGCTTTGCGGGAGTTGGTATTATTGGAGTCCTGTAGCGGAAAACAGGGTACTATTAGTGGCAGGTCACAAACGATGCCGGCTAAGGAGCTTACAATATCTTCCTGCTTGCGTTTATTTTTTCGTGGCTTAACTGCGGGTTCATTCTCATCCACACCCTGGATCTTGTATGCTTCTCCCTGTTGTTCGACTAGCGAGTCATCCAGCTATGCATCCGTCCACCGGCCGTATGAGGCGCAAAGCAGTTAGAATCATGATCCGTCCAGTGGAGAGTATGGGAGTATAATCCCACGCGAAGAGAGAAAAATATAGCATATGTTCAGAGTAAAAAAGGTTTTTGAAAAGGTGTAGATATGATCTACTACACATAGCCTTGCCCAACGTAAATCTGCTTCATCGCGGCATGGGAGGGTTTTCGGGGTATGCGCAGGCAAGATGGGGGAATTACCGATGGTATCCATCTTTTTAAAGCTGTATCAAACAAGTATTCATCGCCATTCTCCGTTTCCAGGATATATTTATTGTCCAGTTTGGAGAAAGAGATCCGATCGTCTGAATCGAATTCCGAAGGGTCAAGCGGGAAGCTTGAATGAGCAGCATCGATTGGGATACTAGGTAGCTCCGCCATGATCTTGAGCTAGGAGATATGTGCTAGTGAAAGTATTTTCAGCTGTTCTAGAAGGGAAAACTCAGAGACAGGGCCATTGACACCAAAAAAGATGAATCTCTGACTCTCATTGATATGGTGATTCCATTTGCTAGAGATATTAGAACCTAACCTTTCGCATGCACAACCTTATGCTGAGAAAAGAGTCTATTAAGTAATAACTTAGTCATCAGGATCAAGACATTGGCAACCTTAAAGGGGCCAAGAGATCCTGATTAATCATGAAATCCCTGGCTCTTCTGAACTCACGCCCCTTTTTACAGAACAGCCGCTCTGCCAGTAGTTTAATATATAGGTCTTACTGACCTGCGACTTGTGCATTTGCCAGAGCACTATTACTATGGTAGGATCTAGGTGACTTGATCATCGAGTGAGCTGATATGATCTTTGAGTTAAGAGATGAAGAAATGGCTTAGGAAGCGAAAGTGTTACGAACTCTAAAACCCCTATTGCATGAAAAGTCTATTGGGCAACATGATAATAGTTGCACCCCTTGTGCACATCAAGTTTGCAACATTCTTCGACCGCAAAATTTGCAATATCATCCGGTTCAACTGCAATTAACGAGCTTTGTCGTATGAACAGCTACTCTTGTTCTGATTCTTGCTGTCCTTACCAGCTTGTACATTTATTTCACACCGCGACTTGAGTTCCTCAAGAAGTGTCCATGGAAATTGCTCTCCAACCGGCTCATCACTGGCAGCTTAGAACAGCCATTCTGATGAAAGAAAGTTTTAGCCATAGTCAGGCACAATAATCTTTTCAGGCAGTCGGGTATAGCCACTTGTACGGAGCCCTGATGCTTATTGTCCTACGTATATCGGCCTCAGGCTATGCGATACAGTCTTTCATTCGAGCAAATAATACCAAAACTGCTGACCCAACGAAGCTCCCGAAATGATTGATCCTTCACGGTCTAACGGCAGTAGTCATCAGTTCAGTTTTTACTGATTGTATTTATATTAAGCACTGCTTAGATGACCTCTCGCCTATTGAGGTGGTTTCTTGGAGAGGTATGCGCGAGTTACCATGTCAAGCGCCGAACCGTTTTCGACGATCATAGTCTTTTATAAGATAACGCAAGAAGACTTTTTTCCTCTTGTCTCATATCCAGCGGCTTACAGGTTCATTATCGGTGTCGAATGGAAAGACATCCAAGTAAACCGGAAGGAAGAAAATGATTATAATAGGTCGAAAGAAGAATGGACTTTTCCAGCATCGTAAGGGGGTCTTATTTCGGTCATCCCTGCGATTCGAGTTAGTGCGCAAACATTTCCAGTGTTTATTTGTGGTGAGCTTACTTCAGAACTGTGCAGGACGCCATGCGTTTACTGCTCTCTTTAACATTTCTGCAATTTCATCGCTTCCCGCTTTGACTGCAATCTCAAGCGGGGTACCTTCTGGTCCGGTGATCAATGGGTTCGCGCCTTGTTGAAGGAGGTATTTGACAACCTCAAGTTTTTTACCCTTAACAGCAGAATAAAGTGGGGTCCGGTTCTTACTTGGGTATGCTTCCCATCCATCTCTCTTGCCATTTATATCGGCTCCCATGGACAGAAAATACTTCACTATTCCTAAATCCCCATGATAGGCGGCATATGCCAGGGAACATGCGTCCTCATATCTCAAGCCGTGCTCAACAAGCATTTTGACCGCTTCGATGTTCCCGAATGCAATAGCAACATGGACGACAGTAGTGGTTTCATAGTGGTTAATCAAATTTGCATCGGCTCCGTTTTCAAGAAAAAACTTTAGCATTTGGTTATCCCTTTTGAACATTGCGAGTATCGGAGGAGGATGGACCTCGTTCCCGTCGTTTGGATCCAGGCCCGCGGGAACCAGGATTCTATATATATCCATATCCCAGGCGTCGGCTGCCGCACATTGGATACGGTGGTAGTTAACATCTGATATGCATGGAAGGCACTCCTTGATAAGATCGAGATCTTTTCGTTTCAACGCCTGAACTAGGATATCCTCGACTGTAGCGCAATCCACTTGCTGCAGTGAAGGGTGACGATCTCCAAGTCGAGCTTTGAGTGCGCTGATGTCCTTTTCTTGCTTTTGCGTCCCTGCAAGCAAGGATAGATCCATGGCAAGAGGTATGAAGTGCGCAAAACCACACTAAGCATGAGGTCAGTGTGTCTAGACATCACCAGGGATGCAGGTGAGGCCACAATACCTAAGTAGCTTGAACCCTTTCACGCTGTACTTTTGATTGTGTTGGTAAGACCAAGTCCTGAGAGCGCAAATCTAGACGACCGCCGAAGAATCGTTCTGATTGTGCTAAAACTACGCAAAATAGGTATCCACGGGTGCTTGGTGGGTAGAGGATAAAAATGCAATCAAAACATGAGTTGTCCGAGCGGGCATGCCCGTCCATCTTAAATATTCCGTGTTGCAGGGAACCTGACAGGGAGCTCACCTACTGGTCGCCCCACGTCGGAGGTCAGAACCTGAATCCGGCTACACATTTGGGCTTTCATCCCGGCAACTCGGATACATGTTGGTGGCTTCTCGCGTATGTTACATTTACAGTACATACATAGTTACACTGCCACGTTCAAGGATTATGATACCAGTAGAGACGTATAATCCGTCCAATTTTGATAAAAATAATGTTGCAGAGCTACAATTGACGCGACCGATCCAGTACCCGTACTGGTACGTTTCAGTCCACCCCCAGTTGCATGCTATCCTCAGCCAACTCTCCCACGATAAATAAAAGTCTGCGCGTCCTAAGAATTTCCCCATGCCACGATCTTCATGCTTGCCAAAGATAATAGAGACCCTATCCCCCCTTACCCTTACGGGCAAGGTGGGGCCGCAAGCCTTTCTTTCGTTTCGGCGCTGACGAAGACAATTTCCTTGACATTCGGGTTCGCCTTGAGTGCCGGATACTCAACTGTCACAAAAACAGATGTCTCCACGTAGCTGTTCCATAGCACCGTGACCGTCCCCGTCACCTTCTCAGCGAAGACTTTGCTTGCGTCTCTAACGAATTGCTCATGTAGGGCGTCGGAATTCGGCACAGAGCGAGGCTCAAAATAGTTTGGCGGAAAGGTATCTCGAATGAGCCACAAGCCGTGTTCTTTGCTATAGGAGTTCTTCACAAGAGAAAATCTTCCAAGTTGTGAGTAAAAGAGGGATTTATCTGGCGGAGGAGGAATGAATGCTCTCTGGATTTCTTCATAGTTAGGGTAGCGGTCTGCTGGTGTCTCTTCCACTCCATGCACGTAGCTGATGGAGGTAGGGACGAGGATAAATGCGACTATGTGCGCCAAAAGCAAGTATGAAAGACGGTTCCAAATCCAAAGGAGGTTCATGATGAATGGTTGAGCCTTCTTCTTGCTCTTCAGGATCCCTAGAACTGACGGCTGGGCTCTGCTTGTAAAAAAATAGGTGTAGCGACCAGGAGTTCTTTGTTACCTTTATATGTTGCAGTTTCTCCCTAGAGCACCTGTCCTACTATTTCGACCTCGCATCGAATAGAGATTTGGAAGTCTGATCATTTTGGGCCAGTGCCCGAGAAGGCGGTCTCACTCAATCTGTAGCCCATGCATTGCTAAGAGCGATAGTGTTGGGTGAGTTTATGAAACACGCCAACTGATCGCAAATCGGATCGAAAAGGGCTCCCTTGCCATGTAGCACGTCAAGGACCTCCGAGGCACGGAGTAAGCACCATTTCTGTGATCAAAGGCTCAGGTTTATTATTCATACATATTGAAAACTCTCAGAAAGGCACCACCTTTGGTCGCCTTGTTCTAAGCCATAAAATTGTCCAAACCCGTAGGCCCCAGAGAGTCGGTTTTGGATAGAGTCAGACCAGGATTCTTTGGGCAAGGGATAGCCTCCGGTTGGGTAACTCATTATAGGATATCAAATTCATGACACGAACGACCATTGAGCCTAACTCGGGGAGACAGGTTCGCCCCAACGGAGACGAAACCCTGGAAAAATATTCACGGAGCTGTAGTCGGATCGAGGACGGAATCAAACTGGTAGAATCTAAATATTCAATCTATTTCCCCTTTGAGCTGGCAGCGATTTCCTGATTTGCGCTCGACAGCCGGACCTAAGATCAGCCAATGCATCCATACGAGCACGGGGATACTTCTATAACCGCTACAAGGGATGCAGGGGCTATCAGGCGAAGGCCGAAGATTAGTGGGTAGTGCTTTGCGGCATCGCCGCATTTGTAATCTTGGGAATGGAAGGGGAAATGCACGTCGAGAGCTATGGCCTCACTCGGGTGTGCGTAGTATGCTAAAGCCCGGAGGCACCAACATCGATCCGCCTGCTGGGTTACCTAGTTAGTTAGAAGTGGAAGGCCCAGCGGCCTTGAGATTCGGGCGGAATGAGAGTTCTCAGCCCCAAGTTTAGTAAGCAGGATTAGTCAGCATCGATTATGAAAGTATCACGTGCATCGCTGGATTAGTTACGTTTTACGGAGTACACTTCCTGCGGTATCCTCCGGATATGTACTCGCTCACCATCAAACTAAGTACTCCAGCAACTTTCCTTCATAAACATAACTAACTTGTATGTATGTACGTACACATCTACCTGGCTTTCGAGCCACATATAGCTTACGAGGTGCGTACCTACTCGCAGGGTACGTTGGCCAGCCAGTCCATTCCCTCACACCCGGTCCGTCGCCCAACGAGGGATGCACTTCGGGATACCAAGCACAAGTGAACTTGATCACACAACCATACATAGCACTCTATTTACCGCATCCGATGTATTTCTTGGCAAATTTCTCGAACTCTCTAGACGCAAACGATTTTTCTGATGGATTTTCGGTCTTCCCAGAGTTCGGGTTCTTTGATGGGATAAACGAAATCTCGTCGCTGGCACCGGCGCCGGCACCCGTCTTAAAGGATCCCGAGCCCGATTTTGAAGCACCCCTGCTCGGCGGGGCGGGTAGGGCCGCTGCAAGACACATAAAGTATTAGCATCCCCCAAACATGAGGAAGAGGGTAAATTTCTACCTCGAGGAAGATTGGCTGGATGACCACGCGTGAGCGTAAAGAGTTGCAGGCTAGCAATTGCCATGACTGCAAGAAACTCAGTGACACGCATGTCGATAGCTGAAAGTTCGACAGAAATGGTTGTGTCTATAGGAGCAAAGGAGACAAGTGCTTTTTTAGTAAAAGACTGATTGCAAGGCCTGGCTGGGTTCTCCGTTCTTCTTATTGAACCCGGAGCACTTACCAAGTCCGATAGGATGCTTATCGATTCAGGGTCGGGGTTTGAGTCCCGTTTAGTAAATACGCCCAACTTAGACTTTTGGGCGTCTTGCATGAAGATCAAGAAGGGCTCCTTTTTGATATGAGTTCATGAAAGCTGTACCAGCATTCGGATCCACTATATCCGGTAGCGAATAGAAAAATACCCTTCAAATTCGGTATGCATCGCCCGTTTTCGCCCCTGCATTGCATCGCTCCAAATATGCACCCAACAATTTGGATTTCGAATTGAAGCATCGGCCATAGAACCACCTGACCGGTGTTGATTCTCACAATCAGGCACGCAGTTCATCGTCGCGGAGCTGCCATCTAAATTGAGTGTTCACAAAGCTCAATTTAGAAATAGTCTCCGAGCCCTCTGCCCATGTTGCCCATTGTTTGTAATCGGCTCGCCTGTCCAGTATCAAATAGACAGGAAACCTTGGGGGTCCATGAAGTCCCTATCTATATCAGGCTATGATCTGTAGGTTGGAGCTTTCCGTTGCCTCCGATGCAGTCTGGAAAAAAAAGAAACAAAAAAAAAAAAAAAAAACACGTCGCCTTTCATGAAACCTTGCCTGGGGTCCAGAGTTCATGCGGCGGATCAAAGATATAAAGCGGCGTTCCTTGGTGATAACTTACAGGTAGAAAGGAGCACATCATTTCAGGTACCTTGATATTGTGCTCTATCCGCTTTTCCTGGCCTTACATTTACACTGCTAGCATTAGGCAACTGTCTTCATTATTTCCCAATCTCGCAATCTCGCAACATGGCTGCTGTTGTGAATGCCGTGGTCTATGGCCTTCTCGCCCTTGGGACTATACCTCTTGTCGATTACTTTATTCCCGAGCAATATATAGCAAGCTCAGTTGTGACTATTGGAGTTGGACTCCATCAACCAGGAGATAAAGATGGACGACTGGAAGGCAATGTCCCTAGCATTGCTCTGTTTGATGGCAATGGTGAGCGCATTGGATTCTTGTCAGGTGAAAAGCACGGCAAGATCGAAGCAGGTCGGAGAAAAGATATCGTCGTTCGGCCTATCGATAAAGGCAACAATCGAATTCCAGAATATATGTCGATATCCGCATCAGGCGAGGATGCCATATGTATTGCATATATCTCGCTCACACCTAAAGATAAACAACCGTGGATTTTTTTGGTGATACTGCAAAAGAATGCGGCGCTTTCTGGTATCATTCAAATTCACTTTTCGAAGCAGGCAGCAGGTACAAACCGAGCTGCTTTTGGATAGCTAAACGTCCGAAGAAACCATTTCGTGACTTCCATGAGGGGATGGGTATTCACATACCAGACTTTCTCCCGACAGGCCCGCAAGCGCAGGCTGTTCAGCAGCAATATCACGACCATCCTGACACCATGTGTAAGAGTACTCCAAGGTTCAAACTCTACGAAAAACTATCCGAGCTAAACTGCTTGCCCATTTTCGACCCCCTCTTGAATACAGCAACAACTATACCGACGTCGACTTTGGCAGGCTCAAAACAGATGGAAAATTTGTGTGCGAACCGCACCCGGGAGTCCTGCCAACACAGCAACAGCGTTATAAACTCCAGCGATTCACGAGTAACAGAGTACCGATGGCGACATACGGCGTTAAAAAGGCTCGATCGACTACTTGTTCAAATGATCATGTTATCGTGAGCGAGTTTAACCATGGCGCCGAGGAACTTTGTAAACATCCGAACTCGTCCGGTCCGGACTTCGTCTCCATGAAGGAAGGCTTATATTGTGATATGTGTACGCGTGAGATTCGTCCCATTTGCTCTAATGTCGTGACTCAAGATTGCTTCGATACAAAAACAAACACGCTGCGCCAACGTGTTTTGAATAAAGTTCGAAATGAGGGAGAGGCAGCGGTGACATCTGTCGAAAGACGCTTTGCTCGGGTTACTCACTGGAAGAATGAAGCGCCCGATGCGGCCGCCGTCAACCATAATTAGCGTTTTAGGCTACGGGAGCGGATGGCATCTGAGCACCAATCTGTGCTACTTTTCCCCTGTACCAGATCCTAAGCCTGCTCAATTGTATTGAAACCAAATATAGCTCGCTGGTGTGTATGCGCTGTCTATTTATTTATATTGCTATCAGTCGGTGCGGGCACACGCAGGTAGACCTTGACTGAAAATGCTAGACGCTGGTATGTACAGCAGCTTTCAACAAAGATGCCTGCTGATGATATAGAACTCCTGTAATATATAAATGCTCACACATGGTTGTTGGCTCGCACAATATCAGGCATATTGCCCTGCCGTTTACTGCCGAACTTGTTTAAAGGTAATTGCAATTTTTATTCGTATTAAATAACTATAGCATGGCGATGGATTTGTCTAAGAAGTTCATCAATCAAAGGCAAAGTACGCAACCAAATCCTAGAAAAATTAGTATCGAGAAGTAGACGCCGCTTCTATGTATGTATGTATGTATGTACAGTATGTACAGCCACCTACAGGAAGTGATTAGCCAGAGGGGTACATCACACCAAAAACCTGCATTTTCAGCCTTTTTCAAATTTGTATTTCCATGTACTGGTACTTGTAAACCCTAATGAAACTTGTATACATATTTCCTCTCTTATATACTCATAACTTCTTTTTACTCATATTTTATTTTCCCACTCTCATCATCTACAAAATCAAGTTAAAGAAAATGAAAATGAAGAAAAAGCAAAAATAGCTAATTTAGTATGAGAAGATCAAAAAATACCAGGTATCTTTCGAAGAAATTATTTTGAAATTATCTGGAGATTTTTGAGAGGGGAGAACAAGTGGCAGGTGTAGATTAACTTGATGCTAAGATAAAATTCTCTTGCAAATACAAGTGTGGATAGGGCTTACAAGTACCAGTACCTGGAAATACATTATCTAAGAAGGCCACTTTTGGTGTAAAAAGGGCCCTGGCTAATCACTTCCTGTAGGTGGGTGTACATAGGCTTATGTATTTGTAGTTTTGTCATTACTGATGGAGTTGACATCGGACCTACTTCCGGTGGAGTGATCGGTGTCAAATGTTTTGCTCACGTCTCTAGTTAACTCCACGTAGTCGTACTGCAAAACAAGATATATTAGCAAGGTCGAATATAATCCATACACTCAGTTGACTTACCGCGAATTCGCCGATCTCAGCATCATCTATGCCGATCATCTCATCCTTTTCACTAGCACGGAGGTGCAAACCAGGGACTAAGTTGATTAGGAAGAGAATGATGCAGGTCCCAAGAAAGGAATAAGCCACTCCAGTCGCGGAGTCCGCAAGCTGGTACGCAAGCTGAATATAATGCTTATTGATCCACCCTCCGCCTATTTCCGAGACACCGTCAAGCCTGGCAATATAATCACTGCGGGATTGTTAGCCGATGCCGGAAACCTAGGTTAGGTTTTAGACTCACGCCGCGAATAGACCTGTAAGGAGATTTCCGACAATCCCACCGATGCCGTGCACAGCAAAAATATCCAGAGAGTCATCGATTTGAAGCACATATTTCAGTTTCGTGGCATAGTTGCACGTAATGGCTCCCATCACTCCAAATACAACTGCCGACCATACAGGAACGTACCCGGACCCAGGGGTTATGGCAACTAATCCGGCTATGACCCCGGAGGAGAAGCCGACAGCGGAGAATTTTCGATCCAAGCGGTAGTCCATAAGACACCAAGTGACGCCTCCGACAGCTGCTGCTAGATTCGTAGCTAAGCCCGCCATGACTGCACGCAGGTTTGCGCTCAATGCCGACCCACAGTTAAACCCGAACCATCCAAACCAAAGAAAGACTGTCCCAATAACGACATGCGTCACGTTATGCGGACGGGAGTTAAAATCACTGTTGCCGTGGCCCCGTCGCTTACCCAACATGAGAGAGTAAGCAAGTGCTGCGGTACCGGAAGCGATATGAACAGGGGTTCCGCCCGCAAAGTCGAGAGCACCTAGCTGAAACAACCAGCCTGAGGGATTCCATGTCCAACAGGCGAGAGGGTCATAGATGATTGTAGTCCAGACAAACATGAATACAAGACACGGCGCCATTCGCCCTCGTTCGGAGGCAGCACCGACGGCCAATGCAACTCTAGAATGAAGTTATATTAGAACACGATGACCTACTGGGAGTTGAACTTACGTGATGGCAGCAAACATCCCTTGATATAAGGCGAACAACAAGTCTGGCAATTTTGAACTTCCCACCGATGGCTGAGCGAGAACATCCTTAAAGCCAATGTTATCAAGATTACCGATATATGGCCCTGCTGTATGAGAAAATGCGAGGGAGTATCCCCAAAAGAACCACTGGAAGGAAACTACCCCAAGCGACATCACGGAGAGCCATAGCAGGGAGAGTGCAGACTTTCTGCGAGCAAGACCTGAGTAGAAGAACCTAATGGACTCAGAAACCGAAATACCACAAAACAACCCAAGAGTGTCTTACCCAACGCCAGGTATCATAAGCAGTACTAAGGCGGAGCAGGTTATCATCGATGCAATATCACCTGCTTGATAGAAGACATTTAAATTGATTTTCATTGAGTCGCCTCCGGTAGAAACGGTGCCATTGTATGGTACTAGAACTGTATAGTTCAAAGCATTCAGATCCGGAGACCCTGACATTCTGGGGAGGGATCTTTGGCTCTAGAATAGTGATTGCGAGTAAATGATACGGAAAGGAGGTCTCAAAGGCTTTGAAGGAATAAGTGGAGAGATATAGATGTCAAGTGATATCACAAGGGAAGCCAGATTCGGCTTGCAGGCTGAGGCGCCCGCTTATATAGTCGAGGTATTTGCTATTGAATTGAGGACGATTCCGAACATGCTATTCTTCGATAACAGTCTTAGCCATCAAGCCTCGTCTGGTCTTATCGTCCAGACACTTTGGTAATTTTGTCCAATTACAGATCCACGACAATAGGAAGATAAGGCGATGGTGTGGGTTCGCGGGCCGGTTCGAATGGCTCTGGCAGCTCCATCGCGGATATTTAATTATCTAAGCTTGGGGCTTCTTGATGGATAAGGTACGTTTTGATCTTTCGGAGCCCTTATCAGTTACCAGACTATGAATGAGCCAAAATAGCTCATTTCATGATACCAATCGTCTGCGTTCTACTCCGTAGAGGTAGACGAGTGCTGGAGCGGTTCAAGCCAAAAGCTTGGCATTGATTGAAGATAGGGAATGCGTCAACCAATCACAGCTTGACGATCTTGATAAGATAACTCAAAGCTTCCCTGAACCAGAACTTTGGAAACTTCAGACCAAAAGATGGGATGAAAGGTCAGGCTGTAGTTCTAGCTACAGCAACGATTGATAACAATCAGAAAGGGCCCAAAAAGCTCAAAGTAGAGGGACGATTTGATGCAGAGAGAGACTAGAGAAGCTTTTGACAGCGAATATTGATCAGCCTTAAAAGAATAAGACTTTCAGAATGTAAACGAGCTCCAGCTGCTATTCGGCAACCCAGTATTCCATAGCTCGATTGCTATTGTTTTCGACGCGACGAATATTTTCGAGCAGATAGAAACCATTCAGCAGCGCCAACCCTATTCTCAAAGCTATTGTGGGATCTGCTGAGAGCAAACGATAGTCAGTTGACATTGGGTCGCGAATAAGACACAGAAATACCGGTCAGAATTTCATATGGAAAAGAGAGCGCTTGCTGAAAAGGGAAAAGGGACAAAGCTCCGTATAAGTGAGGTCAAATGATTTCCGAAGCCTGTCATCCGGTTGGATCATGACTGGGCCGGGAATAAAGGTCCCGGATGGAAGGGGTCGGCCCAGTAGCTTGGATCCGGGGAACAGGGACTGGACTCGTGAGAGATTGATAGAGCACAGTCGGCAATTGACGGATATCATGTATAACAGCTATGCATTATGACCTCAAAAGCCTATAGTTAGCGGAATGGGCCCGAACGATGGCATTGTGATTGAGCGGTGGTTGGAAATTCAATAATCGCAATGTTGACGAAACACGCTAGTCCCAATCCAGCTGTCCCTCCAATCTCCACATGATCGTAACTCCTTGCAAGCTATCCAACCTAAGTTAAAAGGCACCGTATCATGAGCTTAGACCAGCAAACACTGTCAAATGAGTTGGAGATGACCCTACAAAATAATAGATTATGGAGCGTCGCAGACATTCCCTACAAGGCTCAGAGTCTCCAATCCTCCCCGTCGCCGATTACCATCCATTACACCCTCCCTTCGTGCTTCCTGACGACTACGACGGTTTCGAGGACGGAATTGGGGAAACCGACGATCTTGAGCCGAGTTTTCCCACCGGATCGAAGAGCAATCCATCGAGCCCTGGCCTTCGGAGCCCCTTAGCCTCAACAGCTCACCCAGCATACACATGGACAGCGGAATCTCCCAAACATGCTCGCAGCGGTAGTGCAGGAGGCTCGACTCCTAGTATCGAAAAGCCGCAATTTGACATGCCAGAGGTGAGATTGCAGCGGCCAAGTGGTCCCGCAAGGACACCATCAAACACTTATGCACCACCGCGGCGGCCTCCTCAATTCACCAGTCACTCGAGTAGCCAGCTTCCCTACACGGCGAAACGACCCTCGCGACGCGATCCCAACGCCCAATACCGTGCCCAAGAGAAGGCATATGTCCAGAGAGTGAGGCAAGGGCCAAATGAGTGGTTCAATTTCGGTACTCAGATCCCAGGTATACCCGACGACGACGTAGAACTCGACGACGAGTCTCCTTCCTCCGAAGCCCAATACGACGAGTCTTACGAGACTGATACAACACTGGTCTTAGAGAACGAAATGGTGCAACCAACTCTGGAGGAGCTCCACAACCCAAAAATCCGGGAAAAATTGGAATGGTATTCGATGTTAGCGTCCGTTCTGAAGGGAGATGTTGTTAAACAGGAAAAGCGACGGCTCATTGGAACGGGCGAGCCTAAAAGCCTGACAGAAATCAACGCCGATATCTGGATTGGTGTCCGAGCAAGGTCGTACGGCCGGTCGGTGATGTTACAGAGGAAAATTCTTGAGTTTGAAAGATCACAGGTCCCTCCTATCCTGGAAGAAATAGTTTCATTCAAAATCAAGGGTGAAACGGAGATAGGGAAACCACCAGTGAAGCAGGTTGAGGATATTGTTGCAAAGATTGAAAAAGTTGAAAACCTATATTCGACTAGGCGCGAATTTGAACAGCAACACAAGCGTACGGAGTCTGTGGAATTCATGACTAGCTGTGATGCGATTATATCATGGCATAATACAACACGGCTCATAAATACCCAGTTCACAATTCTTCAGCGCTGGGTTGGAAATGAAGAGCTGGATTTTACATCACCAACTTCAACTTCACAACCCCCGGAACTGGCGGATGAGGGTTCATTCTTAGACCGCATCATGAAGGAAGATGGCTTGAAGTCTCTACAAGGAGATGGCCCTACAGCAGAAGGAAACGATATGGCCCGGAAGAATAGTATGTTATATGGGATTGGTGAAGTCATCAGGAAAGCAAAGAGCTCCCTCATCGAGAACTCTGAAGCCTTCGCTGATCGACATCTCCCTCCGTATATTGAAGAACTGCTCAATTTGATCAGTTTTCCCTCTCGACTTATCGTGGAGGTAATCCGCGTCAGACTGAATTACGCCAAGAAAATGAAAGATCCAGCGCAACAAGCGGCGCTCTTACTGGATCAAATGATTGCGCAGTTTCAAATTTTGATGAAGATTGCTGTTGAAATCAAGCAACGTTACTTAATAATCGCTGAACCAGAACCGGGCTGGGAACTCCCTCCGTGCTTTGAGGAGAATTTTGATGTTGTTGTGGTCGATGCCTTGAAATATTATTTTAAGCTTCTCAACTGGAAATTGAGTGCAAACAAAAACACGTTCAAGGAGGCAGAAATATTAGAGCAGGAGTGGGACTTTTCTAATGAGATTGGACGACAATTCGATGGTGGAGATATCGAAGTCGCCGAGCAATTTAGGTATGCCGCACCATTTTGTATGACCAAGCCGAGACACTGCTAACATACTCAAGTATCTTGACTGCTAAAGCTTTGCAACGTCTGATGCTCCACTTCGAGCGAGAACTCTTAAGTAAACCTGGAAGACAAGTGATTGATTCGACAAAGCGATATAAACAGATCCTTGATTCCGTACGAGTGCGCCAGCGGAAATTATTCCGTTTCTCTCGGTTTTTGCGTGAACGATTCGAAAATGCGACCGAGTTTAGTCTGAAAGATGATACAGTCGAAGCGTTATCGGAGGCCCTATTGGCATCAGACCACTTCTTAGTCACATCGCTTGATACGGTCGGCCAAAAGGGGGTTTCATTGATAGCATCGCCTTCTCTGTACGGGCGAGCAAAAGATATCCAATCTATACTTGGAACGTCTTTTCGGGCAGAGGATGCGCCGGAGGATCCTTCCAACCCGTATATCCTTGTCATTCGACCAGAAAAATCATTTCCATGGAGTGGAAAGAGAGTAGAGGTGGAGCTCCTCGAGCACCCTACTGATATGAAAGCGGGTAAACTTCGACTAGTTGCTGATGGTTCTCAGCAACGTCTTCAAGACGCGAGGGCTGAGCTCACCCGACTCACAGGCCTGAAGTTTGACGTTACGATTGAGCAACGGGCGAATCTAGGCCGAGTCAACGTTGAACTAACCAAAATAACCAAAACGGCGTGGAAACTGTCAAATACCATTATTGATAGTGTGCAAATCATCAGAAAGCAGAATCAAGGCCCCGGAAATCAGGAGCTAATCCAATCGTGCTTCGCATTCGCTACCGAATTTGGGAAGCGATCTTTGATGTATATGGAACCTGTACGTCGCTCGATGAACCACGGGAAGTTGGTGAGACTAGGTGTTGATTGGGTTTCGTTCATTTGCGATGATTGTGACGCCGCCGATCGCAGAACTTTCAAGTGGGCTGTAGCAGCCTTGGAATTCGCTATGGTTATAACTCAAGGCCATAACATTCTCACGCTAAACGAAGTGGATTATAATCTACTACGTCTTAAGGTGGCAGGGTGTATGGCAACTCTGATATCACATTTTGATATCATGGGGGCGCGGTCAACTTTCGCCGCGAATGCGGAGAGACAGCTTGCGGGTTCTAACAAATTTGATCCCACCAAAGCAATAGACGACGAGGCAGCCGCAGCGGCAGTTCGGGAGCGGCGCTACCAGCGGGTTCTTGAACTTGAAGAAGCCATGGCAGATTTAGAATATAACCGGCGTCCGTTAGGTAAGGTCCTTGAAGGTGCTAACGAGGCGGACCAGTCACTTGCCATACTATCCTCCTCAGCAACAAATGTCACAATTCGGTGGCAACAAGGCCAATTTATCGGTGGAGGGGCTTCTGGCTCGGTTTATGCTGCAATTGACCTTGATACGAGTTACCTTATGGCCGTGAAAGAAATCAAATTGCAAGAACCATCCGTCATTCCCGGTGTGGCTCAACAAATCCGGGATGAAATGGCTGTTCTTGAGGTCTTGGATCATCCAAATATCGTGTCCTATCGTGGCATCGAAGTGCATCGTGACAAAGTCTATATATTCATGGAGTACTGCTCTGGCGGCTCTATGGCAACCTTGCTTGAACATGGTCGAATCGAAGATGAAATGGTTATTATGGTCTATGCTCTTCAGCTGCTCGAGGGCCTTGCCTACTTGCATCAGGCCGGTATAGTTCACCGGGATATCAAGCCGGCCAATATTCTGTTGGATCACAATGGAGTTATCAAATATGTTGATTTTGGAGCGGCGATGATTATTGCTCGTCAGGGGAAGACTTTGGCTGCGATGGATACATCCGCGTTAGCGAATGCCAAAGATGGCAATGGTCCGCCAAATGAGCCACCTTCTCAGCGCAAGAACCACAAATCTATCACAGGTACACCCATGTATATGTCACCGGAACTGGTCCGCGGGGAGGTTGGACAAGCCGGCGGCCGACACGGCTCCATGGACATCTGGTCTCTGGGTTGTGTGATCTTAGAAATGGCAACTGGAGTACTTCCATGGTCTGGCATCGACAATGAGTGGGCGGTGATGTACAAAATAGCCCAGAATAACCAACCAATCTTGCCGGAACCGGACCAGCTTAGCGAAATGGGCATTGATTTCCTTAGGCGATGCTTCGAGATTGACCCTAGCAAAAGGCCGAGCGCGGTGGAATTGCTTCAACACGAGTGGATCGTTACCATACGACGACAAGTTGTGGCCGAGCCACCGACTCCTAGCAGCGAGAGTGGCGGCAGCCAAATTTCGAGTTCAACGACCAGCAGGCAAAATTCCAGTATTTTTTGATCATACTTTACTACCAACTGAACATTCTCCCTTCTCTTTCACGAACATATTTCGTTTGTTTTTTTCTCCCTTTTTAATTTGTTTGATTCTATGTATATGGGAAACATTTCGTATGAAAAGCGAAGCCTCCAAGCACTCTGTTTCTTTGGTTGATGGACGTATGAATATTATTTTAATTTATGTTCGGATACCTATACTAGCATCTTTGGTGACTTTGCCGACCTAGACCACAAATTGCTAGTTCTATGATATTCATGAAGTTTGTTTGTATATAATAATGGAAGTGATGAGCTTTACACCTGGATTCGAAAGGAGTTATACTATTCCAACCTTACAGTATCGTCCAACATTACCTCTCAAAATGAGTAGCATGGAGAAAGTAAGTCTAATTTGCAAGCTTTATTACCGTCAGGCATGAAGCCATCTTCAAGGGTCATAAAGTCATTTCAGCTATAAAATCAAAGAGTGAAGACATTAAAAATGGAAGCCGATATGCTCCGTATAAATTCTGTCCAGATACGAGGGGAGAAAGCATGAGAAATAAGATGCCAAAATACCAATACTCCAAATGACCGGCGGAGCGGAGTAAAAACCGTAGCGTAAGTACCAAAACAACATATCAAGGGCGCGGGGCAAAAAAGATATCAATAGTATCAAGACTCGGAAGGCTTGGTGCCGGTCGAGATGTAGCTCAAACAAAAGATAAGGCAGGGATATCATCGAAGAAAAGAAGCGTATTAACGGAGGTCAGCAGCCAAGAGCCCACCAATGAGCAGAAGGTATCATGCACATATGCGGTAGCCGCGACCTCAAGAAACTTATGCAAGGACTCCAAAAAACAATCTCCTTTCATCGTATCAGCAACCTCGTGGATGGTGCCGAAAGAAATGGCGCAGAGGTGGGACCCTTTACAAGAAAAGGGTGCTGATACTTTGACGGGAGCTTGTAATCAACCAGCACTTTTCCGAAAAAGTTTCGAGGATATAAAGTATGGTTCCGAGGTAAACGAAGGGTGCTGCGGTATTTAACGAAACTCCATGGCGCCGAAACACCCACGATTATCCACATGCGTGAGTTCAAGTTGCTGGTACCTAAATTGGTTCGTGAGTAAGCTGATATCAAAGCACGCCGTGAAATAATACTTACTTTTCGCTCTTCGCATGAAAGTATATCCCACTAACAGTTCCACGCACTTGGTTAAAACAGATATAATAGAATCCTTCGAAACTAGCGCCGTTTATGGTTTTAACGCGATGGTCAGGAACAAGAAAATATTCCTTCCATCTCATGAAAATATGCTCCCGCTGAGCATAGTCTTTGCAATTGAAATCTGGCCTCTTCGCCGCTTTAGGAATATGGCGCCATGCGGCGAACCGCGCCCAATGGTGGGAGTCGGTTTTTTCTGTAGCACCCCAGGACGGGTTTTTTGTTTGGAAGGTATGTCTGTCGCCGATGATTTCGCCTTCAAAATACGTGGTCAGGGTAGGATGGTCCTCGGTAAGCCCTAGAAGCGAAGAGATGGCTGATTAGAATGGGTTAAACCCAGAATATCGGAGTGCATGTTTGGTAATACCTTGAATTCGAAGATAACCGCAGAGAAAGGATTCTGCGATATTGAGATCTTTGATCTCAACGTCCACGTTGTATACCTGGCGGTCCGACTGTTGGGTTCCAGTAAACTTGCTACCGGCTCGTAGGAGTGAACAAGGATGATCGGGGAACAGCTGGATAGAATCGGAGATATCAGAAAGGACTGTTTGAACTCTGACGCAGAATTGAACTGCTTACCCTGACATTAGAATAATCATGGCCCGAAGCACTTATACAAGAGGGTGCCGAAGTAACTGAAGGCCGCAGTGGCGGCAAAGGCGATTCATCTTTGCTCTCGGTCGAGTGCGTGGAGCACGACTCGGTCGGGCTTGAGGCTTCAATGGCAATCGTGCTGTCTACGCGGATGTGCTTGTTCTCCGCGATTCCGAGCGACGCCGCTTGGATGTCTCGTATAGCTTGGAGCCGACCTGAGATGTCTGGTTGAGGCTGCATGTCTGATGTCACATCGGTAAACGCATCACGCGAGTGAGGTTCGAGCGACGGAATCCAGGCTGGTCGCTCGTCAAGGTCCGGAGGGCACATTCCGCGCGACGATAATACATCCAAGGCCAATGGCCTCAATTGCGGAGAGGTGACGCTAGGAGTCGGCATGGGAGGCAACGCACGGGTAGGAAGTTAGGGAGGAGGTTGCGAGGGGACATTCGTCACTCGGGAAGCAGGTAGTAGCTGTGGTATTGGCACGCGGGTGCGTGGACAGTGGCTTGAGGGCGCGAAAGGCAGAAAGTAATAAGTTCAGTGAGTGAAAAGAGGCTAGCAGAACATCGTGTGAATTATCTGGATGTGTTTTTAATCGTGACTCTGGAGGAGAGAGAGAGTGTGTGTGTGTGAGTGTATGAGGGTTAAGCTGAGCGTGGTTGTCATACCGTTGTCGGACTGGGCTCGAAGCACCGAAGTGTGGTCCAACTTCGCTTTAGCTGGGCTTTAGCTAATCGAGTTGGCCCACGTAAACGCTAAAAAAGTAAAGCGGTCATGCGATGATTGCGGGGAAAAATCCACAACCTGGTGGTCTGGATGACACACTGAGTTTGATGGTGGCTGTTGGCGAAGTGCAGTCTTGCTGCGGGATTTGCTGTTGGAGATTTGTCTCTGACTACGATGCACTGACCAGGGTCCTTGACCGGTCCAGGTGGCTCAAAAGCAAGGAAATCTTGCATGAGATGATCTCAAAGTCAACTGCATGAATAATTGTCACGGCATTTACTCTTCACAGCTCACATTCTCTTTTATACTATACATGGACTTGTACGGAGTAATTCGGAGGCTGTAACAAGATATCAGATTTTGCTGCTTGACAGGTAGTAGCAGCTCGTAGGATAGAAGGTATTTTTTGCATTTTCAAAGGCCCTCACAACTCCAGACATTCCGTGTACCCAGATTCAACCCATGCCATGCCCATAAGCCGTTTGCCACCCTCGGTGGCGCCGTATTCGCTTTAGATGGGCTTGATCTACCGGCAGAAACAGCTGTTAGGCACTGAAAGTGAATACCTGGCCCAAGGCAACAGCACTTACCTTGAAGTGCAAAGAGATCAATGAAAAGATAAACGCCTTCAGGTCTTGGACAAGATAGTAAAACACTCGGAGTCCTTCCGGATCCGCCGATTCGGTGACATCAACAAGAGATCCTATCTTCGCAGTCTGCTCCGATGTTAATGGATGTCTGCCTTTAGGCGCCGGGTTTGAGGGTGGTTCTTTGTACCTCAAATGATATGTGTTCGTTTCCGATCTTAATTTCCAGTTCCTGACGCCCGTCCTTGTTTTTCTGTGGCCATTTGGCATCATCTTCCCTGGATGGTGACCCGTCAGCGCACTGATTGCAATCACAGAACTGCAACCACGTACTTCATAATCTCGCTATCCTTTATGATCCTTTTGAGCTCCGAGATCATCAGAGAGCTCACACACACTGCCAGATTCTTAGTATCGTGCCATTATCGCGAGTGGACGTTTTGCCTCACTTTCTTTGCGGATTAGGGAGTCATTTCGGTAATTGGAATTGTTCGCATATCGTACTGCGGCACTCCGGCCATCACCGAGCGCGCGGAAATCGAATTCTAGCGAATTGTTGTCAGTTGCAAGCTCCAAATCTTAGGCTTCAAGGGTTGGTAGCTACCTAGAAACTCATGCCCAAACCGCCCAGAATGTCCTGAGCTTGACGGGATGTCAGCAGCTAAGGAGACCTGGGCAAACGCAGGGATCGCATCTTACTAGTATCGCAGATAAAAAGGTTCACTTTGATTGTTTACGTTCGACATCTCACTAGCCCTTTGAAAACGTAAACCGAGCTCAAAATGTTCTGCACTTGGGATCGCGTACGCTTTTTGCTGCTAGGCCCCCTCCGATATATTGCTAGCGTCTAGGACCTGCATGTGCTTAGTCATCCACACTTTGGCACTTTCGGATCCCTCCAATACTGGCCAGGTGTGCACCAACAACAGGTTCGCCTCTGCATTGCTCTCAATTGCCCCGAACGCAGATGGTACTGTGGCAGAAACGCAAGAAGATTGATAAAGGTGAAGTACCTTAACAAGGCTCTGTTTGTCGAATTACCTCCAGCAGCTCAGCGGGCGAGAGTTCTGGGAATCCCCTATCCCACCCGACGCTGACGACCATACTTCCCTCCACCCAAAAACCTCGCCAGCGGGCATTCGACGGTGACTTTTGACGCCGCCATGGCGCTGTATCTCGAAAATGCCTACAGCCTGGTGCACCAGGACAACTCCGCGGACCAGCCTACGTTGCAGGACCTGAAGACCCAGCTAGAGAAAGGCTCGGATGCATCGAAGATCGACACCATGAAAGAAATCCTCACGATAATGTTGAACGGTGACCCCATGCCCCAATTACTTATGCACATCATCCGCTTTGTTATGCCATCGAAAAGCAAGCCTTTGAAGAAGCTTCTTTACTTTTACTATGAAATTTGCCCGAAGTTGGATGCCGATGGGAAGCTGAAGCAGGAGATGATCCTAGTTTGGTGAGCAAACATCCTCGATCCATAGCAATATCTGCTAATAGTACAAAGCAATGGTATTCGGAATGACCTTCAGCACGCCAATGAATATGTCCGAGGAAACACGCTTCGATTCCTTTGTAAACTACGCGAACCCGAACTTCTAGAGCCCCTACTTTCAACGACGCGCCAGTGCCTAGATTACCGGCATGCGTATGTCCGGAAAAGTGCTGTGTGGGCTGTAGCTTCTATATTTCAACACTCAGAGGCGCTTATACCAGATGCTCCTGACCTCATTTACACATTCTTAGAGGAGGAGTCCGAGGCGACTTGCAGGCGCAATGCATTTGCGGCCTTGTTCACGATCAGCCACCAAAAAGCCCTCGAGTATCTTAACAAAACATTCGACAGCGTGCCAAATGCGGATTCTCTTCTGCAATTGGTGGAGCTGGAGTTCATCAGAAAGGATGCGATACAGAATTCGCAGAACAAGGTATGCCTGCAATTCTAAATGTATGCTGTAGTAACCTGGGCTGACTCCTTGTAGGCAAAGTATCTTCGTTTAATTTTCGATCTGTTAGATGCTGCAGATAGTACCGTCATTTACGAAGCCGCCACCTCGTTGACCGCTCTCACGTCGAATCCAGTAGCAGTGAAGGCCGCCGCGGCCAAATTGGTGGAGTTGAGCATCAAGGAACCGGATAATAACGTAAAGCTGATCGTTCTTGAAAGAGTCGACCAATTACGTATCAAGAATGAGGGAGTTCTAGAAGATTTGACAATGGAAATCCTGAGAGTTCTGTCTAGCCCGGATATTGACGTACGCCGCAAAGCCTTAGGGCTTGCCTTAGGGATGGTATCCAGTAAGAATGTCGAGGAAATCGTGCTTCTCTTGAAGAAGGAGCTTGCGAAGACCGTTGACGAACAATATGAAAAGGTATACCAGCTCCCTTCGTTCGTACAAACTTGAAGCTAATCCCGGACCCCAGAACAACGAGTATCGACAATTGCTGATTCAATCAATCCATCAATGCGCCATAAAATTCTCCGAAATTGCTGCCAGCGTCGTTGACCTTCTCATGGATTTCATTGCTGATTTCAATAATAATTCAGCTGTGGACGTTATCACATTTGTCAAAGAAGTCGTCGAAAAGTTTCCTCAGCTGCGCCACTCAATTCTCGAGCGACTAGTATCTACATTGAGTGAGGTACGGGCCGGGAGAGTCTATCGTGGAGTCTTGTGGGTCATCGGTGAATATTCTCTTGAGCAAAGTGATATCCGCGAAGCATGGAAACGTATTAGAGCCAGTCTAGGTGAAATTCCTATCTTAGCTTCAGAACAAAGGTTACTACACGATGAATCGGATGAAAATGGGGCTGCAAAAGAGAGTATCAATGGCCACTCTAAGCCGTCAACAGGCCCTAAGGTTCTGGCGGATGGTACATATGCACAGGAAACAGCTTTGACCAGCCAATCCGCGGCAGCAGCCAGGCTTGAGGCGATTAAAGCTGCTAGCAAGCCTCCTCTCCGTCAACTCATACTTGATGGCGACTACTTCCTCGCGACTGTCCTTTCATCGACCTTAACCAAACTGGTCATGCGACACTCCGAAGTATCAAACGACAAAGCTAGAACCAATGCTCTTCGTGCCGAGGCCATGCTGATAATGATCTCGATAGTCCGAGTAGGACAGTCTCAATTTGTCAAAGCCCACATTGATGAAGATTCCGTGGATCGGATAATGTCTTGTGTGCGCTCCCTGGCGGAATTCCCTGAACGACGTGAGCTTGAAACTACATTCTTGGAAGATACACGAGAAGCTTTCCGAGCAATGGTGCTAGCAGAGGAAAAGAAGCGAGCCAGCAAAGAAGCCGACCAAAAAGCGAAAGCAGCTGTTCAGGTGGATGATGCTATTCCAATTCGGCAACTTTCACGAAAGACAGGGGCGGATGAGAGCGATGAGATTGAACTGGATCTCGTTAAAGCTACAGGTGGCGATGCTAGCCACGAGGACCTTGCATCCAAACTTAGCAAAGTTGTCCAGCTTACCGGTTACTCGGATACAGTTTACGCCGAAGCATATGTTAACGTCCACCAATTCGACATTGTATTGGATGTGTTGCTAGTAAACCAGACGATGGATACCCTACAGAACCTATCCGTTGAATTTGCAACGCTCGGCGACTTGAAGGTTGTGGAGCGACCTACCACCCAAAATCTAGGCCCACACGGTTTCTTGAATGTGCAGGCTACTATCAAGGTTTCATCCACGGCTACAGGTGTGATTTTCGGCAATATCGTATACGATGGGCCGAGCTCGACTGAATCTCACGTTGTTATTCTCAATGATATCAAGCCGGACATTATGGACTATATCCAGCCAGCACACTGCACTGAGCTGCAATTCCGAAGCTTGTGGACCGAGTTGACTTGGGAGAACAAAGTCAATCTTCATTCGAATGGCAAAAATCTCAGAGCATTCCTTCAACAAATCATGGAACGGACAAACATGGCCTGCCTGACACCAGAAGCGTCGCTCGCAGGCGATTGCCAATTTCTCAGTGCGAATCTATACGCGCAAAGTGTTTTTGGTAAGTTACGCCGGCTTTATCTCCCTGACCCGTTGCTAATTCTTACTACTTTAGGCGAGGATGCGCTTGCAAATGTAAGTCTTGAGAGAAAAGGTGATGATGGACCGATCACAGGATTTGTGAGAATACGCAGCCGCGAAAGCGGACTGGCCGTAAGCCTGGGTTCTCTAAAAGGCCTAAAGGCGATTGCATAGTTGGAACCCTGCGATGTTATGTGCTTTAGTGCTGCCACGTCATTATGGAGCTGTATATTTCTCCTTCGCTCTTCTGCTCTACCTACCATAATGTTATGACCTTTTCTAAACCTCTCTGTTGTACTGCGTATGGCCCAAAACTAGAGCGGTGGAGCTCTCGTTCCGTGCCGCACCTTCGAAGGTTTGATTCTCTGGATGTATGTATCTATTGCGGATGTTGGTAGCTAGGACTATCAGCATCAGAAAATGCAATTCCTCAGCTGTAGTTGACATTCAGTGATATTCTGATCATCGGCTACTTTACACTCAGGCAGTCACTATTAGAATGGCCGTGTTGTCGTGTTCTCTTAGGTAGTACTCCGCGCCTCGTGGATAAGTTGGTTAACCGAATGACCTCGTCATCATTTATGGTTCGTTCTTTCGGTATCACCAGAATGGTTCGCATGTGAACACCAAGAACACCCAAAGAGACCACCTAAGCACCATAACTGCCAGGACTATCCTGTTGCCTATAAATCTGCTCATCTCCCCCTAGGGTCTTCCTAACCTAACCTTCCTCCCTAGCATAACTCCGCAGCGTGATTTGTAGAACCTCTTTCACCTTCGATTCGGACCCTCCGGATTCAAATCCGGCCCGGCTCAACGGCTTTCGGCTCCTGTTTGCGACCTCCATACCGAGTACGATCTAACAGATTACGCATCCGTCGTGACTCTCTTTCTGCTACTTTAAAGACTGATTGCAATATCCTCGGCGGTCTGTCCGGGAGGGACAAGCTCTCGTGGGTGCCTGAAGCTCGCCGATCTTCCAGCCATGCGTCTAGGAGGCCGATACAATGACGATCGGTAATGTGCTTGACTGCGATCGCGCCGCAGACGGATACTCTTCTGAGGAAGAGGGGCCACATCGTCGTTTAGCCGTGGGAAGGAATTCCATCCTTGCAGTTGGGAACAGAGCTTCACTTATACTAGCAACCGATTGTCTTATCGTCGCTGGTGAGTCCTTCGAGATAACGTACTGATTTAAAGGGTCTTCTGGTCAACTCTTTGTCTCGGGACTGACTTCGTATAACTAGACGAATGGCCTAAGAAAAAGGATTCGCGCAGCTGCTGCACCTCCCCATTCTCTACTGGTATGTAAACCACTACGAACCCATCCATGTCCTTTTGGCACGAGCTGATCCCTGGTCTGTGCTTGCCTTCCAGTAGGTAAAACCCGAAATCAAAGGATACCTTACTTTTACGTCCTATGGGCAGATATCTCCCACGAATATATCACGATTAAATACGCTACGCACACCTCTGGCGATGATATAGGAGTAGTCTCAATATTCTATCCTGTGAACCCCGAACAAAAATCGCAATATGAAACTTGGGTTGAAGAGCTCTTGAAACTGTCCTATGGAGAGGCTCAAAGACGAAAAAGGATCAAAGTGCTTGTCAACCCATTTGGGGGTAAAGGCCGTGCCCAAAAATATTACTCCAGGGATGTCGAGCCGATTTTCGCGGCTGCACAATGTGAGGTAGATGCTGAGACGACAAAATTCTCAGGTCACGCTGTGGAGATTGCACAGAATATCGACATTCATGCATTTGATGTGATCGCTCCAGCGTCCGGCGATGGCGTTATTTACGAAGTTTTCAATGGTTTCGGGAAAAGAGAGGATGCTGGCGAAGCGCTTTCGACGATGGCGGTAGCCCACATTCCGTGTGGGTCTGGTAATGCTATGAGCTGGAACCTTTACGGTACAGGCAGCCCGAGCAAAGCCGCTCTATGCATTGTCAAGGGACTGAGAACTCCTCTGGACCTCGCTTCCATAACGCAAGGAGACCGCAGAACATTATCCTTTTTGTCACAGTCGTTTGGTATTGTTGCCGAAAGTGACCTCGGCACGGATAATATACGTTGGATGGGTAGTGCACGATTCACGTACGGATTCCTCGTCCGGCTCTTTGGCAAGACTCTATATCCATGTGACCTTGCTGTCAAGGTTGAAATCGATGGGAAAGACCTGATTAAGGATCACTATCGATCTGGAATATCTCGAAAGCTGCCAGACTCCGCGGAAGAAGATGGGCAAAAGAGTTGTGGGCTACCACCTCTCAAGTACGGTCTTGTGACGGATCCTCTTCCTGAAAATTGGGAACTCATAACCCATGAAAAAATGGGCAACTTTTACGCTGGAAATATGAGTTATATGGCACCGGATACGAATTTCTTTCCAACGTCTCTGCCTAATGACGGACTATTGGATCTAATAACTGTTCGCGGCGATATATCCGTTGTAACTGCGCTTCAAATGCTTGGCGCTGTCGAGAACGGATCCCTAATTGATATGCCTGACGTCCATCTTCAAAAGGTCTCTGCGTATAGGATAATTCCTCGGGATAGAGAAGAAGGATGCATCAGTATCGACGGAGAGAAAGTGCCGTTTGAGCCATTCCAAGCTGAAGTTCATAAAGGACTTGGAATGGTCATATCAAAATCCGGATACAAATATGAAGCTCCCGAAATCTGACGTCGCTGGGACGTTGCGAGATTCCAAGCTGCTGGGCACTTATCTGAGCTGCCTGGTCTACTTTCGCTGCTACTGTTACTTGTATGGTTTTTCGTCTGCGGCATTGGCGTTGAGAGGGCAATAAGTAGCGTTCTATGCATCGTTACGGATCCCCAGCATAGCCCTGATCATTCTCACTACCCTAGTTTTGTGACTCTTTTCTCCTCTCGGTCCGGGGTATCGTAAATTGGGCCTCTAACCGCCACGGCTATTGCTTTTTCTTCTGTATATATTTATAGCGATGTGGTTCTTGCTCGATCTCACCAACGTTGCCCTTCAACAAGGACCGAGCATCGAAAAGGGGCCGAGAAACCGGCGTTACTGCCCATCTCGGCATTACTACAATGATCGCGTTCGAACCTGATCTACCTTTTGTATAAATAGCATGGCCATTCTTAGGATAAGGTTTAAATAAACTATTGCATAGGCTACGCCTGTAGAAGTCCCAAACGAGCAATAACTGTTCAATCCTCAATTCCTCCCCATTCCTCTTCTTGATCCGACTCCAAAGGCTCCTCTGCTTTGACAACTCCCCACATAATCAATCTCTCATCCGCAAGAGTCTCAGCAGCTCGTTTACGGACGGTTTTATTTAAACTTTTGGCCTTTAACCTCTCAATAGGCCTGAGAATTAGATCCATCGGAATGCCATCTTTTAGTTTTGTTTGCGCGCTATCTGTATCGTCGTTGTCATCCTTCACCTCATCGGTGGCACATTTTTCGAGTTCGTCTAGCCATATGTCCATGATATGGTATCGGATGCCGTCAGGGCCTTTAGGCATAGCCGCGGGGTCTGAGCTCTTTCCATCAAAGTTGATGTCACATAGAGGTCCCTCCTCGAGCATATCCAAATATGTTTCTAATCCAGACCACTGACTTTGACCGTCATCTTCTTCGGCTCGTTTTCTTTTTTTGCCGTTGACTTTTTCTTTCGTTAGGGAAGTTTTCCTTTCTTCGGATTTCCTGGCTTTGAGGCCTTTTTTTATGAAAATTTCAAAAGCGACCCCAACATAGCATCGTATTAGATATAGATATTTATCCAGTCTTAGTCGATCAAGGGAGTGGAAGTCTCGAGACATTGTGATCCAAAATGCGCGCAGGAAAGGTTGTAAAATCTGCTCTGGAAGACTCGGAACTAATGTGTACGACAGTGACCGTGAGAGGGACTGCTGGTTCAAAGGTCGATCGCAATGATACATGCCTGTCTCTTGGTATTAGATTATATGGTAGCGAGGAATCAGTGAGATCAGGCCAACATACAATAGAATAAGCCCTTCCATATCTTCAGAAGCTCAATTAGCTGTAGGTCACGGCGGCTTTTTAGAAACAGTGTTAGAGAGTCAAGTGCTTTTTCCCTAGTACGCCGGTCTACATGAAGGGTTAGAAATTAGCCAATTCAATATGAAAGGCAAGCAGAAAAGTTTGCGCCTACCGCTCGATGTGAGCTCCCGTAGAAAAGGCGACTGCTGTAAGTCGGTCATGATAGTTACTTATGAAAAAAGGCGCCTTAAAACTGGCCGAAAGTATATATCACTAGAGTATTCCACGCCAAAATAGAAATAAATTCCAGCGATTTACCGCAAGCTAAGTAGAAAAAAGCCTCTGTTATCGTCAAAGGGAATCAATCGATCTTCAAAAATTTAAGCTTCGAGACTCAAATGACGATGGTGAAAGTGATGTTTGCACTGTTTGTATCTCTGGTCCTGCCAAGCCCTAAACTCTAATTCAGATATCTTATGTAATCAGCGCTATCAGAAGAATCATGATATCAATACGGAGGAGGTTCGATTGAGCATCAATGTTGAGGTATCGCAAACACCTCTTTCGGAAAGTTGAGGCAAGACATGAGGACCTTTAGTACTTAGAGGCAAATCAAGTTATCTATAATCCTGTTAATATTGCTGATATATTTCTCAACTACGTTTTCGCGGCCTGGGAAATCCCATCCCAGCTATGGTTTACAAAATAATGGAATTATGCTGCGACTTGTCACTTGTATGACGCTTCAAGCACACAATAATCCTACCGCAGGGCCTCCTTTCGTGACTTGACTCAATAAACACCATGTCTTCCAAAAGGACCCGGGAAGTCTTTGAGGAAGACCGCTCTTCCCGACCTGCTTTCGTGTTTTATGGCACCCCTCTACCTGCTGCGGACCATCAATCCCGAGATGATGGCTCGTATGTGCCAATATGGAAACAAGAAGTGACAGATGAACGTGGTCGAAAACGATTACACGGTGCCTTCACCGGAGGATTCAGCGCAGGGTATGTTGGATTGTTCGTCCAAAGAAAATCTTTGCTAAAGCTTTTTTTTTGAACAGGTATTTCAATACCGTGGGGTCGAAAAGAGGGATGGACGCCAGCCGCGTTCGTTTCGTCTCGACAAGATCGTGCGAAGGACCGACAAAAGCCTCTCCAACAACGACCGGAAGATTTCATGGATGAAGAGGACCTGCGTGAAGCTGAAGAAGCCCGCCAAATACAGACGACTGATGGGTTTGCGGGCTTTGGCTCAACAGCCACGGACCCCAATCGACAAGCTGCCTTCACTGATATATTTAGGCCTACTGGTGAAACTATAGGAATAAAACTTCTGAAAAGGATGGGCTGGAAAGAGGGTCAAGGCATAGGCCCAAAAGTACGACGAAAGGCTAATCTGGAAGAAGAAGACAATGAAACTGGGGGCCAGACTTATCTGTTCGCGCCTGAAAATTCGCCGATGATATCATTCAATCGAAAGAACGATCATAAGGGCCTTGGCTTCGAACAACCTACTCGATTACAAGCATCATCAAAACCGGGACGAAATTTGAAGGTCGATTTTGATGACGACGAAAATGATGATACTGGTCCAAGATTATCATTTCATAAGAAACCAAAGCTCAAAAAGCAGACATTGCCAAAACGAACCGGGTTTGGCGTTGGTATCCTGAACGACACGGGCTCTGACGATGAGGATCCTTACGAAATGGGGCCGCAGCTATATAATAAAGCGCTCGGGGATGATCGAAAATCAAAGGAGGTCAAACCTACAATTAAATCGTCAAACCCACTGCTGAATAAGAAACCCATTTTTATATCGAAAAGGTCGGCTGCGGCAAAAGGGAGACCGGTATTTCGAGAATGCATTGATGGTCGCTTGCCACTCGAAGGCTTTGTACTCGGATCCCAAATGTCTGCCCTTTCACTCTCTTCAGATGCCGAAAAATATGCTCCACCCGAAGTTCCAGAGGGCTGGATATCGTCTAGGCAGACCTCCTCAGTCAAAGATACCAGTGGTTATGTATCTGTAGCAGAGGCTGCCAAAGCTTCCACGCTTGATCCAAAATCTAGAGCTGCCCTGCTTGGAGAAGCGCAGCTTCCTGGGAAATCTGTTTTTGATTATATGACACCGGAAAGCCGCGAGAGACTTGTAAAGGCGACGGGGCGGACGGACCTGCCTCCAGCTTTAGGAGAAGGGCCTCCAAAAGGCTTCGAAAGGTCTGAATCTCAGAAACAAAGGGACCTATGGAATTTGGTCCCTCATCTTGATAAAGAAACAGCTGTACAGGCTCTCAATCGTGGGGCGAGTGGATGGATGCCCTACAGTGAAGACGAAGCAAAGCGAAACCGTTACCGCGCTTTCTTAGAAGTTCAAGCTGGGATTTCTGATAAACTTCCATCTCGAAGCGAAGGTTCAACTACAGATGAGTGGGTCACAGAGCTCAACGAGTTTGCTCGAGCAGCCGAAGTATTCAAGCCCATCTCAGGGCTAATGGCATCGCGGTTTACATCTTCAACATCACATACTTTATCTCCGTCCGACAACGGCGGATCAGAATCACTTCTCAGAAAACCACAGCCGAAACCAGAAGACCCCGCAGAGGCAGCCGCAAAGCTTGGAATGTATGGTCCAATGACCAGGTCGACCTTACGATTCGCTCCCACGCGACTGTTGTACAAACGTTTCAACCTCCGGTTTGCCCCAACCAGGACCGAGTCTGGGTCAGGTATTAACGGTAATGGAGAGGCGTCCGAAATCACCGGTGAGCGCAGCCTCGATTTGGTCTCCAAAGATGTCATGGATACCCTGAGAATGGAATCCCAGAAGAACGTAGCGTCTAGCTCGCCAAAGGAGGATCCACATCGGCAACAACCGCAGGCGCCCCCAGACACCGTCGATCCTGACCGCAATGAGGCCTTGGAAGCTGATCGCCCCGGCGACGCCGTGTTCAAAGCCATTTTTGGCAGTGATGATGAGGATGGAGACGATTTGGACTAATAGCTCAATGCTCTTTACTCACTTATAATGGGATTTTATTCATAGTCTATCATTCCAAAACTCCTTTACTTAAGGCTTCTTTTATAATCTTGAAAACAGATCATAACATTCCATGTTACACCTTGCCCATGTAGTTCAGTATGCTGTAGCAAACAAACATTTTGGCTGGTGTTACCATGCAGGCTTATAACATAGTCCAAACCTGGACAATTTATTATATAGCACTTCATCAAACCATCCATTCATTACATCTATGGAGCAATCCAGATGTGTTTCCATGGAACCATCGGAGGATTTAACCATGGAGTCACCCTGAAGGATGAACCGGGAATTTCTGCTCTGGCTAGCCTCCCCCACCTTGTTAAGTACCGTCGCTCAGCCGATAGGTCTCACACGGGCTCGGCGATGTAGTTAGCACCTCATAGGGCCTTTTGGTTGTCATCTGCAGAAACATTCTCTCACTTTCTCTGTGCTGCTTGCCGGCCTCTTTATTTTTCCTCCTTTCAGCATTGCAAACCCATCCTCCCACTCAAGCAGGAATCAGCTTCACATCATGAGCCATGGTAAGGAAACCTCCATCAGCTCTGCAAAGACAGCTCCAGCCTCCTAGAACATAGGAGAAACATGTTCCTGTGATCTGCATCTTTGTTGTCCATTTTGTTATGTTTCTCCGTCTGTGGGAACTTTGAAGACTAGCTCTTAGGTCTGGATTGTTGTGGATCAAAAAAGCAAAGCCCCATCTTCACAAAGATACGGTACATATATCCAGTGTAGCGATCGACTCTAGGCTTTGTACTGTATCTCATGGAAGAATCGACTCTTGTTTCTCTTGTCCTTCTGATCGTTTTTATTGGCGGCTGATATGAATCTTTGCTAACCTTGGTTGCTTCGCAGGGCTGCTGCAGCTCCCGCGCAGGTGTTCCGTACAGTAACAACTCGAGTCAGCAACCGGATTCATCGCAGGCTATTAATGTGGTACCCGAAGTTGGCAACTCCGAGCCTGCAGGCCTGTCTCGCGCTCAGTCCACCACCTCTGGCTCGCAGCCGCCGTATCTGAGCCGCCGTCGCAGCCAAACCGTCGCGCTGGGAGAACACTACAATGTGCCGGTCCGCCTTCGCCCGTGGCGCAGCAAACGTCACATCTGGACAAAAGCGCAGATTGAACGGGAGCGTGAGGAATTCTTTGACACGCGCGTGACTGGCAGGCCCGAAATATGGGCGGCTCTCAAGCTGGTGGTCGGTCTCTTGAGATCAGGCGATGTGGTGAGTGCGCAGACCGTTCTAGATGCTGCGGGCATAACTGTGCCGACGGGAGACTTGTGTGCCGGCTGCTATGACGAGAATGGAGCCCTTTACCGACTTCCTCAAATCATTGTGTCTGATCCCACCAACGCTGTTGAATCGTTGCCGGAGGAGGAAAGAGGCAGCGAGGGTGATGAGGAAATATCCAGCCGCAAAGTGGAAGTCGACTCCGAGGACGAAGCCGAGAGGATTTTCGGTGGCAACCGCGACGAGAAGGGCAAACAGAAGGAGCAAGAGGTCATGCAAGTGTGCGCCCGATTCAGCGATCGCGAGGGCGATATCACATTCCAGATTGGCAAGAATGAGCCACTTGCGGCGTTACTGGGCAAGATCGAGAAGGAAGTAGAGGTATGGATGTCCTCTTTCCCAATTTCCTGATCTGGACTCTTACTAACACATGCCTCAGATCACGAAGCAGCATCGGCTGCGAATTGCCTACTTGGGTAAGATCCTGAAAGAGAACGAAACACTCTCTGCCCAGGGATGGCAAGAAGGCCATATCGTCAATGTGCTCATTCTTTCTCGGCCGCCTTCGAATTCTTGATCCATAGCTGATCTCCTCCAACCAAAAGCGACAGAGTCTTCTTCATCTGACGCAGATCAGATAAATGCATGCACGGCGCCGGGGTCTGGGTCTGGGAGTTTTACTGCGGCATTGTTTCGCGTGGATGTTATGTTTACCTGTTTACTTGCCTCTCCATGTTTGTTTACATGGTCGGGCATCTACGGATTGCGAGTCACTTGTTTTCTACTTTGCCTTTGTCTTTGACTGATTTCCTGGAACTCTTGTGCTTCTGACATGTCTGTTGATCCGCACTTGTACTAATTCGTCGGAGTATTGCGCATGGGCGTCCCGGGTGCAACGGTCCATTTGAACGGCGTTCCCATGATACAGTTTATTCGATGTTCTAGCTCGCCATAATTGGCCTCCTCACTCCAGACTGTTAAGCGTATCAATGGCAGTAATAATCCAACGTGATACTCGAAAGACGCAGCTTGTTGGGCCTGACCGAATCGTGTCAGAGCAATTACTAAGCTGCCAGATTGACGAAGTCACGTGATATGTTACATAATCCACTTGTAGCAAATAGCGAACGGTCACCTGACGCTGCCTCTGCAAATCCAGCAAACTACTCGGCGCGTTGCCACCGTGACCCTGTGGCTTTCGATGACCGCATCACGGGATTGTGGAGATTGTGAGCGCATCTCAATCTCATCCCCTGGTCCATACTGGCTAGTATCTGATAGTCAGTAACCTTGCACGTTGCTTTGTTTGCCTCATTGTCCTGCGCTGTCCAAGCTTGCTTTTCATGTGCGCGCGGGAGAATCCAGGAGACAGCAAGCAGCAAGCGATAGATCGTGTCTTGGCTGTTTGCTGATCTGCTGGGCAGAAACAATAAATAACGACAGCTGAATAGTTCTCAAGCACAAGCCAGCTCGAAGAGGGATTAAAAACAAAACATTGCAACCTCACAAGGCTGTTGCGCTTCGCTAAGAGTCGAGGTCAAACGGCATTCACCGCAAGAGTAATAATAATCAGTAATCATCCTCCTGTCTCGTGTCTCCTCCGCGTGGATTCTTCTCCCGCGAACCTTTTCCGAGTGGTCATCCTCTCGATCACTCCGTAGCGCGACGTCCTGCTGCTCGCGGCATGACTCTATAGCTTTCGCCGGCAATCCTGCGATTTGCATTGGAATCACGATGATATTTTAATATATACGCAGGACTGGCGTTGCGACATTGCTGTTACAGACTCCCAGCCAGCGCTCCTCACGCTCTCCACTCGGAATCGTGGCGTAAGTTTACCCCAAGTGACCGCCTTGGAACATCCTCTCAGCCAAACCTTGGAACTCCTTCATCAAAAAAGCCTTTTGATAAGAATCCTCAAAAAAACCGTAACAACAGTCATGCTGCCCAGGCCTTTGACCGTTTTTACGAGTCGTTGCTGTCCTGGTGAATGACATTGCTTGTCTCCAGACCTCTTGACCCGTTGTCTCCTGCCACACTCCTTTTTTCTTACCCTCGTTAGCTTTCCAGGTGTTGCTGTTAAGGCCCTTCCCCTCCTCTCGTTCCCAGCCCGAAGCTCCACGATCGGAATCGCACCCTTTAGCACCTCTTCAGTTCTCGCTGCCGCTGGATCGTAAACAGAGGCATTGAGGCATATCTCTACCTTCGTTCCATGTCCAATTGTCGGTATTCGCAATGTCAGCAGCGCAAGCGTCGCCTGTTGTAGTTCGCAATACCGCAGCGTCACAACCACCATCGTCATATCGACCTCACTCCACCGACTTCTCGCAACAACGACGAACTCGGTCCTCCGGAGAGCCCACAACACTCGCATTCTCACAGTCGTTCCGGCTCCCGATCATATCGCAACGAAACTCATTCCCATCGCCGCACGCCTTCGAAGTCCACCTACTCCCGACACAGTGCGGACATGACTGGCCCAAATGCCGCCGTGGCTGATGGATATAGCGCCGGGCACGCATCCCACCACCTACCACAAAATGGGTCGGGCATCACAAGCCAGACCCGTCGGCGCACTACCATTACTACTTCCTCCGGTCAATGGGCTCTAGGTAAAACCATCGGTGCAGGAAGCATGGGAAAGGTCAAGCTGGCAAAGAACATGGACACCGGCGAGCAGGTACTTCCAACACAGATCGCACCTTATATCGCACAGGGCTAACTTGTTCTTCTCTCTATTAGGTTGCTGTCAAGATCATTCCCAGACACTCCACCGAGGAGCATCGAAGCACGCGGGAATCGGAGCGAGCAGATCGCTCCAAGGAAATTCGAACTGCCAGAGAAGCCGCGATAGTCACACTACTGAATCATCCGTATGTCTGCGGAATGAGAGATGTTGTGAGAACTCACAACCACTGGTACATGCTCTTCGAATACGTAAATGGTGGACAGATGCTCGACTATATTATATCTCACGGTAAATTAAAAGAAAAGCAAGCGCGCAAGTTTGCGCGCCAAATTGCCAGCGCCCTAGATTACTGCCACAAAAACAACATTGTCCACAGAGACTTGAAGATCGAAAACATTCTCATCAGCAAAACAGGCGATATCAAAATCATCGATTTTGGCTTAAGCAACCTTTTCTCCCCCAAAGGCCAGCTAAAAACTTTCTGCGGCAGCTTATACTTTGCAGCGCCCGAGCTACTTCAAGCTCGCCAATATACGGGCCCTGAAGTTGATGTTTGGAGTTTCGGCATTGTGCTCTACGTCTTGGTATGCGGAAAGGTACCCTTCGATGACCAGAGCATGCCACAGCTTCATGCGAAAATCAAAAAGGGTGTTGTCGAATATCCGCAAGGGCTCTCTTCAGGTGAGTTTTCAACAATTTTGCTACGGCCTTGACACAACTGATATAGTTCTCTCATCAGATTGCCGGCACATCATCTCCCGAATGCTTGTGACGGATCCCAAACAACGTGCCAGTTTGACTGAGATCATGAACCATCCTTGGATGACAAAAGGGTTTAATGGCCCGCCCGAAAACTACCTTCCACACCGCGAGGCGCTTCACCTTCCTTTAGAACCTGAAATCATCCATAGGATGACAGGGTTCGACTTTGGTCCGCCCGAATATATTGCCACTCAGCTCACAAAAGTACTTGAATCGGAGGATTATCAGAACGCCGTACGAGCATACATGAAAGACCATCACAGTCCCAACCCAGTGAATGACAAAAAAAGAGGCGTATTTGATTTTTACAAACGTCGGAATTCTAATAGCAAAGACAACCTTTCGAATGCGTCTCTTGACACTATGCATCAAGGAGCTGACCCAATAAATGGCTTCCACCCACTAATCGCCATCTACAATCTTGTGAAAGAAAAACTTGAAAGAGAGAAACAGGAACTGCATCCGGGTGGCTTAGCTATACCGCACAGTCCCAATGACGTTCCTCTCAAGTTCCCTGACATTGCACCTCCAGCAGCCGCACATACAAACCGCAACGCGTATGAAATTCCCGGTGAAAGGGACACGGGCGGAAGATCCAGACCTAGAGCCCGAACGCACGGCGACGAAGACGTCACTGAGGGCATTAAGAATCTCAGGCTTAATAAGCCCTCTGCCCCACCTTCTCCAGCCATAATTACTCCCCCAGAGCAGCCAGTGAAGAAGGAGAACGCCGCTGTTGGCCTACTAAGACGTTTGAGCACCCGAAGAAACCGTGATAAGGGCCGTGAGGACAAACCTAGCACTCAACATGGGCCAACCCTAAATGTACCGCCACCAGACGATCTTCCACCACCAAGGAAGAGCTTTAGCGTACGAAGAAGTCGTCGTGGCGACCAATCGCCCTCGACTCTACACCCAGGAGGCAGCCAGCCTCAGCAAGTTGAGCCTTTGCGCGGCGACTTAACTACCAAAGCTACTAATTTGCTTGGAAGATCTACAAGCGTGAATTCTGCAGATTATAGGAGAGGTAAAGTTTCTCGACGAGGTGATGCGGAGAATGTACCCTCAACAGCTCCGCTTGAGCCGCCTTTGACCAGTGGATCAGACCGGTCAAGCCTTAATATCCAGAGACCTAAAGTCTCAGATATGACTACCCCTGATGCCAAACCATTACCAACGCCACAGACACTAAGGACGAAATCTTTAGGCCACGCTAGACGTGAAAGTATCCAGGCCCGTAGAGCTCGGAGAGAAGAAACCAGAGAGGCCAATGTGCCTGAAGAAACAGACGCCGAGGTAGCGGAGGCCAGCACAAGCGTCGAAAATGCCAATGCCGCCGAAGAGATCAAGCCCGTGTTTCTCAAGGGGCTTTTTAGCGTGTCTACCACGAGCAGCAAACCACTTCCGTTTATTCGATCGGATATCATCCGAGTTCTCAACCAGCTTGGCGTTGAATATGTCGAGATTCGAGGTGGTTTCAGCTGTCGACATGCACCAAGCATTGACCTCAAACAAATTGTGGACGCACGTCCGCCAACCCCAGAGCAGCAGGGAATGGTTGGTGGACATCGTCGCCGTATAAGTTTCGGGGGTTTTAGAGGCAATGATCGTGAAGATGGTAAAGACCATTCGCGACCAGCTCGGCGTCATCCGGATCAAAGTTTTATCAGCAACTCTGACGGATCCGAGGACTATGCGGCGAACCGTGAACATAATGTTGGTGAGCGTGTCCTTGGCGAAACTACTACCAGGGTCCAGAATGATACTGGCGAGAACTTGGTTCTTCGGTTTGAGATCCTCATTGTGAAGGTTCCTCTCTTCTCGTTCCATGGTATCCAGTTCAAAAAGGTCTCCGGCGGGATGTGGCAATATAGGGAAATGGCCAAGAAGATACTTGATGCCCTCAAGCTCTAAGAAAGCTCTAATATCTTGTCTGGTTCTTCGGTGGCTTTATGCTGTGTTTGGTATGTTTTTGTTCAATCTTTTTTTGTGGTTCCTTTTTGCAAGGTCTTTTCTCTGTTGTTCTGGTTTAGCAATGCCCCAACGTCATGATATTTTCCGTTAATACACTCTGTCTGCCTTCTTCTCTTCTTATGATATTTCTCACATCAGCTTGCAGCCTCCTCTTATGGAACCCTTTTTACGTTCAACATGAAACTGCAAATTTGCATGGACAAGTGGATATCCTCTTTATTTCCTTTCTCATGATCAGACACCGCGTGGCCATTGGTGCCAGGTGTTTCTTGTTAGACTGTACAATACTTGATTGCTCTCTTTCGCATGCGAGTCATTTGGCGTGGCATTTGTGAGCTTGATTGAATCCTATGAGCAGACATTTCCCATAATAGTACTCTTTTTCCTAATGTAATGCTAGTCATTGACCAGAAGAAAACTATAATCATGTATAGTTATTGAAATGATCGAGGGTCATGACTTTTGTCTCTGGTCGATGTCGGCTAATCTGAAGCTGAAATCTTCATAAACTAAGGCGGCTAACAAGGCATTCTTTCGACATGGGTTTGGCCGAAACGTGGGTTCATTAAGGAGGAAGGACCTATTTCACGGTTAAGATTAGGCATAAGAGACTAAAGATTTAAGGGCCTTCTGGGCTTTCAGCTTACATAACAAGCCCTAAGCGTTCAAGCTTAAGCCAACCATCCATGATTATTTCGGGCCATTAACCTCCAGTTTTATACCCAGACGCGAAGGAGCTGGGATTTATCTTCTGAAAACTTTTTTATTTCAATTCCATCTAGGCTTATCAAGCTCTACTTTGATTGAAATTGTTCCACCTCCCTGCTTTGGAATATTGCCTGCTTATCAATGAGTCTTCGGCTACTCATGCGCTGAACACTTTTAGTGTTAGGAATCATATGTGAAAAGGAAACGAAAGCGCAAATATAACTGGTTATGTTGAACCATCAGCTGGAAATCGTTTCCTCTCATTCATTGATGAGTGTTGGACACAATAATGGATTGGAAATCTCCCCGCGTACAGTGTTACCTACTTATAGGTTTACGAGGAATTGCTTCACCCCCCCCCCCCCAAATACGATGTCAATCCTTGGTCAAGTGTCGATCTCAGAGCCCAGAATACCACACACCCTTTGCCAAAGGACGGAGACAATATCCGCTTAGGTTAGCTTTACAAAGCGTTGGCAAATTCGTGGTTTACCCCTGCGTGAAGAAGTGGCATCCTCGCCAAGCACAATTTGGAACCCCTGAACGCTGTTGGGCTGGACAGGAATCTCTCCTGGACAAAGAGTTGCGACTTGAAATAACGATGTCAGAATTGGATGCTGAACTCCTCATCTTGGGCTCATTCTTGGGGATTGAATGTCTGGCTTTTCTGGCGCTGGGTTTGTATTGCATAGTTAACTAGCCAAGCCGATGAAGTATGGATAGTCAACTACGGATCTTCGGAGTGATAGTTATGGCTGTCATACATCCCAACAAACCATCGGCGAGATAACGTGTTTGTCAGTTGTAGCTGTCCTACACCTGAGCCAGCTCTAGTGAATACTTATTAAGGGTCGATGGTATATATACCACCACTATGTTCGGCCAGCTTTCACGATTGCCCTCATAAAGCGACCTCCATGCATCAATAAGAAAGCCTATACTAATGCACGTTGACGATGAAATCCTCCCTTCGTCTTTGCGTTCTTCCAATCTTTGGAGTTTTCGCTCATGCTGGGTTTTTTGACCATATCACTCTCAAAACGTATAATTCAGCAAATGCTGGACCTTATGATGGACGTGATATTCATGTCGCCGATGGAAGCTTCTGGCTAGGCAAAGGACCATCTGTATGCTGTCCAGATGAGGCGGCCTGCCCGGATCGATATCAGACAGCTTGGAGCAGCACAGGGAGATATTTTCGTGATCTGGTAAGACTAACCTTGTTCCCGTACCTGGCAAGTTACTTTTCTACTTTAAAACAAACCATATCTAACTCTTTGCAACTTCATCAGTACGTCGGCGCTCGGGGTGGTCAGAAGGTTTACGTCGACTCTAACGGCGCCATGAAATATACACCGGTTCTGAAACCAGAAGTTCCGAAAGGCTCGGATACGTCGGGCTTTTGGGTGGGAGAAGGATTCTTTATCAAGAAAAACGGCCTATCAGCAGAATATCTGGCATGCCCGGATGCAGAAGAGCCCAAATCCCTTCAGCTTTATGCCGATGTAAAACAAACAAACCCACCTATTCCGAAGTCCCAATGTATGCGGGTGATGATCGAGGCATGGGAATACACTAAGGAGGAGGCTCCTGTATATGGCTATAAATGAGGCATGAAAACTTCAAGGCTGTATAGAAAGGTATTTTAATCGACTGGTGGGGACCATTTCTGGATACCAAAGTCACAGGCCAATCATTTTCATGTTTTAGTACCGGCCTCATCCTTCTGAGAAGTGTAACTCCTAGGCCTGCATTCAGAAGTTGTATTTTTGCTCTTTACTCCATTACTTGACGAGTTCTAATTGAATCCTAACTGATTGCAAGTGGTGAACAGTGCCTGAGAGGGCCATTATCTTCACGCCCTTTCCTTCGCACCCCTCACCTCCTCTTTCTCATAAAGATAGCAGGCCCAACGGACTTTAGCAGCTGCTTGGACTTAGGAATACCTACAGCCTGGTGGGCATAGCTCGGTGATAATTTGAGCTCGAACAGGCAAAGTTTCTGATCTTGTCGCGTAATTGAGAGGCGGGGTAGATAAAGGGTTCTGCGTGGGCGGGAATATCGAGACCTGACTACCATATACGGTCCGCCTTGCTGGGATCTCCCTTAGAATCCAGACCGAGTATGGTGACTTTGCGAGTTACCCATCGCGCGAGCACGATGACTGTGGTCTGGAAGTACCTCTGCTAAGTTACACTCAGTATTAAGGTCAGACAGGATTCTCATCACAACTGAAGTGTTGAAGGAATCACAAAGGGCCGTATCGACATCGGCTTTTGGGTTGGTCGATGGATTATGAGAATTGCCGGTCCGCCGTGCTAAACGGTTGCTTTGTTTAGGGTTGGAAAATGGAATGTTTCCAGAGGTCCCGGCTTTTCAGAAAGAAGTTATTTAGTTTGTCTTCCCAGATGACTAGGTACAGCCTTCATTAGCTTGTCTGTCATCTCGATACCATCCTGCCAGGGCATAAAGAGGAAGCAAATACGGAGAAGAGATCGGGCTATCCAGTCATCTCCAGAGAGCATTTCAGATACTTGTAAAGTTTTTGAGATTTTTGCTCATCTTCAAGCCTCGGGTCCTATCATCTATTAGCGATTTTGTATGGAAAACTCGTTATGTATTGTACCTACGTTTTCCCATGTGGATGAAATAGTTTTTCCACTGCACCTGGCATCCTGGAGTCGACCAGTAAGCTGCCGATTGCGCGAGTTCATTATCATGGTGAGAAAAAGGAAGGTCAACACCTCCGGAATGAATATCTATTTCTTCCCCAATTGCTTCAGACACCATTGCAGAGCACTCAATGTGCCATGCTGGTCGTCCACGAGCCTATGGACTAGCCCAAGCTGGCTCTCCTGGTTTTTTAGCTTTCCACAGCGCAAAATGAGTCTTGGTGCGCTTCATCGAGCTTCCCTTGGACAGTGAGCCTTCACCATCAGCCTGAAGCGCATGGTTGTTTTGTTCCACGGTTCTAGCCGGGAGTAACTATGCCTAGCTTGCTTAAACGAGTCGTATCGAAATAAACAGAACCATTATAGCAAATCCGTTCCACAATCTTGTCAACGAAGCGAACAATTTGAGGGACATACTCGGAGGCACGAGTTAGTTGATCTGGGCCAAAACATCATCTTTTCAGGTTGTGCACATACAAGTATCTCTTGTCCGTCTGCGGAGCTCACCTGCATTTCTCAGCCATGAGCCTGTGGACCAAAAAGTCGTTGACAGCGTTAATTGTGAGTACGGTATAAATACCATCAACTCGGACTTCCATTGGCTATAGGCCGAGTGAAATTCACATAATTAGAGTATCGAACACTAGCGTAGCTAACGACTTCCAATTGTTCCGCACGGACCACGCTCCCGAGTCCCGTAGGGCCATACTAGATCTATGTCATCTCTTCAATCAGTCTGCAGCCTGCTCTTAGATTAGGTAGTTAGTTATAACTTATGACTCAAATTCTCAATAAGTCCAACTGCCTGCTGCCAGCAGACTTGGATACTTATTAAGCTATTATTAATTTATTTAGAACTTATCAAATATTGACTCATTGAGGAATAATAAAATTTATATTGGTAATTTTAATTTTTGGATTTAAAAATAATTTATTACTTATTTACTTTACTTATTTAACAAAAATACATAGATCTTAAGTGTAATTAACTATTAATTTATTAACTTGTCAAATTGTCAAGACTAAAAATTTTATAGTAAGAAATAATGATTCATGAATTAATAATACATTATACATTATACATTATAATTTATACATATACTGGTATCATATACATGCAGCATGCAGTATATAGTATGGATGTACTATGATCATGTATCATGTGCCATACATGTAACATTTTATGACATTATGGTAAGTACAGTACAGTGTTAGTAACTTAGACAAGTTGGGCCCTAGGCGCTACTACCCTGGGCCCAGGGCGTGGGTGCCTAACCTTTTACCACCAACCGCGGTCCACGGGTAAAGTCTAAAGAGACCAGATTCGCAAGCGGTGACCAGTGGCAAACTAATAGCCACTCACCTATAGTTAGAGCCTGGTCCCTAAACTTCAGGAGCATGCTGCATGCTGCACTCGGGCTGTTGGCACCCAAAACTTAGGCTTTGGTGAGACCATCAGTCAGTGACCTAGGTTCCATCCTTACATACAGACTAATTACATTTTATTACCTATTAATGTTTTTGTAATTACACATAAAAACCCAATGATACAGTTTGTCTGATTGTCAGAATTATTGTTTTAATGATGAAAATCATGAAATCATTTTATCATTGTTCAAGATTCCAGTAGATGATAGATCCTTGAATATCTTTCAGTTCTCACTTGAATTTGATAGAACTGATATCAAAAATCTTTATTTAATAGGCTATCTTTATGCTCATAGTCATAGGTCATCTCAGCGAGTCAGCGCAGCGTTTTTCTTTGGTTGGGCCATAACTGCCCTCGGCAATTTGCTGATCCACATCGACACTTTACAGCCTCTGAATCAACCTTCTTACTAGTACTGGTCCAGTCAGGATTGTAGTCAAAGGTCAGCTCGGTGCCCTCAGGTATATCCATCACGGCAAAAAACGCAAGCCCGTAGACGCCCTCATCAGCATGGTTATGCGAGACGGGAAACATCTTGCAGTTCGGGTTACATGAATGATTCATGAACCTTGTTATCGAGCCGAATTTCCGACCATCCACGACGTAAATATCAATATCCCGGATGAATTCCAGTGAAAAGAGATAACTAGCACCAGTAGTTGCAGCCTCTCGCTCATCGGCCAACATCTTCGGGACAACCTCACCGAGGTATTTGTCAATGTATTGGCCTTTCTGAATAAAAGTTTTTGCCCTCAACCCTTTGAAAGCTTCATTAGCCATCTGATCTTAACTTTTAAATATAAACTCTTTCTCCACTCACCGAACCCCCTGTTTTTTGTCTCGAAGATATCCAGCTGGACAGTCCTTCCTTGGTCAACCACGCGGTTCGAACAGGACGGGCCGCAGTTGCAGAGATCCGAGCATTCATAAATCATTGCTTTTCGTCGGATAAAATCTTCTCGTAATATAACGGTACCAAAACGGCCATCCATATATGGGATGATTCGAGAATTTGAGCCCGGCTCTTGTGAGGGGCAAGTGCATCTGAAAAGCTTACATTTGCTTCCAATACAGTCACAGCCACCTTGGAAATTCGGATCAACTGTATGAACTCCATTCCGCAGTTTGTATTCATTTATGAACTCAAAATTGAATTCAACGTCGTTGATTCTTTTTTGCATGTGAGCGAGACCGATGGACCTTGTATCCGAGATAGTTTTTCATTGTAAAGGCCCACTAGCGAAGGTACTGCACGGTGAGAAGGTCGAAATTTTCGCTTTGATCTCCGTAGTACAGGTGGTTTTGGGGTGTCTGACTGAGTCTGTTCCTGGTTTTCCGACGGGTGCTTTCGTTTGCTTCCCCTGGGCGCATTTGGACTCAGTATTAATGGTATTTGTGGACATGAGAGAAGTTGTGGCGAAAGCGGGATCTCGACTGTCGTCAAGATTGCCTATTTAGGTTAGCGCATATCAAAAAAACACAACAAAGAAGGCCATAACAGTGAGGAGGGAAGAGCTGCTCCAGCCGCGTGTTTTGATTCAACATATTAATAAGTGCAGGGAAACATGTTTGCAAATGAGGAGGATTGTAGCTATTCGGAACTTTTTGAGGTTGACCGCCGGCGACATACATTGCTGCTATCCGAAGATGAAGAATCTCCTAAGTCAATGACTAGCATTTTCAATTGTCTATGGCCACAAAATAGTCAGCATATAAGGTTTGATTATTATATCCTGAGGCATTTTCATGTGTGGACTGCTAATGCAGCTTTCTTTAAGAACATCTGCCTGGATAATACCACTTGAACAATGGTTTGAACAGACTTACTAAAGATTTTGCTTGTCAGCTTGACTTTTTGAGCCAGATTCCAGCATGAGCTCTGAAAAGGCTAAGCAGCTAAAAGCTGCATATAAACATTTCACAGCAGAATTCAGAAGTTCTCAAGAATTTTTAGTTGAAGATCAGTTTGAAAATAACCTGAGATGGTGAGAGTCAGGGACTCAGACTCTCAGACTAAACTGCAAATGAAAAGTTGAAGTCTTTTAACACTTAAAGATTTTGATGATAAAGAATGAATCAGAATAATAAATCTCAGAGTCACTAAAGTAATAAGATTTAATAGTCAAAATCTAAAAACTTAAGATACATAATAAATCGGATAACATAAAAATATTAAGATAAAGAATTTTAACTTTTAAATAACTTAATAACTTAATAAATATTAAATTTTCAAAAAATTTAAGCTTTTAAAGTTATAATTTACATAATGTAATTTACAAAATTTTTATTTTGATATTTTCTCATAATAATTATTAATATACTATATATTAATTAAATATAGATAATATGTTAGTAGAATATTAGTAATATTACTGTAAGGAATTGGATCTAATTCTAGGGCCCGGGTGCCTAAAAGCCCGGGGGGCCACCCCGGGGATCCAGAGGGTTCCGGGCTATATAAGTGAGCGAGGCCGCAAGCTAGTAGCTTGCGAATCTAGTCTTTTTACCCGTGGCCGAGTGGTAAATGGGCTGCACCCGGAACTCGCCCCGGGGTAGTGTAGTTCTCACAATTACTTACTTATTATTTATCAAATTATTGATATAATATGATTATATGATTCATGAAGTTATTAATGTAAATTATGTAATAAATATATTAAATATACTGTTTATGAACTTGTTAATTTAGTAATTACTGTAATACTGTAATCTACTACTTGAAAATTTACCAGTTCAGAACTTCAGAAGTTAGAACTGTAGTCTGTGTGTCAGTGACGGATTGATAATGAATGATCTTATCATCTTGAGAAGTTGAGAAGTTTAAAGTTGAGAGTCTCGAGACTTACTGGCATCTTGTAAGAATTTGGCGGCCCAGAAGTTCTAGCATTGAATTTGCTTCCTGGGCCACTGAAATCCGGATGCGGGCTACATAACTGACGAGTGAGCAGTCAGCACCCAAGTCGCGAGTGATGAGTCGGATTCGCGACCAGGCAAGATAGCTTGCGAAGTTGCGAATGTGGTGATTTGGTCTTTCTGTATGGCATCAGTCATAATGGGGCCCCGGGGAAAGCAGTTAGTTAACTGTTAACAACACTAAGGAGATTGCCTCAGATTGCGGCCAAGATTGGCCTGACCTTACCCAGCTGCAATCAGGATTTAGGTAAGCACCGCTACTCGCCTACGCCCGGGTTCCAGGCACTCGACACCCGGGAGCTAGGCGCCCCCGGCAAGCTTCAAGGAATCAAGGGATCAAAGTCTTCATTATGACACTGTATCATCAGTTCAAATCTTAGTCGGTCCCGGATCTCAAGGTTTTTGCACAAACTGACCGTTAGTGTAACCGATAGTTGATCCTCAAGTTCCTTTGCAGTGTACTTGAGAGTGAACATGTCCTATCGCCGATGCTTGTGCTGGGGCTTCGAGGCGATGCGTTAGTTAACTGCCTTAGCGAGTACAGTTGAAACCACGGTTAAGTCTTACCGGTAGCTCCCGGTACTTTTTGGTAAAGATCCGCCCGGAGGATCAGACTTTGTTAATATCGCAATTTGGCAATTTTCCATTCTGAGGCTCACTGTTAGGAGAAGCCTGGATTATATGGGGAAGGAGCCACGGTAGTACCGTAGTACGTAACTACCCTAACACTCATGTCGGCAATTGTGATTTTCATTCTGGACGCGCGGACCGGGCTATGCATGTATCACCTTGCAAGTTGCTTGTACTTTCGAATCAGTGGAGTCACTTTGAGAATTCCGGTTTTGCCATTGTGTCTTGAACTCTTGAGGCGATCAAGAATCGATCGGACTCCGGGGAAACTCAGAGTATAACCAGATAAGGCCAGGAAGAACCGTAACCCTTGAGTCTCAAAAACCAATATCATCTCTCGCACGGCGTGCTTGACATGTTATTGAAGTTTGAGACTCGGGGCTTAACTAGTTAACTATGTAACTAACTAGTTCAATAAACAACTAGCAGTCACTGATAACAAGCTGAAACGGAAAGTCTTAAATTTGAGGTCTGGGGCTTCGGGGGCAGTCTAGGCGCTCGCGTAGTTAAGTTGCGCCCGAAAACTTGAACACTCTCGGCCTACAGGGGCCCCGACTGGGTCGGCTCCGGAGGTCTCATGCCCGGAACGATACCTAAAGTCAGCTCCGGAACTAGACTTGCCTTGGAAGTCGATTCGGATGGGCCGGTTGAAATCACCGCGTAACCGAAACACTACCAACTCCGTCTGTAGTATTGATTCCTTTTCAAAAAGACCGCGGATAATCTTTAGAAGGGTGAAAGGAGTAACTAAAAAAAAAGGAACCAATTTATTTAGTCGCACCAGGGTTCGAACCTGGGACCATCTCGGGTGTTATTGGTTGCCAGAGGCTCGCAATGTAAACGAGAGATCATAACCACTAGACCACGCGACTTTGGTTCTCGGGACTTGGCCCAAAGATGCAACAAGAGGGTAGTCAAAGCTCCTCATTTTTTGGCAGGAGTGATTTGATCAAATATTTCCCTTTTGTAATGCTCTTGAGGATGTTCCTTTGGTCAAGAACTTCTCCGACACAGATTTCTATTCAGTATATGGACAATACTAAATGTAGGAGCCATATAGGACTGGTTTCCAGGAATCTTCAAAAGTGACACTTTACGCACCCGGTGATATCAACAATTAGCGAAAGAGCCAAACTTGTTTTGGCAATGTGGGAGTTTCACGGTTCGATATTCCATTGTATGTGGCAAATGAGATACAACTTCATTCACTTGAGATGATATACACAACTATAGATACACAGGGAAAGGACACAACCTTATAAATAGCCCTGAATCTCCCTCGGGGATAAAAGAAAACAATATAAAAACACGAATTCCCCCACCAAGTGGAAGCAGAAATGGATAGAAGTATTAAAAAGATTTAATTTGTGAGAGGTCAAGGTCGAGCTCTTCGGGGTAAGGCTTGCACTCATGATAAACCGAGGAGCAAGTTGTATGACCCGCATATTGAATGGAAAGTAACGGGAGATAAGACGTGATCAAGCTGGAATTATGCTGTTCCTTCCATCACTTCAAATATTCCGCCCATGACGTATCGTGGTTGATGGGCCGAGGGAGTGTTGATCGGAGTGTTGTTCTTGGTGTCTTTGGAGGCGGGCAATGGTTTCATTTCATCCTCGTCCGCGTCCAAAAGCACAGGCAAAGGGTTAACGGGACGAGGCTCCATCAGTCCCAAGCCTCGTCGTTCAACCTCGTCCTCACAGCATCTCGACCGCTCTTCACTGAGTGCTAGATCAACAGCAGATGGTCGCCGACGAAGGAATATAGCTGAAAATCTGAACGAACTGGGAGAGCGAGATGTCATGGAGTTTCTGCTGCGGCTGCGAGCACGGCGGAAGTATGGACCGAAGGCGTGGCTTCGCATGGTACCGATCGGGCTCGAGGTTGGAGAACATGTTGGACTGGAGGTCGCTGATGTCAAGGGGCTTCCTCGTTCCGAGTCCGTCAGGGCGGAGTTGTGAAATGCAAAGGGGTTCCGGAGAGGACTGAAGTCAGTCCATGGTGAGGGTAATAGTTCAAGGTCTGCTCGTTTGTCACTAGCCATTGTGACTTCGACAGGAGTCAGGCCCTCGAAGAGGTTGATTAAATCTTGCACCGCCGTTTTGAAGGATTGTGGAGTGTCCGGTACTTGAGCGAGGCAGTTGGTAATGGCAAGGTCAATTCAACGCCGGTCGGATGGGAGAAATATAATACAGTGGTCTCAAGTCGATAAGATAAACACGCGCGTTGCTTAAGTCTGCACAGTTATCAAAGCAGAATGGAGTGTGAATGTGAATTGCAAAAGGAACGTAAGCAACGGATCGACCGTGTATAAATATCTCCCAGCGATCAAGACGGAAAGAATAGAATGCGAGCAGCGCCTGCTACCCTCGACGGCGGTGGGACCGGGAGTTGAAGGGATTCCGGTGCAGCAGGAAGGCGGGCGCGGGAGAGCGATAGATATAAAGGGAGCGGCAAGCCTACAGGAAGCGAAGCTCGTTAGATCTCTGCTCGAATTCTGCGACGACAATCCGAAGCACAGACGGAAGTAAGGCCAAACCAGGATATTAGGCTTGTCTTGGGAGAACGGCAAACGGACTAGATGTCGAAGATTCGAAGCCAACAGACAAGAAAAGACGACCAAATGCAGAAGAAACGGGAGAGAGAACAGGAGAATAGGAGATAACGGACCTGATTCAGCAACTGTAGCAAAACAGTCTGGCCATGCTTAGGAACAAGAGCCGGGGGTAAAAAAGAACAGAAAGAGAGAGAGAGAGAAGAAGAATGAAGAAGAAGACGCGAAGAATCCAAGACCCCGAGTGTCTCACTTTGCAGAAGCGGAGATGATCGAAAGCCGCAACGTCATTCCCTGTCAACGCCGCTTGATCACGCCGTCATGAAAAGACCAGGGAGCCCAGGACTTCAGTTGTTATAATTTGTCTGATGCGTTGTCTCGCCAGTCAATATTGCTATCAATTAATTACTTTCTGCAGCGCTGGTCTTCCAATGATGGCGGCCTGCCCAGCGGTTTTATCGACTGGCAGCTGGGTTACTCTGCACGATGATGTAGGAGGATTTCGTTCCGGGCTGGATTGGGAGTCGAAAGATAACTACATTCACCACACCGGGCGAAGAGCTGGAGATTAACGATCCTAACTGTTACAGACTCTACCAAGGCTGCATGAATTCCTACCCCTTCGCAAGAGCGAATGTGCGGAGCGAAGGTTTCTCGACTCTTCGCGGCGGTCGCCCACGATCCTCAAGGACCAGCGGGAGCTTTTAGCCCCTCCACCTGAAATCTCACCGTGTTCCAGGTTCGGCCTTGTGTCTGGGGCTTTGCCAGTTCCGGTTAAGCATCAACCAACAGCTGGTTGACTCCAGGCGATTCCGAACTTCATGCGCACCATGGGCCCATCGGGCTGGGAGAGCAGGCAGATCAAAACTATCGCTGCACGTATCCATTGTGCCGGAAACTTCCATTATCGCGAACGTCCTCCACGTCGGGACACTTCCGTCGAGGTGTATTATTGCTCACTATACGAAGTGTTGGAAGAGCTAGATATTTTACGGGGTAACTAGTCACTTCAGGGCCCAGGCCAACTCAAGGAAATAATCGCGGGAAACGCCTGATATCGGAATCTGAAACCGCTTGAGCCAATTTGGCACACTGCGACTCGCCACCTTCTCTTTCCGCTGGAAGGATTGTTCAACCAGTGTTTAAAAAAATATCTCTTTCACTCTGCTATCTTGACTTTCCTCCGAACAGATAAAGCAAAACCGGGGTTTTGTGGCAAAAGTGGGCCAAGGGTCAGTCGACTATTGACTTGCAAGAGCCCAGAGGATCTCAATAATGGAGACTTTTCTTCAAAGCTGTGTACGGAGTACAACTAATACATTGATACAAAACCGGTTAGGACGGGAATAAGCAATTTAAAGGCCAGATGTTAGTACGCTGCAAGAAAAGGAACTAAAGGACATCCCAACGCCACTAAAGACGGATAAAGGTTGACTTTGGCGCTTTTATAATAATCATCATCCCGGGTCGCTCTAAGTGTGATCGCTGCTCATTACCCCAAAATAGGCGCTATAGTACTACCCTTTGAAGGTAATTAAGCGCCATCATTCCTGTCATGTTCACATTAAAAAAAACACACACAAAAAAACAAAAATTAAGGGAGAACGGGGAAAGGAAAGGTCATATGTTATACAGGGGTATCGCTTTTCCTGCCCCTGAGATCTTCCGCTGGCGAAACATGAACGAATATTAACATGAAATATCGAAAATGCAAAACGCAAGTAATTTGGTAGAAAAGTCGGGAAACAAAGAAGTTTTGTTGTTTTAGCTTCCCTGTGAGCGACGCTGGGTGAAGCTTCGTCGAATACTTTCTCCCCAGACGGAATTGTCAAAGGAATCCATTACACCCTGAACACTAACTGAATCGGCACGTGAGCCAACAGTAGCACCGTCGCCTGGTCCTGTCTCGTTATCGCTGAAAGTACTGCGATGAGGTGATAATGAGCCAATATGGGACCATTCCGAATGCGTGGGAGAAAAGAAGGGATCGTCAGGTATATCTGTATCAATGCGAGGGACGATGCGGTCCGACGTACTGGGCCGGTCACTCTTTGGCGAGAGCAATGAGGGTGAGGGAGAGGGTGATCTGGTGCGAGCGCCTTCCGAAACTCTGCCGTCCTTACCGCCGTCACCCCCTTCATCTTCTACATAAATTTCCGGCACAGAGAATTGGGGTACTTCCACCATTCGAGAGTTGTATTTGAGATTCTGGTGCCGACGGAACCGTCGAGACCAGAACAGGGTATTGAAGAAACCGACAACCACGTTTCGACGAACTGCCTCGTCGACGCGTTGAAGTCGAGCACGACGTCTCAGAAATTCTTCGAGCCTATGATATCATTCATCAGTAAGTCGGTTAATCGATATTTCAAAACAATAACCAACCTTAGACTCTTGCTGTCATTAATCACATTACAATGAGCAAGTATCATAAGACAGGAAGTAAAAGAAATTCCTCGTTCCGGATCTGCGGAAACGAGAACTTCTTCATAGAATGCGTTCAGGCGAGCTCGTTTTTGACGAATGGTATGAACCGGGAGATCTTTCAGTATGCGATTGAGCTTGTTGATGTCAACACCATCGATGTTTCGGGAGGTAGTTATCTGTGAATCTCGGCGCTTGGTCCCGCACTCCTCAAGAAGGCGCCCAACGGTGAAGTCTCCATCATAAACCCGCATTTCGAATACTCCCGATAGTTCCTAATTGACAAAATTCAGGCCATTTTCTTAAAAAGGGGCAATGCCATGGTAAACTCACCCCTAAGAGTCTCGGGAACTGTTCTTTGGAGATAAACCCAGTCCCGTCGGGATCGAACGTCGCCCAGGCTTCTTTGAAGCGACGCAGCTCATCTCGGCTGATGGCGTACATACCACTGCTCCTTTGATACACATATGAAAAACTCTCGAAAATAAGTGAGACGAAGAGTGAAACGAAAATATACATGCTGAGGATATTCCAGCTGATGAAAAGCGCCCGAGCCCATCCTGGACTGCCACAGTCATTTTCAAAGAAAACTTCATTAGCATCGCAGTTGGGTGGCACCATAGTGGCATAATCTTCCATGATCTGATTCCAACCCTCGCCACAACTCATTCGAAAGAGAAGGATCAGAGCTTTAGGGACAGTTCGGAAGTTGAGATTGCTTTTCTCTTGGCCTCCAAATTTGGTGAGGCCGAATATCTGGGTTAATGCAATTGCATACACAAGGAACAAGACAAACCATGTTGCCAGCAAATTGAGAATTGCTGCCAGACTAGCAGCCGCTGTCTTGAAAAGCTGGTCTAGCTGATTGTTTCGTGGTATCAGAAGAAAGGATATCGACACCAGGAAAAGTTTGTGGAGTTGCATGAAGACGCGGTTTTCATGACCAATGAGTGACAAGAGGGTCGTAACAAAAGTTCCTGACACTGATATGACGGAATATAAGTCCCAAGAGCTTCGGCGAAATCTAGGCCAGGTCAAGCCAATGAAACGAATAACAATATTGGCAATATAAAACAAGGTAAGAATGAAAAAAAGATAATCTGTACTGCATTAGCCCGCCTTCAAGAAAAGCAGAGTGAAAAAGGGGCTCACCTCTGATTCGATCCCAGGTAGTGACTGTAGGATGAAATTCCAGAACCAGTAAAATCAAGTGAAGGAGAAGTAAGGTAGTTATAAACTTAGCCCAACGCCCGTGCTTTTTGACTGCTACTCGGTAGCATAGTGCTTTCAACTTGGAGCCTTCTCTTGCACCAGTCCGTTTCGACGGTGAAATTTGCCGCAGTAATTTTCGCAGTTCCAGCCATGATCGCTGCTCGGCGGTCAGGAATGCCACCCCTGTCTGTTCGGTATAATTGCGCATGAAAACGGAGACAAACAATGTCAACACGAATACAGCACCCAACAAGTTGAAGACCACGAAGTACAGCCCATTAGCTCTAGATGCGAGATGCTTCGGCTGCATGCCAGGACTTGTGATGCTCATTGCAGCCCATAGTACGTCTGTCCACCCCTCCTGGGATACAATTTGGAACAGAATGAAGAGAGAATTGCCGAAATTGTCAAAGTCGTAATAAGGGTTATCCACCGCCCTAGGAGCAAGTACTTGCCAAGCGAAAGGCGATGACCCATACTCTCCAACACAATCCACAAGAGACTGGCTTCCGAAATCGCTATCGTTGCATTTTTTCAGTCGGTCGTTGAACAGATTCAAACCATAGATGGCAAAGGGCACCAAAAATCCCATCGAGACAAACGCGGCCTATTTCAAAGGAAGGTAAGCGTTATTGTAAAGCGAAATGAGTGATGAAATACTTACAGAAAGGACTTTCCATCCACCAATTATAATCACCGAGTGGAAGGTTTCTCTCGCACTGTCGCTCACGTTGAGTAATCTCAGGGCTCTCAGGGCTCGAAACGCTCCAACAACACGAGACACATCTCCATTTCTGTAAAGGGCAGCCACCACATTGATCCAAAGAGTGATAAGCACAACACCATCGATGAATCCCCAAGAACTCCTAAGGTAAGCATTAGGCGTCCAAAAGAAGCCATCTGCTATAACCTTGATCAGAGCTTCGATGCTAAACAAGATAGCAAATCCGATATCTGTCCACACGAACCAGTTCAGGACCACGTCAGGAGTATTTTGCAAATGCGCTCGCTGGTATAAAGGCGTGGCGATACAAGCCAGCAAAACCATAGCAACAATTGCAGCGTAAATAAAAGCCGAAAAGGTATACCAAACTGGCTTATAAGGATCGACGCCTTCAAAACGGCTGTTACCACGTCCAGGTCCCACAATCCGTTGACAGAAGCGACGGAGCGGATTGGTTGGAGCAAACATGTATAGAGACACATTGTATCTCGGATACCTTTGCAAGTACCTCCGCTGGGCTTGTTTTCGCTGCTCGGAGGCCGAAAGCACCTCCTTCGCCATTGCTGAAGGATCGAGTTCATCATAGTCTCTCGAAATTTTCAACTTGGAATAGAACGGGTTCGGTTCACGGTTCAGGATGCGACCCTTCATCTTGCTGAGCCAACTTGAGAAAACACCTGGCTGTGCAGGATCAGTCGATAATTCCTGAGTCTGGGTTTCGGTGGGCCGCAAAGGGGCAGGCTCATCGAGGAATTCATTGACAACGGCATCTTTCAGGAGCATTTCAAGTGCAGCGGGGCCATGATCCAATGGATCACGGTACTTTTGGGAGTCCCGGCCTAACTTAAAGATGGAAGAAAGGGATAAATTCCCTTGTGAGGGGCCACCAGTCTGTTTTTGTTGCAAAAATGCCTTCACCTGATGCAACCGCTTTTCATCTTCGGAAACATCAAAACTCTCCTGTATGACCGCAATAAACATATTCAGGACGACAAAATTTGCCAGAATGAACCACATAATAAAGAACGCTGCTGAAATCCATGAAGTTCTCCACCGGATTGTTGAGGCTGTTGCATTGTACAAGATGGTTGTCCAATTCTCGCTCGAAAGTATCTGATACATTCCAAGAAAGGAATTGTAGATGCTGGTAAACGCTATGCGAGTAACATCGCCTTCCTCGTTGACCTTTGGAATGATGCCACGGAAAAGCTGGATAGCAAAAATCGAGGTGAAGAAGGTAATCAATACCAAGAACAAAATTAAGTTCAGCAGCCCAACGACATTGCGGAAAACGGTCATGATAAGGGATCGAGTGAGCGAAAACGCGAGAACCACTCGGTATACCCGAAGAATCTGAAAAATAGTTAGAGCTGCATATACACGTTCGGCCTCTCGGATTGGTGGCAGTTGGATAATCGTGGTGACAATCGCTAGAAACAAGTCAAACCAGTTCCGCGGCAGCTTTATGAACTCCCTCCAATCCGCAATGAACCGAAAGATTATTTCGATAACGAGAATGACTGTAACAGCGAGCTCTGTGGTGTAGATAAGCTCCCGGCGATCAGGTCCCATAGTCGCGCTCCGCATCCCTTGAACAATGAGATCGAAGGTTATCAAGGAAATCCAGAACCAGAACGTTTTGTCGTACAATCGCTTCACCGTACTGACACGGACCGGACCTTTCTCCTCGGGTTGAATGTCATCTATATTGTCGGCGGTAAACGCGCTTCGTTTACTCTCCTCCCGGATGACTTGGAATGACGACGTTATCACCGCAATCAGCAAGTTGACGAGCCATAAACTCAACACGACAAAGCTCGCAATAAAAAAGACTGAGGCAATGAGATAATCACTGTCAGTAGTATAGTAAAGAAGGTCTGTGAATGTATTTGAGCTCATGACCACAAACACAAGCTCGAGAGATTGGGCCACATTGTCGAAATTGACGGTTCCATTGTATGGATTAGATCCTTGCACGCATAATGAGCCTTTCGGGCATAGATAGCCCTTCGGCTTACGGGCACCCCTGGAGCCATCTGCGAGGAGCCAAGGCATGGCTTGGCCGGTACTATCGAGATAACCCCCACAAGTTTGATAGTTGTTAGGGGCTTGATTCATCGTGAAGTTCTGTACATTTTTTGGGTCAACCCAGACACATGATCGTTGCAAACTGGATTTGAAGCTCTGTACGCCAATAATGGCGAAGAGGAGCCAAAAAAATCCGATGAAAAACGCAACATTGACTAGCAAAGGCGCTGCTTTTTTGAGGCTGCGAAGAATAACCTGATACATGATTAGTCCAGAAATAGAATTTAAGGAGAGATAATAGTACCATGGTGCCGCTTGTCAGCGCCAGCAAGCGCAATATGCGAAGGCTGCTGAGCATTCGAAAAGTGAAAAGACGTTCCGTTGATTCGACAGACATGATGGATAGCACAAATGAGATCCAGAAGGAAATCACAGCTAGAAAATCGAGTCTATTGAATGAGTGTCGCAGAAAAGCACGTCTCGCGAGTCTCATACGCTGCTGGGCGGCATGATCTGGTTGACCGGCCATGGGTTGCATGCCCGTAAACGATCTTAAAATGGACATCTGATTATTCGTCGGATCCGCCGACTTTTTCGTCGAGAGATGCCGCTGAGGCTTGAATAACTCTCTCCCTTTAGCAATTAAGGCCTCTTTTAAAGTGGTTGAACGATCTAGAGTGCTGTATTCTTGAGGGTTGATAATCAAGCCGGACACAATGATTCTGGCCGCCAGTTCGAGAGTATAAATGATGAAAATCACCAAAAATGCGTAATCGAATGGACTTTCTCCCCAGGTTCCAACCATGACTCGTTTTATGACGGATGACTCGACAGCTAATAAGACCGCATGGATGATGATTAAAATTAAAATTATCGGTTCAGTGGCAGGATGTATGAGTACTTCGCAAAGCATTTTTCGCAATTTGTTCTCTGGGGAGAATATACCGAGAGACTTTCCCTTTAACGGATTGATTCGAGGGATTCTCTGGTTAGTAGTTATTGAAGGAAACTTTTTTCTGGTGTATCAGGATCGTGTTCCAAGGACTTCTTTCTGATATCGTGGGCATAGTCTGCCATCGCAGGTAGAGATGGAGGCCCTTCCAAACGAGCAGACCTGCTTGAAGATTTCCTTCGTAACGTTTGTTCTACCAGCTCTGGTTCATTGCTCAAATTGACCACTCGCTGAGACATATTTTTCATCATCGAGCCAGCTCGAGATAATGCGGAATTTGAGCCAGTGGGGGTTAATCGCCTCGATAAGCTTGACCTGGAGGGACTCGATCCATCACGAGTAGTAGGTACGGTCAAGCCGCTTTCAAGATGCGATGCATTGTCACCGTGGCGACTGCTTCGAGCGCTTTCTGCAAAACGAACGCTGCGCATGCTATTGCCACTGGGGCTTTGATCGCGATTTGCTTCGGGTAGGCTAGCGCCGCTAAAAGGTTGCAGGTATCTATGGTCTGTTAAAGGCGTTCGGTCTGTCTCCCCAGCTTCGACAGGTGAAGCGTTCTCAGCGAGCCATTCCGCCTCTAGGTGTGACATGGAAGCGAGGTTATCATGCTCTTCATATCCTTCGGTAGCTCTTCCACCTATACTCCTTGGGCTGGACATTGTCTCAGAGGTTCCCTCGGGGCTAATCAAGCGTAGCCCCGGGTTATGGCCCGTGACAGGAATATTTCTAGGGCCATTGTTGCTTATTGCCGCTCCATAACCGCCTCGGTCGTTATCCTGTGACAAATGGATGGTCTGGAATCCATCGGGACTATCTGCGCGCAGCCTGTTCGATGAATCCTCTGCAATTCGCTCGTATCTCCGAAAAGATCTGCGACTAAGTAGCGATGGTCTTCTCTCATATCCATGATCTTCCTCATCATTGGTCCCCGGGGGTCCTCCCTCTCTACCTCTGTTATTGCTGCTAGGGACGTTCTCAGGAGGACGTGATAAATTCCGCAGGGGGATTGACTGGTCGCTCTCCCGGTTATCGGGAGCCCGATTACCGGTGTTAGAAGACGCCATTATAACTGGCGTATGTCATCGAATATCAGTCATCGCCGCTGCTGTAAAAAAGTGCACATTCGTGGTTTATCAGCACCGTACTCCGCGATTGAGGTCGGGGGTACAAAGGCTTGAGGTAATTCAATGAAAGCGCAGGGCAGGTTCGCGCTGGAGGAGCGTTGGATAGGAGTGATCGCTATCGCCGCGGAGATATCGAAAACGGTTTTCCTTGTATGATCGAAAAGAGACTTGCGCCGACAGTCAAACGAGTGTACGGAGGATCGGTTTGCAGCATCCAGCGGCGTGTACGGAGTACAGAATTAATTGACTTGACATTTGACGTTCCGGAGGTGTTCCAGGCTTACGAACGGAAGTTAAATTAAGTGGATAGATGCGGCCGTACAGGTTCTGTCACAGGCCCCCGTTGTCTCGTTATCTCCCGCCAAATACGCGCCAAGTCTTTGTATACACTAGTAACATTACGGGACAGCTGAGGTGGCCAACAGGAGGCTTCACTGCGGGAAGGAATTGCTCTCAACGCTCACGGCCTGCAACCTTCACCGCAGAAAAGTCAGGAAACGGAACGCAGAAAACAAAACATCGATGGCTACGGCTCGCTCCTAAGTGCCAATCTCCTTGCTACGTTGATTCGTTTGATAATGGAGCTTCGGGATAGAAAAGGCATTACGCATACTTGATATCAGTCATGAGACATCGAGGTATTGAATGTGCATGCCCATGCATTCGTTATGGGGTACGTAAACGCATGCATTTTGTTGGGTACTGCTGTGGCCACGAAGCACGGTATTAGGTCATTTATCTCAGATTTTAACTGCTCGATTCTGTGGGCTGAAAAGGCCAAGCAGTTGAGACGCGAAGAAAGACCGTCGGTGGTATTAGAATTCCAACTGCTGACTGTAAAGTTTTCTGCTATCACCAAATTTAGTCCACTTCCATGCTCTCGGTTGAATCGGATTTCTCAGCAACATGCGCCTTTACTCCTTTTAGAAACGCTCGTACGGCATCTGAACCTCCCAATGGAACTCCTCCACGTCGCATAAATCCACCGTTTTCTACTTTGATATTGAGAGCATCGCCGATGCTAGGTAGGCCACCGTCACGAAGTGCCACAGTCAGACTCCCAAGGCTTTGCGCAAATTGAGGCGATCGGAGGACTCGGGTGAGAATGGATTTCTTCTGGGCCGTGTTCAGCGACTGCATTGCGCGCTGGGCTTGGTCAGGGGCAATTTCGGCAGTTGGGATTCCAGAGCCCTGTGCCAGCATCAATAAGGAAGAAGGGAGAAATCCAAGAAGATTGTCCACAGTTTCATTATCCGCTGCCTCAACGAGTGGTACTGTGGAAGCGGGTGTGAGGAGATCGTTGAGCGTCGCAAAAGGCCTTTCGGGAGGCTCGGACTGGTTACGCCCGGTCCGATTATCAACGGTTCCCTGAAGAGAGCGAAGGAAATCTTGAACAACTGTAGATGCGTCCGCGCCGCTTGAAGCACTATAAGAGATTTCCTTAGCCCTGATCCGTCACAATGGTAAAGCTGCCCAATAGATGAATAGAGATGGTCATGAAAGACGGCTACACAAAGGTCAAGTCCTAGAGAAAAAGCAAAAACCTCAGAGAGCAATACCTACGCTCGTCCACCATCCGCACCACCCTCTCGGGCCTCCTCGCCCTCCTCTCGAATATCACCACCAGTTGCGTCCGGGCCAGCGCCACCTCCGCCCGGTCGGAAACGATCCGAACCGTGGTCTGTGCCCTCAACGTCTTCCATTGTCTCATCATCGTCGTGGTCGTCATGGCCAGTTAAGTTCGACATTGCGGCCTGGACATCAACTTCCTCTCCCTGTAGAAGCCCATTCACAATCTGGCCCAATTTGAGATCCCGAGCGCTAAACCATGCCGGATTTCCACTCTCGTGCTGAGATTTGGATTGTAGCCAGAAAAGAAACCTCTGGGAGCTCGAGGAGAACTTTAGAACGTATATTCTGCCATTGGTTGCTCGATCGTTGTTTGAGGGGGTTTCGGCACTGATGGGTCTGTAAGGTGTAAAGGTTGCGTCCATAGGGACCATGATAAGGTCCAATTCCGGGTCATCGAGGGAAGCAGAGCGAGGTCGCCAGCAAAAATGGACGAGATCATCTTCTGAGTACAGGTATATGTAGCCAGGCGTTGGCTTTGGCCTGATTCTGGGAGGTGAAGTTGATGACTAGCCACAGCGATATCAGTTCAGTTCCCGGTCTGGAAGCGCCCGCTACGGTACACCAAATGGTCTCACGACAGGGCTCCTCATAGATTGCTTGTGCGGTGGAAGAACTTGAAGAAACATCTCACTTACATCGAAATCGCAGCTCCCAGCTTTGAATGTGATTATTGGAAGGATCGACATAGTGACAGCAATTATGAAGTGCAGGTATCGAAGAGCTGACTGCGGTGCTGAGCCAGAAGCCGAGATCTTGAGAGGTCAAATAATGTCGATGCGGATGGCGGTTCCAAACCTGGAGTCTGGAGGTAAACAGGCGTTGGAAGTTGCTCTCTGGATAGATGGATGAGGTCCCGACGAAGCTGTGACTCGTTTTGGGTAAAGTCTGGTGGAGCTGGGCAGCGGCACGTGCTGATTGGACACGGCAGCCACTAGCACCCGATTTGCACTAGCGCGATTCGGCTAATGTGTAGGGCACTCTAACCCACAAAATCAATCCAACATCATTGAGTGCAATCCGGGCGACCAAGACAATTCACTGCACTCAACAACTCCCACCGTTCGACAACCCGGAGCAGTCCCATTTCGATTTCTTCGTCGGAATCTTCGTCACAGCAGCGAACATGTCGGACTCAAAGCCCGCCGGCCAGACGAAGAAGTTTGGAAAGGGCGAGAGATCGATCCCACACCACAGCCAAAAGGCACAAAAGTGGTATCCAGCGCACGACGAGCCTCAGCCAAAGAAAGTCAGTACACGCATCTTCCCACCGTTCAATCCATCGCTGTTATGCGAATTTGTGTGTTTGCGATGGCGTCCATTTTCTCGAGTCGAGCCGAGTTAAACCAACTTCATCGCGACTACGGAAGTACCTTCTACAAAATCACAAAACACACAAATTCTATGACATCTATGGTTTAAAGGCGTTGATGAAAAAGATACTAACATACTTTGCTTTACAGGTCCGCAAGACCGCACACCCAACCAAGCTACGTTCCAGCCTCCAACCGGGAACAATCCTTATCCTCCTTGCTGGTCGTTTCCGCGGAAAGCGAGTTGTCTTGCTCAAGCACCTTGGCCAAGGTGTTCTCCTCGTTACCGGTCCCTTCAAGCTTAACGGTGTTCCCCTCCGACGGGTAAATGCCAGATATGTCATTGCCACCAGCTCGACAGTCGACTTGAAGGGTGTGGATCAGAAGACTTTGGAGAAAGTTGCCCAGCCCGAATACTTCACTCGTGAGAAGGCTGAGCAGAAGAAGACTGAGGAAGCCTTTTTCAAACAAGGAGAGAAACCAGAGGTACGTTCAAAATCCCGGGTTGCGCATTCGTTGAACGCCAACGTCATGCTTCTTTATGAATTTTGACCGGAGCTGATATGATATGCTTTCAATAGAAGAAGAAGATCACCAGCGTTCGTGCCGCCGACCAGAAGGCCGTTGACCAGTCTCTTCTCGCCTCTATCAAGAAAGAACCATTCCTAGCAAGCTACCTTGCCTCGACTTTCTCCCTCCGAACGGGCGACAAACCTCACGAAATGAAATGGTAGATGTGGGTTCAGGAGCTACGGTTTAATGTCTTTATCAGTTTGTATGCGAGAGAGGGAAATTTGCAAATCTTCATTAAACACACATGTACACTTATGCAATCGACATAGGTGACCTATTTCCTCGAAGCACCTTTTTATTACAGGGCGCAAATAGTATCCTCAAAACTTGCAATACAAAAACTTTGCCTCCAATTTCAACTTGGGCATTTGAATCATTGACTCCTGAATGTCTAGTTCTCCAAAAGACAGTTTAGCAATATATTTGGGATGAAGTGGTCAACGAGATACTCTATGGTCGACAACGAACCCTTTAGCTATCTCTGCTGCTCATCCTCGGGTAAATGGGTGACTGAGCCCCTGAGTTGCTGTATAGAGGGTCTCCTACACAGGTTCGTTCATGTGTTGAATGCTCATAAGACTTGAAAGAGAGTATTGGCGACAGGACGGGCGATCAAGACCGCTGAGAGCTGGATAAGCCTTCGCTAAGGCACCAGTCCATACCATGCCAAACTCACTGCCGACTGCAATGAAGCAATCAAGATGCTGCATTCTATGTAGTATGTATGTACACAATATTCCCACGCTCTATGATTCAATTCTGCGTTTCGCCTGCTTCCTTTGTCCCCCTCTCCCTTTCTTTCTCCTAGAGAGCTCCAAAATCCTCTCCGCAAGCTCACTGTCTTCGACATCGGTAAGTATATCGTCCACCACATTCTCGTCAATCGTGGATCCGAAAACCCAGTCCATCACGCCCCAGGGCGAATAGTTTCCGCTTCCATTACTCGAAAGGTGCGATTCAACTCGTCTCGCTATGCCTCCGATAAAAAAGCTCGTGGGCATGGGCTTGTATCCTGAATACGCAAAAGTCTCCTCCATTGAAACAATAGAAAGGTATAGAATGTATGTGAGTAGGTGGAAGCGAAAAACTACCGCGGGTATGAATGTTGGTAGAAATCGGAGAATAAGATACGCAAGAGGGTGGTCGTAGTGCGCGGTGAGTGGATAAGGAGTATGTAGTGAATGGTACCAAGCGTCATGATATCTGGCGACGCGGAATCTTGGTGAATGAAGAATATAGCGGTGGACTACGTAGTGCGTAACCTGTTGACAGTAGATTCGTTAGCGGTGTATCCAAAGGGGAGCCAAAGGCAGAGCCGCAATTCGCGGGCGTTCGGCGATGCCCTGGAGGAATGCGCACCTCACGACCGACAAGTCCACGAAGAAGATCTCCAAGAATACCCCAAGGCAGAGGTAGTTTCACAGACACTTTGATCGCGCTCTTCACCCCCAGCACTTTCGTTAAGACCAGCTCTAGGGCCATTTGCAACAACACTCCCAGCATTAAGTTGAATATAGCCCACGCTGCTACTTTGGCCTCTTTCTTTCCACTTTTCATCCGCTTCCCAGCAGGTAGGCCATGTGGGCCCTGCATTTTCAAAATCACCGCGGCCGACGGTAGAAATACATCGAACAGGAAAAATATTAATGAGGGTATCAAGTAAAATAGCAGGCGCACAGCAAGTATTCCCACAATCTCGACCTTCAAAGGGGAATGCGAAAAGACCAAAGTCGTCCAAGTTATATAAAAGAACAGCAGATTCAAACTTGTGCCATATGAAGACATGGCCGGAACCAGCATGAAGGACAGCATCGGGAGAGAAAGTAGTGCGCCCATATTGATTGACACTGAAGCGAGCGTTTGAATGAAAATCTAGCACACCAACCCGACGACGCCTTCACTTATAACTAATCCGCGCGCATACCTCAGCGGTGCATCCGAGACGCCAAATGAGTCCCGTTACCCGCTTCAAGACTTTTAGAATGATTTAATGTTGATACTATTGCGTCATTATGCTATTTTCTATGAGGAAAATGTGGAAATTACTTGTTCCGTCCCGCTTGGCCTCAGCCTTTTCGTCCTAGACGACCACATCCGATGTTGAAGACGTGGAGAAGATAGTTAATTGACAACTCTTCAGGCAGATACTTCCCTTCGCATCCGTCACTCTGGCTGTGGGCCTCTCGTCTGAAAAGCCTCTAAATACTCTGTAATAACTGCGAGTATTAAATGTGTATCTCGAGCAGGGCTCTCTCCATTTCTCGACAGCCCCAATGCGCAAAATCTCCAGGAGATCTCCGCCAGAAATCCAGTCGATGTTGCGTCGGTAACATCTGTGAACCAATCCAAAAAGGCCTGGGAGGCCATGGGCAAACTTGGATTGGTAAAGGCGAATGCGCTGCAGCAGGCAGTCAGATATCTCTGTCTCCAAATAAACACAGGGAAGCAAGGCTCACGCTTGGATCAACCATAAGAGCGTACGGCGGTACTGCATAATCACCCGATATATTCTTGTAAAGTACTGCCATCTCTGCTCCCTAATGGTAGGTAGCCGGATATTCGGCTTCGAATCCGCAAATCGGATCCCGTAATCCACAGCCGTCTGCTCAGCAACCGCCCAGGCACGATCATGCGTCTAGAACGGTCTCAATTAGCATTTACAGTAATTGGGCGCCAGGGAGGTTTATACATCGCGGTCCACAAGCTCCCCAGACCTCTTTTGGATAAGAAAATTTGCCCACAGCACTGCCGCTGGATTCCCGCCCGCCTCTCGGAGTTGACCCAATGAGATTGCTGTACCGCGCTGAATGGCTTCCACGACAGCAGCGTTGATATAAGACATCCAAGTTCCCCGGCTTGCGATTCCCATTCTTACAAAGAAATCCATGGTACCCTCGACAGCTCGGAACTCGTTGGTCGCTGCTAGGGAAGGGAGCTTCGATTCTGATATATACCGCATGAATTCTAGACGGTCCTTGATTTTCATGGCTTGTATCTGCTCAATTGAACAATTCAGAGACTTCCAGCAGGCGATTACTGGCTCATTGCCGCCTTTACTCCCGTCAAGCTCCATTGTAGTGAGGTTGCTCTGGTCTATCATCTCGAGGCCAAAACCCGAGACCATCAGGATAAACACACAGATCAGAATGATGCCCTTCATTTCGGCGATCACACTGTAAATCGAAGGGACTTTGGAGTGTGTTCACAACGCAACTGGTAAAAGGATGTCAGTTGTTTGACAGGCGTTCCAAGTTGATGTTGAATTGACGAGGGGTTGAGGTCGGGCCTTGGAAGTCTACGTCACTTTCCAGAAACGGTAAGACACCTTCTGCCAGACCTTCTCCTATCTTTGATCTATGAATTGCCCGCTATGAATTGAATAACCAATACCTTTAGTTTTATTGAGAAAGGGAAGACATAGGTATATAGTACACGCATGTTGTCTCTTCAGGGCCAACTCCATCCATGACAACAGAATCAGATCCGGCGCCGGTCATAGGGTTCAGGAACACCATACTTCTTCCCCCAGTTCCAGGCCTTAAGGGTCAGATCGGGAATCACAAACAGAAAAGCCACACTGCTGATCCAGCTCGTAATAGTATCGCGTGCAATGTAGTTTCGTGGACTGGCTCCCATAGAACTCGATTTTAAGAAAGCACCTGTCATCATTGTTGTAATCATGTATTCCCCTCGTTCAAGGCCTTTGACCGATATTCTTGCAACGTCGTCTGGCGTCTGCGGTTTATCGGCTTCTTCCAGGAGTTTCGTAAGCTCAGGTTTAATCGTCTGTTCATGAGTAAAACCTGGAGAAAGAATGCCCATCGGGTAGACAATGTGAACTTTGACATCTGCCGCCGGGGCAATGTTACGTGGGTTTGTCCGAGATCCGTTGTAGACTTCTACTTCCTGAACCAAGGTGTCGGCAAGAGCACGCATAGCGGCTTTCGCAGGAGTATAAGGTCCATATCCGGCCAAAGGAATAAACACGGCTGCTGAAGAAGTGAAGATGAGATGGCGGCGTCGGCTACCATCCGACTTCTGTCCAGGCGCATTAGGTGCAAGCCACCGTCTCAAAGTGGCATGAGCAGTGAAAGCGGCCGTCCAGTAGACAGTATCCATTTGGTCCTTGAGGGTTTGGGTTGGTGTATTGACAAAATATCCAGGTAACGACTGGCCGGCACAGCACCAGACGATATCGGGATATACGCCCTTATTCCAGGTGGTGACTTCAGCCAGCATTCGATCAGCCTCCTCGGCGATCCTCAAATCTGCGCTGATGTAGTGGAACTTCTGGGACTTAGAGTTAAATGCAGTAGCCTGGACTTCAGATCAGAGAAAAGGACTTCAATACAGCCGAACCGCAATGATCTCCTACCCGAATATCCTTGATCGCTGCTTCAAGCTTCTCCGTACTTCGAGAAACAATGACAACGTTAGCACCTTTGCGAGCTAGCTCCATAGCAACACTCTTGCCCATCCCTTCCGAGCCCCCTGTGACCAAGGCAGTCTAGCAAGCACGGTGAGCAATTGGCAAGCAGGAGTTTGGCAGTGAAATCAACATACCCTTTCGTGCACGACGAATTCATTTTTAGCAGTGAAACCCAACATGACTGCCAATATCAAGATGAACGAGCCAAAGAGTGCGGCCGCGATTCCCAACTCGAGGTTTAGAGTGATGGCCGGGAGTGAAATCATTCGGAACGGACTTAGAATGGCGACTTCGAGTAGCAGATGGCAATTGAGACAGGGTTGGAGAAGGCGCAATGAAATGGAGCGCTCTTTCTATTAAATTTCTTTTGGGATATCAGGGGGAAAGAACTTCCGCTTAAGGATCCCGTATTTAAAATTTGGCCATAAACTGGATGAACCAAAGTTGGGTGATAGTGCTCTATAGAGCTGGAGTTGATATTAATTTGCAATTCTTAGAATATGTTAATAAAGACAATAAAGAAGTACTTCAAGGAAGGGCTTTTTCCGGAACATGTATTGTGTACCTAATGATCCTGCTCAGGGGAGCACAGTACGTGCAGGTTGAAGGCATTTGGCGCTAGCGGAACAATGATAATGCGAAACCGCAGCTTATTACCGCATCATCTATTGTTCCGCTTCCGTACTTGGGCCGCACTGGCCAATAATCTGCGCGCCCAGGTTTTCGTGTCAAAAAAGTATGTGCATACACTCTGGAGAAGCACGTTCATACCCATTCAGCTGGCACTTCCGTTATTGATACATTATGGGCAAAAAAAGGAAGACAGGGGCTCCATCTCGGGGAGCTACCTTCAATGATGCCACATACAACGGAAATTCAAAGTTCCACCCTGACGAGCAATTCACCGATTCGGCGGATGAATTTCAAACAGGAAAAGACCGAATTCTTCTTGAGGAAGGTCCGGAAGCTAAGCGGAGGCGAAAGCTAGCCGAGGACGGTGCGTGCTGTATTTTGGAGATGCTTTTGCCATTGCTGATGTAAAATTGCAGAGGAGTTTCTTCAGTCGTCGGACGAAGAGATCCACCCATACCGAGGCGACACTGATGATGAAGATGAATTCGACGAGGAGATTGACGAGGGAGTATATGAGGAGGAAGCCACGGACAAACCTGTCCTTAAGCGAACTTCAAAGCGAGGTCGAGACTCAAGTCCATTATCCGACGACGTAAACGCTGCCCAAGATGACCAGGACGATGCTGGGGGCTGGGGATCGTCCAAGAAAGACTATTACGATGCAGATGTAATTGAAACAGAGGGCGATGCGCTGGAAGAAGAGGCGGAGGCCAAGAAAATTCAACAAAAGCGACTCCAATCTATGGATGAAGCAGCTTTCGGTCTTGAAGACACGGAGTTAACCTCACAGGAGATCGAAAATGACCCGAAATATGAAATCTACAATCTGGACACCGCTGTGGAGAAACTCCCTAAACATTTGGTACCTATCAGGAATTTATCAGACCAGTATCCTGAGCTCAAGCGACTAGCCGAGATGTACTGTCAATTATTTCGACAATTCGATGCACTTGCTCAGACGCGAGGACCAGGAGAACAATATTTTAAACCCCAAACTAGGGGCCGCATGGTCAAGCTGGCGGCTGTTATCCAGTTCATTTGCATTATATGCGCATACTTTGTGGTGGTGGCGTCGACGGCCCAGAGGGAACTGGACGAAATTGAGGAGGATGAATTGGATGAGGATGAACCGGATGGCGAATCAAAAAGGAATGACAGGAAACCTTGTCTCCCTTTTCCATCATCTAAGCTCAGAAATCATCCAGTCATGGACGCTCTAGTCAAATGTCGGTCGCAGTGGGAGCAAATAAAGGCTATCACCGAGGCTGAGTCTTCTGCTTTCGCTGATTCCGATTCTTCAGATGGAAGCCTGGATGAGGTGATTGCTCCAAACGTCGAAGAGCAAGATGAATACAAGGAATCAAAACCTTCAGAAACGAAATTATCCCGAGTGCAGATCGCCGCTAACAAGGCTGAGAAAGACTCAGAACTGCGCCGTGCAGCAAGGTTACGTCAAACTGAAGCAGGTCTGAAGGATCTTACCCGAGAGTTGGAGTCATATGAATTTGAGAACGTTAAAGGGAGACGGGGCAAGTTTACCACTACTGAGGATGACTCTGATTTTGGTGATGAGACCACTCTCAATGCACATGAAGCCGCCGAGAAAGCCAGGAAAAAGAAATCCTTGCGTTTCTATACATCTCAAATTGCACAAAAAGCGAACAAACGCGGTGCGGCCGGGCGGGACGCTGGAGGCGACGCCGATATACCTCATCGTGAACGTTTGAAGGACCGCCAAGCCCGTCTGAACGAAGAAGCTGAGAAACGTGGGCGTCGAGAAGCCAACGAGCATGAGCGACTTGGCGGAGACAGCGATGTGGAGGATTACATTGCAGCCAAAGAAATCAGAGGTGGAGCTTCCGATAGCCAGGATTATTACGATCAGATTGTTAAACGCCGGAACGACAAGAACGAGAATAAGCGAAAAGTTGCCGAGTTGTACAAGGACGATGAAGGTGGCCATGAAGAAGAGGAGATTGGACCAGACGGCAAACGCGGAGTTACATACGCCATTGAGAAGAACAAGGGCCTTGCACCGAAGAGGAACAAGGATGCCCGCAATCCTCGTGTAAAGAAGAGAAAGATGTTCGAAAAGAAAAAGAAGAAGCTTGGTAGCGTACGGCAAATTTATAAGGGAGGAGAAGGCGCTGGAGGATACGGAGGAGAGCTGACTGGTATTAAGAAGAACTTGGTAAAGAGTGTCAAATTATAAGTTACTCTATTTTCTCTCTATAGCATGGTGGCCTTTTGAATCGTTTTGGTTGAGAGCGGGAGGCTAGCCTGGTTATATGAATTGATAATGAATACCATCGTACACTTCATTATATGTATATATGCATTTTCATGCACCACCTTATAATCTAGGATTCTTTTGGTCTTGGTAGTTATTCGTCTGTGAATGCGTCAGCTGTTTCTGAGGTTGCAACGACTTTCTCAAGGCTCCCGTCAGCACTTGTCGTTGTCATGGTTCCGATGATACTGTCTAGAACAGATACCATACTTTCGGACTGACTCTGCATACTAGCATCTGAAACAGGCCTTGTGAATTCAGCCTGGAGAAATTTCCTCGCTATCATCTCCTGGCGGCAGTGTCAGTATTTCTTTTCCATTTAGAGACTTCGTTTCGGGAGCTCACCGCATCTTCAAGTTCATTTATTTCCGTCTCAGTCATTTTTGCACAAGCAGCCACCAGATCCTCCCCTAAGCACGACAGGCGTCCAATTTCGTTGGCTCTAGCAACAATTGCTGAGTCTATACCATTCATAGCAGCGCAGCTACATACGTTAGCATTCACTCAAAATCAATGGAGACTTGCAGCGTACACCGTTCCAAAGCTCTCGTTGCTTCGGCCAAACCGAAAGCTATTCATTCCAGTCAGCTCAGTCTTCAGCCTCAACCGATGAGTACCGACTTGTACAAGTAAGTAATCTGGTCCTCTGGATCTTGAGCACTAGTGTCCATTTTGACTTCCATATGTCCAAACTGGAGCTCTGGTCTCTCCTTCAAGAAGCCATTTTCAAATATTTCGTGGAAATGCGTAGCCGCAATCACTTTGGGTCTGTTTTCACCCAAGTTTAGGAAGTGCTCAAACAACCCGCAAGCCAGACCAGCTCCATCTTTGTGTCTCTTCCGTCAATACTCGGTTCGACGCTATGTATGTCTCAAGGACTTACCAGTCGAGTCCGTTCCTTTACCGAATTCATCGATGATCACCAAACTTCGATGCGTCGAGTAAGCTATGGCAAACGAGACTTGCTGTAGATCAATCGCAAATGTGCTTTGAGTCTGGAATGCGCTTTAGAGCGAGATTGCATAAAAATTGCGGGCTGGCCTACCTTAGAAACTGTCTCTCGAGATGTGATTCGCGTCAGAATTTTATCGGTGAAACCTATCATCGCAGACTCTGCCGGCACAAAGCTGAATACTTCAGCAACCTCATATCTAAGGTTTTACATCCGTGCTTTCATTATCTCACCTCCCTATATGGGCCATATAAACGATCACGGCTACCTGAAACTGGTTAAAAATCATCATCTCAAAGAGCGTGGGTATCTTACCTGCTTGAGGTAGACGCTCTTTCCAGAGTAATTGGGACCCGTCAGCAGAATCATACTCGGAGCTGTAGAATTATTCTGGAGCGGATGGGAGCCCGGGCCTACTCCACCTGCTAGAAGCGTATCGTTTGGAACATACGAAGGGACAGCTGCTTCGTGAATTAAATGCCTTCTTCGATTAGTAACTATAAGTGCCAACGTCATGACGTTCCTACCGTCCGCCTTTTATCGATATGACATTTTCATCAGTCATCTGTGGCCTCACCAGTTTATACAGACTTGCTCCTTGCGCGAGCGCTAAGAGGCTACATTTTTGTTATAATAGGCCTCTTTAGCCTTTGTTCCCTACGTCAAGTATTGAAGGGAGCTAAATTTCTGACTCACCTATCAAGTTCTCCGCATGTGTCGGATGCTTCAACAAGCAACGACTCATAATTCAGAATGTTCTGAGCAAGGTCATAGACAATTTCGATTTCTTTCTCTATGGACATCAAACCATCGATCAACACAGCCCCTTCATCATGCTCAGATATTGACTTACCACATATGCTTCCATACATATCCCCAAGCTTCTCATCCATCTCCAGCATGCGAGAGTCCTTGAAATAGACCCGATTTTCAGTCGTGAACACTTGTGTCCACCCCTCTTGTCCTCCATCGTATACTGGCCTTCGGTGTTCATTCAAAGGTATCGCAATATTGAATCCGAGTTGAGGGAAGTATATAACGTTAATCTCGTTATTCAATTCTTCTGGTAAAGTGGCAGCGATATTGACCGCCACTTGGCTGAGAAGCGAATCCATGCCATTGTATGTGTCCTTCAATTTATCAAGCTTTTGATCAACTCCTGGCCGAACAATTGTACGATGCTCCTGGACGGAGCTCTCGAGATCTACCTATGTGGAAGTCAGCATTTACGCGATAATGAGGTAAATGGAGAGCTGAATACCGTTTCATAGATTACCCTTCCAACATGATGGAGCTTCGACAGGTCCAGTTTATGAATTGCCTTGTCAAAAATGAGCTTTGTAGGAGATTATGGAGCAGCAAACCGCAGACCTTGATGCACATATCTAAACTTTCCGCCCCAACTACCTCCTTCAGAGTCTCATGAATATCGATTGAGTGAAACGCAAACTACTATACCTTAGCCCAAACTGGCGATTAAACCGACTGATTGTTATCATACCTCTAAAATTGTAGCCCAAACAACGCTTTTGAAACCCTTAAATTTGGCGTTACCGGTACTGATGCCCTTTTGGAGGTGGACCATCACTGGGCGCAAGTTTTTAACCCCTTTTAAGCTTTTAATTAGCTTCGCCATCGCGTCAATATTCTCATGGCGTAGAAAGGTGCTGATGAACTCATGCCGTGCCTTGATGGTGCTTGGATTGGTTGTAGGCCGGAGAAAGTGCTGTTTCAGTTTGGATTTCCCTTGTGGAGTTCTGGCAAAATGGTGAAAGAGGCCAAACATAGACAGGCTTTCTTTCGAGCCAGAAGATGTTTGTCCAGGGCCTTGATTGAACGCGTTTGGATGAGATTCTGACTGAATAATTTGAAGTGAAGCAAGTGTGTCCCTGTTGATGAACCTGTTCCATGAGAATCGTGAGCCGAGTGTTTGGAAGGCTTTCGGCAAACGGCTCTTACATGCTGCCTTTTAGACTCAGAACTTCGAGTTTTTTTATTTCGAATGACCTATTGCCAGCTGGGTCCCCCTGAAGGTATCTAGTTGAGCGTTGCCTTTGGAGGTAAGTCAAGAGTGCACCAGCACACCCTATTGAAACACGATTCTCCATGTCCAGCAGTCCAGCGAGATGCAGGTATGCCCCCTGTTCGTCAGTGAAGCCGATATCCTCTCCATTAATGGCGTCGTCATGAGAGAAGTCAGTTCCAGGAACAAGGAATTTAGGGGCATTGGCGGTTCGCCCGATTTTCAGCCCCATTAGCTTGGTTTTGGCGGTATCAAAACTGAACTCCTGAGATGGACGAATATCTAAGTGATAGGGGAGCCTGAACTGAGCATCTATAAGCGAGCACATGTTAGAAACTTAAGGGTACGTGAATATGAGCTAATGACCTACCAGTATCAAGTGACAATTCATCTTGCCCCTTGGCTTTGGGCTCCTGGATCTCTCGATCAGCACGAATAGAGACCAATACAATCGTCGGTTCGATATCAAGCTTCACTTTAAACCTGTCAACTTTTTTCTTAAGGGTATAAATAATATCATTGATTTCCCACAGGTTTGCACAACGTCAATTCCACCAAACGCAACATCCTCAAGGACACAAATCTTCTTTTCATTGGCAATGTAATAAGAACAGCCCACGGTTCCTCGATCTTTAATGTCAATAGCCATCACAGTCTGGCACAGTTCGTCATCATCGTCTTCTAGATCATCGATTAGACTGGCTTCCCTGGTATCGGTTTCGGCAGGAATTTCTGGCTCAAGCGGTCTGACGGTTGAACTCCGCGACTGTGTCGTCTTATTCAAACAAGATCTCGTTGATGATCTTACCCGTGGCGTAGCGGGAAAAGAGCTTCCCGGTCGTCGAAATGCCGAGTTTGGAGCTTTTCGTCGAGACCTTTTTGCGTATGAGGGCATCTTTCACTTGGCTCAATTGTTCTGAAGTACGTCGGGTTAGAGATCAACAGAGTATTATTGTTAGTTGAAACATGATAGTGTGAGAGGTGATGGGGTACAGTTGCTAAATGAGGGGTGTCGTGCTTATTTCCTAAAACGGCAATCGGTATGGTATTTTACAAGAGTCGAGTAAAAACGCTATAATACAGTGAGCGAGCAAAATTATGTACATAGAGTAAGTTTTCCAGGTATCCAATACATGCCTTCTGATCCAATGTTATACAATGCGTAATTCGTAAATCATCAACAGTGCTCAAAATCTTTCGTCGATACATATCATGCCGGTGGTTCAGTTGAAATGTCGAGTCCGGTTTTATCAGAATTAAAAACGGCATAGGCGGTTTGACCGGTTGTTACCTCGCCACGTATAAGCTTGTCGGCCAGATGATTACCAATCTCTTTTGAAATAAGACGATTCAATGGCCTGGCACCGTATCTTGGGTCATAACCCTTATCACAAAGCCAATCCTTGATTGCATCGGGAACAGTTATTGTTATTCGTCGGTCATCGAGTCTAGACTGAAGCTCACGCAGCCTGATGTCCACAATATCTCTTAGTGCCTGACGAGAGAGCCGCTTAAAGATTATGAACTCGTCGATCCGATTCAGGAATTCGGGTGCGTATGATGATTGAACCACCCCCATGACAGCCGACCGTATCTCAGGCGATATTTCGTCTCCATGAGTGGTGTCCGCTCCCACAAGGATATCGGCACCCAGATTGGATGTGAGAACAATTAAGGTATTTCGAAAATCTATTTTATGACCTTGCGCGTCCGTAAGGAAACCGTCGTCCAAAACTTGGAGAAGTAAAGAAGATATGTCACGATGGGCTTTTTCAAACTCGTCGAAGAGAAGCACAGCATATGGCTTTCTTCTAACTGCCTCGGTCAATTGACCTGCATCTTCATATCCAACATAGCCAGCAGGCGATCCGATTAATCGACTGATGGTGTGTTTCTCCTGAAATTCACTCATGTCAAACCGCACAACAGCGGTTTCTGTCGAAAACAGGAATTCGGCCATCTTTTTGCAGAGTTCTGTTTTGCCAACACCGGTTGGCCCAAGGAACATGAAGGAGGCGAGTGGACGGTTTTCCCCGCTAAGGCCAGCCCTTTGCATCCGAACCGCATTGGCAACGGCGGTAAGAGCCTCGTCTTGGCCGCGGACTGATTTTCGTAACGTATCTTCCATGTGTATTAATTTTTCAACCTCACCAGCCATTAGTTTGTTGACAGGAATGCCGGTTGTACGAGACACAACACCTGCAATATCATCAGCGGTCACTGAGTCATGCACAAGGCTTCGTCCGTCTGTCGCCGAAACGGTTGCGTCTTCCTTTGGAAGCTTCAGCTCCAGGTTAGGTATGATCGAGTATCTGAGTTCACCAGCCCGAGCAAAGTTTCCTTCGCGTTGGGCCTGCTCAAGGTCAAGTCTGGAGCGTTCCAACTCTTCTTTGGTCTTCTTAATTTCGTCAATTTCTGCACGCTCTTTTTCCCATATCTCGTTCAACTTGCCAACCTCCTCTTGCTTCCCTTTCAAAAGTTCCTCAAGCTTTGCTCGACGCTCTTTACTAGCAATGTCCGTTTCTTTTCGCAAGGATTCCAATTCAATTTGTATCGTCATGATTTCTCGGTCAAGTTTCAAAATGGCATCGGGTTTGGATTCTTGTTGCAGCCGCAGCGCAGAAGCAGCCTCATCGACTAGATCAATGGCTTTATCAGGAAGAAAGCGGTCGGTTATGTACCTGTTACTGTACGTCGCAGCGGCCACCAGAGCTCCGTCCGTAATCCGAACTCCATGATGCACCTCATAACGGTCTTTAATTCCTCGAAGTATGGAGATAGTATCTGGAACGCTGGGCTCATCGACGAGAATAGCTTGAAATCGACGAGCTAAAGCGACATCCTTTTCAATTTGGCGATATTCATTCAGTGTAGTCGCACCACAGCATTGGAGCTCTCCTCTAGACAAGGCAGGTTTGAGAAGATTGCTTGCATCAATGCTACCTTCAGCCTTTCCTAGACCAAGAAGAGTGTGCAGCTCATCCACAAACAAAATGACACCTCCTTGTGCCTCGCCAACTTCTTTTAAAACTTTTTTCAATCTCTCCTCAAAGTCGCCTCTGAACTTCGCACCAGCAATGAGCTGGCCCAAGTCCAAAGAGATAACCCTTTTATTCTTTATACTCTCCGGTACGTCGCCCTGAACGATGCGTTGTGCCAATCCTTCAAGAACTGCCGTTTTCCCGGTACCCGCAGCTCCGATTAACACAGGATTGTTTTTCGTTCTTCGAGAAAGGATCTGAATTGTTCTGTGAATTTCTGCGTCACGGCCAATAACTGGGTCGAGCTTCCCATCTCTAGCTCTAGCTGTAAGATCGACCCCGAATTCTTCGAGGGCGGGTTTCTCTGGTTCTCCACCTAGGTTCATGCGGTGTGTGCCGCCGGGAGGATGTGGTCTGCCATTTGCATAGCCTCGAATTGAGCTGAGAGGAGAAGTAGTTCGAAGTGAAGAATTTAATATTGAAGGTGATCTGACGGGAGCTGTTATACGGCGTCTGGTAATCGGATAGGCCACTGCATTGGGACGAATACTTGTCTGGTTCCGCAGGACGAGCCGTTCGCCGGCGCCCAATATTCGTGAAGGAAGCATAGCACTCAATTGTTTCCAAGATTATTAATAATGAAATTCATCTGAAATTCATCTCCAAAAGTAGAAATAAGGTATCGAATACGAAAAGTTGCAGGATATTTATCCTGTGCTCATGGCAAGCACCTCCGAAAGCTCTCGAAGCTTCACTCACGCTCTGGAAGCTCTCGGGACTGATGGTCCGTGCAGTGGCTAGTCATGTGATGCGCTGACTCAGCGTGCATTGCTAGCGCCGTCCAGCTCCAACCTTCGAAAACGAAAATTTTGAAGCCCAACATTCGTGTCAACTTTCAAGTCACCCCTCACTCACACAAACAAACAGTCCTCCACTCTCACTCCTCACGACAATACTTCGTCAGAATGGGTTTCGCCGATTTTTCCGCAGACTCTGGCTTGGCCAGTAAGCACTCTTTGCTATTCGATTGTACATTCCTGGCTTTGGCTAATTAATCTGCCCAGTCGCCAACCACTTCTTCTCTACCCACAGCTATGTTGAGGGGTAAGTCAATCAATCTACTCTCTATCCCTAAACACCCACTGCACTGCATGTCCTTGTTTATGATGAGAAAAAATTGGTCCGTGTTGATGAGGCGGCTTAAGACCCCGCTACCTGACTAAAACACAATAGCGATTTCGCATTCCTGATTCTTCGCATTCAATACTGAGAACGTTTTGGAGAAAAATTTCATGGCCATTTTGTGTCTAACATGTCTACAGATTTGCTCCATCGCAGGCTGATGTTGTGACATACAAGGCTGTCAATGCCGCACCCGATGCTGCTAAATATCCTCATGTCGCTCGTTGGTACAAGCACATTGCCTCCTACGAGTCGGAGTTCTCTTCTTTACCAGGCGATTCCTCAAAGCCCTACACAGCTTATGGTCCAGAGAAGTCTGAGCTACCAGTGCAAACCAAGGCCGCTGCCGCTGAGGATGATGATGATATGGATCTCTTCGGCAGTGAATCTGAGGAAGAAGACCCCGAAGTTGTCGCTGAGAGAGAGAAGAGATTAGCTGAATACAAAGCTAAGAAGGCTGCCAAGCCCAAGCCAGCTGCTAAATCTATCGTCACATTGGAAGTTAAGCCTTGGGGTACGTACTGATTAACCCACTGTTTCAGCGGATCGAAAACTTACGCTTTTGCAGATGATGAGACCGATTTAGCTGAGATGGAGAAAAACGTCAGAGCTATTGAGAAGGACGGCCTTGTTTGGGGTGCTTCCAAACTGGTCCCTGTTGGTTTTGGTATCAAGAAATTGCAGCTCACTCTTGTCGTCGAAGATGAGAAGATTTCTCTCTCTGACCTCCAAGAGGAGATTGAGGCTGATGAGGATCATGTCCAGTCTACTGATATTGTAAGCATTCCTTTACTCCAAACCTTTGACCGGCTTGATGCTAATTGTACCGTAGGCTGCTATGCAAAAACTGTAAGCGTAGCAAATCAAGTAGATTGGTTATATTGATACCATCGACTCGAGGTGAAAACCCGATGTACGAAGCCACCCAGTATCTTACAAAATTTGAGACTGGCATGATAGAATGAAGTCCTAATAAAAAAATGACTGGTTATTTTCAAAGTATTTGTTCTTCCTACCGTAGAAACGTAGACCGTAGTGACCAATGCGCACATCAGCTTGACGGCGCCCAGGCCTTGACCTTGAAGTCTTGGCACCACTTATTCGCGAAGCATCAACCACAACAACCGGTCCAACGGCTTTGAGCTCCCCAGCCAGATTTTTATCCCCTTAGAAGTGATTCTCAATCCCATTGCCATGCCTGCAATGGCTCTCATCTCTCGCCTACTTACAACACTGGGCCTTCTTTTCCTTGCTCACGCGTAAGTGCAGGGCTTCCTCCTGACAATCTTCATCAAAGCTGACAGTCATTGAACCATAGTGGCTATTCAGCTCATGAGCATTCGGTTCTATATGGCGGCGCACGCCCAGTTCCCTTAGATATCTCCCTCGAGACCCTTGTCGCGATCGTTTTCATTATCTTCGGCCTTGTTCTTGGTGCTGAGAAACCGAAGCCTATAAGTTGGAGGGAATGGGCAGGTCAGATAGAGAAGGAGGGTGGTCTTGATAACCCGTTTCGCGGCTTGGAGGAGCGCACGTCGTTTCTGGATATTAGAGTATGTGGCCTACCCCGGTGTGCGGGTTTGCTGGACTGGCAACCGAATGCCTTCGCAGTCCGGGCGAATCGGTCTACAAGCCATGCTGCGAGATAAAAGAAGCGTGCTGACTGGACTTACATAGGCGAAAAGGAAGGAGTTTGCCGAGTGGAAAAAAGAAAAGAAGAGGCATCTACAAAACAATGAACGCAATTTCGCGGCGACGTCTGCTTGATAGTAGGTTGCCCCAAGAACACCGGTCCTACTTGATCATTTTGAGTTGACAGCTAGACTTGTAGTCTTCTCATTTCAGCTTCACTGTACATACCCATCTTCAGAGACTAATTGAGGCCTTACGTATCTCATGCCTATGCTACAAGCAATAGGGCTGTGCTGTGCTAGATACCAGGCCTGACAAAGCTATCAGAGTGCAGATTCGCTCCTCATTAGCGTTTGAGAAGTCGGGATTACAGTTGAGCAATTGCTAATATCGGATGGTTTCGCATCTCGCCATGCGGATGCAAAGATCGGTTCACTACAGCCTCAGAGAGGAAAATTTACAGCCATGATCCAAAGATTGTGGGTACTGGCGATTCATGCTCGGTTTCCCGTGGGAGTCGGGAACAGGCCGGAAGACAGATTGCAAGGGAATATAGCTCTTGCATAGCACGCTCCGCAAACCTCAGCCACAGAGACTTCCCAAGTGACTTCTCGTATATGTAAAGATCTACTATCAATCATCCTCAAATTAGGTATTCTAGCCGCACAATCGACACTAAGTATCCGCTTGTTCCATGGCTCGTGCGACGCTTCCAAGTCAACTAAGCCCCCCTATTACTAATGAAATTCCTGTACCCTGCTTATCTGGACGTCATGCGCGGCATATCCATACATTAATGGTTTGTGATATAGAACTGCCGCGCGGCACCACTCTAAACCCCGGCTTCTCCTGCCGCGGCTGGCCGAGTTTCGTCCTTGGCTTCTGTGGAGGTTGCGGTTGTCCACGTAACTAACAAATTAACAATAATGCGACCCATGGAGGGGGGCAATTTCACAGCAGAGGCGGAGCAGCGCGAGTGACCCAACCCGCCCTCCGAAGTTGGACAACGCTCCTTGTCCAAAGGTATGGATGGAACCCAAAAGTTATGTTTATTGAAGGTTACCAGAGGCCGACTTGCGTCACCCACACCTCTGCTAGAGAATTACGACTTGACTATATGCAGGATTCGAAGTAAGGCGTAAAAATCTCGCTGTTATAATATCTCTGCTCTAGTTCGTCGTGATGCTTGGACATAATCCCTCGACCTTACCAGAGGGATACTATTGTAGCAACTCCGAGAAGTCGCTGAAGGTCCTCATCAGGGATGTATGTAGTATATGTATGAAATGTTAATGTCTTTTTTCTGAAATTTGATATTAGCTAACTACCGAGCCTTTTGTTGTTATCCTGAGTTGAAGTACCTAGAGTTGTCAAAAAATAACATTTCATACCCCTAATGCTGTAACTATGCTAGGTCGAACGTCTTGTGGTTATCTAATTGATGAATTAATCATGTTTGTGGTTACATCAATCGCCATATAAAAATAAAAAAGACTCCGAGCTGCGCAAAGTAATATTCACCGGTCTCAGCAGAATTAGATCCTATAACTAAAAGGGATAGCTCGAGAACAACCCCGTAGAGGGACGATACACCTTGCGCCTATGTAATGGCGGAGTGTCATACTTATGATTGATGACTTGAGCCGTGGAGTCCAGTAAGGAGCTTGATAGCCTTCTTTGCCAAATACTTCGATACAGGACACGAGACTCATTTGATAAGCCACACCGGCCAGTCAAAACCACCAATACTGAAGCTGTGCTGCACTGCCACAGAAGTAGCGACCGATTGTACTGCGTCTAGAAAAAAGATGCTCAGTAGTTGGAAATTTTCAATTCTCAGACGCTGGAGGTGGTGATTTTCGAGGTTTCCTCCGCAGGGAAGCTGACGGGTACTAGGTGCCAGTTTTCATTTCCACAAAATCTGAAATCATGGCCCATTTCTCTGCCTCCGATTGTTGCTCCGCTTCTGCTTTGGACAAAGGGGTATCCTTCCAAGCATCGGCATGGTTACTGTGAGGTTGGCTCTGAGTCGATAATAACGCATTTGTAAGGTGTTGAGCTTGATTTCCTGACCACTTAATCTTGTCCATTCAGCAGCAATTTCGGTCCAAGTCTTCTGTCCTTCGTTTCGTAAACGAAAAAGAGCCTTGTCGGCTTCGGAGGCTTCTTGAAGGCTCGTTGGGACGGCCATTCGTTTCTTCTTGACTTTCTTACTAGGGCTGGGAACAACCCCGTCGGAGCCGTACTCGTTGTTGACCACTTTCTCGCGATTTTGCGGGGTAGCGGGGGCCTATATCCAGATATTAGCCAGATACACAGCTGCCGAGGGAAATGAAACCCAGATATAGAAACATACCTCGGTGGCCCGGCTATTAGAGTCTCCCTCCATGGTTGATAGTCGAAGTCGTGGGTATTTATAGGATTAAGAACGTGATCGAATTGAAAGAATCCATGCTTCTTGTGTTGTTGAAGTAGAAGGAGTGCGATAAACAAGGAAGGTGGTGTGTAGACTTGAGAAAGAGAAAGGAGAGGTAAACACAGCAAGGTCTACGGAATCACACACAGCATGGAAAGAACTTCCCTCCTCTCAGGACCATTATGTGGTGAGTCTTTGTATTACTCGGCGCCTGGAGTGTTCCAGCTAGGGTGATAGTAGCCATCAAAGCATTTTTGCAAGACAAACACAATTTTCAGGCTGGTAGTCGGGAAAGATCAGAGTATTCTGGGACATTCCATACAAGCGGCCTAGCCAGTAGGGCATGTCTGGTGGTGCTCACTTGATTCTGGTTCTCTGCTACCTCGAAAGTCTTGATAGGTATCACTGGATTTACTGGAATAGAATCAGTCGCTAATCTCACCGACTTTCGGCAAGAACATAGATCAGAAAAGTCGAGTATAATCTCCCTTGATGCTGCAGATGGGCCTAAGCAAAATTTTAATGGAAGGTCTTTCACTTCCCGCAATGTTCGCGACATGAGGATTTTTATCGGCAAAGCTGAAAGGGTATCATAACTTCAACCTCGTATGGAACGTAGATCCCAATGCATCCCTGTCACCTCTCGCCATAGGCACATAGAGCTTTAGTAAAGTGGAGAGCTGAGCATGCACAACAGGCCCGTCGGTGGGATACCGTGAAGTGGAGACCTAGAGCATCTTGTCAAGACGTAGCGCGATCTCATGTATCGTCTTGCTGGCCGTCCTTGGATAGACATGGTCTTGGGTCTCAGGTGTATCTTTCGGAAGATATTCACGGCTGAATCGAGTAGTTGCAGACACTTTCGAGGAAAACAAGACTCGGTTGACCGGTCTATTGATTCCATTCCTTATAGATGAATCAATATGGAGTGTGTGGAAGACGCTTGAAACTCTTCGTCCATAGCATGGATGATCCAGGTGGATCGGTCTAGACAGCGCCTGACGTTTCGGACGTTGCAGGATGGCGGTTGGGAAGGTTCCAAGCTTCTCAGCTGTTTCGCCACGTTGCTGCCTCGCAACACTAAGGAGGGTCCAACCGGGCGATGGAGGCGCAAAACAGGTTGCAAGTTGCAGAGGTGACAGATTTATTAATATAGGTACTGTACATACGGAGTATACGGAGTACTGTAGTAACAACTAGAGGCCTGCGAGTGAGTCAGGAGAGAACGCGCGATGGAGTTTGTTGCGTTGGAAAGAAAAGTAGAATTGGGGGCCAAGGATTCCGCGGGTTTCTAGCAGTGGGTCGAGTGCTGCTATTAATAGCGCCACGGGAGCCGGATCGGCAAAAGATCAACGACAGCAGGTTACAGCATCGTCGTGCATTTGGTAATATTGAATAATGCAATCTGGTATTACTGTATATTTCCACTCCGAGGGATTATTGCTGTGCTGTGATTGGCGGTGACTCGCTGATGGCGTGGTCTGTGTCTCCGGAGGGGCCCGATTGATAGTACGGAGTATACAGACATTATTACGGAGAACAAGAGGACAGTGCCGCTTGAAGGTTCGTTGTGCTTGTCAGTGGATGAAGGATGAAACTGGTGTCACCATCCCAAAGGGCCAAGAGTTCTCCGGATAATGGCAAGAGAAATGAGGCAAAGAGGGCAAGAGTCCAGTTACTAGTGCTCTCATCCATGATCTCACTAACAATGGCATTTAGCACGGGCCCTGATCGTATTCATTCAGAGTCTCGCCTTTATTATTATGGACGCAGCGGAGTCCGGACTGGCGAGTGAGCTCCTCGGGGCCAAGAATTGATACGGAGAAACATGTTGGATGCTGGGCTGTCAAAATGCCGCAAAGACAAAGCTTTGTTCGCCATGACGAAGTGCCTCATCCTGATGCCTGTCGTGGTCTTGGAGGTGTGACTCTGAGATAATATTATCAGGACACATACGATACCTGGGAGTCTGGGACGGTTGCATAGCGTTTGGCCACCACTCTCGGAACACAGCCGCCTTTAATACGCCGTACTCGGCAATGCCATCCAACATCACTGAGATAATAATAATCTAGCAGATTGGCGGCTGAGCGGTTCAATCGGCGAGGTTCGCTGGTGGTATGGACCGTGAGATAGCCAAAGATGCCGTGTATGTGCATACATATTAGAGGGATTTTGCAAGCGAATTCCTACCAAATGTGGGCCCTGAAACAGCCCAAATAGGAAAGTAGTGGAACTCACCCCCTGCTCCTGGGTGCTTATAGCATGTATTCACTTTCTGTTCAAGTATCCCACATTTAATAGGACTGTTGAAAATTTGAACAGAACAGTAGGAAGTTAAAGTAATTCTATAATTTCAAATAGATCTAGAGTAATGATCAAGAGCTGTAAGTTCACATCTTAATCACAGTCATATAGCATTTTTAATTATCTAACATACTGTCATGCCAGGCTAGCTAGCCATATGTAGTTAGTCTCGTATGCCTTCTCTCTATATAAGGGCATACAATCCCACACCCTCATCTTGCTACCTAGTGATGAGCTCTGCTTAACTTCTTTACATAGCTCAGATATATGCTATATCCTACATCTCTTCTATCATTCCTCACCAGTAGTAACTATTTTATCTTTATTATATGTCTTTAATCTAGTTCTCTAATCTAGATCTTACAGTTCTCATTACTTTAAAAGAGAATGATCTGTAAAGCAGAATTTTCATATACTATTCTTTATAAGAATAAATAATATTCTTTCTATAAAAAATTACTCTTAACTTCTTTAATTATTAAATAAGTTATTAAAATCTTAAATTAAGATGACTATTAGTATTAATAATCTCTCTTAAGAGTAAACTAATAAAATCTTATTCTCTATCATATAAACTCTCTCTAAAATTTAATATAGTAGATTATTAAAATAAAAGATATCTCTCTTATATATAAAAGAGATTACTAAGAAGTCTTCTATATCTTCTTTAATAGCTAGAAGCATATTATATGATTTAAAAGCAGTCATATTTAAATAAGTAGAATTTAATAAAAAGATTATCTTATAGAAAGAACTTAAGAATGCTTAATAGCTACTATATATTAAAGAGCTTTATAAATAAGTAATTAAAGCTAAATAAGCTCTAAGAAAAGAAGCATCTATTTCTAAGCTTACTCATATAGTTTCTACTACTAAATCTTATTTTAAATAGTAAAATTCTTTAGAAGAAGCATCTATAATATCTATATTCTTTAGATTATTATATAGAGTATTTTCTATAAGATATATAAATTATATCTTAAATATAAGATAAAAGACTTCTAAAGCTGTAGTTCTTTAAATTACTTTCTTTATAAAATTATCATGAAGTATAGTTACTATCTAATAATATGAATAGTAATAAGACTTTAAGCTATAAGAATATTATTAAATTTAAAATAAAAAACATGCATGAACTAAAAGACTTTCTTACTTAAAGTTATAACTTCTATAGATATAACTATAGCTACTTTTATAATTATAAAGAGTATTAAGTACTTAAAGCTATATAATATTTAAATATCTAACTATTATAGAAGTAAGAATTTTATATTTCTATACTTCTAATACTCTCATTATAAATAGTCTTAGAGAACTAGATAAGAAATCAGATTATAAATCTAAAATAAGCTTACAAGATCTCTTAGATATAATATAAGAAGACTTATTAACATAAAAGTTAAAGTATTCATAATTTTATACACATACTAGAGATATATAAGTATTATTTGCATAAATCTTATACTAAAAGATAAAAAATAATATATTTATATATAAAGATTCTTTCTAATATACATGCTAAGTTTAATAAATTTATAAAAAAAGCTAATTTTCTATTATATAATATATTAATATCTTATCTCTTAAATGCAGAGAATAACATGCTAGCTTAACAGGTACTGTTAAAGAGATTAAAACTAAAAAATAACATTAAATATAAGTTAAAAGATAGCAGTAGTAATAATTTAAATTATAAAAAGTATAAATACTTATAATAAAAAGAGTTAGATAGTAATAGCTTATGATGTAATTATCATAAATAATAGAAATATATTACAGCTAACTGCTAAGCTTTTAAAAAAATTAAAGAGATAAATAAGAAAAAGACATGAGATAAGAAAAATTTAAAAAACTAGTTAAAAGAGCTCTAATCATTACTATAGCTTTTAATATTAGTAAAGAATAATGAAATCTAATATAATTTCTTATTATAGTGCAGATTTTTATCTCAAAGAAACTATAAATAATACTAATCTTGATAAACTCTAAAGCTAAAGCTAACTTTATTAATAATCTTTAAATTAAAGAATTTAATCTAGAGATTAATATGTTAGATTAAAGAATGATTAAGACTATCAGTAGTCATCATGTGTGTATTTTTAATTATATTAACTATAATATTAGCATTATTAATAGCTAGCAGAAAACATAAATCACTTTATATAAATTTTAGATTATTAAGCTTAAAGACTATAACATGATATTAAAGTTCTTCTAGCTTTAGAATATTAATCTCTTAATAAATTAAGCAGAAGATAACTGGACATATTATTAAAATAATTTAAATATTAAATATAAATTCTCTTTAACTCTTACTATCTGTTATTTAAATATTAAGATAAATATTATAAGTACTAAGAATACTACTAATAAACTTCTTAGTAAAGCTAGTATGTACTTAATTCATCTTATATTAAATTTAAAGTTACATGTTTAGTTACTAGCACTTAATTAGATAAAGTTTAGTAATATTCTTACAGATTTATCTAACTTTATTAAATTATGAGCACATCTCTTCTTAGAGAAAGTAGCAGATAACTTATATTATAGACTATATATAAAACATGTAATTAAAGTAAAACTAGAAAAGAAATTCTTATTTCTACTAATTTATAATCTCTTAGAAACAGAGCTAGAAGTCTTATGTAAATATTTTATAGCTATACTAGATAAAGAGTAAATTTCTCTCTTAAAATTACTCACAGGAGCTTTTATATTATTTATATTAAAGAAAGATAATAATCTCAGACTTTGCATGAATTATAGATAGTTAAATTATATTATTATTAAAAATAAGTATTCATTACTACTTATTATTAAGAGTCTTAACTATCTTAATAATATAAAAGTCTTCTTAAAGTGTAATCTTTATAATATTTATTATTATATAGATATTAAGCAGAAAGACTACTAGCTGATAGTATTCTGAATCTGATATAATTATTATAAATTTAATATCATGCTATTCAGCCTCATAAATGCTCTAGCTATATTTCAAGTCTATATTAACAAGATACTTGCTAATATTCTGAATAATTTCATTATAGTATATTTTAATAATATTCTTATCTTTTTAAACTCATTAGAAAAGCATAAAATGCATGTTTAGACTGTAATAAAGTATCTAAATTATATTAATCTATATATAAAAAATAGTAAATGCAAATTTATAATAGATTAAGTATTATTCTTAGATTTTATGATTAAATTAGATAGCATATTAATAAAGTAAAATTAAATACAGATTATTATTAAATAATCTATACTTAAAAGCATTAAGAATGTTCTTATATTCTTAAGATTTATAAATTTTTATTATAGATTTATTAAAGTATATTTCAGAATTGCTAACTCTTTTTATAAACTTATTAAAAAAGAGAAGAAGAGCTAATTAAAGATATCTTTTATATAAATAGATAATATTTAAGTTATATTTAATTAACTAAAGAGCATCTTTATCTTAGCTTTACTTCTTATATATTTTAATACTAGAAAAAAATTCTTCTAGAAATTAATGCATCTATATTTACTATAGCAGAAATTCTATTATAGTTAGAAGATAATAAACTCTAGCATCTCATTATTTACTATAGTTATAAACTTATTAATATAGAAACATATTATAACATGCATGATAAGAAACTTCTTACTATAATTACTTCTTTCAAGTACTAGAGATACTATCTAAAAAAAGTTAGTATTTAGTAACTATCTTATCTAATCATGCTAATCTTTAATATTTTATAATAATAAAAATGTTAAATTAATATCAGGTAAGATGAGCAGAGACAACTTAAGTGCATATAACTTTATTTTCTTATATTATTTAAATAAATTTAATCTAGCAGATATATTTAGTTATTATACTAATTATACTAAATTATTTCATGATAAAATGATACTTTCTACTTTATAAAAAAAGCTTTAGCATGAAGTAAAAATAGAATAATCTAATAAAATTCTAAAATCATTCTAAATTCTAGCTAACTATATATAGATGTATAATAAGAAATATAAAGTAGTTTTCTATTCTTCTGTAAATTCTTTTATATTTTCTAAAATATAAGATATAAAAAATAATAACTCTTCTATTATAGAATAGCATCTTTTATACTTTTATTAATTCTCTAATAATATTAGAGATTTTTCTAGAAGTCTTGTGTCATAATTTATAGTAAATGCTATACTAGCTACTAAAATAGCTTATTCTAATCTATTTAACTCTCTCATATCTCTACTCAGACAGGTTCAAGATCTAGATTCATTCATTAAAACATAAAAAATAGAGATTACAGATTCAGAAGAAAAGTTTAAAGCTAAAGAATTAATCTAAATTATTAATAATAAAATTCTCCAGATTAATAATTATATCTTTATACCAGCATAAATAATACTAATTATAGAAATTCTATATATAAATCATAATAACTTATAAGAAGATCATTTTAAAGTGAAATGAATAATTAAAATAATTTATAAGAAGTATTATTAGCATGAACTCTCAAGAGATATTATAAACTATATACACACATGTGATGTATGTCAGCATATTAAGTCTTATTACTATAAATTATATGATAAATTAGATATTATTCTAATACTCACATAACTCTTTAAGATTATTTTCATAAACTTTATTACTAGACTTCTAGCTAGCTAATAAAAAAAATCTGCTTATGATGTAATTCTAGTTATTATTAACATCTTTACTAAATTCTCTCTATATATCTCATGTAGAAAGAAATGCATAGTCAAGAACTTAGCAGAAATCTGCTATAAGCATATTTTTATAGTCTTTAATATATCTAAGATTATAGTATCAGACTAAGATTCATTATTTATAAGTAAATATTAATTAACTCTTTACTTTTATTTTAAAGTATATTATAAGCTTTCTACTACTTTCTATCTCTAAATAAATAAATAAATAAAATAATAAAATCAGATCTTGAAACATTATCTAAGATGCTTTATAAATTTTAATCAAGATAACTGAGTTTAATGACTTCTAATAATATAGCATATATATAATTAGTTAATGCATAGCTTAATCAGAGTCATTTCTACTATAGCTCTCATGAATTTTCATTCAGAGCTACAGATTAATATCTTAAAATCTCTAGAAAGATTAGCTATGAAAGCTATTAATAGAATAGAATTCTTTATAAATATATGCTAATAGCTCATAATATATCTTAAATCTGCTTATTAAGCTTAGAAATTCTACTATAATAAGAAGCACACTATAAAAAGCTTTTAACTTGAAAATTTAATTATACTTAATATAAAGAATCTTAACATGCTATATCTAGCTTGTAAATTAGATTACTAACATATTAGATTATTTAAAATAATAAAGATATGAGATAAGTAATTATATAAGCTCTAACTCTTACTAAGTTATCAGAATATACATTCTATTTTTCATGTTTTACTATTAAAGACATATAATAAGAGAGAAAATGTATCTATACTACCAGAACCAGAACTAATTAATGATACTGAAGAGTTTTTAATAAAAGAAATCTTAAAATCTCATACTTGCAGAAATAAGAAGAAATATCTAATTAGATAAGCAGACTAAATACTAGAAAATAACATCTGAGAATCTAAAGAGCATATTATTAATACTAAAATTTATAATAACTTTCTTAAGCAAGAAGAGAGATAATAGCAGCTTTAATCTAATTTATAAAAGTATTAGAAATCTAATAGATAATCTTTTTATAATTATAGTCATACTCTTTTCTTATTACTTTTTCTTTTATTAGATTTTTATAAGAGATTTTAATAAGATGACTACACATGAAAAAAAGCAGAACTAAAATAAAGCTAGATTTTTTAGTCTAAAGACTTATATAGTATTTAAAAGCTTAAAAAGCAGTAAAGTCATATCATAATAAGTAAAAAACTAACTTATTCTTTAGAATTAGAGATTATAACAGTAATGCTAATATATCTAATTATTATTACTTTACTCTTAAATTCACACATTCTAATCTACTAGATTATGCTTTTAATAGTGCTTTAAGACATGCTAAGCATGTCAGAACATCTCTAGCTACTTAATAATATAATAATAAGTCTACTTCTAGATAAGAGATAAAGAGAGCAGATCTAAACTTCTAACTTCTCTTTAGTCTCTTTAAACTCAGAGTATAACTTCTTATTCTTAAAGAAAGAAGCATTCAGATTACTTTCTAATAAAGTTACTTATTATACTAAAAATAATAATTAGTATCTTATTAAGCAGAAAAGAATAATAATATTAGAAAAAGAGAACTTATAATTACATGTCTTATACTTATCTAAAATATTATTAACTGAACTAATAAATTCTAAAATATAGAATATTACTTCTACTCTCTTCTTCTTCTTCTTCTCTTTCTTAGTTTTAATAAATTCTACTAGAGCATTCTTTATCTTTATATTAGAGAAGATCTTAAATAAGATAGCTAAGTCCGTATCTGCTTTCTTTACTAAAAAAGCAGTATTAGCATATATACTATCTAATAAATAATATTATAAATACTAAACTTATCTGAGAAACTTTCTAAGTACTTAGAAAAGAGTTATTCTAAAATTATCTCTCTAAGAAGACTAGAAGTCTTTACTTTCTTATTCTTCTTCTCTATTTCTTGCAGGTTAGATAACTCAGAATAAGTTACTTTAACTACATATTACTGCTCAGTACTCTTATAGATAATAGTAATTACATATTTTAATCTCTACTAATATCTTAGCACTAGCATCTTTCTGACTAACTTCATGAGAAGCTAGTAATTTAATCTAGATATCTAATCAAGATACTTAGCTAAGATAACTATCATATATAGAATAGAGAGTTTATTTAGCTTAAGATAAGCAAACTATTAATAATATATTAGCTTCTGAAAGATATCTTAAGTAATAATTAATAAAATATATTATGATATAAGATTACTGAAGATTACAGCAGTAATCACATTATCTTTCATAATTAAAGAACATATAAATATTTAATAACTTAATAAAGTAAGTGAGATATTTTTCACATGAGAGCTTACTATAAAATGTATTAGTAAGCTTTCTAAAAGTAGTAGTTAATATGAAAATAGATATGAAATATTATCAAGATCTATATGCAGATGCATATAAATTTTTAAAGATGAAGAAAGTGTATTAGCATAGTATTACTGTAGAATTTTTAATATAAGAAAGACTTCAGACAGATTAACTAGAATGATTAGCAGTTTAAAATATAAGAAGAATGCAAAGTCATGCATGAAATTATTAAATTCATTAATAAATTCATTAACAAGCATTAAATTTATAAATAAATTAATCAAGAATCATTAAATTCATTAATAAATACATTAATAATGTGTTTAAAATAATGTCATAGACTTTAAAGTCTTGATAAAACATTAAAACAGTATATTCATCCTTCATAAACAGTATTATTAAATAAAATTATTAAGAATTAAAGAACATAATACTTTAATTATTAATAATTTACTACTAATAATAATTTAAATAGAATATCGGATTAGATAAACTATGATTCTGTATTACTAAAGTTATCTCTTCTTTAATTCTTAATAAATATTAACTGAATACTTATGCAATTATAATAAAGTTAGAAGTTATTATAATAAAGAAACTCAAACTCTTATATATAATAATACTTAAAGAAAAAAGAAAAATTTTCATCTTACTATCACACACATAATATTTATATATAATAATTAGATATAGTTCTAATTACTTTAAAATATTATCTTACTTTTATATTTTCTGTCTTATTCATCTTATCAGCTTAACTAGTAATAATACTAGCTAATCATGCTAAACTAAATTAATTAATACACTAATAATACATCACATCACATCTTATATAAGTATATTCTGATATCTCTAGTAATATATATAGTATTAGCTTCTTATGCTGCTTGCTTTAATGCTGAAGACTGGAATCTTAGAATTATTAAGATTAACTTTCTACTAGAAAGAAGATAATTATTATGCTAGACTAGCTAGTCATATGTAGTTAGTCTCATATGCTTTCTCTCTATATAAGAGCATATAATCTCATACTCTCATCTTATTCTCTAGTAATAAGCTTTGCTTAACTTCTTTATATAGCTCAGATATATGCTATATTCTACATCTCTTCTATCATTTCTTACTAGTAGTAACTATTCTGTCTTTATTATACATCTTTAGTCTAGTTCTCTGATCTAGATCTCACACTTCTTTACTATCTCCAGTTCTTTTACAGATATTTAGTATAATAATGGGTGTCTGATATTCTAATTTAGATTTACTTTCAGATTTAGTATAATCTTATAGTCTACATTTAACTAGTATAAGAGTAGTTTATTAGATTTAAATTTCAGAAAGACTGTTCTTTAAGAATATAGATAGTTAGATAACTTAATCTCTAGTTCTTTATCTTCATTACTCTCATCTGCTTTATTAATTTCTTTCTACTACCAGACAGAATTCTCAGCATCTTATTTATTATAAATAATCTGATTTAACTTATTTAGAATAAGCATATAATAAGTTTTAGTCTTCTTTATATAATAGTAAAAGATAGCTTTTTTAATGAAAGCTAGATCTATATTTTCTAATTTATTTAAATATTTAGCTAAGCTAGAGTTATATTTCTTTTCTTAAATCTATCTTTTCTATCATTTCTCTTCTTTTCAGACATCTTGCAGATCATGATTAAATAGCTAACTCATTTTTTCTAAGTTATTTATCTAGTTACTAGTCTTCATCACGAAGCTATTCATCAAACTTAGTTTTTATAAAATTCAGACTATTTACTACTAATTAATAAGTTAAATGATTTTAACTTAATATCTTTAAGAATTTTAGTAGAATAGAGATACTATTAGTCATGTTAAATCTTTTATTTTATCAGTTTATCTCTATAATCTATATTTACCTACTTATTAAAATCTGGATCTAGCTGCTAGAGAATGATGTGTGATATCATTTTATTAATTTCTTTTCATATCTTATTCTAAAGACTTTACTTCTCTAGCTAAATTAATTACTAATTTCAGATATCTAGCTAAACATCTTACTATATCAGCTATTTTCTTCTAATAATTATTTAATATTACTTCAAGTAAGTAATCGGTATGGGAACTTTTTAAAAGAATCAGTCATTAATTCATAAGTAAAAAAAGATTACATGAGTAATAAGAAAATCTATTTTTTTATTAAATCTATAAGTCTTTATAGCCTGTGATAAGAAAATAATATGTGCTTTAAAAACTCTGATAATATTTATTACTAGCTGAGTATTAATAAAAACAGTACTGTTTGCTCTAGTATTAATAAGAAACTTAATAAGAACTGTAAATTTATTAATAACTACTCTGCTACTTATAAGAAATAGCTTTCTACTAATAAATTAAGATAAGTCTAGTTTCTCTAAAGATATTTTATAATCTAAGATGAAGACTTCTCTTAGACTTTCTTATTTTCTAAAACTAGCTATAACTTATAAATATTAGCATCATTTCTTTTTTATAAGTAGTTATGAATAACATAATCTATTTTTTTATAGTAATAATACTAAATATTCTTCATTCAGTCTATCTTTTCTTCAGACTTTATCTTAGAAATAGTAACTGATTTTAATTTTTTATTATTATTATAAAGACTCCAGAATCTTCAGCTCCCATTATTTTCTTTATTCTTATTTATTTCTCTACTGTGAATAATTTGCAAGATATTAATGAACTTAAAACAAATTTTCTGAAATTTCTTAAAGATTTTAGTAGTTATATGAGTTATGGCTATTATTTTCTAAAGTTTAAATAATAGCTTGATTATGAAGTTATTTTTATAGAATTTCTGTGAGATCTTAGTCTTATCTGTTAAATAAAGAAAGTTAGTTATAAAGACATGATAGTTCTTCTTATTCTTCATGAGAAGTTAATAATAATCATTCTTAACATTTTATAAGTAGTTTAAATTCTTATATATTTTAGTCAGATAAGTGAAAACTTTCTCTATAATTATATATGTTTCTGAATAATTCTATCTTATTTACAGAATAATATGTTCTGCTATATTTCTATTAGTATGATTCTCTATATATATAATCTTACTATCTTCTATAAGAAAATAATCTGCATTTTCTTATAGCTTATTATGTATTTAGAATATTTAATGCTTAAATTTAGACTCTTTATTATTAGTAAGATATTTCAGATTATTAATCTTGACTAATCTTCTTTCATAACACATCAGAAACAGATTATTATTATTATCTCTTATTAGATAGATCTTGAAGAGTTATTCTTAGTAGTTATTTCTTTTAAAAATTAATATCTCTATCTATTAATTCTTTCTCTTATTAGTTTCTTTCATAGTCTCTACTTATTAGTTTACATGTACATACTTATTAATATTATAATTAATTACTGCTTTAACTGTCTCTCATAATTTTTCTAAATTATTTATAATTAACTACATGAACTATTCTCTATTAATAACTTGATAATAATTCTTATTATTAAATAATAGTACTTATAACAGGTATTTATTTTCTGCTGCTACATGAGATTTAGCTATTTTATTAATAGCTTTTTTAAATTCTTCATGCTAATTATGTTTACTAATATGCCTCATCAGACTAATATTAAATTAATAAAAGAAGAGTAACTTTTAATTATAAAGTTAATAAGAGTAAAAGAAATAATGAAGAATCTTTTAGTCTAATAATATGCTTAAGCTAGATACAGATTTACTGCTAGACTAGATAATAAAACTCAAGAAGACTAAAAGATAATAAAAAGAAAAGAGATTTAGAAAAGAGAAAGATTATATACACACATGAATTATAAAGAAAGTTCTGAGCTCTAGCTTACTGATTTATTATAGTAATTACCTGTTACCTGCCTGCTGGTTGTGGTAGTTGTCTGGTTCTAGAATTATGAGTTATCTAATCTGATTATTAATCTTCCAGATTCTAACATGCATGCTTTATCTAAGGCTTTTATGCAATAGTATTTATGCTTTATGAAATCAGAAATATATAAGATTCTTCTCTATTTAATATTACAGAATTATAAATATTTAAATTATAATAAGCTCTTGAATAAGCTTATATTTTATCTCTTACTTGCATGTCTCTTAATTCTGCACTGGCATGTTAATCTACAACACTTTTTTAAATAAAGTATCTCTTATTTAAGTCTGGTTTTTAATAATATAATTACTTATTTAACTGAGTAATGTAAGAATTATCTTTTTTAAAATTTAAATTAATTAAATCATGTGCAGTTAGAATATTATAGTAGAGTAATTAATGCTCAGAAAGAAAGTAATATAATCTGAAGATTTATTAATAGCATAATTCTAAAGATCTGCAGACTAATGAAGAATTAGCAAGTATACTATTCAGAATATAAGTATTATCATGATATTAAGTTTTAGAGTATTATTACATCTGATGAATTAGTTTCATTACTATATAGTTCTGAGCTAGAAAGTGCTGGGAACTGATATCTATTTCAGAAGAGTAAGATTAAGAAGAAGATAGTAGAGACTCTTAAGAGATTAGATATTTCTATTAAGAACTACTTATATCTGTATGAAGATCTAGCATATATAATATTAAATATGACTTTGAGATTTTATAAGAAATTATGAAGTGTGAGATCTAGATCAGAAAACTAGACTAAAAATGTATAATGAAGATAGAATAGTCACTACTAGTGAGAAATAATAGAAGAGATGTAGAATATAGCATATATCTAAGCTATGTAAAGAAGTTAAGCAGAGCTCATCACTAGATAGCAAGATAAGAATGTGAGATTATATATTCTTATATAGAGAGAAGACATATGAGACTAATTACATATAGCTAGCTAGTCTAACATGATAATTATCTTCTTTCTAGTAGAAAGTTAATCTTAATAACTTTAAGATTCTAGTCTTTAGTACTAAAGCAAGCAGTATAAGAAGCTAGTACTATATATATTACTAAAAATATTAAAATATGCTTATATAAGATATAATGCAGTGTACTCGTTAATATGTTAACTAATTTAGTTTAGCATGATTAGCTAGCATTATTACTAGTTAAGCTAATGAAATAGATGAGATGAAAAATATAAAAATAGAGTAATATTCTAAAATAGTTAGAACTATATCTGATTATTATATATAAATATTATATGCATGATGACAAGATGAAAATTTTTCTTTCTTCTTTAAGTATTATTATATATAAAAGTTCAAGTCTCTTTACTATAATAGCTTCTAACTTTACTGTAATTATATAAGTATCCAGTTAATACTCATTAAGAATTAAAGAAGAGATGACTTTAGTAATACAGAATTATAATTTATCTAGTTTAATACTCTATTTAAATTATTATTAGTAGTAAATTATTAATGATTAAAGCATTATATTCTTTAATTCTTGATGATTTTATTTAATAATACTGTTTATGAAGAATGAACATGCTATTTTAATGTTTTATCAAGACTTTAGAGTCTGTGATATTATTTTAAACATATTATTAATGCATTTATTAATAAATTTAATAATTCTTAATTAATTTACTTGTGAATTTAATGCTTGTTAATGAATTTATTAATGAATTTAATAATTTTATGTGTGACTTTATACTCTTCTTATATTCTGAACTACTAATTACTTTAGTTAATCTATCTGAAGTCTTTCTTATATTAAAAACTCTATAATAATATTATGCTAGCATATTTCTTCTATCTTTAAAAGTTTATATATATCTGTATATAGATCTTGATGATATTTCACATCTGTTTTTATATTAATTACTACTTTTAGAAAGCTTATTAACATATTTTATAATAAGTCTTCATGTAAAAAATATCTTACTTACTTTATTAAGTTATTAAATATTTATATATCTTCTAATTATAAAAGACAGTATAATTACTGCTGTAATCTTCAGCAGTCTTATATTATAATATATCTTATTAATTATTACTTGAAATATCTTTCAGAAGCTAATATATTATTAATAATTTACTTACTTTAAGCTAGATAAACTCTTTATCCTGCATGTAATAGTTATCTTAGTTAAATATCTTAATTAGACATCTAAATTAAATTATCAGCTTCTTATAAAGTTAATCAGAAAGATACTAATATTAAGATATTAGCAGAGATTAGAATATGTAGTTATTATTATCTATAAGAATGCTAAGCAGTAACATGTGATTAAAGCAGCTTATTCTAAGTTATCTAATCTGTAAGAGATAGAAAAGAAAAATGAGAAAGTAAAGACTTCTAGCTTTCTTAAAGAGATGATTTTAGAGTAACTCTCTTTTAAATACTTAGAAAGTTTCTTAGATAAGTTTAGTATTCATGATATTATTTATTAGATAGCATATATGCTAATACTACTTTTTTAGTAAAGAAAGTAAATATAAACTTAATCATTTTATTTAAGATTTTTTCTGATATAAAGATAAAGAATACTCTGGTGAAATTTATTAAAGCTAAGAAGAAGAAAAAGAAGAAGAAGAAAGTAGAAGTAATATTTTATATTTTAGAATTTATTAATTTAGCTAATAACATTTTAGATAAGTATAAGACACATGATTATAAGTTCTCTTTTTCTAGTATTATTATTCTTTTCTATCTGATAAGATACTAATTATTATTTTTAGCATGATAGATAACTTTATCAGAGAGTAATCTAAATGCTTCTCTCTCTGAGAGCAAGAAGTTATACTCTAAATCTAAAGAGATTAAAGAGAAGTTAGAAGTTCAGATTACTCTCTTTATCTCTTATCTAAAGCAGATCTGTTATTATATTACTAAGTAATCAGAAATATTCTAATATACTTAGCATGTCTTAAAGCACTATTAAGAGCATAATCTAGTAGATTAGAGTATGTGAATTTAAAAATAAAGTAGTAATAATTAGACATATTAACATTCTATTATAATCTTTAATTTTAAAGAATAAGTTAGTTTTTTACTTATTATAATATAGCTTTATTACTTTTTAAGCTTTTAGATACTATATGAGTCTTTAGACTAAAAAATTTAGCTTTATTTTAATTCTATCTTTTTTCATGTATAGTCATCTTATTAAAATCTCTTATAAAAATTCAGTAAGAGAAAAAGTAGCAAGAAAAGAGTATAACTATAATTATAAGAAGATTATTTATTAGATTTCTAATACTTTTATAGATTAGACTAAAGCTACTATTATCTTTCTTTTTGCTTAAGAAAGTTATTATAGACTTTAGTATTAATAATATGCTCTTCAGATTTTCAGATGTTATTTTTTAGTATTCAGTCTGCTTATTTAATTAGATATTTCTTCTTACTTCTATGAGTATAAGATTTTAAGATTTCTTTTATTAAAAACTCTTCAGTGTCATTAATTAGTTCTGGTTCTGGTAATATAGATATGTTTTCTTTCTTATTATATATCTTTAACAGTAAAATATGAAAAATAGAATATATGCTCTAATAACTTGATAAGAGTTAAAGCTTATATAATTACTTATCTCATATCTTTATTATTTTAAATAATCTAATATATTAGTGATTTAATTTATGAGCTAAATATAGCATGTTAAGATTCTTTATATTAAGTATAACTAAATCTCTAAGTTAAAAGCTTTTTATAGTATGCTTCTTATTATAATAGAATTTCTAAGCTTAATAAGCAGATTTAAGATGTGTTATAAGCTATTAGTATATATTTATAAAGAATTCTACTCTATTAGTAGCTTTCACAGCTAATCTTTCTAAAAATTTTAAGATATTAATCTATAACTTTAGATAAAAACTCATGAGAGCTATAGCAGAAATAACTTTAGTTAAGCTATATATTAACTAATTATATATATACTCGTATTATTAGAAGTCATTAAATTTAGTTATCTTAATTAAAATTTATAAAGTATCTTAAATAATATTTTAAGATCTGATTTTATTATTCTGTTTATTTATCTGTTTAAGAATGAAAAGTAGTAGAAAGCTTACAGTATACTTTAAAATAGAAATAAAGAATTAACTAATACTTGCTTATAAATAATAAATCTTAATCTGATATTATAATCTTAGACATATTAAAAACTATGAAAATATACTTATAGCAGATTTCTGCTAAGTTCTTAGCTATGTATTTCTTCCTGTATGAGATGTATAGAGAGAATTTAATAAAGATATTAATAATGACTAGAATCATATTATAAGCAGACTCTTTCTATTAGCTAGCTAGAAGTCTAATAATAAAGTTTATAAAAATAATCTTAAAGAGTTATATGAGCATTAGAATGATGCTTAATTCATTATATAATTTATAATAATAAGACTTAATATGCTGACATATATTATATATATGTATATAATTTATAACATTTCTCAAGAATTCATGCTAATAATACATTTTATAGATTATCTTAATTATTTATTTCATTCTGAAATAGTCTTCTTGCAGATTATTATAATTTATACACAGAATTTCTATAATTAGTACTATTTATGCTAATATAAAGATATAGTTATTAATTTAGAGAATTTTATTATTAATAGTTTAGATTAACTCTTTAGCTTTAAACTTTTTTTCTAAACCTGCAATCTCTGCTTTTCATATTTTAATAAATAAGTCTAGATCTTAAATCTATCTGAGTAGAGATGTGAGAGAGTCAGATAGATTAGAATAAGCTATTTTAGTAACTAGTGTAGTATTTACTATGAATTATGATATAAGACTTCTAGAAAGATCTCTAATATTATTAGAGAGTTAGTAGAAGCATGAAAGATGCTATTCTATAGTAAAAGAGTTATTATCTTCTATATCTTATATTTTAGAAGATATGAGAGAATTTATAGAAGAATAGAAAACTGCTTTATATTTCTTATCATACATCTATGCATAGTTAGCTAGAATTTAGAATAATTTCAGAATCTTATTAAATCATTCTATTTTTACTTCATGCTAAAGCTTTTTCTGTAAAGTAGAAAGCATTATCTTATTATAAAATAATTTAGTATAATTAATATAACAGCTAGGTGCATCTGCCGGATTAAATTTACTTAAGTAGTATAAAAGAATAAAGTTATATATACTAAGTATTTCTGCTCATCTTGTCTGGTATTAGTTTAATATTTTTATTATCATAAAATATTAAAGATTAGCATGATTAGATAAGATAGTTATTAAATGCTAGCTCTCTTTCAGATAGTATCTTTAGTACTTAAAAGAAGTAACTATAATAAGAAGTTTCTTATCATACATGTTATAACACATCTTCATGTTAATAAGTTTACAGCTATAGTAAATAATGAAATGTTAGAGTTTATTATTTTCTAATTATAATAGAATTTCTGCTATAGCAAATATAGATGCATTGATTTCTAGAAGAATCTTTTTTCTAATATTAAAATATATAAGAAGTGAAGCTGAGATAAAGATATTTTTTAATTAGTTAAATATGATTTAGATATTATCTATTTATATAAAAAATATTTTTAGTTAGCTCTTCTTCTCTTTTTTAATGAGTTTATAAAAAGAGTTAGTAATTCTGAAATATGCTTTAATAAATCTGTAGTAAAAATTTGTAAATCTTAAGAATGCAAGAATATTCTTAATACTTTTAAGTACAGACTATTTAATAATAATCTATATTTAATTTTGCTCTATTAATATGCTATCTAATTTAATTATAAAATCTAAGAATGATATTTAATCTGTTATGAATTTGCATTTGCTGTTTTTTATATATAGATTAATATAATCTAGATATTTTATTACAATCTGAACATGCATCTTATGCTTCTCTAATAAGTTTAAGAAGATGAGAATATTATTAAGATATATTATAATGAAATTATTTAGAATATTAGCAAGTATCTTATTAATATAGACTTGAAACATAGCCAGAGCATTTATAAGACTAAATAGCATGATATTAAATTTATAATAATTATATTAGATTTAGAACATCATCAGCTAGTAGTTTTTCTGCTTAATATCTATATAATAATAGATATTATGAAGATCACACTTTAAGAAGACTTTTATATTATTAAAATAATTAAGACTCTTAGTAATGAGTAATAATAAATGCCTGTTCTTAATAATAATGTAATTTAACTATCTATAATTCATATAAAGTCTAAGATTATTATCTTTCTTTAGCATAAATAGTATAGAAGCTTTTATAAGTAATTTTAAGAGAGAAATTTATTCTTTATCTAGTATAGCTATAAGATATTTACATAAGATTTCCAGCTCTGTTTCTGAGAGATTATAAATTAGTAGAAATAAGAGTTTCTTTTCTAATTTTACTTTAATTACATGTTCTATATATGATCTGCAATGTGAATCATCTGTTACTTTCTCTAAGAAGAGATATGCTCATGATTTAATAAAATTAGATAAATCTGTAAGAATATTACTAAACTTTATCTAATTAAGCACTAGTAATTAAATATATGACTCTAAATTTAATATAAGATGAATTAAGTATATACTAGCTTTACTGAGAAGTTTATTAATAACATTCTCAGTACTCATGATATTTATCTTAATATCTAAATAATAAGTAGTAAGAATTAAAGAAAATTTATACTTAATATTTAGACTATTTTAATGATATGTCCAGTCATTTTCTGTCTAATTCATCAAGAGATTAATATTCTAAAGCTAGGGAAATTCTAATATCATGTTATAGTCTTTAAGCTTAATAATCTGAAATTTATGCAGAGTAATTTATGTTTTCTGCTAGCTATTAATAATGCTAATATTACAGTTAACATGACTAAAAGTACACACATAATAACTACTAATAGTCTTAATTATTCTTTAGTCTAATGTGTTAATCTCTAGATTAAATTCTTTAGCTTAGAGATTATTAATAAAGTTAGCTTTAGCTTCAGAATTTATCAAGATTAGTACTATTTATAGTCTCTTTAGAATAGAAATCTGCACTATAATGAGAAATTACATCAGGCTTTATTATTCTTTACTAATATTAAGAGTCACAGCAGTAATCAGAGTTCTTTTAACTAGTTTTTTAACTTTTTCTTATCTCATATTTCTTTCTTATTTATCTCTTTGATTTTTTTAAGAGCTTGATAGTTAGTCATGATATGTTTCTGTTATTTATAATAATTACATCATAAGCTATCATTATCTAACTCTTTTTATTACAGATATTTATACTTTTTATAATTTAAATTATTACTATTACTGTTTTCTAACTTATATTTAATATTATTTTTTAATTTTAATTTCTTTAATAGCATCTGTTAAGCTGGCATGTTATTCTCTGCATTTAAGAGATAAGATATTAACATGTTATATGATAGGAAATTAGCTTTTTTCATGAATTTATTAAACTTAGCATGTATATTAAAGAGAATCTTTATATATAGATGTATTATTCTTTATCTTTTAATATAAGATTCATGCAAATGATACTTATATATCTCTAGTATGTGTATGAAATTATAAATACTTTAACTTTTATATTAATAAGTCTTCTTGTATTATATCTAAGAGATCTTGTAAGCTTATTTTAGATTTATAATCTGATCTCTTATCTAGTTCTCTAAGACTGTTCATGATAAGAGTGTTAGAAGTATAGAAATATGAAATTTCTACTTCTATAGTAGTTAGATATTTAAATATTATATAGCTTTAAGTATTTAATGCTCTTTATAATCATGAAAGTAGCTATAGTTATATCTATAGAAGTTATAACTTTAAGTAAGAAAGTCTTTCAGTTCATGCATGTTTTTTACTTTAAACTTAATAATATTCTTATAGCTTAAAGTCTTGCTACTGTTTATATTATTAGATAGTAACTATATTTATGATGATTTCATGAAGAAAGTAATTTAGAAAGCTGCAGCTTTAAAAGTCTTTTATCTTATATCTAAAATATAATTTATACATTCTATAGAAAATACTTTATGTGATAATCTGAAGAGTATAGATGTTATAGATGCTTCTTCTAAAAAGTTTTGCTATTTAAGATAAGATTTAATAGCAGAAATTATATAAGTAAGCTTAGAAATAAATACTTCTTTTTCAGAGCTTGTTTAACTTTAATTACTTATTTATAAAGCTCTTTAATATGTAGTAGTCATTAAATATTCTTAAGTTCTCTCTATAAGATAATCTTTTTATTAGATTCTGCTTATTTAGATATGACTGCTTCTAGATTATATAATATGCTTTTAGTTACTAAAGAAGATATAGAGAACTTCTAATAATCTCTTTCACATGTGAAAGAGATGTTTTTTATTTTAATAATCTGCTATATTAAATTCTGAAGAGAATTTATATAATAAAGAATGAGATTTTGCTAGTTTGCTCTTGAGAGAGATTATTAACACTGGTAATCATCTTAATTTAAGATTTTAATAACTTATTTAATAATTAGAGAAGTTAAGAGTAACTTTTTATAGAAAGAATATTATTTATTCTTATAAAGAATAATGTGTGAAAATTCTGCTTCACAGACTATTCTCTTTTAAAATAATAAGAACTATGAGATCTAAATCAGAAAACTAGACTAAAGATATATAATGAAGATAGAATAGTTGCTACTAATGAGAAATAATAGAAGAGATGTAGAATATAGCATATATCTGAGCTATATAAAGAAGTTAAGCAGAGCTCATTACTAGATAGCAAGATGAGAGTGTGGGATTATATGCTCTTATATAGAGAGAAGATGTATGAGACTAACTATATATAGCTAGCTAGTCTGGCATGACATGAAGAGATTAGCTTTAATTAAGACAGCACAGATTTAATAAGAAGATGTTAAGAAGAAGAATTACTATAAAACATATGTTTAGTTACATTTAATCTTATTAGAGATTAAATGTATTTTTACTTAAGCTGCAGATTAGAAGCTCTCTAGTTGCTAGATACTATATTATATTATGTCTACTGATTAATATAATAATCTGTCTGTGTGAAAATCAGATTACAGTGAAATTTAAATGCATGCCACTAATATTAGCTGAATATTTTAGATAAGTAGTAGAGAGAGTGAAGAAGAGAATGAAGAAGAGAATGAAGAAGAATATATAATTTAGTAAAATAGCTTTTTAAACTACAGAATATTATAAAGTAAATTAATCAGTTATTTCATTATTTTTCTTATATTATCTTACAAGTGTAATTTAAAGATTAATCAGATTAATTTCCTATCTAATCTTCTCACATAAAAAAGTTATAATATTTTATTATACTATAATCTGAATACATCATTAAATTAAATAGTTATCTTCTTATATTTATCTTTTATCTTCTTACTTCTTTCTCATCTTTATTAATAGCTTTAAAATATTCTTCATATGCTCATCTCTACATGTTACTGAGCTCTTTATCTTCTTTAAATTCTCATTCAGACTCTTTATCATCTCTTGAAGAGCTGAATTTAAAGACTAGTTTATCATATAAGCTATTAAATCAGTTATTTTTGTTATTTTTTTATTCAAGTCTGTAATTAATTTACTCATAATTTCTAGCACTTTATTTAAATTCTTCTTCTTCTTCTTCTTCTTCTTCTTCTTGCTAGAGCTGCTTTATACTATAGAAGAATTCTCATAATCTAAGCTTTCTTTATTACTTTTATTAGTACATCTTCTCTTTAATATCTTCTTTATTAAATTAATTATAATTTGCTTGTAACTTTCTTGAATTATTCTCTGCTTAGCTTTCTTTACTTAAATAGCTTCTTGTTTCTGATGCTTAATATCATTAAGAAATTTAATTCATTTATTAAGAGCTTGCTTAAGATTAGTTTCTATAATTATAATATCTGATTTCTTAATCATCTTCTTAATAATTTAATATCTCTTTTTAATTATCTTTTGAATTATAGTATCAGATGATTTAACAGTGTGTTAAAAGATATTCTCATAAAAGTCTTAAATAGATATAGCTTAATTCTTTTTTAATCTTATGAAAATATCATAATTTGCACTATCTTATTTAAGTATTTTAAGATACTCATCATCTATTAGCTTTACAGCTAAGCTTCTTACTTTTTTATTAATTCTCTTAATGTTCTTTTAAATACTTTTCATGATTTTACTAATTATTTAGATTTCAGATGCTAAGCTAGAGATTAAAGAGCTTTGCAGTAATTACTCTAATGAATTCTCTGATAAATTCTCTAATAAATTCTCTGATGAATTATTAGTTAAATTCTCTAGTGAACTCTCTAGTAAATAATTTTGCACATTTTTAATTATTTTAGCTATCTAATTTACTTGTAAATCTGTTTGTAAATTTGCTGTATAAGCTGCTGAAAAGTTAGCTAGCTCATAATTATGATTTATTAGCTGTGAATAGTGAAAATTTAGTAGTATGAAGAGATTAATTAGTGAATTCAGTCATAAAGCTTCTGATATAAAGATAGATGATTATTTAAATTCACCATCTCATCTATTATCTTGTTAAAGAAGATTTGATATCTTCATATTTAATAATAATAGCACTCTTTCTGAGTATGTGTGAGGTCTAGATCAGGAAACTAGACTAAAGATGTATAATAAAGGCAGAATAGTTGCTACTAGTAAGAAATAATAGAAGAGATGTAGAATATAGCATATATCTGAGCTATGTAAAGAAGTTAAGCAGAGCTCATTACTAGATAGTAAGATGAGAGTGTGAGATTATATGCTCTTATATAAAGAGAAGATGTATAAGACTAACTACATATGACTAGCTAGTCTGGCATGATAATTACTCTCTTTCTAGTAGAAAATTAATCTTAATAATTCTAAGATTTCAGTCTCCAGTACTAAAGCAAGTAGTATAAGAAGCTAGCATTATATATATTACTGAAGATATTAGAATATGCTTATATAAGATGTAATGCAGTGCATCTGTTAGTGTATTAACTAATTTAGTTTAGCATGATTAGCTAGTATTATTACTAGTTAAGCTAGTAAGATAAGTGAGATGAAAAATATAAAAGTAAGATGATATCTTAAAGTAATTAGAACTATATCTGATTATTATATATAGATATTATATATATGATGATGAGATGAAAATTTTTCTTTCTTCTTTAAGCATTATTATATATAAGAGTTTAAGTTTCTTTATTATAATAGCTTCTAACTTTGTTATAATTATGTAAGTATCTGGTTAATACTTATTAAGAATTAAAAAAGAGATAACTTTAGTAATACAGAATTATAATTTATTTAGTCTGATATTTTATTTAAATTATTATTAGCAGTAAATCATTAATGATTAAAGCATTATGTTCTTTAATTCTTGATAATTTTATTTAATAATACTATTTATAAAGAATGAATATGCTATTTTAATGTTTCACTAAGACTTTAAAGTCTGTAATGTTATTTTAAATGTGTTATTAATATATTTATTAATGAATTTAATGATTCTTGATTAATTTACTTATAAATTTAATGCTTGTTAATGAATTTATTAATGAATTTAATAATTTTATGTGTGACTTTATATTCTTCTTATGTTCTGGACTGCTAATTATTCTAGTTAATCTATCTGAGATTTTTCTTATATTAAAAATCCTGCAGTAATATCACACTAGCATACTTCTTTTATTTTTAAGAATTTATATATATCTGTATATAGATCTTGATAATATTTTATATCTGTTTTTATATTAACTACTACTTTTAAAAAGCTTACTAATATGTTTTATAGTAAGTCTTCATGTGAAAAATATCTTGTTTACTTTACTAAGCTATTAAATATTTATGTATCTTCTAGTTATAAAAGACAGTATGATTACTACTGTAATTTTTAGTAATCTTGTATCATGATATATCTTATTAATTATTACTTAAGATGTCTTTCAGAAGCTAATATGTTATTAATAATTTACTTACTTCAAGCTAAATAAACTCTCTGCTCTATATATAATAATTATCTTAATTAAGTATTTTAGTCGGATATCTAAGCTAAATTATTAGTTTCTCATGAAGTTAGTTAGAAAGATACTAGTGTTAAGATATTAGCAGAGATTAGAACATGCAGTTACTACTACTTATAAGAATGCTAAGTAGTAATATATGATTAAAGTAGCTCATTCTGAATTATTTAATCTGCAAGAGATAGAGAAGAAGAATGAGAGAGTAAAGACTTCTAGTTCTCTTAAAGAGATAATCTTAGAGTAATTCTCTTCTAAGCACTTAGAGAGTTTCTCAGATAAGTTTAGTATTTATAATATTATTTATCAGATAGTATATATACTAATATCACTCTTTTTAGTAGAGAAAGTAGATATAGACTTGATTATTTTATTTAAGATTTTCTTTAATATAAAGATAAAGAATGCTCTAATAAAATTTATTAAAGCTAAGAAGAAGAAGAAGAAGAAGAAGAGAGTAAGTAATATTTTATATCTTAGAATTTATTAGTTTAGCTAATAATATTCTGGATAAGTATAAGATACATGATTATAAGTTCTCTTTTTCTAATATTACTATTCTTTTTTATCTGATAAGATACTAATTATTATTTTTAGCATAATAAATAACTCTGTCAGAAAGTAATCTGAATGCTTCTCTCTTTAAGAGTAAGAAGTTATACTTTAAGTTTAAAGAGATTAAAGAGAAGTTAGAAGTCTGAACTGCTTTCTTTATTTCTTATTTAAAGCAGACTTATTATCATATTATTAAGTAATTAGAAATGTTTTAACATACTTAGCATGTCTTGAAGTATTATTAAGAGCATAATCTAGCAGATTAGAGCATGTGAATTTAGAAGTAAAGTAGTAATAATTAGACATATTAGTATTCTGTTATAATCTCTAATTTTAAAAAATAAGTTAATTTTTTACTTATTATAATATAATTTTATTACTTTTTAAGCTTTTAAATACTATGTAAGTCTTTAGACTGAAAAATCTAGCTTTATTTTAGTTCTGTTTTTTTCATATGTAGTTATCTTATTAAAATCTTTTATAAAAATCTAGTAAGAGAAAAAGTAGTGAGAAAAGAGTATAACTATAATTATAAGAGAGTTATCTATTAGATCTCTAATACTTTTATAAGTTAGACTAAAGCTGCTATTATCTCTTTTCTTGCTTAAGAAAGTTATTATAGATTTTAATATTAATAATATGCTCTTTAGATTTCAGATATTATTTTCTAATATTTAGTCTACTTATTTAATCAGATATTTCTTTTTATTTTTACAAGTATGGGATTTCAAGATTTCTTTTATTAAAAACTCTTTAATATTATTAATCAGTTCTGATTCTGATTAAATAGATATGTTTTCTCTCTTATTATATATCTCTAATAGTAAAACATGAAAAATAGAATATATGCTTTAATAACTTAGTAGAAGTTAGAGCTTATATAATTACTTACTTTATATCTTTATTATTTTAAATAATTTAATATATTAGTGATTTAATTTATAAGCTGAGCATAGCATGTTAAGATTCTTTATATTAAGCATAATTAAATTCTTAAGTTAAAAGCTTTTTGCAGTATGCTTCTTATCATAGTAGAATTTCTAAACTTAATAAGCAGATTTAAAATGTATTATGAGCTATTAGTATATATTTATAAAGAATTCTGCTCTGTTAGTAGCTTTTATAACTAGTTTTTTTAGAGATTTTAAGATATTAATCTATAGCTTCAGATAGAAACTCATGAGAACTACAGCAGGAATAACTTTAATTAAGCTATGCATTAACTAATTATATATATGCTATATTATTAAAAGTTATTAAATTTAGTTATCTTAATTAAAATTTATAAAGTATCTTAGATAATGTTTTAAGATCTGATTTTATTATTTTATTTATTCATTCATTTAAGAATAAAAAGCAGTAGAAAGCTTATAGCATACTTTAAAATAGAAGTAAAGAGTTAATTAATACTTGCTTATAAATAATAAATCTTAATCTAATACTATAGTCTTAGGCATATTAAAAACTATAAAAATATACTTATAGTAGATTTTTGCTAAGTTCTCAGTCATGTATTTCTTTCTGCATGGAATGTATAGAGAGAATTTAATGAAGATATTAATAATGACTAGAATTATATTATAAGCAGACTCTTTCTATTAGCTAGCTAGAAGTCTAGTAATAAAGTTCATGAAAATAATCTTAAAGAATTATATGAGTATTAAAATAATATCTAATTTATCATATGATTTATGATAATAAGACTTAATATACTGATATATATCACATGTGTATATATAGTTTGTAATATTTCTTAAGAGTTCATGCTAATAATACTTCTCACAGATTATCTTAATTATTTATTTTACTTTAAAATAATTTTCTTATAAGTTATTATAATTTATATACAGGATTTCTATAATTAGTATTATTTATGCTAGTATAAAGATATGATTATTAATCTAGAGAATTTTATTATTAATAGTTCAGATTAATTCTTTAGCTTTAAACTTTTCTTCTAAATCTATAATCTCTGCTTTTTATGTTTTAATGAATAAATCTAGATCTTGAATCTGTCTGAATAGAGATATAAGAAAGTTAGATAGATTAGAATAAGCTGTTTTAATAGCTAGTATAGCATTTACTATGAATCATGATACAAGACTTCTAGAAAGATTTCTAATATTATTAAAGAATTAGTAGAAGTATGAAAGATGCTATTCTGCAGTAGAAAAGTCATTATCTTCTATATTTTATATTTTAGAAAATATAGAAGAATTTGCAGAAGAACAGAAAACTACTTTATATTTCTTATTATACACTTATATATAGTTAGCTAGAATTCAGAATGATTTTAAAATCTTATTAAATCATTCTATTTTTATTTTATGTTAAAGCTTTTTCTATAAAGTAGAAAGCATTATCTTACTATGAAATAATTTAGTATAATTAGCATAATAACTGAATGCATCTGTCAGATTAAATTTGCTTAAGTAGTATAAAAGAATAAAGTTATATGCACTAAATATCTCTGCTCATCTTATCTAATATTAGTTTAATATTTTTATTATTATAAAATATTAAAGATTAGCATAATTAGATAAGATAGTTACTAGATGCTGGCTTTCTTTCAGATAGTATCTCTAGTACTTAAAAGAAGTAATTATAATAAGAAGTTTCTTATCATGCATGTTATAATACATCTCTGTATTAATAAGTTTACAGCTGTAGTAGGTAATGAAATGCTAGAGTTTATTATCTTCTAACTATAATAGAATTTCTACTATAGTAAATATAAATGCATTAATTTCCAGAAGAATCTTTTTTCTAATATTAAAATATATAAGAAGTAAAGCTAAGATAAAGACATTCTTTAATTAGTTAAATATAACTTAAGTATTATTTATTCATATAAAAGACATCTTTAGTTAGCTCTTCTTCTCTTCTTTAGTAAGTTTATAAAGAAGATTAGTAATTCTAAAATATGCTTTAATGAATCTGTAATAAAAATTTACAAATCTTAAGAATGTAAAAACATTCTTAATACTTTTAGATATAGATTATTTAATGATGATCTGTATTTAATTTTACTTTATTAATATGTTATCTAGTTTAATCATAAAATCTAAGAATAATACTTAATCTGTTATAAATTTACATTTGCTATCTTTTATATATAGATTAGCATAATCTAGATACTTTATTATAGTCTGAATGTACATCTTATGCTTCTCTAATAAGTTTAAGAAGATGAGAATATTATTAAGATATACTATAATAAAATTGTCCAGAATATCAGTAAGCATCTTATTAATATAGACTTGAAACATAGCTAGAATATTCATGAGATTAAATAATATGATATTAAATTTATAATAATTATATCAGATTTAGAATATCATCAGCTAGTAGTCTTTCTGCTTAATATTTATATAATAATAGATATTATGAAGATTATACTTTAAGAAGACTTTTATATTATTAAGACAGTTAAGACTCTTAGTAATAAGCAGTAATAAATGCTTATTCTTAATAATAATATAATTTAACTATCTATAATTTATATAAAATCTGAAATTATTATTTTTTTTAGCATAAATAGTATAGAAGCTCCTGTAGGTGATTTTAAGAGAAAAATCTATTTTTTATTTAGTGCAGTTATAAGATATTTATATAAGACTTCTAGCTTTATTTTTAAGAGATTATAAATTAGTAGAAATAAGAGTTTCTTTTCTGATTTTACTTTAATTACATGTTTTATATATAGTCTGTAACATGAATTATCTGCTACTTTCTCTAAGAAGAGATATGCTCATGATTTAATAAAGCTAGATAAATCTGCAGAAATATTACTAAACTTTATTTAATTAAATGCTAGTAGCTAAACATGTGACTTTAGATTTAATATAAGATAAATTAAGTATATACTAGCTCTATTAAGAAGTTTATTAGTAGCATTTTCAGCACTTATAATATCTATCTTAATATCTAAATAATAGATAGTAAGAATTAGAGAGAATTTATACTTAATGTTTAAATTATTTTAATAATATGTTCAGTCATCTTCTGTCTAATTTATTAAGAAATTAATATTCTGAAGTTAGAAGAATCTTAATATCATATTATAGTCTTTAAGCTTAATAATTTAAAATTTATGCAGAGTGATTTATATTTTCTGCTGGCTATTAGTAGTATTAATATTATAGTTAATATGACTAAAAGTGTGCATATGATGACTACTGATAGTCTTAATCATTCTTTAGTCTAATATATTAATCTCTAGACTAAATTCTTTAGTCTAGAGATTATTAATAAAGTTAGCTTTAACTTCAGAGTTCATTAAGATTAGCATTATTTATAGCTTCTTTAGAATAGAAATCTGCATTATAATAAGAAATTATATCAGACTTTACTATTCTTTACTAATATTAAGAATTATAGTAGCAGTTAGAGCTCTCTTAACTAGTTTTTTAACTTTTTCTTATCTCATGTCTCTTTCTTATTTATCTCTTTAATTTTTTTAAGAGCTTGATAGTTAGCTATGATATATTCTTATTATTTATAATAATTATATTATGAGTTATTATTATTTAACTTTTTTATTATAAGTATTTATGCTTTTTATAATTTGAATTATTACTACTGTTATCTTTTAACTTATATTTAGTATTATTTTTTAATTTTAATTTCTTTAATAGCATCTGTTAAGCCAGCATGTTATTCTCTGTATTTAAGAGATGAGATATTAACATGTTATATGATAGAAAATCAGCTTTTTTCATAAATTTATTAAACTTAAGCACATATATTAGAAAGAATCTTTATATATAGATACATTATTCTTTATCTTTCAGTATAAGATTTATATAAATAATACTTATATATCTCTAATATATATGTAAAATCATGAATACTTTAACTTTTATATTAGCAAGTCTTCTTATATTATATTTAAGAGATCTTATAAGCTTATTCTAAATTTATAATCTAATCTCTTATTTAGTTCTCTAAAACTATTTATAATAAGAGTGTTAGAAGTATAGAAATATGAAATTTTTACTTCTATAGTAATTAGATATTTAAATATTATATAGCTTTAAGTACTTAATACTCTTCATGATCATGAAAGTAGCTATAGTTATATCTATAGAAGTTATAACTTTAAGTAAGAAAGTCTTTTAATTTACACATGTTTTTTACTTTAAACTTAATAATATTTTTATAACTTAGAGTCTTATTATTATTTATATTATCAGATAATGATTATACTCATGATAATTTTATGAAGAAAGTAGTTTAAAGAACTGCAGCTTCAGAAGTCTCTTGTCTTATACTTAAGATATAATTTATATATCTCATAGAAAATACTTTATATGATAATCTGAAGAATATAGATATTATAGATATCTCTTCTAAAGAGTTTTATTATTTAAGATAAGATTTAGTAGCAGAAACTACATGAGTAAGCTTAGAAGTAGATACTTTTTTTCTCAGAGCTTATTTAGTTTTAATTACTTATTTATAGAGCTTTTTAATATGTAGTAGCTATTAAGTATTCTTAAGTTCTCTCTATAAGATAATCTCTTTATCAGATTCTACTTATTTAGATATAATTACTTCTAGATTATATGATATACTTCTAGCTACTAAAGAAGATATAGAGAACTTCTTAGTAATTTCTTTTATATATAAGAGAGATATCTTTTATTTTAATAATCTATTATATTAAGTTTTAGAGAGAGTTTATGCAGTAGAGAATGAGATTTTATTAGTTTATTCTTAAAAGAAATTATTAGTATTAGTAGTTATTTTAATTTAAGATTTTAATAACTTATTTAATAGTTAGAGAAGTTAAGAGTAACTTTTTATAGAAAGAATATTATTTATTTTTATAAAGAATAGTATGTGAAAATTCTGCTTTATGAATCATTCTCTTTTAAAGTAATGAGAACTATGAGATCTAGATCAAAAAACTAGACTAAAGATATATAATAAAGACAGAATAGTTACTACTAGTAAGAAATAATAGAAGAGATGTAGAATATAATATATATCTGAGTTATGTAAAGAAGTTAAGCAGAGCTTATTACTAGATAGTAAGATGAGAATGTGAGATTATATATTCTTATATAGAGAGAAGACATACAAGACTAACTACATATAACTAGCTAGCCTAGCATGACAAGAAGTATCTGAAAGCTAATCTAAATAAAGAATTTATTATTTTATTAAATGCATCTTTTATCTCTTCTATTCTAATTACTTATAATAAAGCTAAGCTATGATTCTACATGAACTACTACTAGCTTAATATTATTATAAAATAGAACACATACTTATTACTTCTAATTAATAAATTAATAAAAAGATTACAGAATATGAAATTCTTTACTAAGCTTAATATTTATTAAGACTTTTATTACATCTAAATAAACTTAGAGTCTAAAGATCTTATTATCTTCTATATTAGATATAATAACTATAAATACAGAATAATTCTGTTTAGACTAAGTAATAAGCTGAATATCTTTTAAAGATTTATGAATAATATTTTTTTAATTATATGAACTAGTTCATGATTAGATTTATTAATAATCTGCTGATTTATAGTAAGACTCTTAAAGAATATAAAGAACATGTATAAAAAGTACTTAATCAGCTAGCTAAGAATAAGCTACAAGCTAGTATAAGTAAAAATAAGTTCAGTATATAGTAAATTAAATTTTTAGACTTTATTATTACTACTAAAGATATTAAGATGAATTCTGAAAAGATTAAGATTATTACTAACTAAAGAACATTCATTACTATAATTAAAATACTTTTTTTCTTAAAATTCTATAACTTCTACTAGTAATTTATAAAAACTTATAGTTAAATTATGAAAGTACTATATTAACTTATTAGAAAAAATTAATCATTTTACTAGATAGAAAAATATTAAAAAATCTTTAATAAGCTAAAAGAGATCTTAATAAATATATTAGTTCTCCAGTACTATAATTTATAATGTGAGATTTAGATAAAAATAGACATCTTGAATGAAATTATGATTAGAATACTCTTATAAAAGTTTTCTAAAAATTAATAATATCTGATAGTCTTTTATTTCATCTTCATAACTAATACTAAATAAAACTATAACATTTATAATAAAGAGATATTAGCTATTATTCATATATTTAAGAAATAATATGCAGAGCTTAGTGAACTATATTAGAAAGAAAGATTCAGAATTCTAACTAATTATTAAGCTCTAAAGTATTTCATAATAAAAAATAGACTTAATATCTGCTAGATAAGATAAGTTAAGTTTCTCTCTTAGTTTTACTTTAAGATTAAATATTATTTAAGAAAGAAGAATATTCTAGTAGATACTTTAAATAAATCTAAAGAGAAAATAAAGAATAAGAATTATGAGCAAGTACTGCTTAAATTAGAATATCTAAACTTAAAAATTTAAGTAGAACTAACACTATTTAAATTAAAAACTGTAATTAAGTAAATCTGTAAATTAAATAAAAATATAAAGAAATTCTTACAAGTTACTTCTAACTCTATAATCTAAACATGAGACTAGAAGAAAATACTCTGCTATTAAAAATAAATAATTATATTTATTAAAAAGATTCAGATCTAATTATATAGCTTCTTAAGAAAATACATAAATAACTCTTCATAGCATATTTAGATAAGAAAAAGATTATGACTCTAGTCAGTAGCTAATTCTATTAGTTATTCATGTAGAAAGATACTAAATACTATATTAGTAACTGCCTAATCTACTAAAGAATTAAAATATTATAAGATAAGACTTTTAGATTATTATAGCTACTGCTCATTCCTCTCTAATCTTAATAGCATATTTTTATAGACTTTATAAATATACTAATAACTAAAGAAGAACATGATGTGTTACTAATTATTATTAATGTACTAAGTAAGAAGTTATTATTCTTATTTATTATTTAAGAGATGAATATAAAGAAACTTTATAAGCTGTTTTTAAAACATTTCTACTACTATTATAGAGCTCTAGAAAGTATAGTCTTAAATTAAGAATCTTAGTTTATATTAGACTTCTAAAATAAGTTTATTAAAGACTTAAGAATTAAGCTGAAGTTATTTACTATATACTATCTGCAGATAGATAAGTAAATAGAAATTATTAATTAATATCTAATTATATGATTATAATTATATATAATATATTATTAGAATAACTAAAATCAGTTACTGCTACTCATGAATCACATCATGAAACTATTATTATATATGTTAATAGAACTAACTCTCTTTAGTATGATATTAGAATTTAAACTATAAATCTTATTTAACTAGTAACTACTTCCTGCAGGAATCTTAAAGATAGAGAAGCTTAATTATTAAAATATTCAGAAAAGAATATAGAGAATAAAAGTAGTTTAGAAATAAATCTAAAAGAGAATGAAGTATGTTTAGAAAGTTATAAGAAAATAGACTAATTAATATTATCATGAATCTAACTTTATAATTAAAGATAAGATGTTTCTTTTTCTAAAGAAATATCTTATAAATTACTTAAGTTACAAGCTTGCTAAATAAAATACTAAACTCTTTAAAATTATAAAAAAGATAGATTATAGCTATTATCTAGTTTTATTATCTAGTATATAAATTTATAATATCTTCTTTTTAGATAAGCTATAAAAAGCTATAAATAACTCACTATCTGATCAAGAGTATAAAGAATTAGAATCTGTAGTAATTAATAAAGATAATAAATAAGAAGTAAAGTAAATACTTATATACTAAAAGCATTATAAAAAGCTATAGTATAAAGTTAGATAAAAAGAATTTAATGCTAATAATTAATAATATTCTATAAGAAACTTTAAAAATATGTTATATTTTATATAAGAATTTTATATAATTAATCTATAATAATCAGAGCTATTACTATGCTTAAAGAAATGAATAGTAATCTATAAGTAAAATAAGAATCTATCGGACTATAGAAAGAATAATCTTCTAGCATAAGAGCATGTCTAGTACTTTAAGAAGAGATAATATTAGAATCTAGAAGATTAATAACTAGATTAGATAACTCATAATTCTAGAATCAGATAATTATTATAATTAGCAGATAGATAACAGATAATTACTGTGATAAATCAGTAAGCTAGGACTTAGAGCTTTCTTTATAATTCATGTGTGTATATAATCTTTCTCTTCTCCAGATCCCTCTTTTCTTCATCATCTTTCAGTCTTCTCAAGTTTTGTTACCTAGTCTGGCAGTAAACCTGCGCCTAGCTTGAGCATATCAATGCAGATTAAATTTAAATTAAGTAAATAGAATAAGCAGGTGAATTTAGAGCACAGGTAAAGATTCTTTAGCTTTTTTAGATAGAAGCATCAGAGCTAGTGAGATAATAATCATAGTATAAGCTGCTATAGTACTAAAAGTAGCTGCAGCTATAGCTAATCTGTTTCTCTTCTCATTATTCATGATAACTATCCCCAGATGAGTTCAAAATTCAAATTCCTGTATATATTTAAACTAGCTTTCTAATTCTGAGGCTTTTCAAATTTAATGTAGGAGCTTCTATTTTTCATTCTAATTTAAAAAACACCAAATACCCTTCTTTACAAAAATCCACTTCCAAAATTTACAAGTGGAAATATATGTGCGACGGTGGCTTGGGTTTTAAACCTGTTCAGGAAGTTGATCAGCACCCCACATTCAGTAGGAAGTTTCTTGCAAAATCCCTCTATTATCTGTATGTATAGACACCGTACTGTACCTAGGCTCGGAGGTCCTCCATCTTCTTGAGAATTACCAAGCTTCCAGCCAAGAGACGAGCAGTTCGAAAAAGTGCGCGTCAGGGCGTACACGACGAGCATAATCAAAGAAAATGCCGAGAGAACGCCAGAGAAGCCAGAAGAGAGCCCTGCCCCCCAGCCTTCGTTGACGAGTCGCCTGCCAAGCAGTGCCGGTGGGACTTTTCCGAAACATCGCGATGCTGGTCCCCGTCTGTTCTGGCTGGACGGTGGACTCTCTCTGTCGCTTCAGCCCACTGTGGACCCGCCACTTTCTCTAATCCCGGCAAGTGATTTGCCCTGAACGGTAGTGGACTGGCCGGGACTCCAATTTTTTATGTTTTATTTTTTCTCACTTTGTTTTTGGGTGTGATGCTGTTATGGCCGATTGTCATTTGCTGCTTTTCGCTCCCTGTGTCGTTGGAGCAGCCAGATTCGGAATTTCCCTTGCCGCCTGTTGGCTCGGGCAGTGGAAAAAGCCTTTAAAAGGGATGACGAATCAGCCCCCTGGGCGCACGCCCGCCATCCCCTTTGTTTGTTATTAATTTCTCTCGTCCTCCTTCTTCTTTCTTCCTCCTCTTTCTCTTCTTCCTTCATCCATAGAATCCTTCATCTGCGTGTCTTCTTCAGGTCCGTCCGTTCTCTAAGACCACATCGCTATCCTCGATTCAATCACTCCTTAGTCTCTCGTCACGACTCTCTCTCTGTCCAGTCTTCATCGACTTTCACTTCCACAATAAACATGCGTTTCTCAATCGTCTCCGTCCTTGCCTTGTCGGCCGTCGCTCTCGGCCAGAGCAGCAGCAGCTCCAGCGCCGCTGCCTCTGCCTCCGCCAGCTCTCTCTCTCAATCCGCCTCCTCTCACTTATCTTCCCTTTCTGAGGTAAGGCTCCATGATTGACCCAATTTCACTACGTTTGGTGCTAACGCGTCCTTAACAGAGCCTTTCCAACTCTATCCGAAGCTCCATCCGCGAGTCTGGCATGACCATCCTCCCTGTTCCCGGACCAACTGGCATCCTCACCTCTTCTCGCCCAGTGATCACTGGCACCGGTGTCTCCTCCCACTCTGGAAACAGCACTGCCTCCCACACCACCGGCACTGGCAGCCGCACCGTCAGCGGACCAACCTCTGCTTCCACCAGCTCCAGCTCCAGCTCCAGCCGCTCAAGCTCTTCTTCCACCTCTCGCGCTCTTGCTCCAACCAACGCTCCCCAGGCCATGGGTCTCGGTCTTGGTCTCGGTGCTCTCGTCGCTGCTCTTCTTTAAGCGATTTCATCCTAGTAGCGATGCGAAGCAGGCTCGTTTAAACGCGAACCTTGAAAAAGGCAATGCCAAAGCTAGCTTTTCAAGGCTATACAAAATGAGCAGCAACACCAAATCCAATCGAAAATACGGAGCTAAAAATGCGATAATCTTTGGACTACCCATCTTGACTGTTTAATTGTGATTACTGTGGCTTTTTAAATACCAATAATATTGTCTAATTCTGTGTGCTTTCAGACCTGGAGTTTAGATTGCTCGTTCTCTGCTTCCTACCAATGTACGGTTCTCACAGGGGGTGTTCTACTATCTTGGTTTGTATGGATGGAAATCGTCTACTTTTCATTCTTTCTAGAACCAGACTCTACCAAGTAGCAATTTTCGCATTCACTCTTGGGTCCAGTTCATGCCAACCTTTCTCTTTCATCAATCCGTAACCCGTGTATTCTAGAAAAGAGTCAATTTTAATCAAAGCCAATCGCCCCGGCGATCGAAATTAATGAAGAGCTGAATTAATGCGAGGGCGGTCTGCCTAACCAACGCGCCCCCTGCATGTTGTCAATAGCTCCGGAGTTGTGGAGCCAATCAACTAACGCGCAGAACGAGACTGTTTTCATCCATATTCGAATGACTTGATACGTGCGAGAATCCTGGGATAGAAACAGCGCCACATTTTGAGAGGAGAGCAATTCTTCTCCCCTCTTTTCATACTGTTACATATATGGAGGTGTGGACCAAAAGTCCTTTCTACATATATCACGTAACCATTTACACGTATGTAATTGAAATTTGGTCTATAAGTCACGTGCTTACCACTTAAATACAGTATTTACGTGATTTAGACCCGATTCTGGTCCAAAGCTCCATAGATCAGACTCGGGAATATCAGAGCGCTCGTGGCCAAGTGGTAAGGCTCCGTACTTATAATGTAGAGACTGCTGTTGTATCTTGCCTGTGCATACAGTCAATGAAGCTGGCTGAAATATTCAAGCTCTCAGCTGCTATCACACAAGCTGATCGAATCTCAGCTTGAGTTTATTGTTTTGCCTTGACTTACATTCTAGCTGTTTAGAGGAAGATTGAGGAGGCGCAGAGTGTCTGTGATAGAATGACATATGCTCAATTGACCTGCAACCCAGCTTCTCAAAGTGAATGATGCTCAGGTAAACAAAGTAAGCCTAGTTAGACCATGTTTTAAGTTAAAAAATGAAAAAAAATAAAAAATACACGACCGGAATCAGAGTATTCAGCATATGATATGTTAGTCTTTTTTCTTAAATTTGGTATCCGCTACCTTTATTTGCGTTGGAAACACTATCTGAGTGAAGTGCCGGGTACCTACTGTCAAAAAAGTAACATTTCATACCCCGAATGCTCTGTAATAATGATTGAAGAAGCACAACGTACTCCGGAGAGATGGACCAGTTCACTCTCGTCGTCTACATAACTGAAAGGCTCCTTTCGCATGGCTTTGTAAAGTCCTCTAGGGAAGTTCCATCAAAGTCACCCAAAACAGTTACCCTACCACGTGACATGCCAAGCTCTAATCACGTGTCCAGGCCCGTGACGCGAACCCGACGCGAAATCCAACACGCGATGTTGCTCTTGGCAGCAGCCAATAATGCCTGTTTGGGTTAGGCGGGGCTGTTGCGCCTTGCATTTGGTAGCTGCATCAACCGGCGCAACAACAACACCCAAAACAAACCCCCTCTCCTGCGCAACGCAAGAGATCCCATCGCATCAACACTTTGCGCTTCGCCAAAGCCTCGCGATACTTGCCTTTGAATTGCGAGCGCGTGCTCACATTCTCACTCATCGTCAATTTATTTTAAGCTTTACGGACTTTGAGCTGTTTATACCGGGCAAGCTCCATTGGCTCCGCTCAATCACAAGCATCATGGTATGCGACATCTTGATGATATTCTCCTCTTTTTTCACGTCATGCTAATTCTAATGTCTAGGCTTCCGGCTTCAAGCGCCTCCTTGCAGACCATGCTTCTCTCCACAACTCCGAGCTTCCACCAAACTACCTCTTCCCTCCCTCCAATCCCGGCTCGTCCATCCCCGACGACCTCCGACAGCTCACTATTCTCCTTGCTGGTCCTCCAGTAACGCCATATGCTCAGGGAGTATGGAGACTACATCTACGGATCCCATTAGACTATCCACAGAGTCCACCGAAGGCGACGTTCAAAACGCGCATATGGCACCCGAACGTGGACGAGTCGACGGGTGCGGTGTGTGTTGATACGCTGAAGAGGGATTGGGAGCCGAAGTTGACATTAAGAGATGTTTTAATTGTGTGTTGAATTGATACTATCAACTAATATGGCTATGATGTACTGACCAGCGACCTTCAGACTATTTCGTGTCTCTTGATCCACCCAAATCCCGATTCGGCCTTGAATTCGGCGGCTGGTGCACTTTTACAAGACGATTACGAAGCATTTGCGCGCCAGGCTAAGCTAATGACTTCTATACATGCCCCCGTTGCGCTGGACCTGAAGGACCTAGTCCTAGAGGCCAAGAGGAGAGGAGAAGATCCAAACATGGCCGTCGAAGAGAACACACTCAGTCATGAGCCTATCCGGTCCAAGAAACCGACGCGAACAACATCCGGTACCATTATGAAAAAGTCAATATCTCGTCGAGTGCCTAGCCTACCCTGCTCCAATCTTGGTATTAGGTTGAAAAAAGACATCTGCCAAGATCAAACGCCCACCAACATTCACGAGGATGAGGAGAACGATCAAGACCAGAACAGGGAGCAGAACCATCATCATCCACTGGAAGCTGATAGTGATGACGATGGAAACAGCGCCTCCAAAGAAAACGACCCTTCCCTTTCTCCTTCTCCTGTAACCATTCCACCACCCACTCCCCGCAAAGGCGTCCTTGGCAAAAGACCACTGGCGGCTCTGGCACCACCAGAGCCAGAAGAAATACTCATACTTGATGAGGAAGACGATAGCCATAGCCAAACTAGTAGCTATGATGTTAGCTCCCTAACGGCATCACAAAGAAATATTGCAGCCAATTTGACCCAGAAACAGCAAGATAAAGATGATCAAGAACCATCACGGCGAAAGTCACCAAAGCTTTCATCATTATCATCACCTGGGTCAGCGATAAAACGGCCTGTGACACGTCTCCCAGTCCCTATTACAAAAAAACACACCAGCATTCCCTCTAGAGCTTCCAGCAAGAATCTAGATGATACATCCACAATCTCCAGCCACAGCAACAACAATGATAACAATAACAGCGCCAGCAATAGCAGCCCACGCCCCTCTCTTTCATCCCCTACTCTATCCAAACTTTCCAACCCAAAATCTCGCCCTACTACTTCAGAGTGTTCAGAGCACCGGAAACCTTCTCTCACCGGGACTAGAGCCATCAGCACCAGCACCACGAAACCTACTCTATCCGAACCAGTACGCGCTACTGTACCTAGTGGAGTGCAATCACGTCCAGCGGGTCCAGCAACTCGAAAGGTTTCGAATACTGTCGGCACTGGCGTCAAAGCAAAGCCGCGGACGGGCCTGAGAAGGTTGTAAGTCCCGGCATCACCATTCATTTACATATCATAGCTTTTCTTTCGTTTGAATTTCTACTGTATATACATACACATGTTTCCTTGATGTATTGGATACCTATCTTGTATTACATTCTTTCAGCTAGCGCGGATCAAGTATCGAATTTCTTCTGTCTTTCATTTCAGCCCTTTTTTCCCGAGGAGTGGAGTGTCCATAGAGATCGCATATTGTCCTCGATTCAAAGTCGCTGATAATATTGCATCGGGAAAAGTTGCAAGTAATCATATAAAACCATCGATCAAGTAGGATCAGAAGAATAGGGTATTTTGAATTCGGTTACCAGCCTACCTAGGTATGGAGCAGAGAAGGGGAATCTCAATACACACCCGTACATTCACATAATGTTTAGAAAAGGAAAAAAGAAAGAAAAAACGAGGAAACCAAATCGACAAAGACCCCATTATCAATAACTAAATACGGTGTACTAAAATGCAATAAATACAAAAAAAGGAGGACTAAACCGGAGAAACGACGTGCAATTGCAAAAAGGGCAAGTAGAGAGGTAGGGGAGGGCAGGGTGAAAAACAGTATTTGGTACCAAGTTCGTCTGGGCGATGTTGTGGACCTTTCAAAAGCATTGTTATCGAAGGAATATGCTTCGCAATTTGTAGATCGTGTTTGCAAAAGTTCTACATAGGTCGTCGGCTTGCGAAGATAAAACCTTTATGGGAAAAAGTCCATACACAACCCTTCATATTCAACCCAATGCTGTGATGAATCGGGGGAGTGTCATACTTAAAATGCAAGATGCAAGTAACCAGGAACCTAGACGCCAGGGGACAATGATGGGAACCATATGCTTGGGGGATGCAAATTCAACAAGAATGGGGTGGAAGAGGGGACCATTTGATACGGGGTTGTCTTATGCAGACAGGCAGATCTTAATTACGGGTTGCAATTGTGCGTAACTTTTTTTTTCGCTTTTTTGAACTATGTGGTCACGTCTGGAGTCTTTGAGCGATATTTTTCAGAAGCCTAAAGGGCATATGGGTTCACCGAGCGAATAGTGAGGCATCTAGTCAAACAAAATTAGTATCAAACGAAGTAGGCTTGAATCATTCAAGTACTTACGGTGGACTCTTGCTGAGATCAGTCTTGAGAATGATCGGAACTCGGGTCATTTCGGTCACATCTTGGATACATTCCCCATCCTCCTCACGAAGCTTGAAGTACTTGAGATACTTGGTCTTATCGCCGAGCTTGGCTTCTGTACCGCCCAAAGCAATCTTGGGATCGGACTGGGCGCGATGCGGACCCTGCGAGGTGCCGTTTCGAGTTGGTGACGGGGGCATGCTTTGAGTCGAACGATCTGGTGAGTTCAACGAGACACCGGCAGTGGTTTGGACCAGGTCAGAGATGTCGTCGTCATCGTGGTCATCGTCCTCATCAAAGAGAGCATCAACATCGTCAGTCGAGATGGTTTCGGTCTGAGTCTGTTTCCTCTGCGCCTCTTCGATTTCCTTGGCACGTTGCTTGGCCTCTTCCGCCTGGCGGGAGGCAGCCGCGGCATTAGCAGCCCTGGAATTCAGAGCAGGTTCCTTCTTCTCATCTTCGGGAATGTAGGCAGATGATGGCACGCCCTTTTCCCAATAAAGCTCAAGCACACGTTTGTCCTTGCGGAACTCGGCTTTCTTCAAAGGAAGCTGGTCACAGTGAACACGTTTCTCGAAACCAAATTCCGGAATAAGCACATCGAAGGCTGATTCGTAGACACAAAGGACGATACCTTCGGTGATCAAATCACCTCCATTTTCTTGTCTCTTCTTATCAATGTTGCGGCAAGATTCAATATGCACGCTTTGTTCCTGTGCAGTTTGAGCACTGTCTTTCTTATTGTTGCAAATATCAACCGTGCTAGTAAGGGACTCCGGACTTTCCTGGATATCCGTATTGTTCAGCATGGCGTGTACCTGACGGTGAACAGCAATATCGGCGTAACGCCGAGATGGATTCGTAAAATGAGTGTAAAGAGGTAGATTAAGCGCATAGTGTTGGCGGTTCTGATCATTAGTAACGCTACCGGCAAGATAGTACTTGGCACGACGCATTGCTTTGATTAGAAGAGTTTCCATACCCTAGAGACGATCAAAGTCAGCGATCAAGTAACTCGACGCAACATGGAGTTTGGTAAATTTGTCAGCATACCTTTCGCAAATCCACATCTTGCACCTTGAAAAGACTGTTTTGAAGTGATCCGCTGCTTTCCGGATCAATCTCATACCCAAGTCTTGTCATTCTATCAACGAATGTTTCGAATCTTCCAGACTTAGGAGGTGCCTGAGAGCGAAGTAGAGCCTTTTCAGGGAATGCTGCGAATAGTTTCTTAGCAACAATAGAGTTGGTTTTGTGGCTCAGCTCCTCCATAATCTCATGCGCAGGGGATGAATCAAAGATATTCTGCATCGCTGGCACGTTTTCGTCATCCAGCTGATAGAAAAGTCTGAGTGGAGGTACATTTTGTGTACGGTGACCGAAACGAGCCTCCCTAAATTTGCAAGCGATATCCTAATCCAAGGTATTAGCAGCCGAATGATACATGAATTCAATGATCGACTTACGTTAAGCAATTTAATATCATTTGCACTAGCGGTAAGAGACTTGGGTTCCTTTCCTGAGAGAACTGCATCGATATCCTCATAACGCAGTTTTCCGGCACTTTTGACAATACCCTTTCCAAGCCAAGGCTCTCCTTCGATGATGCCGGTATTTGGATCAACCGTGAAGACAACGCTCAAAGTCAAGCGCTCTTGACCCGGGAGAAGAGAGCAAAGGTCTTTGGAAAGACGAGGGGGAAGCAAGTAGACAAAGCGAGTCATCAAGTAGATTCCAGTGCTGCGCCGCTTGATCTCCCTATCCACGGCAGAGTTGGGTTTAATAAAATGAGAGACATCTGCAACATGGAAGCCAACCTCCACTTTTCCGTCCTCGAGGGTCTTGAGGTGGATAGCATTGTCTAGCTCGTTCGAATCATTGGGATCCATTGCGAAGGCCTTCTCTTCCCGGAAATCACGACGTTCAGCCAGACTTGCTTGACCTTCTTGTTCTAATGTCCAGTTTTCAAACCCGACATTTCGCAAGAGTGGTTCGCTGAACTCTTCGGAAGTAAAATTGTTATCGCGCAGAAGGGCATCTGTTTCGACCTTCCAGTCGCCCATCGGGCCCAAGCGCTCGATCAAAGTTCCGAATGGATGCAAGGAAGTAATAGGCCATCTCTTAATCGCAGCCACGAATATGCTATTGTTGTAGGCAGCCGTGTTCTCCACAAAATCTTTTGGAGCTTGTTCGGTGGGGATAGCAATGAGAGGCACACGCTTGTCGGTCGGCTTAAACCAAACAATCTTGGGCCTCGAGTCTTGTTTGTGTTCGTGATTAGGTCGTTTAGCCATTTGCTTCTCCTTCGTTGCGATGCTGCTCGGGCGAAGCACTGCAAGAGTGCCGGAAAACATCTGGCCAGTGACACGTTCAGTGACGGCGACAACATGTCCTGCATACAGCGGCTTATGGTCATCGCTAATTTCATCCTCTTCGACGAGCAAGAGGCTTTGGCCTTCAACTTCAACGTCGTCGTTCTTCTTTTGAGGTGGTCGTTGTCTCAGACTACCTCGTCGACGAATGCTGCCATCGGGGGCAACTTGCGAGTCTCCATTGGCGGTGGAATCAGATCTGCCTTTGTCCATGCCAGCAGAGCTGGAGCTTCGAGTCTCGGTATTGTCTTTACGCTTCTTTTTCTCTTCCTTTTCGCGCTTCTGGCTCCAAACATCATCAACATCCAAGAGCTCGACGGCGACTTCGTCACCCTCGAGAGCTCGGTTTCTGTCCTTGCTACCGCAGATGAAAATGTCGGTTTCCAGTTCGTCGCAGGTAACATAAGCATCCGATCGATTCTTTTTGTTGACGCGTAGGATACCTTTCACTATCATGCCAACGCTGATCAAATCCGGCAGAGCGTTCTGAGAAAGATAAGGAGAGAATAGAGTCTTGCGCGCTTGTTGCTGCTGCTGTTGCTGCATCTGTTGCTGCTGCTGAGTTTGCTGAGTATTCAGCTGAGGAATGAGTTGTGGATTGGCTTGTAAAGTAATGTTTTGCCCATTCAGCTGGCCAGTTTGCTGTTGTAAAGCCTGCAGCTGAGCGAGTTGTAGGGCATTTAAAGACTGGTTGTTGAGGAATTGTGGCACGACGACTTGGCCAGGAATCTGGAAGACCTGGGCCTGTTGCGGATACTGGAACGAGCCAATGGATCCAATAGACTGATTGACCGAGTTCCGTGCGCGATGCCCGGGCTGGAAATTGCTCCCTCCTTGCTGCTGGAAACCGCCAGTAGAGTTCCTCTGTTGATCCTGGGGCTGTTGGCGCCAATTGCTATCGAAATTTCTTGATCCACTGCGGCCATGACCATGACGTCGTGAGCCCTCACCGGCATTTTCGCCAGATTGCGGAAATTGGAAACCGCCCATGCCCCTCTGACCAGACCCTCGACCATTTCCGGCAGCCATGGACTGACTACGCATGTGAGCAGCGCCACGCATGTTGACCCGCGGAACGGCTAGATTCATCGACGGTTGAGGCGCCGTGGTGGCCGCAGCAGGCTGAGATGGATTTTCTTCGGGCTCCTGATTCGCTGCGGACGCGCCAGAGGCACCAGGAATAGGAAACTGGAAACCGGATGTGGTTCGTTTCTGTTGGGCCACCTCGGCAGCTCTTCTTGCTTCGGGAAGGGCTAAAGAATGACGACGCTGGTGTCCTGCTCCAGCGGGTGCACCACGACCGCGTCCGTGGCCGTGGCCGTGGCCACCATTTTCGCGGTTGTTCCCTTGATTCTGCTGGGAGATATCACCGTAGGCCGTGCCAGAGGATGGTGCGGGCGGCGGTCCCATGACATTGGGCATCGCAGACTGATTGCGCCGATGAGACGATTGGTTTGGATTGCCGACAGCCAAACCTATTTGTTGCTGTGGGAATTGGAAAGCGTTTCCAGGAGCCAAGTTAGAAAGAGCGGCTTGACCCTGGCCAGTTGGAGAAAACGCGGAAGGCATTTGTTGCATCTGCGGCGGGCCGGACAAGTATCCCATGTTCAGGTATTGTTGAAACTGTTGTCGTTGCTGTAGACCTTGAAGATGTTCAATCTGTTGCTGCAAAGCAAGTTGTTCCACTAGTAAATTGACAGGTGGTTAGTATATTTTTTTGCGTGCTACGTTGTCTCATCAAAAGTATTGGCTCCCAGATCTCAGCGATTTCGATTGAAAAATGATCAAAGTTAACATAGAAGGAAATTCAGGATGCTTTGGTAAACGGTAATTAACCGCAGTCAAAGATAGCTATCAAAGTCCTCGAGCTCAAGGAGATAAGAAGAGGCAAACAGGAGCCGTCATTGCTCATGGAGACAATCCGTTTGATGAGAAACTGGGGGATAAGACTTACTCATCAGAGGAGTTAGCTCCGAGGGGCTTCTCCGATGCTGCACCTGGTAGGTCTGGCCATTTGGGCCGAGGACACGGTGGTGACCCGGCTGACCTTGCGGCCCTGGCTGTCCCTGTTGTCCCTGCTGATCCATATTTCAGACAGCAGTCGACGATATGGCGCACGCGGGTCTCGGATGACTGGTCAACAGGAGGAAAGGCGTTAGTGCCAAGAGAAAATAAGGTCAAGGAATGACGTTTTGAGTGTGTTTCTGACAAAGTAACAGTGCAATTGGAGTTATGATCTGGTTCACAGGTTGAGACGAAAGGTTAGCTGCTGCACACAGTAACACAAAGAGGCTGCTGGGAAGCTTAGGCAGAGGTAGATGGGACGGAAACTTACAATCCACACACAAAATGAGTAGATAGAATAAACTGATGCAGCTGGATCACTAAACTACTTTTTCCAACACGTAATTAATTAGCAGCACAGATCAAAAACAGGCAATTGACTTCTTGCGTGGTGCGTGTCGAGGGTCAAGCCGTCGAGTTTGTCTTGTGGGCCGTAGTTTGCGGGGGAAGCGATGAGGCAAGCAAAGTGAAGTAGTTCGCCACAACGCAGCAGCCTTTCGATGCAAGTCAATTGGCTTGATGGAAATGCGAGCAGTGATCAATTTGGAACGTCGAGACGACTCCCAAGGCGGTGGAAGGAGGGAATAGAGTGAGCCGACGAGTCCCGCAAGGATCGAGGGATGGTCACTGCAGCAGAAGTGCGAGGTGCAGCACAGGAGGCGGAGGTTGTCTCGGCCAAACCAAGGGGTTGAGCGTTGAAACGCGAGGATGACAGCGAGAAACAGTTACCGTTGGAGTTAACCGAATGGATCTCGAGTAGAAGGAAAGGCTCGAGAGTAATGATGGTCCAGAGTTTCGAGAGAGAACGAACAGGGCTGTTGATGTGGGAGGCGATACCCGTAGCAACAGAGCTCTTAGGGAAAGGCGGGCTTTACAAGGACTGGCTTGAAACAGGGTTAACGAGGCATGACAAGGGAAAGAAAGATTAAGACTAAGGATTAAAAAAGAGAAACCAGAGTCGGACTGGCTGCAAAAGAAGAAGAAAAAAGCAGAGAACGAAGAGGGAGAGAAAGGAAGAGATGGAGAGATGGAGATGGTGGGAAGAGGGAGAGAGAGAGAGAGTGAGTGAAATGAGCGAGACGGAAGAAGAAAACAAAAGCTTGGGAGGTGAGTGAAGAGGCGAAATGTGGCAGTTCCAGGATTTGGACTTACCTGGTTGGCTGGCGGAGACTGGAGGCGGAGAGGCGGTTAATAACTGGGTTCGGGCCTAACGCACGGGGGGTGCTGGGAGGTGTCTGGGGGCGCTGGCAACCTGGACTCGGTTAAAGGGTTTAGGGGGCGTTAAGCCTGGGCCTTAGGGGAGGTGGGCCTGCAAAGCGGCCGGCGAGCAGCAGTGACGAAAGGTGACGAAGACGGTTCAACAGGAAAGAAAACGGCTGGGTTTCCAAGCTGCTGGATCGCGAGGTACCTGCAAACCCGGTGTGTTGGCCGCTGAAAACCGTGTACTCTTTGGTCGAGAACCAGATCCACCGGGTGAGTCACCTGACGGATCGTTGATGGCTTGCCCGAATTGGGTCTAGCGCAATATCGGAGAGCGTGTCTAACTGGTTCAGGAGTAGCTCTGAACCTTCATGCACGGACCTCCTGGGCAGCTTCCAACTCTGTAACCGTTTCAGCACTGTAAAATCAGGGAGAAGGGCACACAAGGAAGACGAGCTGGAAAACGCAAAAGAGACTAGCACTGTGTGCTCCGTTCAGTCTTTCTTTGCTGCTTGAAAAATGAACTGGTAGCGAGCTTCTCTGCAAAAATCAGTTTGAGTAACGCTTCTGCGCCCTGCTGATCAGGGTCTCGGCGAGGATCTTAGCGCGGAACGAGCTGCTCTTTCTTGCAAAACTGTCTCAAGCCAGATAGCCAAAGACGTACTTGTGGTCAGTAGGACACCGGTTGGGTTAATAAGTTCTTGGGGGTGGTAGATGAGGCTAGCTATCTATGAAAGATAGAACAGAGCTGTAGAGGGATAGAAAATTCTTGTAGTAAGTCAGTGTCTCGCGGGAGACTACCTAGATAGCTAACTAACTGGATGAAGTTCAAAGACTGGCAAAGGATTCAGGAGACGGAAACTTGATGAGAGGAAGATGCGAAAAGCTCTCAGCTCCCACATTATATATACACATAGGAATACTGAGTTTATACTATGTTACTTCCTTGTTTCCATCTTCCTTGTTCTGCTGCCTGGGAACCATGTTCGTGGGAGCTTGCAGTCCACGGTACCGCTGGGTATTCATTCAAAAGCAGAGCATCATAGGGCAAAAGCTTCCTACATACGCACGATGTATGGAAAGCGAGGTTGATAGTGGCAGTTTTCCTGATCACGTTTCAGTCAAACATCGAGCGGAACCACGGGACCTCCCGCTATGACGCCCTTGGCAGACATTTATCTTGGTCGTGAGCCATGTTATGCTTAAACTGCCACTTGGCCGGTCAAGCGGTTCGAGAGTTCTCAGTGCGTAGTGCGTAGTCGTGGCAGTTTAACAGGTCACTGACCGCTCAGTCATGATAGAGAAGTGCCTGGTTTACAGGCTATATCGTCAGGACTGTGTATTGATATCTCTAGTCTTCAAATTTCCCCTCCGACATCAATCCAGTCGGACGGAGTGACGATTTAATACCAACAGCTAGAAACTTCGCCCAGGTATTGGTAACTTCGCCCTTCTGCATTTGGCAACTCGAACCCTGGCACGGAGTACCGAGTACCAGTCCCCTAACACCGAAATCAGCACGCAAGCAGTCTTTTTCATAGCAAGGAAAATACCAGTTTGCTAAAAACAAGTATATTTGCCGTTTCGAAACTGGCCTGTCTCATAGTCGAGGGTAAACCTGATAGTTCAGGCTGGTCCCGAACCTCAACTGGTCATGACTTCGATGGACACGCCTCTGGGACCACCCATGAGCCGGAACTCGGATAATGTATATAATAAAGTCTTCATTAGTTGACAGAGCCTCAGCTCGTCATACTCTGACTCCTACCACATCCGCCATGAACAAAAAACTATGGCCGTCGCCGCGGCTAAGTGGGCGGCGATCTCCAATAATCCCAAAGCACAAATCCATTCTCCCTAGACTCCAGAAAGGAGCCGAGCTCATATTTTTTCTTATCCATCGCGGCGTATCCCCCGATATCTTCTCAAGCATGGACTGACACCTGGCAGCTTGTCATGGTTAGCCTAATCCTTATCAACAGGTAGAAAGTGGTGGACAAACCTTGCCCCCTTAATTCCGTATTTCTGTCTTGGTCTGCAATCAAAATCGTCGGCATCGATATAGCGTGCCGCAAGTCCCATAATGAAACCAGCCAATTTGCGTTTTTCCGTCACTCGCTTGCCGTCATTATCGTAGCAGTGAGGGCAGAGTGCATGTCCCTTCTCAGTGCATGTGTTCTGTACCAACTCTCCCATCTCTGAGGCTGGTTTGCTGATGCTGGGGTCAAGAGTGTGTGTCTCATCCTTCCCTTCCTGATCACAAAACTGCTCGATGGTACCCAGGGCAGCATCAAGAAGAACTGGCGCTCTGCTCGGAACGTACTTCTTGTTCTTGTTTTCATGAGAGCTTGCAAATCCATCAAGAAGGTGAGAACTTGACAATGTTTTATATCAATAGCTGTGTCGCCATCTTATCTGTTTCTCGTGTCATCCATAATAACTTGCAGATGCTCCTTGCAGAAGCTCTATCAAACGTCCTATCCTCCAGTGCCTGGAAAAATCTTGCCGTAGGTAGCTGCAAGGGAGGATTCTTTTATCCAGGTCTTTTAATCGCCTTTTCCCAGGACTTCAAGGGATTTGAAGCTCTTTCAATCTATCAATGAAGCCGGAGTCAGCTATGACTATGCCGTTTGTAATTACTGAATGTCCTTACTTCAGGCTCCTCAGGGAAAAGTTTGAGGAGGACCCTATGCATGTAGTTTCCAAGCGCTTCAACTTCCGCTTCATCATACCCTCCTGTGGGCGCAGACTCCCCCATGCTGTTCGGTGACGTATGGCACAAGCTTAACACTCTTTGTGCTCCTTGTGGTTGTCGTTATAGTTGCCATCGAATGTATGTACGTCGTTATTAGGAGCATTGAAGAAGCTTGAATAGCACTCGGAGCAGACCCCTTCCCGAGAAAGTAGGCGAAAAATGCTGCCAGAACGGTAGTTGGTGTAGCTTGAAGGGCAGCTGGCTTTCCCGCCGTAATGGTGGAATGCATCGTCGTATGTCGCACTCTATGTATGCACATACGCGACTCTGGGAAAGCGGTAAAACATATCCAGCGAGCCAAAGTCAATACAATTCGATCCATGCAAATCGATAGCTTGATAAAGGTATTCTGTTGCAATTGCACCGAAATTCCTCTAGGCCCGAGCAAGACTTTAGATCTCGAGGCCTAAGATCGCTGTCCGAGACGATTTGATTGAAAGGTTCAAGGGGTCTCCCACAACATTATAACTTCGGTACTTTTTAGATGACGAGTAATCAGAGTTGGAAGATAGAATGTAAAGTTGATCAACACCTTGTATATTACCCCGTCATCGCAAAGCCAAGTGCGCTAAAAGAAAAATTTAGACCACGTTCATCCATCATGCTTGAATGCTTTGATGAGTGCCTAATTTATGGCTAATCGAGGGGGATGTTGGGTGGGAAGCCATCCCGAAACGCGCCCGGCGATAAGCCAAACTTGCGCCCAAGAAAATAGTATTACTGGTAGTCAAGTGACAAGTAAGCATATTGACAGACCGTAGAATGAGTTGTATTAGGATATCTAGCCACGGATAAGGTCTTCTTAGCGACTAAGCTAAGAGAGCACGCTCTTGGCCTGTCGAGTCGCTGTACCCGCTGTGGTAGTAACTACCAGTCCAGACAGAACTCCCGCGAGACTGTCCGGGGACATTCCAATCTTTTATAGCACATGGTATTTTGAGAGACATTCCTAAGGGGGTGGAATTGGGGCTTGTATTGGTCAGTAAATGGAAGCATTGATGGCGAATTTCGGCTCACCTCCAGCTCTTGATAGCGGTCACGTGGTCAGTTCCACAACAACTCGCTTATTAATCAAGCTGCTGGTAGCTCGTCAACCAATCAGCACCGGTACTTGAACCCGATACTGTTTACGACCTGTTGTCAGTTCTACTGCCGCCGCTCCTTCAGAGCGTTGTGTGCTATGCTGATTCACTTCATGTTATTCCGTTTCTCGTCCTATCCCGTGCGCCGCAAATATGGTCAGAACCCGAACGCTGCTGGACAGCCCTTCCAAGCAGCTCGTGCAAGACCTGATTCATGAGCTACAACAAGTCCGTCTACACAATGTAGAGCTTAAACGAGCCAAAGAATACGAGCGCCGGGCATTCTTTGAGAACCTCGATCGCATTGACCGGGAACGGGAAGAGGCTTACAATGCCGCTTTAAATGCCACGGCCGCGAAACGGGACCAAGTGCGGCGAGAAGCGGAGGAGGTCTTACAGCAACATTTACGCGCAGTCGAAGAGGAACGGAGGAGAAGGGAGCAGGAGGAACGTAGACGTAAAGAGCAACTTGAGCGAGAGAGAGCTGAAAAGGCGGAAAGGGAACGTCGGGAGCGGGAAGAGGCTGCAAGGCGCGAAGCGGAAAGAAAAGCGAAGGAAGAGGAGGACAGACGACAGGCGGAGGAAAAGGAGCGGCAAAGAAAAGCAAAAGAGGAAATAGAGGAAGCACGTAAAGAGAGGGAACGCCGGGAACGGGAGCAGAAAGCCCAGGAAGAAGTACGGTTAAATACTCAAAAAGAGCAAGAGGAAAAACGACAAGCTGAGTTGAAGAAACAGCAAGCAGAGGGAAAGTTCTTTGGAGAAACACGAAGGACACCAGAGGAAAAAGCAGAACACCTGCGGTATCTTGAGTTACACAAGTACCTGAAAAAGTTCAGGAATTACATGGTTGCGGAGACAAAAAAGAATCCGACATTGAAGGGGCATATGGGAGATATGCGACGAACGATCAAAAAATGCGTTGGACAACTGGTGACAGAAAATAAAGCTGCCAATAGAACTCCAGTATGGATCCCATTCCACCCATCTCCCATCTATATGGTCCTAACACTCTTCTAGACTAACGAAATAATAACCGTCTTAAAAAATGCCGCGACACTCGCAGAACCATCCGTCGATATTCGCCCATTCCTTGCCTCTCCCCCACCCCATATTGCAAATGAGGAAAACAAGGTGCCCGCCCTCCTAATCTATCTTCTCAACATATTCTCCAAAGCAATAATATCACAACTCGCTGCCGAAGCAGGAGTGACACCCAAATCTGCAAATCCACTCGGTGTCCTGACCGCACAGGTCTTCTCTGCGGATGCATTTGTTTATAAAGGCTGCCCTATGATCGACATCTTGCTTTGCAAATTTCACTACACCTGTCCCGTTCTTTGGGGATTTTATGGCAGCGAGGCTACTGATGCCGGGAAACAAGCGCTAGGTTGGTGGCGGGAAGAAGCCAATGGACCATTTGTTTCTCGTCAAATCCATGAAGAACGCATGATCGGTTTGGGCGCCGGATTTGCAGCGATTAGCCTGCGTGACTTCTCCAAAACCTCCCGACAAAACCCAATGCCAAATACGCATTTTTGGAGGGCACTCGCAAACATCGTCAACGTACCTAGGGAGGAGGTACAAGATACGCACCTAACGGTTCTGGGCGCAATGCTGCAGTTTTCCGCTGCGAGGGTTGTCGGGTTCTGGGGAGATCTAGGGTTACTAGCCCTACGACATGCGATCGTGACTTTTCCGGCATCGTTACCGCGAAAATCAAGTGCCAGATCTTCAGTTGAAATATTAAGAGAGTTATATGCTAGAGACCATCATATCTTGCTTTGATGCATCGAGGCAAAGGAAAGAGGAGTAACGGTAATGATTGTATGTCTTTGGTATAAGAGCGCACTTTCCAAGCGCTAGTCCGAAATGTTTAGGTGCTTAATGTCACTGGTGGAACAGGCCAGATTAAAGGTATCTTCACTCTTGCAATACTTTTGGTATTTGTCCAAACAATGGTAATGTTACATCTTATGAGATACGAAGTATATGTATAGATATCCTGTAGGTAACTAGATAGTCGAAATCGTTTCGCACATGAAGGAGATCTCAAAAGCGGACCTGGAGGTCAATATTTCAAGCTCAAGACTTCCTTTCAAGACTGAACTACTCTACTCCAGATGCCTGCCGCTCTCCTTCAAGTACGGAGTAGTTATATTCCCCTGGTCAGTATTGTTCAAAACCAATCTTTTCCTCAATCCCCACGGCGCAATTTGTTTTCGCAAGCATGGATCCCCGGCTCAATGTTTGAAAATCAAGAGAGAACCTTTTCTACCTAGTTAACTAGTTTATAAACTTAGGTAACTTAACTAACAGCTAACTAAATGGGTATGCTGGAATTGGACCAATACTACTCCGTACCCGAGGACCTACATACACATGTCAACTTACAGTAACCTAAAGGGGGAGGGATAAGATGATACAAAATGAACTAACTAGGAACAGGCATAACTACGGTACCTACTTAACGTAACCAGGTAGTTGGTTGGTTGGGCCGTTGGCCCTGTAACCGCCCTTTTTAATTTAATGCCCTTTATCTGCTTTATCTGCCTCTCATCCACAAACCCGCACCAGTGTTATTCAGGACCCGCAGACAACGATATTGCTGCAATTCAGCATTGATTTTATCTTCTCATGCTCAGATTCGGCTCCTCGTTCATCCAAGCGAGACAGTTCGCCCGTTCAGCCACGGTGATGGCGGGAAGGATGGTCATCCCCATCCGGGGCCAGCAATCAGACCATTATGTTCATGTGTTTACCAACGATACGCCGAGAGAAAGACGTCTCCAAGACATCGACGAAAAGTTTTTTCCCCCTCTTAAAGGCACTGCCCCGTGGGGATTTGCCGTGTACCGATGTTCATACAAACATGAAGGTACCTGGCGACGACTACTCCAAGAGCTCCGCAACGAACCCAAGTCTTACATCAAACATCATGTCTCGGAGGACAAAAAGGAACTTGAGCTTTTAAGCCGACATACCTTGTCTATCATTGAAGACAAAGAGAAATTTGATGGCGCAAATCCAGACCAGATCCGCAAGCATTTCGAAATCTGGGCCGCCGATGAAGCAGTTAGAAATACTACATACCAGGAGCCTGACATGCATCAGAAAATTGTTGACTGGCGAAGCTCCTGGGATGAGGTCGAGGGAGATCCTGGCGGGATTTTGGGACCTAGATACAACTTCTGCCTATTTGTCGATGATTTATGTCTCGAGTCAATGGATCATATGGTTGGACCCGTTGTTGGGCTGGTTCAAAAGTATTTTGATCCTAAAATCACGATTTCCCGCGACCCAGCAGATGAAGAGGAAGAGGCGAGTGACGATGAGGAGGTTCCGGCGGGCTGGATGTATATTTCAACCGGTGATTACGTCGAAACCTATTCCGAATTATGTGAATCCAACGGCAACTTCGAAGATATGTATCTGGATCCTCCATCGGTGCAGACCCTTCGTGGCTATGAGCGTGTTGGTGAGTGGCGGAAGATGGACGAGAAGGCTACGCCTGGTGAGGCTGAAAAGAATGCATGAACGGCTTCTGCTCTACTCCACAATACTGTTGATTCTGCTGTCAGTTTCTGTGCAGCTAGTTCATGATATTCAAATCGTTTCACTATACAAGACTGGTATCAGAATTTCAAACTCCTACACACACAGCATATCCCAGCCATAAAGCCGCGCAATCCATTCCGACTTTCGGGTTCCACTTGTAAAAATTATCCAGCGATATCCCGTATTGATTTGAAATCGCCCAGCAATTATCACCGCTCACTACAACATGCCACTTTTTACAGCTGGAAATTGCGCCAGGCTGCGTAGGTGCGGGCGGTGCCACTGTAGAGGTAAGTGATGGGGCTGCTGATGTGGGCATAGGCGACTTGGTCATTGAAAGCGACGAGGTCGGCGTATTGCCGTCCCCACGCTCTACACATATTTGGACAAACCCACCAACCAGCCCTTTCCAGAGCCCACTTTCACAAGGCGATCCAATCCAGGGATTAAGAGCTACAACTTCGGCGCTCGTTTTGTTAACAAGAGTATCGAACATCGAGCAGTTGAAACCGGCTATGATGTGGGCATCTTGTTAGAAATATGGAAATTCCATTTCAATGATTTGGACATTATCTTACATCGATCTTCAGCTCGGAATTGTGCGTAGCAGTTGCATTCGGATGGCTGTACCGAAGATGGTTGAATTCGAGTGACATTTGGGGAAAAGCACCAAGGATGAGGGGGTGAGAAAACGGCTGCGAGATGTATAGCTCTATTAGCAGTGATAGACAGCAGAGTTGTGCCTTCTGGATACTTACGTGGATTTTGATACCGTTTAGCGCAATAACTATATGCGGGATTCATAACACAGTGCTCCCAGGTCAGACTCGGATTCCACTCGATTATTTCCGCAACTTCTACCTCAAACATAGAAGCTAATGAGTTGCATGAGTTCACTTCGTTGATGTCTTGCGGCATAAGTCTATCAATAACGGCCTGTGTGTATGGGTTGTGGTATAGAAAGCAGTTGGATAATGAGCCCGGTGCTATCGGATTCTGGGCTGGCGTTTGTAAAGGAGGTACGGTCGAAATCGTTGTAACAGGACGTGTGAAGGAAGTTGACGGGGTCGTGACAGGATATCCGGAATAAGTCTCAACGTTTCCAACGGGCTGGACGCAGTATGAAGTATCTAGCCACAAGTTGGTACAGTCTTGGTTTATTTGCGGGTTCAAGAAATAAAAATCGTTTAATGAAATTCCATATTTCAATGAGACAGAGGCACAAGTATCTCCAGTGACCACCTTTTGAAAAAGTTCATATTGTTAGCTGCTATTTTATATTTCTAAAAAGTCATAAAGAGGAGTATTCTTACCAGGTACCAAGTACCACATTTAGTATTTGACTGCCCATGTGCATTTGTGGGGACGGGGGCAGCAGTAGTAATGCTGTTCCCTGGATTAACAGGGCCAATCCCATTTGGGGACCTGGGAAAGATCAGCATTTCGATAGTAAGGGATCAGATCGAGGAGTTAACTCACGAAGCGCAAATATGCCAGCCAAGCCAGGTAGCCACATTGAAACAATTGGAATCAAACATGGGATTCCATGCCAACAACTGAGCTGTGGTAATATTCAGGGTCATAACCAATGACTCACAGGTCTCATATAGCTGTAGCTGATGAGTTTTGCATTTTGGCGGTACACATATAGTTCGTCCGGTAGCAGGTCGTGGGTTGCAGCCGAGCCCTAATAGATTCTCATGTATCAAACTGTAGGTTGAAACATTGTGTTTTCCTGAAATAGTCACACATGTGTCACCATCTTGCACAACATATGGTGTGGAACAAGTTGCTGCGGGCGGAGCGGCAATTGTGGTTGAATTAAGCGCATAGGTTGTTGGGGTGGCATAGGTATAAGTATGGGCATTGCAGCTTTCCGTCCGGGACGCAAATTCTTGGGCATCCTCAAGAGTGTATCCAAATGGAGAAGACAATTGGATCTGCTCGACTCCTAGTTCACAATAGGAGCATTTTTGAGCTGTAGTATATTCCGAAGTGGTGTTCATCCAGCTAGAAACAATTACATCACAGTATTCTCCAGTAGCTCTATTAACGAATTAGCATTTATCCCCTTTCATTGATTAAGATGGGTACCCACGGATCAAGCATGCAAGATAGGCTTAGGGCATAGAGAAACCGATCGATTAAAAATGTTGCTATTGACCTTCAGACGTACGGCTTTCAAGCTAGAGAGCTTTGGTTAATCCATACCTGGGTATGCGATCTTTTCAGGAACCATCACATCAGTAGGGGCTTTGCATGCGTTTACAATGGATGTTCGAAGGCGTTGAAGGTCTTGACGGCAAGTAGACTCGCAGATAGCTTGGAGCTGTTTCCGGTCCAAAATATCAACGCTCACACTACTCATACTACCATCTAGTCAGCAGCGTAAGAGAGAGACAATTGGCGGACACTAGCATACCTTTCACCGGCATGCTGATGAAGCCACCAAGGGCAAGAGGCTACAGTTGTATTCACGGCGGCAAAACATGAGCTACTCAGGCCAAGCGCGTGAAAGGGGAAGTTGTAGCCCGGGAATTGCTGGGCCTGAGTGCCTAAAGCAAACACGCTCAATGCCACAAGGCCGGTCATAACCCATTGAGAGGCCATTTCCTAACGCTTCTTGTTTATTGAGATGGAGCAGGCTGCAGAGTGGATTTGCGAGGCTCGCTAACCTGTGAGAATGATAGGGAGGATAAATATGGAAAGCCTTGAAGCGGATTATGCTATTCCAAGTCGACCCATCATTGTATACGAAGGTAGAAGCTCATCCCAGTAGTGTTCGGGTACTGTCCGTACTATTGGCTCCCCATTGATCATATGATTTAGAGAACAGAACCTGGCAGATTGGAAAGGAGGAAATTAAGGGATTTCATCCAAAAAGACCGAAAAATCCTTGGAAAGACAATTTCCGAAAGGTCACAAGCCTGATTGCAATGCAAGGATATACGCCAGATGGTAACTCGGAATGCAGACATCAGTCATGCATGAGAACGAATTTTGTCCCGGGTACCTGCGTGACTTTTCACAAGGGTATCAAAGCATGAAGCACTCCGGCGCACCGTGTATGGTGGAACTCCCTCAGGGACACTTCATACTTTCAGTGGCTCGTGGTCCCGAGCTTTTGGTACCGAAGCCCAGAGACCAGGATGGTGCAGGAACTATTGGATTTATTATAACGCTTGTATCATCATCCCAGACGCAGCAGCCAGATGCAGTCCTCCGTGGGGTCCCCTGTCGCTGATGTTTGAAATTTTTGTTTCAAAAGCAATACTCCGTACGAAAACTTTGCTTCCAATCCGTGTCCAGGTAACTAGATCACGTGCCATATCCTGATTCGCTGCTGCGGATCGGGTGAATCCGGCCCGCGGCTAGCTAGCTCTGGAACTCAAAATCTGCAACCTCAAGGATCCACTGTTGCCCGAACGGGTAGTTACCTCTATCAGCTCATTAGAACGGTCAAGAACCTCACGAGTCACCGCCGAGTACTACTCCTATTATTATGATAAGAATTAGCAACAGAGCTGAACGGTCGAGCAATGGCTATTCTGACATGGATGCTGCTGCATGCCTACCTCTCCATGCAACTCCATAATCAAACTTGAGTGTGACAGAACTAGCATCCATTGCATTTCCAACCACAAACTAATAATATACCCCTCTCAACCCCATACACCCTGTTCCATAATGGAGTACGGAGTAGAGCTACATGCCTTGGCTACAAGTAAGGGTGTACGCTCTCGTGTTCAGCGCTTTCACAAGCCAGCGGCCGCTTAACCACGCTGCCCCTGGCTGAGATCAGACCCGAAATATCCGAGTTCCCGCACCAAGCTTGCAACAATGATGAGTTCCGACGCTGTCTTATTTCTCTCTAGGGCTCTACAAGCTTTTATTGGTTGCTCTCGCCAGAGATCGCAAATATCCGTGTGGGAGAGCTTGGATCTGCTCTATGATCCCGTGAAACTTGCATCTAGGGTACCTAGCATTGCAATTACGTTAATCTCTTGAAACCTCTCCTCTATGTGCGGAGAAGTCCGAATGCATGGAAGTCTGTACGGCACGTACATACATGGATTCATCTTGGTCTCTTCGACCCCGGTAACCGCCATGGTACGGAGAACGCCCTTCGGGACCAGTTCCCCAAACGACGGCATGAACATCCAAAGAGGCAAGATGAGATGAGCTGGAAAAGCGCTTGCACCTTATTTATCGGACTGATCCCTCCTTTAGTGGCTCGCTAACTGACTTGTTCAAGTGTCCGTCGGTATACGCTCACGATGTGGCTCTATTTCTTGTTGTGTTTTGTGTTATCTCCTCTTTGCGGCGCTTTCCCCTCCGTGGAGCTCGGGTCACGCCCTGGGGAACATTTTTCAAACCAGCCGTTATCATTTATAGAGAGACGAGCTCTGCTCGCCCAGGATGCATCACTTCGAGCTTCTCTGACTGGGAACGATTACAGCTGTAGTGCGTCTAGTAAGTTTCCTGCCAGACGATTGAAATCTGCCTCAAATACTCTCTAATCTTTCACCGAAGAGCCATGTAGTAATGGCGCATGTTGCGGGGGTTAGTTAAGGAAAGACCCAATGGTCCATCCGCTGCTAATACAAAGTAGCTGGAGGTTATTGCGGATATGGACCAAAGTACTGCGGCACGGGCTGCATGAGCAATTGCGACGCCTCTGCGGAATGTGGAGAATACTCCAATCCAGTAGGCAAAACCTGCCCCTTGAACACTTGGTATTGTCACCCGACAGACTGTCTTTAAGTCTGGAATTGACAGTATACGGGCATAGTTGCTCGAAGTATGGCTTTTGCGGCACAACTCAAGGTCTGTTGAAACCTTTAAACCGACTTTCGTGGCTAACATTTAGCCAATGTAGACTTCTGTGGCACTGGCTGTCAATCAAACTGCGTCCTACATCCTTCCCCTCCCGGCTCACCAAAAGGGGCGGCTTTATCAAAAGGTGCCTATTGCTATCCCAGTCATTATTGTTGGTACGAGAGCTAACAGATGCCTAGTGATTGGTTACTACGAGGCCTGGAATGCTAGATCCAAATGCCATGCGACTGCCCCGCGAGACCTTCCAAGTATGAGCTCACACCCGTCATATATGAAAGCTACTGATCATGGTCCGAAGTTGATGGTCTTACACATCTAAATTATGCATTTGCATATATTCACCCCACGAGCTTTGAAATCACAACAATGGACGCAGCCACTCCTGTTTCTCTCTTTGATGACATCACATCTCTCAAGGCTCTCAAACCAGATCTGAAAATCTTTTTGAGTATTGGTGGTTGGACCTTTTCTGACAATTTTACTGCTACTCAGCCGGTGTTCGGAAACATTGCACGCAGCGCTGCAAATCGCCAAACCTTTTCAAGCAACCTTCTCCGGTTTCTAAATCAGTATGGCTTTGATGGGGTGGATATTGACTGGTAAGCTAAATAATGATGACGACTTCCGAAGCTGCACTGGCCCTAGACATACTGAAAAAAGCGTTTGATACTTAGGGAATATCCAGGCGCCGGTGACCGAGGTGGAAAGCCCGAGGATACGCAGAACTTCAACCTCATGATGAAGTCTATGCGTGAAACATTTGATGGATCAGGTAGGAAATTGGGAATCACCTTCACCGGTCCATCTTCGTTCTGGTATATGCGCTGGTTTGATCTTCCTGGCTTGCTCAAGTATGCAGACTGGATGAACCTCGTAAGCAAATTTTCTCTTGCCCCAATTCTCGGAAGCCCAGTCCCAAGCCGGGATTTTTTGGAGAACTTCAAAGGATGGCTGCATCTAACTGGCAATTATAAATTCATCGTAGATGTCATATGATCTACATGGAGTATGGGACGGTCAGAATCCTATGTAAGTTTTCTTTCCCGGTTTGTTTGGAGAGTGGTGCTTCGTCAAAAGTGTTCGTGCCCCAGTGGCGGACTCCATTTTTTCCCGCATCACGGCATCAATATGTTTGACATATATATGCTATTGAGCCTTATTTGTGCGGCGAGTCCTATTCTGCTGGGAGGCACGCATTTAGAAATGCTGTTACGGGCACTTTTGACGAGGCATTGAATTAGCCCAAAACACTTACCGTTCTCGTGCAGTGGCTCTATTGTTCAGGGACACACCAATTTGACGGAGATAAAACTCGCGGCAGAACTACTTTGGAGAATCAATATCCCGCCCTCAAAAGTTGCGCTTGGCTTCGGATTCTACGGCCGAGCTTTCACTCTACAGGATCCCAGTTGCACAAGCCCTGGGTGCCCCTTCAAGGGTGGCGCCAATCCAGGTGTGTGTACTAAAACTAGTGGATGTTCGTAAGAGCCCAGTGAGATTCCCGAGGGCAACTCAGTGACCGAATCTAGATCTTGCATGGTATGAAATTCAAGACATACTTTCTAAACGGCCTTCCAAGTTATCGAAACGAGACATCTCAGTAGTACATGATAAGGAAGCTGCAGTCAAGTACTTTACATGGGATACCAATCAGTGGATATCATATGATGATGCGGATACCTTCAAACAAAAGGTTGACTGGGCGAATGAGGTCGGTTTTGCCGGTTCCCTGATATGGGCCTCTGATCTTGGTATCTCACCTCGTGCTATAAAGCCTCTATCGGCAAGGCCTCTGACTTCTCGACAGATGACTACGAGTCCTCGGCACTTAAAGCTTTGACAGGCAATGATCGCATCAACACTCCGAGGAACCTGAAAAGAGAGCTATCCAAGAAACAGATAACAAATCAAATCGATAATTCTCTTGGAAAGAAGTGCTACAGGTTTGTTCCTGATGTGTTTCTCGACCGTATACAGGTAGCTTCTTGCGAGAGGGGCTATGAAAAGGTTGGCTATGACAACAATGGGTGCAGTTTAAATAAGGTAAGTCTCATTCTCCGCGTCAATACTGGGCTAACTGAATGTTTGCTAGGGGCAATGTGGAAAACCAATATGCTGTCCCATCGGGTCGGGATTCAATGATTGCCAGTGGCGCGGCGGTGGCTTAGACTGTAATGGGCAATGCCACCCGGGGGAAATTCAGCTATTTACTTCTCGGTGGGGCGGTAATCCAGGACAGTCTGGCACGAGAAGATGCAATAGGGGTTTAAAGGCATTTTGTTGCAAATTAGGAGTCGTTGAAGGTCTCAATCGGGGCTGCTCGTGGACCACGGCTCGGTGAGTCTTCGATAGCCCATCTTTTTTACCCACTCAACTGTCTGATACAATTATAAAGTGATCAAGCCTGCCCAAAAGATACCAAGAGTGTGGCATATGCGTGGAACCGCGAAAGTAAGAAGACCTGGGATGGTAAAATTGGCAATAACTACTGCTGCCGAACAGACCGTCCCATACCCTATGAAAAGTGCCATTGGGTAGGACACGGTGATTGTGTCCACAACACTTGTGCCGAAGACGAGGTTACCTTGGAGACACACAGCCTGGGGGATAACGGAGATTCGTGCAACTGTAATGTCATTATTGACCGTTTTGCACTCCCTTTACTAACTTCTCCTAGGGTACAGAAAAAAGGCACTATGCTGTAAGGCTAACGTTGATGCCTTCACGTCACTAAACTGCAACGTCGATCTTTGCGAGTCTGGTCTCATTGACTGTTCCGGAGGGGATGGGGGAGAAGACGAGGCTGAATTTAGCCAATTTGTGAAGCGTTTCGACGACCATAACCATATCCACGGTACCTGTCGCCTCCAAAAGAGGTCCTACCGAAGCGACCAGGGGCATTTGAACAAATTTCAAGCACGCAGCCCTAGGAAAATCCAAATAGTTTTCAAAGAAATTATCAAGACTACAAGGTGGACGACTGAGGTTTTGACTATGACAGCTAGGCCATATTATTCTGGTCTAAATCTTTTTAAAAGAACACCCGGCTTTTCAACTCTGCCGATAGCTGGCGCATATAGGTAAATGAGTGCCATCGCAACCCTGAAGTAGGTGTGTTAGACTTACACTATTCTTCACAGATTAGCGAAGGATCTTTGTGCATCGACAGCAGTTTCGTACGTTCATGAGCCTGACATTCCCAAAGATGGCAAGTGGGACGCCGAGCACCTCCAAGAGATACAGTTGATGAAGTTTTTCATGAAAACCGTGCTTACAGGGAAGCTGCCGTCAGGAGAATCCCTCAAGATTGCCTTGCCATTAGACCCATTAACAGTCCTGAAGGTCTGGAACCAGGCCTATCCTGTTTCTTTACCGGTCATTGGCGTCACGAAGCCCGGTAGGTCGTTGCCGATGACTCCTAACGATCGTATGTTCGAGATCATCGGTTCCTTTTCATATCGTACTGGAATGTCCGTTCTGGAAACGGGAATGAACCGAATAAAGGGCAATCTTATGGGCTTCGAGAAACCAATCTCAAATGAAAAGCTGATCAAGGCGCTTGGGAAGGTAGCATCCAATGACCCCATTGTTGCCGCACAAGTCGCAAGCACCCTACAAAAGGTAACTAACTTCCTTGGCAGGAGGATACCTCCATACATATGTATGCCCTCTAACTAACACTTACCTATTAGTCGATAGCTGTCTTCAACTACATGAATGACAATTACCTGAGGACGTATTTTGACCTCGCACGAAGCGACCTAAAGCAAGAAATTTCCCGTGCGGATCAGTACCAACCTGGCCTTGGAGGCATTCTTGCGATTTGGAAAGAATTTGAGCCAGACTATTATGCTACCGTTGTGAGTCGAGCTACAAAATTCGTTCTGGATACTACCCGGGAGATTGAGCTCAAGTTCGGGCAGCAGCCGAGCTCGAATCTTGCATCAGTTCCTGCAGCCCAAAATTTACTCAATATCGCCAGAGAGCTCGTGAAGGCTACCGACAAGATCAAATTCGAGCTTTGAAGGGTATTTGATTGTATGTATATATGTACTGTGCATACGTACAAGAAGCGTGGCGCCTCGGTGTCACTTAATAACACAGATTAACATGGTGTTCATTTATCAGCAGTTTAACCCACTTGACCACAGCTCAGATCCACAAACTATAGGCTTCGCGTGGTAAGATTTTGATGGGTGGTTGAACCGGCGACCCATCATAACACGCGCGGCATCGCTAAGAGTAGAAGCCATTTAGAAGCACTATGCCAAAATTCATGTATATATTTGAGAGCTACGGAGTGCAATACCTCATCGAAAATTTCCACAACCCTTAGCCAATCCTGCTACCTATCCTTTAATAGCCTCCACTATGTTTCTATCAGGCCTTTAGGTTCCCTTAGCATCGAATGGTATTTTGGAAGGATCTTAAGTTCGATATGGTTTCAGTTTTGAGCCCGATGCTTATATCAAGGGCTCTTCTCCCACGTCGACCTCCAATCCTCGCTAACCACTCTTTGAAAAGGGGCTCCTCAAATGAGTCAGCTTAGGTTCATTACAAGTCCAGGTGCTAATATCAAGGCTTGAAGGGTGGTTTGATCAGAAATATGATATATTGTTCAATATTTCTTTATAGATCCCGTCCAAACTAGAAGATTTAGTTGTGCAAGTCTGTCTAAAGATCAAAACTGAGAAGTTGGCAATCAGTACAAAAGCATGAGGGTATATGAAGGTTGAGAAGGGCAATAGAAAAGCCTGAACAAAACCAAGGACAACAACTGAAAAGTCTGTCACAAACACGGGAACTACTTTATTCTAAGTGAAATAGAGAAGACTTCCAAGGATTCAGAACTAAGGAAAGTAAATGAGTGACTTGGGTCAGTTGACAAGAATTCAGAGGAAGGGGTATATAATACAGTAGTCAAGAGGAATTATCAATTAAATAATGATAAAGTGAAAATGAAAATAGCAAAAATAGCCATCACCTACGCATCCACAAAATAGAAGAAATTTTCACAAGATATGAACCCAAGAAAGAAAACAAAAGAATCAAAATCAAAGAGACCAAACCAAGAATATGGGGTTGAGAAGGTCTTTTTTAGGTCTCTGTCCTGAAGAGGACATCATATCGCCGGCCCAAAGGGTCCGTCATTGTTTGGAATTGTTGAGCCTTGCGCAAGAATGCTGCTGATAACGCTATCATTATCGTCGACGTACGCATCATAACTTGCGGCTTCCGCATCATGATCGTAGCTCGCCTTGTGAAGCAGCGGCGGAGTTCGTGGGGACTCGAGCGAGCGCTGCTGAACTTGTGAAGGTTGAAGATTGGATGGTCGACGTCGATCTATTCCCGCCGATCGTAGGGGGCGAGTATCCGAGTACCCACGTGGAGAAGAATGTCCGGTGTGCCCATGCGCTCGAACATTTGATTGCGGTGGAGTGAGGAGCCCAGTCAAGAAACTCGAACCTGAAGATTTGGATGGAGTCTGTTCTGTGCTGCTGGTACCGCTATCCATCATACCAGATGTCGTGGGGTTCTCTCTTCCTTTCCGCCAATTACCCCATGCTGCTGCGGCTGCGAGTGGTAAAGCTCGTGGTGATGCGGCTAGGCTGGAGATGGTAGCAAGCGAAGGAAAAGCCTGCGAGCTACCACCGGTCGTCGCCCTTTCTTTTTCTTGTTGCTGCATTTGTAGGTTCGCTTTCAAGCGAATAGCGGCATCGCGAACGGCACTTTGATTGAATGAAGGCTGGGAGAGAATGTGTATGATATCGCGTAGGTCATCTAGGCGGACATGGAGAAGTTCACGGAGCCAAGTGATCTCGGTCTCCTTCTCCTTGACTTTCGCAGGCGCATCTTTATCAATAAGCGAAAGCTCATGTTCGAGTTCCTCAATGCGCCCTTCTCGTTGCTGTAGCTGGTCTTGGAGGACCATTATGGACTCTCGCAAGGCCTGAGGAGATATCTTATCAGGAACTCCAGTACCCTTGGCAAAAGTCATTGACGGCGAAGCCGTGTGAGCTGTTGGTGATGCGATCTGCGCCGCCTTTGCATTTTGTGCTGCTTGGGCTGCAGTGCGTGCGGCGGTCTTGGCAATCTCGAGTTTCTCTTCCATGTGCTCAATTTTATCGTGAAGATGACCTATCTTTTCATGGAGATGCTCAATCTTGTCATCACGCAGTGCAAGTAATTCCATGTAATGTGACTCCTCGCGTTGCCTATCTTCGGATCCATTGTGTAATGCCCGTGCGTGACGTTCGCGAAGGTCATTGAGCGTTCGCTCACTAATAATCCGTTGCTCCTGAAGTGCCATCTCTTTAGAATCTGCGGCTTCCCTTAGAGCTGCTAATTTTGCATCCCTGGCTTCTTCAAGCAACAGTTCAAATCGAGCTTTGGCGGTATCAGAGTCCATCTTCGTGTTCTCCAATTGATTTTCCAGGTTATTGATCTGGCTTTCTAATTCAGCACGAACAAAGTTCACTTGATGATTGGCATGCTCGAGGTCGCTCTCCATGGATGTTCTAACTCTCTGTATCTCTGCACGACTGCTTTCACGGGCGTCGTTGAACTCGCGCTCAAATCTAGCAGCCTTGCCTTGAAGATCGTGGCTTTCCTGGCGTAACATCATCAACAATTCCTCTAATTTCGCGTTTTCCTCCTGGGACTGTCCAAGTATGAACCTAAGTTTGGTAGCTTCCATTTCTTTCTGCTCCAAGTCACCAACGTGGAGTTCAAGTTTCTGTCGCCGCCTAAGCTCATCCTCGTACTTGGCTTTAAGTAAGTTGTATTGAATATTTTGGTCCTCCTCTTTCTGTTTCCATGTGGACTGTTCTCTAGCGATATCACGGGTGGCAATAACCATATCATCTTGTAGCTTTTCGAATTTGCCGCGGAGAGTTTGGCGCGATTGTAGGTTATCCTCCAACTGAGTCTTCATAAGCTCGATCGTATGGCGAAGTTCTTTGTTCTCAGACCTTACGCCCTCAAGCTCGGAACGCAAATGATCACCGGTTTCTCTGTACTCATCAAGGTTGGCTTGTAGAGCGATATTCTTCTGAGAAAGCTCGGAAAGTGTGAGCTGAAGGCTTTCTTGGTTATCGTTTAGTAAGGCCGATTGCTTTTCTAATCGCTCCATTTCAGGTAATTTCTCAGCTTTGAATGCTTCTAACGCACTTTCGGCGGCTGCCGCGGCATCCTTATATCGTATGGCATCTTCTTCAGCCGTCTTTAAGAGTCTTTGTGATTCAGTCAAAGAGTCATGGATTCTTCGCCGGTTATTGTATTCCTCCTCTGCTCTCTCATCTGCAAGACGCAACATGCTCTGAAGCCCTTCAATCTGCAAGTCCATTTTCTCCGTGTTCTTCTCGTCGTTAGACAGTCGCATCATCTCACTAAGTTTTGGATGATTGACGATAGAGTCGACAATGTCCTCTTTCAACTCTCGTGGATCTTGCGGTTCTGGCTTGGAAGAAATCAAGGTTTTCAGTACGGAGAGAGATGCGTGGACCTCAGAGAAATCGACCGGAGGCGGTTCTTTGGTAGCATGCTGAGATGTCAAAATCTTAAGCTCAGCAAGTGATCCGAGTACATCGGAAAGATCTACCACTAGTGGTTCACTGATATTCTTGTGTGCCTGCATACTTTCTGACACTACCTGCCTGATCTTCTCGATGAGTCGATTCTTCATCGGTGAGCGCGACCGGTGTCTCTCATCTTCGTCCTCATCATCTGCATCACTATTATCTACGTCAATTGATGTGCTTCTTCGAGCGTTGCGCCTTTGGGATGCGAGTAGAGCGATCGACGTCTCAATAGTCTCCAAAGTTCTTTCTATTGGTAGAAGACGGTCATCCAGTACGCTTCCGATAAGCCCATCAACGTGATTTTCGAAGAAATGCGCACGTTGCTGTAGTTCTTCCTCCTGACCAGAGGAAATAGCATCATCCCAGTCACTGATATGCTCGATATCGGGATTATTCAATCGGCGAACAGGAGATTGAGGCCTTAGCTTGGAGCTTTGCTGAGGAGCAAACATGGTATATGGTGGCTCGATAGTTCCGGTATTCAACCTGAGGAGATGGTCTCGAGTCTGTGACCTATCCTGGACACTTGGACTTGGAGCGTCACTTCGGCTAAGTGTCGATGCTGCAAGCTCGGAAGTTCCATACTGCTGCCCAGGAACATAGTTATCTGATATTGCAACTTGACGGATCGGCGATGAATCCACTTCCACCCTCTCAACGCCCAGTTCCATGTCATCTTCGTTGAGCTGACGCATGACTGCATCGATTTCCTGTTCATCAGGAGATTCACGCCCAGAAACTTCTCGCACGGATTCTGATTTGATACTAGTACCTTGGGCAAGCTCTGAAACGGGCGAATCGCGTCCAATCGCTGGCAAATCCGGTGAGATATCTGGTGATTGTTTCGCAGCATGAATCGAGCCCTCCAGGCCAGTCACAGTTGTTGGCTCGACTACGGCATTGTTACTTGAAGTTCCTATCGAGAAAGGAGCAGCAGTGGGCTTAAACTCAAATGGTTTGGCCGTAGGCTTTAACCCAACCTTCACTGGGACATGATCGACAGCTTCCTCGACTTTTAAGGAAGAGGGAGAGCGCATGGAGGATGTAAAATCTTCATCCGTGAAAGGCAGTGAAGAAACGGGTAATGCGGCATTGAAAGAGGCGGCATCTGCTTCATTTTCGAACTCGAAAGGTCTCCAGGTGGTAGACCTGTCTGTTTCCGCTTCGAGTTCATCATTGATATCCTCAACCTTTAATTTCGTGTCGAATTTACCGGCGGCAGCTTGGCTATCAGTACCAGCTGCAATATCTTCGGAGTCCGCTTGAATATCTGCCAAAGTGGGCAACGAGACTTCTTGGTCGCCATCACCCTGCGTCCTCCGCACTCGCTTCTCACGCCCCTGCGAGCCCATACGACCAGTCTCATCCTCAACAATATCGCCATCTGTTTTCTCATCTTTCTTAATTTCTCCTGGTCGAATAATGGGGATAGCTTTAGATTGTTTGGGAGGTACAACGACCGATGGATTATAGCTGCTGAATATCTTGGGTTTATTGTCGGTAGCTGGTTCTCGCTTGACGTCAGAATGCACACTTTGCCCCGGGTTGAAAACCGGAGCGTCAACGTTAAATGAAGCGGCCGAGAACCTGAAATTAGAAACAGAATTCTGATCCGAATGCGCGGTAAAAGATGGTGCATTCACGTTGAAATTACTAGAATTTGCACTGTGTTGCGAAATGCCGGAGCTGAAAATGGAGCCGGGTCTATGAGTTTTCGGCTGGAATGAATTGGCAGTGAATGAGAAGTTGCCTGGTTGAAACGATGCCGTCGGATCAAAGGACTTAGCAGCGACGTTGAAGTTCGTCAAAGAGGATCTCGACTGGTGACCCGGTATGAAAGAAGACGCACTAGGATCAGGTTGGCTCACTGATTGAAAGTTTTGGTGTGGCATACTCTCGTTCGTCGGAGTACCTAACAAGCTTGGATTGGTATCGATCTCTGACCCTTCAAGCTGGCTCTCGTCGGGAAGTTCTTGGCCATATAGCTGCTGTTGCAGTAACTGATGTTGCTGGTTGGCCTGAGTTTGCAAGGGGAATGGCTGTCGTGCGGATTCCTCCGGCATTGCCCATCGCGATTTCATCAAGTCGTTATTATTACCCTGCTGTTCCTGATCAAAGTGTCTTCCCATTGGATTCTCAAGCTGGAAATCTCCTCGCTCTACTCCTCTTTGTAGAGTCTCGCTCAGGTTATGCCGGTGACCTCGTGGCGTTGGGTGGGCGATTTCAGGGCCTGAAGATTGAATTGTATCTGATTCCGCCTCGACCTCCGGACCAAGATCATCCAGAGGAGGGGAGATAACATTGTTATTATCTGCAAACTGCGATGCTTGTTGTTGCTCGGAGAATGCATTGTTGAAAGGAGGGTGGACATTGAAGCCCGATTGATACTGTTTAGACTCATCTGGGGTCAATGGAGATACAGGCTGCAGCAAGGGAGCTATATTCGGCATACTCGTCACACCAACAGGCGAGACAACACCGGTTCGAAGGCCATAAAGGTTTTGAGGAGTGAGAGTGCCCTGAGTAGTTGTTGCCGGTGTTTGAAAGGGGATAAACGGAAATGCTGCGTCGCTTGGGAATGATACAGGCGGGTTTGAAAACGGAGAACCTGTTGCAAAGCCAAACGGAGATGATGGGGAGGTCAGGGAAAGTAAACTGGCATTCGGCTTCATCGTCTGGCCCATCACCGTCGCTAAGGGGTTGCCAGCCAAATTCATATGGTTGCTGGCAGCAGACAAGGTCGGAAGAGGCGGAGACATCGCATTATCTATAAATTGGGACGAAGATTGGCTCATTGGAGCTGATACAACGTCGTCACCAAGGGACACTCCAAGAGCCCGAAGTTTTTCCTCTTTCAAATAATTGACGTATGCATCCCATTCTCCCTTATTAGGAAAACTCACAGCAAACTTCTTTTTGCAGTTCTTGCTGGCAGTCGGTGGCATCAGGGAACGCCGGCCGACTTTGAGGAGACTCGAATCCGAAAGAATTAACATCATATCCGGCATTCTCCCACTCCTTGAGTCTCCGTTCCACATCTTCGGGTTTCAATAGCGCACCCGAACCTTCGGCCGTACCACGAGTATCACTTAACGGAAGTGCAATCACACACTGCCGTCCTTTCCAAGGAACCTTTTTCTTAGGTCTATTGATTCTAGCGACAGGAGTGCGTTTTGGACTCGGAGGAAGAGGTGGGGCAGGAGAATCTTCATCCACGGTGGGTGGGGGTGGAAGTGGCTTCTCAGCTGGTGAGACAGACATATTGGATCCCCGTGCTGGAGCAGACCCGGCCTGTGTAGCTTCGGGCAGCGATGTATCTGGCATCACAGCGGGCCCCGCGTCTTGGTCGTATCCAAAATCCCAAAAATCAGATTGTTTCAAAGTGTCGGTGCTGAAGGTCTTCAGGTGTCTTGATTTCAACTTCGGCAGTTCAAGCCGGTCTGCCTGGTTTTTCAACTTTCGGCTGAAAAAGGTAGCGGCAGTTGGGGTCTTCAATGGGTCTTCTCCCCCAAAGGCTCGTCGTCAAGACCAAGCCAACCTTCAGATTCACTGAAATTGTTTTTTGCAGTGAGAAACGACGCTACGTCGTCGTTAGAGTCGTCACTCAGCCAGTTCGTCCGCTCCGAGCGAGCTTGTCCGGAGATATATTGGTTGATCCAGTCCTGTGTAAAATCCTTTATCGACCTGCCCCCTTGCCGCACCAGACGATCTTTTTCTAACCGTTTACCGAGTGCTCCGTAAAACTTCTGGGACAGTTCAGCAGGAGATACACCGCGGTCCTGAGTGTCAGGATTGTGATTGCCTCTCGACGGCTCTGGCTGGCCAGTGTTCATGGAGTTATGGGGCGACGTTTCCGGAAATCCAAATTCCACAATGCCCTGGCGGCTCCTTATGGACGAGGACACCTGCCGAGGGCTAGACGCTGCATACGGAGAGCCCCAAGCGGCGGTATAATAGGTGCTGCTGAGCCTGCTTTCGGCGCGCCTATTTTCCGGAGTCGGAGGCTGCGACCCTACTACTGTAGATTGGTATCTTGCAAGCGAAGGCAGTGCAAGTTGCACCGGAGATGCGGCTCGGGGGACGTCGGAGGAGGCCCGTTGAGCAGCCACAAGGCTCGTCGCTCCGGGTGCGAGAGATGTCACCGCCGGCACAGACACGATCGATTCCTGACTTGTATTGAGCTTAGAGCCACGGAGAGAGAATTGGGACGCCCGATTGGCAGGATCTATAGGAGGAGTGTCTTGTAAGCCTGCAGTCCGTTGACGGCTGTTGTGAGACATTGAAACGCGGGGCAGAAGCAGTACCAAAGGCCATTCGAGGACCCTCTTCTACCACTGAAACCGAATGTATCTCATAGGGATAGTTGATGCCAAAGTAGAGAGTGCTTCCATCCGATGACTTACTCTCTGAGCCCGTAGTAGCAACCAGCTTGCCGCCCAATGTCCTCAGCGTAACCGTGAAGCATGGAAATCACGCGAAAGAAGGAAATTTCTCCACCACAACAAGATTCGTGACGAGTTCTAAATTCCACGGTCGAGCGGGACAAGGACCGAAAAAAAAAACCGTCGTCAACGGGCGAGATGCGAGACGTCAATTGGCAAGGGGCGTTGGGTTGGGCAGCTGACGCGACCGGAGCCGGTGGAAAAGCACGCCCTGGAATTGGTGCCACGAGGACCCGGACAGGGGAGAAACAAAGGCGGATCGAGCAGGTGAGACTGCGGGAATCTCGTAGCGAATTGCAAGTATGGGATGGGATGTATGTACGGCCCCGTGTGTGGTCCGAGTAAACAAAAGGAAAAACAGGGAGAACCGCGTCAAAGCAAAGTTGGGAGATCCAGGGGATGGACCATGGTGCGCATCGCCAAAAACCGACTCTGGAGAAAGAATTATTAAGTGCTTTCTGGCGGTGGTTCGCGAAGTTTGGACGAAAACTTGCCAGCGAAAGTAAAAAAAAGGGTCCAGGGGGCTAACTAACTAGTTAACAAGACATGTTGTGGATTTCATTAGCTGTTCATTTGATTTGATCGGTGATTTGCTCTGCACGCTAAAAACAAATCAAGTTCATCTCCTTAAACGCCCACCTTCTTGGATGCGGTATAAGACCACTGGATGAGCACCCGGCAGGATCGGGCACAGACCTGGCATTGGAGATCCGATCCCTCGAGCAAGAGTCTGGGAGATTCGGGTCTTGACCGGCTTGGAAGTGGCTGGTTTAATTACAACTATTACTGTGTCTGGCGACCCAGCGCCTGTCCTGGCGATGGGATCTGGTCGCTCATCCCAGGATCTTCTTAGTCAGGACTCAGGAGGTGTAAGGATTGTTCCACAAGCGTGAAACAAGTGCCAACCGAGTGCGGGAGCTCCGGACAAACAGAAAAAATACCTTGTTAAACGTGTCTACATATAACTAGCGCAGAATTGCAATATAAGAATAAGAAGAATTACTGCCGTCTATAACACCTGGTTCCCCCATATTAATATCGAGACCCTGAAATGTCTGTTGACGCAATGCAAAACATTTGATTCAGAAGCCCAAAGTAAACGAGGGTGAGATCTTTGTGCAAATAATGACTCCAGTCCCATGATAGAGTTGCTGTGGAAGTTTTGACATTCGTGACTTTTCCTTACTGCGTTCCAAGGTGTCAGAAGAGAGACGCGCTAACCGCTCTATTTGCATGCAACTTCGAATTTGGACTGGCGGTCGGCGGTGTACATGCCCCAGTGACGCTCGTCACCAGCATGGCCGTTCTCACCAATGCTCTTTGGCTTCCATGGCTCGTCAAAGGCCTCAAAGTAGAATACGTCGACGCCCCATTTGAGCATGGCGCAGACAGCCTCGTCGTGGTAGGTTTTCGCGTTTTGAGTGCCAGCCTTAGCTTGGCCGTAGTCGCTTCCACCATCTATTCAGCTAGATTAATATCTGGTGTCATTTTATTAGATTGAAGAGCAGGGGACTCACCGGTTGGCCAGCCAGTCTCTCCGTTGGCGATCTTGATGTTCTTGGCTTTCTCTCCAGCAATCTTCTGGATGTGGGTGATGGCTTGTGCAATATCATCGAAGTAGGTTTTGGTAGCGTTGGTGATGGGCTGTCCCTGCCAGTACGCGAAGGCATTGGCAAGTCTGAACGAAACAAGTTATATTAGCGACTTTTCAACGCATCCGCACAGACAAGCTGGTCTTACATTAACTCAACACCGCCCGAGATCAATGGATCAGCAGTGCCGTCGGCGAACTTGTTCCAGCTGTCCGCTGTACCGACTGTGAACGCGGGGAACATCTTCTTGACCTCATTGATCTTTTCCAGCAATTGCTGGCCAGTGAAGTTTCCACGATAAAGGGTCTCTGATCCGACGGTAATGCCTCCAACCGTCGACTCAAACCCTGGGATATACTTTTTCAAAGCGTCTGTATCCTTCTTGAAAGTTTCTTCAAGATCGGGCCTAGAGATTGACACGGATTAGCATAAGCTCAACAGCGATGGCGGCCAATCGCCGTGTTGACAAAAGGGCTTACCAGACGCCAATAATGACCTTGAAGCCCTTGTTCTTTGCAGCAGGGAGGAGTCCTTGGAGGTTGTTGCAATCATCCGCGGAATATGTTCGCACAACCGTGCTGTGACGCTTCAGGACATCGAAATCGGCCTCGAAATCAGCCTGATATTTGCAGGTACCGTCGGGTTTCTTGACACCAAGCGCGAAGCCCAGGGTTCCGGCGGCAGACACGGCGGGAAGGACCGCCAGAGCGACGGGAATAAGAGAAGAGAAATGCATTTTCGATTGTTACCAGCGAAAGACGATTCGGATTTCACGAGTATAGTATAGGGTAGCGACAGAGAGAAGAAGAAAGAAGACAGGGGTGCGTTGTTGATTAAAAATAGAAGAGAGAAAGAAGCGTCAATTAGGAGAAAAGGCCAAGATGGCAAGAAACAAAAGAACGACAGAAGTTTTTAAAGAGTTTTCAAAGGAAAGAACCCACCATATAGAAAAAAATATGGATGGTGTTAACGATAGGGAAAGTTGGAGCGAGAGAATTGGGAGGAAAAAGAGTGGAAGAAGGTGAACCCTGGAAACGAGCAGAAGACGACGAACACAAGAACAAGCGGTTCCTCGTCATCGACCGGAAACCAGGCGACTTTGAGTTCCGGTCGGCGTAAAATATAGAAAGTCTTGCAAGGATGAGAGGATCGCGCTAGTAATCATGGGCTCCACGGGCGCCGGGGCTGGACTGCAGCTCCGGGGGCTCTTGGGCGCGCTACGGGGACTTCTTAGCGGCTTTCTAGGGCCTTGTTCGGGGGGCCGGGCGTGGGCTTCGGGGCCCGCACGGTGGACCTTGACAGCAACGCCGCGCGTGGATTGGCGGGCGAGCAGCGGAAGTGGAACCACTGCTCAGGGGCGCTGCTGACTAAATTACAGTACGTGACAGCCGTCAGCCACATGTTGTTTCGCAAACTGTTGGTGTTTGTTGTCGCAAGCATGTTTCACTTCTTCATCAGAGAATTCATGATTCATTGACATGAGCTGTCATACACTTGGTATGTATCTTGTTATTATTGTTTACTCCTTGCTTGCGGCCTACTGCAGTATTTCTCAGGCAGGAAAACAATTGAATATCATCCTTTACACCAGCTAATTATCTGGGTTCGGGTTCCTTGCTTGCAACCTGATGAACCATGGTTCAACCACAGGAAAAGTCTGCAGCACATTTTGTTTAGGGTACAGAATTTTCATGCCTGCCATCAACCTGTCTCTTTCATCAGTGGCTTGACCTTTGATGTCAACTCTTAGACTCTTCGGGCTGGCCACCACATGGATATGACACTCCGGTGGAGCGCACGGTCATTCTTCGGGAAAAACGACCGGAGACTTTTCGTAATCAACCATAGTCGGCACTTCCGGCTGGCCGCCTATGTATCTTTATTCCGTCCTGACATGCTTCTTGAGGATCCGAGGAGGAAGCCGTTTGCCGGTCTTGTCAAAGAATCGGGAGCTAATTCTAATCCATTTCTCTTCTTCGTATTTCGTTGCGATCTGGTTCAGAAGAATGACCTCTTCCAGCGTAAACGCTTCGTCGAGATAGAGGACTTTGTTCGATGTGCCACGATCTACCGCTCCATCCTATAAAACGTCATTAGGGCACACCGTTTTAGCAAAATGCGGGATGAAAATTAGCCTAGGGCCGGGGAAGATGGCGGAATGGCAAAACGCATAGAGGCTGGCAGCGAGCGGCAATTGACATACATTCTCCAGTGTAACCAGTGGTTCCGAAAACGTCACTCGACGCTCGCTCCGCCTTCCATTTCTCTCTGCTCTGGACTGCTTGGTTTCTTCCTGCTGCGCCTTTGGTTGTTCTGGAGCTGCTGTAGGATGCGGCTTGATCACTCCCCATCGGTCCTTCAACACATATACGGGCTTTCCCATTGAAGCCGAAATGGCTCTCCAAGCCATGTTTTCTGCCTTCATTCTTAGCAGTTGCACGTCTTGTTCGGCTGTCCACTTGAATATAGACGGGTCTGGCTCATCGGCGGAAGCTGGCGGCTTGGCTTGCGATTCTTGTTTTGGCCCAGAATTTTGCTTTTCTTTTGACGCTGCAGCAAGAGACTCTTTTGCGGGAATGGGAGGCGCTGCATTTTCATCATCTTTCCTACTGTTAGCGGCCAACAAAGCTCGCTAAACGGATTAGAACTCGCCTAAGGTCTGTTATAGACTATAGGTACTGTACATACCTTGACAGCTGCGTTGGTAGCTTCCTCGCGCAGGGTCTTCGAGCTTTTAAAAATATCGGCGAAGGAGACTTTGAATTCGTTTATTGGTCTGTTGGCCTGCATCTTGAGTCTTGGATGCTCAAGTGCTCCAAAGTGCAATATTGAGATGTTCAATCAGTCCAAGATGGAGTAGTTGAAGGTCTTGACAGATCATAGTGAAAAATTGAGTGTGAAGGCAGCAGCACTTCCATGTCTTACAAACTCCTGTATATTGCATGTGCCGTGATATGAAAACAGTCTAAACCACTCGGCAAGAGCAGGTGAAGTCCACTAAAACAGTGAGACTTTCCAGCAACAGGCAATCTTCACGCACATGAACCGAATCGTGGGTTTTCTCTTGTTTTGAACTCCAAATGTTTGGGGAGAATTTCTTCAGAGATGTTCTAAGTATTATTTTGGTGAAGATGTGGTATGAATAAGATGTGGTATAAATCAGATTCATGAAACATCAAAAGCTATATGTCTGGTGCAGTACTTGCAGTACTCTTTGCAGAATATGGCAAACCTTGCCACATAATTTTGAAGGACCACTACAATTAACTATAGGTACCTAGTTTCTGACACCATTTCCTAAACGACAAGCTCAGGCATGCACAAGCCAAATCTCGTATATTCGGTGTTCAGGTGGCATACTGACTGAAGATCACAGTCAAGTACAGGGTAAATAGGATTAGCCTCAGCCCTAATATCCCTCCTACGCCCATGGTGATGATGAATCTTGCCTTTATCAGCTAGAATGAGACCATCTGTACCTTTACGCCCAGCAGCGAGCTTATAATGGTCCATCCATACATTCTCGAGCTTCATCATGCCCCTTGTCCATTCCAGCCGCCGCTTTTCGAACCCATTGCTGTCCCATTTATCCTCGCCCGATTGAGAATCCCCGATTGAGAATCTCTCTTGCCCCGGCCACAGTCCCAATAACGCTTTTTGATAGCTTGTCATAGATCCCTCACATTGACTCGGCGCAAGAATTTCAACAGCAAATGATTGTAGTGTGGTTGTACCCGATTGAGAACGACCTGTTGAATGGATTGAAAGCGGAAGGTTACCGTACCTAAATCACCACCCAGAAAAACCTTATTTCCGTGACAGGCCTGATCACACTATGCCCAATACGGAACGGCTCCCCGGAATGCTGGGCTGACTTTTAGACACACATCATTCATATAGCAGAACGTCGGGTAGCATTGCATATTTGACAACCGTGTTGATTTATACTGATATATAGGTATTTGATGTAGAGTTACGGAGTATGAGACTCAAAGACTACGTTTACTCGCCAATATATTTGTCTGGATGTATGTACACACTGTACCTCTCGTGCTGGATCAACGGAATATATGATACTCCGAGCCTTAGTGCAAACGATCCAAACAGCTTCTAGTGAGCCAATAGGATTTCTCTCCCAGAAACTCTACGCACTTGATGGAAATTGAGTTGGACACCTGGTGTCAACAATATTTCGAGCACGCGAAAGGGAATTGCTTGATGGGCACTCAAGCAATATTGTATTCTGAACATATCTCTGCTCTTACCTTCGCTCTACTTACTTAATTGAAGACCCCAAAGTCACACCGCTATGCTGTTCTTTCCAGCCTTCCTGGTGGCCCTACTGGGCTGGATAGGGGCAACTTCAGCACATAATATTCTTCTCCGCGCACACTCTCGGGAATGTTTCTTTGAGCAATTACGTGTTGGCGATAAGATGACAGTCACTTTTCAAACCGGTGATAGAGAATTTGGTGGAAGCATCAATCTTGACATCAATTTCTGGGTAAGCTCTTTCTTTTACTCAGCCGAACAGGTTGAAAGTCTTCATTTATGGTGTGCTCTGCTAATATTTATATCTGATTTAGATTGAAGATCCAGCGGGCCATCACCAATACAGCAAAACCTCAGTATCCTCTGACGACTATTCGTTTACTGCGGCCCGAGACGGTAAATATGTCTATTGCTTCGGAAACGAGGCATGGTCGTCGACCAGCAAAGAGGTTTCCTTCAATGTTCACGGAGTCGTTTACGTTCCTGAGTCCGAATTGCCCACTGATCCACTAGAAACTGAAGGTTCGTTCTACTACTTGACCATGCGGAATAAGATAATAGAGTGCTTAAACCGTGAACAGTAAAAAGCCTATCTGAGGAGCTCGCTCAGGTGAAGGACGAGCAACAATATATAATTGTCCGTGAACGAACCCACCGAAACACAGCCGAGAGCACAAACGCTAGAGTTAAGTGGTGGAGTCTCTTCCAATTGGGTGTACTCTTGACAAACGGCGTTTTCCAGGTCTGGTGGCTCAAAAGATTCTTCGAGGTACGAGTTGACGCCCCTCGCTTTCAGAACAAATGTTACCTGAACCGGATACTAACGAATTTTGATAATGCAGGTTAAACGGGTGGTCTGATTTCCTTTGTCGTTCTACGGATGTGGAATACATGAATATTATGCGGAATGAATGTTCACTATAGGATTGCATGGTTTCTGTATGGAGTATTCCTACTGGTTCCTTTTCAGTCTTTCAGTATATGGCATATATTTTCTTTTACCAACGGGTGACCAAGCTGCCCCTTTCGAATCGAAGACTCAACGAAAGGCTCTGTGGTCTCCTCAAATGCGTATTAACTTTTTCGAGCAATTTTTGACTGAAAGGTCATGTTAAAAAGTTATATCTATTCTAATATCAGACTCTGGAAATAACTTCCCCACGATCTTACGTCTTGCTCAGATTTCCCGGTTTCTAGTGCAATGCAACGAACAACCATCTTTGGGTTTGAGTTACATGGTTATGTCTTGGCACTCGGAGCTCAGCCCTGGTCGGTTTGGCAACGACGGCCAAGCTCCTTTCAACTAACAGCAACAGCGACAGGAGCAGAAAAAGATTATTTGCAATAGATGATCATATATGACACACTCTGGTATCGATTGCGACCCTGATAAAGACCCTCGATACCACATAACTTTCTATATAGCTACATTCTCCGTTAATGGCCGTTCCTAGAGCTCCCCGCGTCCGCGCAAACCTCAACTACGATGAGCTCTTCCACCTGTGTTGGCGCGTGCAAGACTGCTCAGGCTGTCTGAAAGCATCAAGCTCATGTAGCTGGTGTCCAATCGTACGTTGAAACGTTTTCCTTACTGCAAGGACGTATCTCCTACCCTATGCAACACGCTTTATACAGTTTGTATGGCTGTCATCTTGATATCTCATCCCTATCTTACCTACAGTCCTTAACATGCGTCCCGAATCCCTCCACCATACCCATACTGGCTCCGTTTGGCAACAGCACGATCTGCCCTCTTGCTTCTCAAGAACGATGGGAACTCCGCTCCAGACCGTTTGGGTGCGACGTTAGTACGACAACCTTTGTGTCGAGTGCCCTTACTGTGTTCTTGACTCTGTCGCTGGTCGCACTCGCATGGGCGGTGATTACTCGGCTTGTTCCTTGGCTGAGAAGCAAACGAGAAAATCAAGAGGTGGATCAAGAAGGAGGCTTTGGAGATGCCGCTGGCGCGGGTATACTTGGAACTCTTGCTGGATGGTGGGGGAGTCAAGGTTTTGGAATGCAGCCAAGTGGTGCAAGCGAGCAGATTGGGTCCCAAAATTTTCCTGATTACGATGGCGGTAGAGTTGGGCATCAAGCTGCCAACGAGACGGATTCTTTATTGAGTTGGAGGTAGGAGCTGATCGATTTGAATGGGTCCTTACATTTACTTTCGGATATCTCATTTTGGAAATAATCTTTGTTTGGATACTGCTTGACACAGTGAGTCAATCCCGAAATTTTCCTGCAGTTGGTCAAACTATCACGAATATCACTGTGTATAGAATGAGAGCAAGAGATTTTTGAAAACACAGCCGAGAGGTCCCATGCCCTATTGCTCCAATTGGAAACAGGCGTATCAAGTGGTCCTCTACCCCATGCAGGCCTTGCTAACCTTATATTCCACAATTGGAAGTTGGTCTTTCTCATAGATAAGATGACCAGCCCCAACGAAGACGTCAGATTCAAGAGAAGCGTATCTATCATCTCCAGTCTATTCAAATGGGCAATGAGTATCAATATAGACATGCCGCGGGAAGGCAGGTATACCTCAAACGTTGGGCGTATAACTTATCAGTCAACGTTAGCAATAGCGCTCTTTCAAGAAAGTGGCAGCACTTGCGATAAACCATACAAATGTTACCGAACGGGGTTACAACAGGCTCTGATTGGCCCTTCAATATAGCATCCATTGCTGGGCTAATTAGGGCGGTACCGGTGTAATGTAGGTACAACATCTATAGCAGGCAAGATGTTAGAGCCACCATACTGGACGGCAGACTGAATGGAAGACATACCGCGCCATCATCGGTCCTTGTGAGCTTTCGTTAGCTATCAAATAAGACCTAGGCAAAGATATAGAATCGCCTACTTGATCACACCATGGGCGTCGAGCTTAAACCGCTTGCCATCTGCGTCGAAACGAATGTAGTCGTTGCCGGTCCCCGTAAACTCACCATTGACTGCCAGCGAGAAGCCCGGCTCGCTCTTCATGCTACCACCACTGACCATGGGCTGGAAAGCTGAGCATTAACTAGGTGTTTTTGAGGCGCGAAGATGTTGCGACGGGATTCTTACCACGACGACGAAAGAAGACTTTCGTGAAGTACTTCCTAGACGCTAGTGTCAATTAAGTATACGAGATAGATATCTAATCATAAATATGCTATACCAATTGGCACCGCAGGTTCAATCCTGACCTGTTTCAATAACGATTCTATTAGTAGCAAAACAAGATATTATAGTGCATTAGTTACCCTCCGGGGCGACATACTCGCAGTGTGAACGCCGGTTGAAGACTGGGGAAGCCTGACATCTTCGATCAAAGATATGTATACCTTCGTAGGTAGGTAGTCGTCGTTAAGTATTGTTTCAAGCACGCTGTTCATATACACAGTAAAGATGAAAGATAGAACGATGTTGTCCAGGTACAAGTCCAAAGCCCCTCCTTCCTTCCTGTGACAAAGCAATGAGGGGTAATCTTCCAACCTGCATGTACGCCGATGCTCCCAACCGCGACTCAGACAAACTTGTGGTACTTCGGACGTCTAGAACCACCGACCCAAGAGCCCAATCTACGGGGCCACGGTTGGTGAATGTCGTCAAAGACTTGTCTGCAATCGTGGAATATCGTCCAGTGCTCGCATACATGCGTGTGTATGTATATACATCTAGACGCCTTCCTGGGAGGTTTGGTAAGCCCTGTTAAGTCCTATGCGAGAGGTGGGATGTTGAACCGGACCCGTCTTGACTATGTCCATTCTGATAGGATTGCTGCGATACCCCTTGAATGAGGTGATGGACTATATCAAACGAGTGCCTAAAATGCCTGATCCCTCCGTATTTTTGTCATCCAACGTACGCTGGAAGGCTTCAAAAGTACGTCCGCTAATATGTGTAGGGACTGCGCAAGCCTATCCAGACTTAGGTACGGAGGTGTGGACCAAAAGTCGTGATTTCTTGGCAGTACCGCCACTGTACCAAATACTACCTAGTCTCCCCAACAAATACCACACAAACTCAGGTACTCTCTGATCCCCCATGTTCTTCTGCTTCAATCTCTTCAATTCAAAGATGGGGGGATCTCCCTACTCAATTGCCTTGCGAATCCAAGCTCTTGCTTATGTTGGACTAGGTTATACTTATGCAGATGTCTCTGAATTCCTCTCTATACCCATTCAAACGATAAAATGAATACACCAGCGAGCTCTAGCGCGCGGCTTTAACCCAGATGAAAGCCTCCAGATCAAGGTTGAATTTGTGGAGGATGCACCTCGATCTGGGCGACCTAGAACTATTACTGAGGATAAGAAGAAGGAGATCCTAGAAATAGTGAGGAAGAATAGGGCTGGAAGAGAGAAATCAACAGAGATTATAGCCTTTGAGACTGGTATATCCCAATCTAGTGTTTTGCGAGTCCTTCATGAGCATTGCTTTACATCTTGCAAACCTACATGGAAACCTGGCCTAACTGAGGAACAAAGATCAAGACGGCTTCGCTTTGCCCTAGCTCATGAGAACTGGACCTTGGAGGACTGGATGAACGTGATATTTACAGACGAAACATCAGTGGTTCTTGGTCACAAGCGAGATGGAATTTGGGTTTGGCGACAGCCTTGTGAGGCATTTGATCCTACCTGTATCCGGCGAAGATGGAAGAAAGCTACGGTCTTCATGTTCTGGGGATCTTTTACATATGAAAAGAAAGGCCCCTGTCATGTTTGGCTGCAGGAAACTGCAGCTCAAAAGAGACAGGCTGTTCAAGAGCTAGATCAACTGAATTCTCTACACGAACCGGATGCCAGGAACAACTGGGAGATACAGAGTAGGATAAACCGCATGAAGCTTCGCAATGACAAAACTCCAGGTAGAGCTCCAGAGTGGAACTTTACTGCCAAAACTGGCAAGCTTGTACGGGGTGGAAAGGGGGAATAGATTGGTATCGCTACCAGAAGGTCTGCTTCTCTTCATCAAGATTTCTAAGAGAATACTGCTAATTCTTGATTACTTTTCATCTCTAGGAGGTTCTCATTCCTAAGCTCCTTCCTTTTGCCAGAGACTGCCTTGCAACCCGCCCTAAGACTATTGTTTTGGAAGATGGAGCTTCTCCGCATAAACACTTTGCTCAAAAGGAGATCTATAGTGCTTGGGAGGTCTCCAAGATCCTAGATTGGCCTGGGAATTCACCTGATTTGAATGCAATAGAGCCGGCCTGGATGTGGATGAAGAGGCGTACAACTGCAAGAGGTGCTCCTAGAGAGATAAAGACTGCCAAAGAAGCTTGGATCAAGGCATGGGAAGAGCTTCCTCAAGAGAAGATTAGGCAATGGATTGAGCGAATTCCACACCATATTAAGGAGATAATTCACTTGGAAGGTGGGAATGAGTTTAGAGAAGGTGGCTATTCAAATACAAGAGCATGGAAGGGGCAGCGAATAAAGAGAAAGCTTTCTACAAGGCAGGATCTGAGCCCAGTTGAAGCTCCGGAGATTACTGTAAATGGAAGAGAGGAAGATCTTTGGGAAGATCTTGAACAGCTAGAACTGGAATGAATCTCTGATAATGTGGTACTTTCATTTGCATACAAATTTGGTGGGGGGCTGGTATTTGTAAAACAGGTTTTCCATACTAGCGCGATCACGACTTTTGGTCCACACCTCCGTAGTACTTTTGTCATGCGGCTATACCGAACTTGTGCTGCTCGCTAGTCGCGATTTGAGCAATTGGATCTAGCTAGAAGCTATGGCGTTTGTTCCGCCTCATTGGCTAAGAGGTCAGTTAATTCATGAGCTAATAAATATATGAAAATAGTACGGAGTAGATGATAGGCAATTGTGGCTTTGGGCAGGAAATTTAAAATCGGCGGTGGAAGCCGATTATCTTTCGAACAACCGTACCCTTCGCCATGGTTGCCAATGTGCTCTCGATAAGATTCATAAGTAAAGAATGACCAAAAAAAATAATGGCTGGATGGTTACGTGTGGCAAGCATCAGGGTTGCGTTCTGTCGTCGTTGTCGTCCTGTTGATCGTCGCATCCGTATTTATTTGCGCTCGGGTTCATCGCTCATCATCCACGCGTCGGCTGACCGGCTGTTTCTGCATGAATGTATTCCCAACTGCTTTGACAGCTCGGAATCTGAACTCATTCTCGCATGGATACAGCGGATGTTGCCGCCGTACCCAAGGGGCTAGGCTTCTGCGGCCTGAAGGTACTGACGCATCGCTGATATCGATCTTGGGGTTGTCCAGGTCCTGGATAGTGAACCTCATGGGTTTGTCGGCAGATTTCGCTGGGAAGTGCAATCGGGAAAACCCCACACTCCTTCTGCCTCGTGGTTGGCTGGAATTAAAATCTTCGCGAAAGGCCGAGAATAGCAATTTTGCAAGTGGCTTTTCAACCACGAGGTTGTCACTTGGCCGAAGTCTCATACTCAGGCATGATATTCCGTGCATATACCGAGTGTGATGATAACTGTTGATGTTGCAGGTTTCTATAAACGAATGGAGAAAAGGGGCTTTATAGAACGGCCGTCAACCTCTTGTAGCCAGTACATCTTGTGGGCAAGGATCATTTATTGTGGCAACAGCCTCCGCATGCGAAGGGCGCAACCCCTGCTGACGCCAGGCAGATTGCTTCTTCCACCGGGCAAATCACGTCGAGCGATAAAGGTCTTTTGAGTTCTTCTGTGCAGTGTTGTGAGCACACGCCATAGATCATCTGCACTAGGAATTTGCCGTTCGGGATCCTTTTGTCCATAAATATACTGTGGCTTTTCTGGTGAAAGAATCATGTTATCTTCCTATTTGAGGCTATGCCGTCTCAAGATCGCCTCCTCTGCGGGTCACGCTATCTTACCCATTCCTGTCGATACTTTACTAGTGGAATGGATTGGACCAGACCCCTTGTACGAAGAAAGCTGCTCCATTGAAAAGGGGAGGGTTTCACAGTCTCTCTTTGCATCGCAACCGAGTGAAGCACAGGAATGTTAGCCATCAGCCTTTCACAAATGCGCATGATGTAGGCACCAGCTGTCATCATGGCTGGTTTGAAGTTCGGAGAACAAGGGATGCAATCCATGGGAGGGACAAACCATCCATGGGGGTTGGTGAAAGCCAAGATGCACTGCTTGTCATTAACCCTGCTGCGCTTGTCCCAAAAGCGTTTAGCGCCTGATTTATGTTTCTGGTGCACAGTGAAGATAGGCGGAATTTCTGGATAGCTGGCCTCAACCAACCGCAGTCCATCAACCCCCTTCCGGGACTCCTTTCATCACTGTGTGCCTTCGGACCCTGTTGAAACAACATATTTGTTGGTTCGATTCCTCTGCCCGCCGACTGTCTTCGGACCACCACACCTCTCTCTGTTCTCCTACTCGGCCATCTATCCCTTTCGATCTCGTGTCCTTGGCGCGTGCCTCTATTCTATTCCGTTTCACCTAGTGACGTTGATCTCGCCATGGCTTCTTCTGCATGGTACATCTAACATCGTAGGTTTGTGCGTTGCGACTCGCAGCATTGATGCAGGAGCTAACCCGAAGTCATATTTTTTCAGAAGCAGTGGCCCGTGATACATATCATCCTCGCGTCCGAGTGCACACCTTGACAGCTTTTTAGAGCATCGTGGTCGTGCCGCCGTGTGTTCTTTCCCCTTTTTTCGACCTCAGCTTCTCCCCGCGTTTGGCGGAGTGCACAAAACCACTCTCCGGAGCCGTTAGCTTTCGCATATTTTTCATCTCCTGCGATTCATCCCGGTATCGGAATTAATCGGTTGGAATTATCTCCTTTACTTTTGACTCCATCGTCCAACTCTGTCACAACACGAAATCTTCACCGCTGAGCACCTTAGCGCCCTCGGCTAGCGTAAGCTCGCATCACCTCATCCAAAGCCCTCGAGAGCGTAGCTGACGTCTTTTTGGTCGTGATAGACACCGCCAGTATGAATCCGTACTTGAGATGGGCAATCCTCCTCCTGGTGGTTGGCGGACTTGCCTATTATTACACCAAGGGTTCTGCCAAAGCAAAAATACCTTTCAGCAACAAGCCAGCCATAGAAAAAGCGGACCAGTCCCTATTGGCCAAGAAATTAAAACAACGCAAGCCGAAAAGGTCACCTGAACCGACCAGTCCTGCTGCTAGCGGTAGCCCAACTCCCACCCCTAAGCCTCAAGAAAACAATGTTGCTCCTGCTCTGGTGTCTCATACAAATGATGAGGGCATGAGCAATGCCGAGTTTGCCAAGCAATTCTCCAAGGTCCGAGAAGGCAATGCCATCGCATCCGGACCTGCGAAGAAAGCGGCGGTTTCTCCCAAGCCGGCACCCCGCCCAATGACTGGCCAGTCAACCAGCGCGTCCTCCTTGACCGGAGCCGAAGCAGATGATGATATGTCTCCGATTGCCTCGCCAGTTGTCAAGCCTGCTGGTGACGTTTCCGATATGCTCGAAGCCCCAGCTCCCGGAGCATCGGTCCTTCGATTGACCGGTTCGGTCGAATCCGATAAGAAAGCCAAGAACAAGAAGTCGGACGGGTTCAAGCCTGCTGAGACGAAGAAGCAAAGACAGCAACGCCTCAAGCGCGAGAGTGCCAAGCTCAGAGTCGAGGAGGCGGAGAAAGAGAGACGCGTTCTGCTCGAGAAACAGCTTCATACCGCACGCGATTTCGAGCGAAAGGAGGCTGCTAAGTCGAAACCACCGAGCGGCAACGCGTGGACCTCTGCGCCTCCTACCAACGGCGTCGAGAAGCCCAAAACCACTCCTGCACCCCTTCTCGATACCTTTGAGCCTGAAAGCAAGAAGCCGGCATCTAAACCAGCCGCCAGTGTCCGTACCGCGGCTTCTCAAGACTGGACTGAAGGCTTACCTTCAGAGGAGGAACAAATTCGTCTTCTGAGTGCTGGAAGCAGTGGGAATGAATGGACAACGGTCTCGAACAAGAAGAAAGACAGACGCCGCGCCACCAATCCAGGCGGGGCAATGAGCGACACCAGCAGCTCTGAGACCCAAATTGCGAAGGTTGAAGAACCGGCTGCTCAGAAGATTCCTGTTTTCGAAGAGAAACAATGGACAGTACAAGCCCATCCAGAAGATTCTGACTGGCAAGCTTAAACAGTCCCGCTTATGGTGAATGATCACAGCCATTTGTCCACACACAGTGCACTCTATGAAGCTCCCGAATTCCGTGTGTCATAGTTTTTCCAGCGCATTTGTACCCATGGCGTTTCAGGGTTGCTTGTCTCTTCATTCATTTCTTACCTTACCATTTATGCATTGCCAGCAGACTCACGATGCTCCCTGCACCAGCACACTGGAACATGTCTACACCTCTCCCACTCTCTTCTGAGCCACGCCTCACTTCAATATCTCCCTGCATGCCCCCACCAACAAATACAACAAGTGTCTCAGCCACCACCCGCCCCGAAATGGGTCCGTAAATACTGCTACATCCTCCCCCTGTCCTTCTACATGAACCAGCAGTCCCAGCGTACTTAAAAAAGGAGACTAACTGACTGCCACTACCGCAGTCTTTTCCACTCCGTATCTTCCATGCATTTTTCTTTGCTGATTGAATCTTTAGCTCGCCGTTCTCTATTCCTTCCAACAAACAACATCTTCCAGACTGAGGTTTACATTTAAAAAAAATTATTCTTTGATTGAGAACAAATTTTCTTTTACCTCCGGTTTCGACCAGATTCATTTCTTTTCTTTCTGTAAATGTATTTCTCTGGTTCCTCTGCATCGTGTATGTATTTTAATGGTGGCTGCTTTTCTTCATTTCTTCCTCTTTTATCCTTCAATCCGTCCAGACGCGAAGAAGCGAAGCATTGCCGCATGATCGGTTGCTTGCTGAAGGAAATAGGCGATGGCAACATACGGATCGATGGCCATGACGGGTAGCACTAGCTAGGAGTCCAAAGACCAGTCGCCTGCTTCATTTCCATATGTAGATCCATCCGTTACTCGGTCCCCGCCAACGGCCGTGGAAACTTATCTCATAGAACAACCCCAGAGCTTCCGTAAAGATATATAGCTCTCAGCTCAACCACGACTCCATCGAGTATATCACAGAATAAACACTATGTTGGCCCTTAATGCCGAGCCCACCGCTACCTATGCAGGTGGCCTGGCGTGTTGAGAGTAAGTGGAGGACTCCGGTGCTTGGCACTCTACCACTTACATAATCCTCACTCCGGAGCGCGGGTGAACGTTTGGCCGAGGAATATCAGTCGTTCCGATCCGACAGCTCACCCTCCGGCCTGCAACGACCTTCCAATTCAACCACCTACAGCAATTCTCCATACTCCTTATTCAACCATTCGGTTCTGTTATCAACTAATATTCCTATGGCTCTGACCTCACCTAAATTGCTCTTTTTCATGAGAGGTTACTGGCTCACCCGTTGCTCCACCCTCTCAACCCCTGAGAGCCAATCCTTTTCCCGAAGTTACGGATATATGTTGCCGACTTCTCTTACTACTCCGTATGTACATTGTTCTACCAACTTAAGGCTGTTCACCTTGGAGACCAGCTGCGGTTATGAGTACGACCTGGCATGAAAACTATTCCTTCCCGCCAATTTCCAAGGGTCGTCCCCATGAACCGTCTATGCGCTGTACATTTCTTCTTCCCTGATTTGATGCAAACAAATGCAGCCCAGATGTCAAATCGTACCCGATAGCTATATTTCACTTTATGTTCAGCATCGCTTCTAATAGCTTTAGAACGGTCGGTCAGTCCACTGGTCAAGTGCTCAATATCACTTTCATGCCACGAGCCTCAACGGGGAGTAGGATATAGCCTTAGTTGATGAATTGTGTATATTTTTTCTCAACGGTGTCCACACTCTCTCACAATTTTCATCATCTATTCTCAATGATTCTTGGGCATAGCCTCTGATACCCCATCAATCGAGTCTCATGAGTTTCCTTTGGGCTACGTGGTACGGTCAAAAGAGACTGCGCCGCTATAAGGCAGTTTAAGGGTTTAGTCAAGGAGTTCTCTTAGGGACGGGTGACAGGGGCAGTCAAGAGCTGTGGCTACCCTCGGTGAAGCATTGCATCTATTGGGTGATCTTATTGTGCTTTGATGTAATAGGGCTGCTACAAAATACTCACGTGTCAGCTAGTTGTTTCCAGTATGACAGCTATAGGTTGAGAGAGTACACAATGAAACTGGTGATGTAGCGGCAGGCGATAACTGGATAGAGTGAGCTAATCGACATTCTGGCCTCCGTAGGTAGGAGGTACCTACATAAGCCACTGAAGTTCCAAATCAGGACGGAACTTTCCAGGCCGGAAAAGCAAGAGGCCGAATTGGGACGGGAAACCCAAGATTGGAAATGTCCTAGGGCTCCGGGAACTAAGGTGACCCACTGCCTGGCTACCTACTTAGGTACTGACGCGAATATTCCAACACAAAATCTCTTTCTTCCACCATCCATATCTTTTTTTCGAAGAAAGGTAAGCAATCCCCCTCCCTCATAGTGAAGATGGGCACTGATAGTAATAAGATACTTGAGTTAGATGATCTACGGTCTCCAAATTTTTGAGGAAGAGGCGAGTGGTGGTTTTGGGGATCTTCGATTTCCAATTTGAGAAAAAGCGTGTGTGTTTCGTTTGGAGATATTCGATCTCCAATTATTAGAAAAAGAGGTAAGGGTCACCGTATAATTGCCATCATAGATTATGCTTAAAGTGTGCTAAGCTGTCATATATCAGGTCTACGACTAGAGAACAACTCCCAAAACCGAAGGAAAAAATGGCGCTATTAATAAGGAACGAGAGAGCTCGGCAGCAACCACTCCCAACGGCAGATTGGTTTACTCGCCAGCAAGGAACGGATTGCCCTCCCAGTATCTCTAGACCGGCAATAACATTTCGACGAGTCAGAGTCGCCTTCGACGGAACCACATTCTTCGGCTACTTGGAATGTCATGCAAGATTAAACCTAGACTCTCAAAACCCAAGGATTACTCTTGCCATGGTCGGAAAACACCAAGCCAATGAGGGCGGTCATCTAGTATTCACAGCGCACACCCATCATTTTTCGACAAGCATTGATAACGCTCTGAAGCGCCAGCACCCAGACTGGTGCGCATCGCTCGGAAACGCCATTTGGTGTATCAAGATAATACCAAGGGAACCAAGAACTGTATGCGAAGCTGGACGACCCGACATGCTCGGCAAATATGCGGAAGAATGGAAACTGCTCCGCGACAACATCAACGAGGCCCGAGCAATCTATATCCTGGAGGGGGCCGATAAAGTACCTTCAAATCTGATCGACCGATTCTCCTGGTTAGATGTCCTCCAGCAGAGAATGGAAAAGAATAGGGACGAGCATGATAGACCCAAGACCTTTTGGGCATATGAAGAACGTGAGCCCGAGGTCCAGAAGCTGCATGATCAAGAACGCCGGAAAGATCTCATTTGGCTCTGGCACCCTACTGAGCACAGGAAATACGAAGCTTGGGTACCAAACGAGCCATACTTCATCGACCAGAAGGACAGATACTGGCGCTTAGTCGAAGCTTCAAGAGCAGAATGCAACGGCCAACTATATGCCATAAAAGACATTTTCTCGGGCGAACGCCGACATACTATCTCGTTTGAAAAATTCGGAGATCACGGATTGTGGCGGGTGCACTGCAAAATCAACCTTGACCATGAGAATCAGGAGCAGTTGCCAGAGCTAGGGGCAGGGACCCTTGTCGAATTCGGCATCGATACCTCGGAGGATCAAAGCGAAACCTCTATTCAAGTCACTCATTCTGGTATCGTTATTGATGAGGACACCTGGGCAAATCTAGTGGTACTACCCAAAAACGGCTCAGTTTTCAATGTTGTGGAATCCGTAGCATATCCTGCTGTTCTCAAGGTAAAAGCCAACCTACTTCCAATTGAGAACCAGATAATCGCCCTGGAGGCAGCAGGGACAGCGCTGTCATTCGGAGACTTGGACGGTAATGAGCGACAGGGATATTCACTTAAGGCACTGACGCTTTCACATGGTAGAGAGCTTGACCCGCAAAGCGAGAAAAACTTTACGCTTGACATCAGAGAAATGTCGAGTGTCCATAACAAGGAAGAGCGCCTGCATTATATTCTTGACTCCTTTTCTCTGGACCCAGAACAACAGGTGGCCTTTACCAAATCGACGGTACATCTCGAAGCGGGAATTCATGTCATTCATGGACCTCCAGGAACCGGTAAGACCCGAGTTGCAACGGCCGTCATTATTGCACTTGCGGCCTTGGGCTTTAAAGTTCTCCTTGTCGCAGGCTCCAACAAAGGCACAGATAACCTTGCATCAGTGGTTGCTTGTACATTAGAGCAAAGCAGCCTTCTGAAACAAAATTGTGGCACGCTTGTGAGGTGCCGCACCCTATATAACCAGCTTGCTTATATAAGGGCTCATGGCGCGTACCGCCCGGAAACCAGCGCAACTCCTCAAGATCTTTCCGCCCAGGGCCGGGTCCTAGCTCCTTATCAAATGGATCAAAGAATTTTCGAGTATACAGCTTCACACCAAGATGATCAGGTATGCGCAACCTTCCGGAGGCTTATTGAAAAGGATCAACAAGAGGGGCTCAGCAAGGAAGAGGTAAAACAGCTGAAAACCACCCACTTCACCATAGCTCGAAGGGTTTTAGATGAAACTAGGATCACAGCTACCACTCTGAGCAATTGCGCGTCCGATCTTTTTTCGGAGGTGAGGCCTTCTCGCCAGATTTCATTGTAGCTGATGAAGCTGGGCAGTCCCTGGAGGGTGACAGCATGATACCCCTCACAACCTTCCGATCAATTCGTGGTGTGATTCTTCTCGGTGACCACTTCCAACTTCAACCGACAGTCATAACGGAAAATAAAAACAACGAAGGGGCCCTGTTTCTTAAGAGGTCTCTCATGGAAAGACTGGTCAAAAGTGGATACCCAGCAACATGCCTAAAGTCGAATTATCGGAGCCACCCAGAGATTATCGAGTTCTACAACCGCAAGATCTACAATAGTGAGCTGAGAGCGGCAGCAAGTGGGAGCCATATAGGCAGAGTCTGGGATAGGTTTTCTGCTTCGAGGGCGGCTTTTGGAAACGTTCGTAGGACTCGACGGCTATTCGTCAATGTTCAAGGTCCTGCTACACAGTTGCCAAACAGTACTTCATGGTTCAATGAGCACCAGATCTTAGCTGCAGCACATCTACTGGAATCCTTGTATGCCTTTTCAATGGGTGACGAGCGTATTCAGCCCAAAGACATCATGATCATCACTCCGTACAGAGATCAAAAACGACACACCAGGGTGATGTTCCAAGAGTGGGGTGTCGAATGCGGCGAAATAGCCACCATCGACGCTGCACAGGGGCAGGAGGCTGAAATCGTCATCTATATGATGACAAAACCTTCTGATGATCCCCTTTCTGTCGGACTCGTGGCAGACAGAGCACGGATGAATGTTGCGTTGAGCCGCGCAAAGGAGGTCTTAATAATCATGGGTGACATCAAGAAGTGGAACATTTTCGTTCGGCAACAGTTAAGACGCCGGAACCATAATAAGTTACTCGTTGAATTCCTGGAGGACGTCATTGCCAAAAAGCATGTCCTTGAATACGAAAGCGAAAGCAGCTTCCACGACCCTTTCCCTGAGAAAAGAATTGCTCTCGCAGAGAGCGAGCCTATGGATATTCAGACGAGGACTCCTCTTAACGAGCGAACTAAGTTTGATCTTCCCCTTAGTTTCCGTCCTCTGGAACACGAAACCGAATCCCTCCAAGATGATCAAGTAGGGAAGAGGAAGCAGGCAGCAGATGGAGAAGAGGAGCCGGCGGTTAAGGACCAAACTGAGGACGATGATCTCGTTGATACGCTGCGGCTTCAGCTTCTGGAGGCAGAACGAAACCTCCTAAGGGAGAGGCTCAGACAAGCAGAACGAAGACAAGCTAAGAAAGCAAGACTTAATTAGAGACTTTAGCTCGTCCTCCTAATTTCAGTACTCAAGAATGAGTAGCAATCCTTATGAAGACCCCAGCCTAAGTTCAATTCTTCTATTACAAGCTACAGATTTGTGGTCTGTAGCATAGTTCTGTATGTTTTGATGAGATCAAGATGTAAAAGGCTCTTCAGCTGCCGAGTATAGGTACCTTTTATTCGGCAATGCTCACAAAAGTGACTTTGTATGCACATACATTGGGGTGATAGAGCTCCCATCAAAAGCTTCCATGACCCTCAACTAATCCTATGGTTGGTCCTTAACCGTTCTTGATAATAGTCATTAATATTACTCCATCAGGCCTCTTGAAAGTTCTTAGGCTTAAGGGTATTATTGGAAGGTCATTTTTAAGGCAGTCTAAGGGCTGATTTGACTTATTTGAGGCCTTGATCCAAGGGTACATTCAAGGGATAATGAAGGCTTGTGGAAAATTTTGACCTAGTATTTTAGCGTTAAGGAATTCTCTATTAGCAATCTACTTCTTCACAAGTATCAACTTCATCAGATGTGCCCCGTTTCGAAGAGCTGATAATAGCTTGCCGGAGACACATTTCTAAAGGTTGAGTTTCCTCCAGTGGCACCGCACTATCATCCTCAAACTTATTGCCCTCGTACAACGGTGGAGGCAACTCGGAACCTGATATGTTCCTGGCCAAGGAACAAAGAGTTGATTGTTCAACATAGGACCCTGGAGCTCCTCAGAGGTCTCGGAGCGTTTCAACATCGTCAGCCCACTTTGTGCTTTCATGGTATTTCGCTTTGAGGTATCGTCTTGCTGGGCGATTATCCGAGAGAAACCCAAGCTCTTTGTTTTCGATGTCCTGGCATAATGTTAGAATTAGGGTAGGTAATATTCGTGTAGCGCTCAACCTCCAATATAAATTTCCACGGGAGTCGTAGTAGATCTTCTGGTTTCTCGAGTTTTCCTCAACCAAAATACACTTCCAGGTAGGTTGGACCCCCAGCTCCAACGTAGTTGGTATAATGGCGATTTGGCCTTTATCAAGCGCTTTCCCGATATTGCTAGGTAGGGTGAGACCTGTAATACTTTAGCTACATCTGAACATGGCGAGAGATGGATGTTGTCTGGGGCTTATCGTTTCTCCGATCTGAAGCCACAGTCTCTTGAGCACCAAATGAATGGCCGACTTCTTCTTGGGGTAGACTCTTCGGTATAATATGTGCTGCTTTGATATCCCTGTCCATTGTCCATCCAGTTAGATGGCACCAGACCATTTCCGTTCTGTTCTTATCTCTGGCATTAAGATACTTTATTAGGCTGTTGCGAAAATCAGCCTTTTTGAAGTATTGGTTTTGTTGCCTAGCTGTCGCATTCATCGTGCGAGGGATAAGTACACTGGCATAGGCTCGTTCAAGGAGGTCTATGTGAGCGTTAGGGTCTTAACTTTGACGTTTTCGAAGGGCAACTTCATCCTCTATATCTTCCGTGATTAACCTTCGCCGTCTCTTGACAGCTTTGATTTGATCTCGTTGTGGTTTAAACTCTTGATTGAAATCCATTATCTTTTCATCATACTGAGATTTGCTGAGTTGCTTTGCGTTGACAGCAGCTCGGAGACCTCAGCGATAAGTAAATTTCAGATGACAGCACGGCAAGCTTCTGGCCAAGGAATTCAGACACGTTGCCCAAGCCAGACAGGTTTGACATTGCGCTTGCTGCGCTTGCTACTTTCGAGTGGCTTTGATCCAGGGCCTCTTGTGGCCCCCTTGGGATGAGCTCAAGATACTGAGGATCTGCCACTGACTTTGAGAATGTTCTCGAAGGAATCTGCGGTGGCTCCATGATTTGAAAGGATATTATGAGGAATGGTACAAGATACCGTAGACAATAATTAACGGTCAGTACCTTGTCAAAGGTTTCGACGACCCTCAGCTGATCCTTGGCCCTTAACAGTCTTTGATAACAGTGATCAGGATTAGTTACTCTCTTGAAAAGTCCCAGGCTCAAGGGATGTTTTTTAAAAGTGCTTCAAGGTAGTTTAGAGACTAATATGATGTCTTGATTCAAAGGATAATGCAGGATTGCGGAAACCGTTGCCCTAGTTCTGTAGTTATATATTCACTATAAGAAACTTTGGTGAGTCATACACGAAGGGTATGATGGGAGCGTACCATCAGCGAGGATGCGGGACGTTGCTCACGAGCCACGACAAGTCGTCCAGTTCCGAAGTGGACAACTGTCATCTTACGCTTTGGATGTCGGCAAGGATGAGAATCATTCGGGTCCCACCGATATCGTGTCCTGCCTCCTGACTGTTCTTGTTTCTCCTCTTGTTCTGCAGAAACCGCCGCCACTGGATGATTGTTTCTGTTCGGCCCGATATTTAATCCGTGACCCTGGAAGTGATCGCCCCCTCAGGCTTGGCAACTAAGCTCAAACCAGAGTGACGTTCTGGTGGTTTATCGCAATCGTGGCCTGTACTGGAACCTCTTCTTCCTTCGCACAACATTCTTCTTCTGGGCCCAGCAGGTGTGTGCTTGTTGTGTTTCCAGTCAACCATTGTTAAAGGGCTCTACTTCATTCTCCTTCACCTCTTTGCCTTCCTTTTTCCCTTGTTCTGCTATTCCTAATTGCTCAAGTGACGCGAAGAGACACAAGACCTTGTTGATTGCGGTACGAAAGCGGTTAGTGATAGCTAGCTTCCAACATCGGTCTGATCTTAAAAGCCTCTCCTTCTGCCCACATCTCCCTTCCCCGCGCACAGCCATTGACAGCATAATTAAAGCAATTTTGCTTTGCTCTTCCATTCCCTACCTCGACCTCCGAGAATAGATCAAGCTGGTTCATAAACATGGCGCAAATCCGCGGCACTGCTGGCTACAATCTGGGTCATGGCAACCCGTTTGTAAATCCTGGCAGATCCGACGCTACAAGCGACCCAAGCCCATTGGATACAATCCGCGAGCACACCAGCAAGATCGAAGACTGGTTGGAGACGATCTCGGATCCGATCAAGCCGTATGTTGAAGCTCCTCTCTGCAGCGTGCCTCGCTGGGTCTTGGAGAGCTATCGCCGCTGACGCTGGAGTTTGTCCTGCTAGATATCTTCCCGCAATTGGCCGCTTCTTGATCGTCGTGACATTCCTTGAGGACTCTTTGCGGATAATAACACAATGGAGCGATCAGCTCTCGTATTTGCATGAATTTAGACACTGTATGTCGCTCGCCTGAACCCCTTTAACCCATGTAGCGTCTTTCAAACTGGGCCGGGTACTGACATGCGCTCCTGACTACAGTCCCGAGAGGCATCTCCCACATCTTCCTTATCCTAAACGTCCTTGCCATGCTTTCCTGCTCTGCTTTGGTCATCGCCCGTAGGCACAGTGAATACGCCGTCGCCGGTCTGCTTGCTGTTGTAGTTTCTCAGGCTCTTGGATATGGTCTGGTACTCGACTTGACCTTCTTCGTCCGGAACCTGAGTGTGATTGGAGGACTTTTGATGGTTCTCTCAGACTCATGGGTCCGCAAGAAGTTCGTCCCTGCCGGCCTTCCTCAACTGGAGGAGAAAGATCGAAAGATGTACATCCAGTTCGCCGGCCGAGTATTGCTGATCTTTTTGTTTATTGGCTTCATCTTCTCGGGATCTTGGACCTTTTGGAGAATCCTGGTCAGCGCTCTTGGCTTTGTTGCTTGTGTCATGGTTGTTGTTGGATTCAAGGCAAAGTGGAGTGCCACGATCTTGGTTGTTATTTTGAGCATCTTCAACATTTTTGTCAACAACTTCTGGACAGTAAGTGTACCCACTTTGATGCTTGTGATCACATGAACTAACAGCCATGCAGCTCCATGCCCAGCATCCACACAAGGACTTTGCCAAATATGATTTCTTCCAGACTCTTTCCATCGTGTAAGTATCTTCCACAACTACCCTTACTCAGAATTGCCGCATGCTAATGCGCCATCTTAATAGTGGTGGCCTTCTTCTCCTTGTCAACATGGGCCCAGGCCAACTCAGCATGGATGAGAAGAAGAAGGTTTACTAAAGCTGCCGGATAATTGGCGCATCCGACAACCATACAACATCCTGGTATACCACAAGGCATCCAATATCTAATAAGTGCAAGGCATTGGATGGTGATGTGACATGATGAGCTCTCATTGTAACGTTCCAGGTGGTAATGCAGAGTGGATGGGGGAGGTTCACATATCTATATATTCATTGCACTCACTTCACATCAGTTCCTGGACTTAATACAGGGCACTGATGTCTCTCTCCGTGAGATCCCAATTCCATTGAAGTCCGTTCTATGCATTTCCCTGAATTCAGTACCCTGAGATATCATTTGTTATTGAAAAAACACAGGCCTTTTGTTTATAACAAAAATTCCTGTCTCGCATTGGTTTTCTTTTCAGGCATGGACTGGAGCTCAACATGCTGTTGATAGTGAAAAATATGTATGTTCAAAGAAGATATTGGCTTACATGTATGATACGTTGCTCTTATTAATGGTTCAGAGCTGCAACTATAAATTGTTCAATTTGATGCACGGAGCTTCTGTGTCACCGGATGTTTTTTGTTGTCTTGAAGCACACCGACCAAGCAGTACATGCACAGGCCCACCCTTCAAAAAATGTATTTTTATGAGCTCTGGAACAAGTTCCTAATAATAAAGAAGGAGACATTGACATACCTTTCCTGGAGTAGTCTCTTTGTCGTTGACTGCGGGATTTAATATCCCCTCAGGGACCCCGCTCGCATACAATGCCCATGCAGCAACCGATGTATCCGATTTCAAATACGATAGATGAGAAAGATGAAGCCAGTTGAATGATGGTAATAATGTATGTTGTTCTATGGAGCTGGATCGATCTGGAGCTTGTTACAACTTCACATACGCATGCATGCATGTCTGTATGCACTGTAGTACATACCTGGATAGCCTCGATGCGAAAGAAGCACTTCATGCTCGTCGTGCATCAATCGGAAACTTCAATAAAATACTGTATTTGTATATACAACTATGTATTTTCTTTAAAAGTGGCGCGGGCGGAATTGGAAGCTATAGCGGAGCACCCTGACGAGTCCCCGTGGGGGAAGTAGTGGTAATTTTCGGTGAATGAATATGCACGAGAAAGAACCAGAAAAGAAAGGGAAGAAGATTTAGACAAGAAAAGTCCGATACGGAAGTATCGAATGATTACTATTCGAGAAACGGTGAGAAAAGGTCCCAAGTAAAATGTATGAAACAAGACGATTAACAAAGCAAAATAAAAGGGAGGAAACCCATTTGTTCCAGAAAGGCGCGAAAAAAGATATGCAAATGTATCATCGAAGTCTCGCTTCGGAATGTACGCGCTAATAAAAAGACATAGCCAAACGATGAACAATTAAAAGCGCAAGATAGAGAGTGTGTGTCTGGTAGGGAGACCGGTAGGTGTCAAAAAACAGGGTAAAATGAACGGCTAATGATCCCAAACGCCAACCACCAGTCTACCCTTTTTTTGAAACCCAAAAGCCAAGAAATATCTTTTATATATTCATGCTCCATCGATATGGGCGAACTTTATGCAGGGATTCTGCATTGCAGAGATCGTCGTCAAAGAAACTATCAGAATCCATGTCAAGTTGTACACCGAAATAAGGGCTGTCGAGCTTGTTGGCGGATGCTTTGTTGGTATTGGGTCCCCAGGTCGGTGTCGAGGGCTGGAGCCGGAATGACTTTCCACTGTCAATGGTTTCGTTCGTTGACGGGCGATCTTCGAGGTGTGTAGTGACGGTTTTGCGGAGTAAGGCGGGTGATGGTGCGCTTGGAACTTCGTGGCGAGAGGATCGGGAGATGGGAGAGTTGGAGCGAACAGTGAGTACGGGAGGTGCGTCGGAAAGCCAGTCATTTCGCGAATGCTTTTTGCATGCTTTACGAGAGTCCCATGCTACTGTCGAAAAGGCGGGAGGGACCGGTGGTAATAAGGTATCTGCCGAGAGGGACGCCGAAGTTTTTCGGGCGGCGACGACCGAGGATCGTGGGGTGGCAGAACGGTCATTGGATAAAGTAGGGCCGAGAGCTGGTGAACGGTTCAGTGACTGTATATCCACACTGATGGCCGTTCCATCATCGATAAAAGGCTCTTCTAAAATGGCCATTGTCCTCCTCTTGGGGCTTGGTCCACGGCTGTGTCGTATGGACGGCCCGCATTTCACTTTGCCCTCCATTATCTTCGCACTCGGAGGAGGTTGTAGCATCCACCTGGTCTCTTCTTTGCTCCTAGGCCCAGAAATAACCGGCGGATAGATATCGTCGGCGGCTAGGTTGCTCCGGCTAGTGTAATATTTGGATGTTACGACAGTATCCGTTCGGCCTCTACCAGACAATCCAACAGAAGAACCTTTGACTTCGACACCCCACAATTCTTCCTCTTCGCGCTGATATCGAATTCTATTCCACGCATCGCCAATGGGTTTTGTCAATGCATCCTTCTCTTTCTTCAACGCATTTAAGGCTCCCGCAAAGGGTTCCGAAGCGGGGTCCTCCACTTCTTCTTCCTGAGGCTCTAGATTTTTCTGACTATTGGTCCGATTTCCACCGTTCTTGTGGGCTTTTCGTGAAGGTGGGCCTGGCCCAAGTGCGATCTCCTCTTGCCAGTACGTATTCGTAGTGAAGGGAAACGCCTGTTGGAAGGCAACGGGTTGATCGGTGACCAGGCCATCTCCGCTCGGTTCTCGGGCGGTTCGGGCAGCTTCGCGCTTTCTCTTCCGCTTGTAAAGATAATTTCCGCAGGGTGCACACGAAGCATAATAAAACACTGCGGACTGTACTCCTCTATAGAGCCACATTCCGCAGTGTTTAGACGGTTGTATGGTCGGAAATCGACGGCGTGTTCAGACGAAAAGGGGTCATTATATCTGGTGCTGTAGCATGTTATCAGGAGGAATTGTGTCGAAAAATCCGTGGCTGTTCTTGAGCATGGGCACAAGATATGCGCTGCGAGTACACTGGGCGGAAGTCGGCGTGTCTGGGGAGGGGTACGAGGAGGTGGAAGGAGAGCGAGTTCACAACAATGACAAGACAGCAGTCGTCATTCGCGCAGCGAGACGAAGTGGAGAGAACCAAACACCGAATAAGCTATGCGGAAGGAAAAAAGCTGGGCGGATAAAAACTGCCACCAATTGACGAAACTATGATGAAAACGATGGGAAGGGAAATAGAGAAGGAAAAAGGAGATGAGGTTTTGGGATGACCGGACGTTGGGAGGAGACGAGGATGGCGACGGCATGATGAATGTATGGAAGGATCCGCAACGAGTCGGGCTTCCAAGTCCAGGGGAAGCAGGCCCCACGCCACACCCGCACTAGCCCATCCTGGGCCTAGCGTGCCTCATGGCCGGCATGGTGTGGGTCTGGACTGCTGCGTGGGCCGCGATTGGCGTAATTACATTACGCGGCCAGCTCCAAGACCCGCCGCCAGCCAATCACGAGCAACAGATGGCCGCGGGTGGGCCAGCACCCCGCGCCCATTGGTGTGGCTGTCGAATAAGCATTGAGGCTTCGAGGTTACCCGAATATTTCCGCCGGTAACTGAGTGGGGGCACGACCGGTAACTTACACGTATTCACGCTCCCCAGGCGTGCTTGGCCCCCTCCGTTACCGCGTATTGTAAACACAAAACGCTCGCTTGCTTGCATCCTTGAGCCCTGTGCGTTCTTGCTCTTGCTCTTGCTCGCAATATATTGGAGTCTCAGGCAATGGAGAATCCTCTGGAGCTGTGTCAGCCCACCGTTGTGAATATGGCTCATCTGTGTTCCATTATTAGCTGACAGTGGAAGGTTTCTTTCTGTTTCAAAAAACGGCTGCGGTTGAACCCTGGCAGCGGGCCCTGCGTTGATCAACCAACATGCTACGAGAATTTGCCGAACGTCCATCCTCGATTCCTTGCTTCTGCGAGCCTATGTTTATCAGGAGTACGGAGTAGCTTTCGCAAGCCTTTCCACATCGACCCACAAAGTCGTTGCGAACCGACCACGTCTCGCTTTGATTGAATGAAAGTCGATGCACATTTGCAGGGTCTCTGACTTTGCTATCACCGGACTTGAGTCTTTTATTAAGCAACACTCCTCCTGTGCCTGTGCTCCTACCAGACAGGGGTTGTTACAACTCACAGATTGACCAGACATCGAACCAACGAGATGCGGGAATTTGTCCGCCTGGTAAATGGATTGACTGATCGTACTCTCTGCAGGGCCAGTACTCCGAATCCACGCGTCAAGACCGTCGCGCCGAGAATATGCGTCTCAGGCACCCTTGTCTGTTACGCTGCAGAAACGAGAACGAATCCCTGGCTGTCAGTCGGGCGTGTTATTTGGGGTAAAGGGGCACGCGACACAAAGGAGAGGGTATGAAATGCTGCAAGATGGCCTTGTTTTTGATTTCTATTGTTCCTATCATGTTGGAATACCGATCACATTTCAGTTTTGACCCTTCAGACTCTTCAACAAAGGTGCCAGCCCACCGAAAACCGGCTAATCGATTCCAAGATCGTAAGTATTGTTGTAACACTCAATCCAAACCCAATTGCGAAATAGGCGATCCCATCTAGACGAATCTTTGGATAAGTACGGAGTAATGTGTCCTTCTTTTCGCGATACGCTCTGGGTCAACAGATAAACGATGATCACTGTTGAGTCCAATTCACAACCTGACTGCCAGCTTCCAAGCCGCCACCGAATCTGTGTGGAATAGGGGGTCCTGGCAAAGATCTGCCCTCTTTTTCACAGGCTGCCTCAATCTGACATAGTGAGAGCACAAGGCCAATCCGATCCTCCCAGGCTGAAAAGCCGCTTCCGCCTGCGTCGGGGCATCCGCCTTTCGGTTCAACAACTGGCCTCGACCATAATCCTTTCCACTTGGCTAAGCATCTCAAAAGTTCTTTGTGCCTTTGATTATTTCGCCCTTAACCTTCGCCCAGTCTATATTCCCGTCGACTTCCTCATCAACTTCTCCACATATAACCACGTTGTCACCGCGAATCAGATACAGGCCATGGTCGACCTCCGAGCTCGGTTCCGGGTCATCTGGAGGCCGTATGATCCGCTCAATCGTCTGAGAAAGTACAATGTTGGTGAGTTGATCCGTCGAGAGAAGCGTGCCTGTTAATGTGCGGCCGTCGACGGTGAGGATAAGCACCCTTTCTAGAAAGCCAGTGTCAGCACAGTCGATAACTGGGTTGCGCATGGGGAAGTCAAGCGACTCACTGTTAATATATGATTGAAGAGACATGGTTGGAGCCGCAATTAGAATATGTTTGCCCTCTTTTATCAATTCTCTTGATTGCCGACCGCGGTGAATCACCCCTCCTCCGCGTTGCCGAGTATCAGCAGAGCTCTTTCGTGAGGTTCGAAAGCCCTAACACTAGCAGGTGCCGAACAGCTTGAACAAGTGCATGGAGAATAAGGAGTTATTGCTTTAAACGAGCGCTGAGCGCGGTATCGACGAACTCACCGTGATCGTAACTCGCAATGTTTAGGTCCGCATTTCGACTCGACTCGAACTCAAAAGATTTGCTTAGTCATACGAGCGAACGAACCCTCTAGGCATACGATGTCCGTTGAACGGTGATATGAAAAGCGCATTTTTATGATCATTGAAGTGGAAGTTATTAGAAGTTTTCATTTCACCTTAAAATAGCCCAACCCTTTCCAGGTCAACCTCCATGGATTGCAAGTATCGCAAAAGTAACAAGGGAATCTAAGCATATTAACGCTCTACAATACATGCATAAATCACTGCCATAAATAGAAACAACGTGATAAACTGGAAGTAGACATGGAAGCTTCCAATCAGGGTACTGAGCAGTAGGCGTTATCTGCAGGGCGTTCCATTATTTCAAGGCATTCAAATCAAGAGGCACACTACTCCCCCTTCCTGCTCTATACAATAGCTTTTTGCCTGCATGAAAGTCCCGAGGTTTCGGAAAATGCGATTCATTCTGGAACTTAAATCGTGTGTCCTGAATAACGACTCTGGAGTGCCCGCCTTTGGCTGATGCCGTCGAGCCTGAGCTGACCCGTTGCGAGCCGCCGCCGTTGGAAAGCGTATACGCAGAGGGATCAAGCATCTGACGGTTGGGTAATTGTTGTGTAGGGCGCGAAATATGATCTGAATGATCTGCAAAAGATGACGGGCGTGAGGAAAATGGCGACGAAAGTAGAGAGGAAGTTCTTGCTGACGCTGTAGGTGGAGGAGATGCCGGAGGCGGAGGAGGAGGCGGGGGAGCGGAAGGAGCAGTAGATGTAGGAGGATGTGGCGATTGTGAGTGACCGAAAGCATTACGAGCAGCTTGCATTGCTATTGAAGCCGCAGCAGCCGCTTGGGCGCCATTAGCTACTGGCGCTGGAGGAGCCGTGGGGGGCGGTGGAGGCCTAGGCGCGGAGACAGTGGGTGGTGGCGGAGGTGCTGATGGCGGTGCTGATGGCGGTGCTGATGGTGGAGCGGGAGCAGATTGAGGAGGCGGAGGAGGAGGTGCTGGAGGAGCCGAAACTTTTCGAGATGAAGTCGGCGGTGGTGGAGGTGGAGGGGTACGCCCTGCCCCCGGTAGGGGTGGAGGTGCTCGTGGCGGAGGTACATCTGGGGCGGTTTTTGTAGAGAATAAGGAAGATGGTCGAGATGCAGGTTTCGGCGGCGGCTTTCGAAGATTCGCTACTAAAGGGTTTAAGACGGGTTGGGAGGATGCATCTGTGGATGGAAGTGGTGGTGGTCTGGAGCTTGGTAGTTTGGGTGCTTGCGGAGGTTTAGGACCTCCTCCAGAGGGGATCGACGGTCTGGGTGTATGGTTTTCGTTGTCCGTTAGGTATGAAGCATCAGGAGCGGCCCCAGTATCGATTCCGCCTCGCTTTCTCAGCTTTGGCATCCCACCTACAAACAAGCCACCAAGCTGCGGGGCAGCAGGGAGAGCGGCAGTAGCACCATCTCCTCCAAAATTATCTCGACCGCTATCACTGTTACTTCGTATGCGATTTGCGCCTCCTGGTACGGGTGGAGGAGGAGCTAGGCCAGTCGGCGGCTTAATCATACCAGGCACCGGTGGTGCACCACCAACAGGAGGACCACCGGAGCTACCAGAGCCCTTGGCGATTAAAGGAGCAGATCTGTCATTTGTCACCGTTTTTTTCAACGCTCTACCCTTGGTTATGTCTGTTAAAAGCGCCGACTGTGATCCATTAGCCTGCAGTTTCGACAATCAAAGGCGGTTACCTACCCTATTTCCAGCCGCAGCCTTCGGTGGTTGACTTGGGAGATTTCCAAGTGCGGGAGGGCCACCGGGAGGAGGAGGTGGTGGTGGAGGCGGTGGAGGACCTCCGGCAAATCCAGGCAACGGGGGAGGTGGTGGAGGGGGAGGCGGTGGTGGTGGTGCGGGAGGAGGCATCGTGCCTGCAGGAGAGAATAGCTTGATGCGAATGCGTTAAAGAGTTATGAGTGTTATGGAATTACCAGATAACATGTCCACTTGAAAACAAATATGAAATGGAGTTAATGTATTCAGCGATGGCAGTTCGTCGAATTAGGCAGTCAGAAGTGTGATTGATGTCACCCTATTGGCACTGAGCCCCGAAGGTTTACCAGCTGTGGCGCAACACCTTCGGATATGTGGCGGTGCATGTATTAGGTAAGCCGTTTTTGACTTCTGGCAGCTCCAATACTGAAGACGAGACTCTTGAGCTCATGAATTACAGACTGATAGCCGTGCGCCCAATTGCAGTCCGATATTCAAGTGAGAGATAATGAAGCGAATAGGGCTTCGGGCTCCAAGTCGGGCTCAAGGCTCAATCTGCCAATTCTGTCAGTTTTCAAGTTCCTCAAGACAGCTTTCTCCGCAATTCATATCACCGCTTTTCACGCAATATACAGCCCGGCCCAGGAAAAGCAACTCCAAGCCCAAAAGCCGTGCGGGTCGAATCGAACCCCCATTTTCCTCTCTTATCGGTTTACCTCAAGCTCTACCGCCGTACGGCTGCAGGAAGATCCCGACCTTGTGCTCCGCGAAGTCCTTCGAGATTCCCACTCCATAATTACTGCGACGACGCTGCCTACGGAAGAAAAGATTATACAACTTCTCGAGCGCTGCAGGGAGATAACTAATCTTGCTCTCTCGGATAGCAATGGTGCCCCTACTAAAAGTGATGACAACCCTACGTCCTCACTCCTTGACCTCGAGAATGAAAGCAAACCCAACACTGCAAGAGCGACGGTAACACTAGGAAAGAATTTTCGCCAAAGGGCCACTATTGCGATATCTTCAATGCTTAATGAGCTAGTTCGAGACCCGAAAGTCTTCATTTCGCCAGCAGTGCTTCGTGAATACACCTTGATACAAAGTCAACTTAAGAAAGCCGATCACTTTCCCGAGGTCTTTTCTCTCTATGCAAATAAGCCGGCACCTCAAATAAGTGACTCCATGATCACCTATAGGGCTGTCAATCCCAAAACCGCAAAGAATGCAATACCACAAGAGCTCGTAGACATGGCTCTCGGCGTTGCTATTGAACAAAAGAACTTACCCCTCTCGCTGGCGATAGTCGACAAAGGCTTTTGCACATCAGCATTTCGCCGCGCAAAGATCTTACGCAAAGCTTCCTTACCTATCGCGGGTATGGTTTGCACACCCCTCGCAGCATACATGAGCGCGTCGTATATATCGACCTTGCAAAATACTATGAGCCCAACAACCTCCACTTGGGTAGCATTTTCGGCAATTTTGGCGTATATAACCTTTACGTCTTCTGTCGGGCTGGTCGCAATCACCACTGCGAATGATCAAATGCGCCGTGTTGTATGGCTTCCCGGAACACCTCTTCGAGAACGATGGCTTAGAGAAGAAGAACGCGCCGCGATGGACAAAATAGCAGTAGCATGGGGTTTTAAAGATCCATGGATGCAAGGCGAAGAGGAAGGGGAGGAATGGGAGAGTTTGCGGGAGTTCTTGGGCATGAGAGGCATGATCTTAGACAAAACTGATTTGATGGAGGGTATGGAATAGTTTCGACCAAAAGCAGCTTATTTTGTACAATACGGAGTTCCGCATATATACCAATACCTAAAGGCTATCCATAATGATGAGATAATGGAAATGTATACAACTATCTTCGTTGGAATGTCTTTCGTTATTTGATATACTATCTGTAGAAGATCATAACGGCCGTTAACAGACCACGGGTTTTACAGTCCAGACCAACAAAATTTAGTAAAGTCTCTTTGGAGGAGACATGGTAGCCTTGATGGTCAAGCTACCAACGTTCTGCCATCCCTTCTTCAAGAGGGAGACCAAGTAGTTGATGGCCAACATAATGTTGGAGATCAGCTCATCCTCGGTCATGCCGACGTTTCCGACGGCAACACCCATGCAGAGCACCTTCTTAAGCTGGAACTTGATGGTGGACTTGACATCGTTGATCTTTCCAGCGAGATCCTCGTTGTGAGAGATTGGAGTAGGGAATTTACCAGCTAAAGAAGTAGTAAGTTAGTGGCCGACTGGCTTTTTGATTTAATAATAAATAGGCGTTAGTCTAAACGAACCTTTGGAAAGACCGGGACCCAAAAGACGAGGAATCTGCTTGATCAAGGAGTCGGAGGCAACGAAGGCGTCGTACTTGCGAGCCAACTTCTTGATGAGCTTCTTGTTCTTGTTGAGCTTCTTCAAGTCATCGGAGGACATGGCATCGTGGCCGTGGTGCTTGGCACGGTCAATATCGTGCTGGTCACCAAGAACGCTATCTTTATATCAGTCTGGAAACCAATCCTGGCTTAAACGCCTCCTCGTTCCGTAGGCCGAACATACCAGACGCTCATGTTAGGGCGGGGGACGGAGGGCAGCTTGATGGTGCCAGAGAAACGCTTGTCACGCTGAGGATCATAGTTCTTCAAGCCGATCTGGAGCTCGACGGTCTCGAGGAAATTTCTCTTCTTGGTGTTGTTGGAGTAATCCAAGAGTTGCTGCACATTCGTGCGCACGCCAGCTGGAAATTCAGTTAGTTGGGCGTTTGTGACGCGCGAAAAGCGATATACGTACCGACTGTGACCTTAGACATGATGAGGACAGTCTTCCAGAAGAACAGTTATTCTTATGGTGAGGACTTTGTGCGCTTGATTGTGTAGTGATTTCGAAGAGACCGAACATCTCGAATTTGGCAAAGAAAATTTGTGGGGAGGTGTGGCTTTGCCCAATTAGGTTTAGCGCAGCCCTACTCGCGCGTCTGCGTCGAGTGGATGCGCTTTCGACCTCGTTGCGAGTTTCGAGCTCAACGACCATTCCTCACGACAATCAATTGCTGGAGTACGAAACGAGTCGTTTTGGCAAATTATTGGAGACGCGCGGATGGCTGTGGTTGGGCAGCTCTCATTCTGCCGCAATGCGAGTAACATATGCCATGCCAATGGTTTTTGGAAGAGTATCCAGAGTGCTTTCGTCCGGCTCTGGCAACACCTCAAATCCACAACTGCGGTATAATTCAATAGCAGGAACGTTGCCCGCAGCTACCAGAAGGCCGATATTCACGGTCGATACTCCAGACGCTATACATTCCTCTTTAACTATCTTCAGACTTTCGACAATCAGTTTGCGGCCAACTCCTTGCCGCCGAACTTCGGGCAAGACAAACATGGACACTGCCAAGTAGGATACCTTGCTGCCGGCTAAAAGCGCGTCAGGGGTTGCACCTGGCCCAAGGGATGAGAACAGCCCCCGCAACGACGGTGACGCAAAGCCACCTGCTGCAAGCTGTTTGGGGCCGATCATCACGATCATGCCCAACCATTCATTCTCCGATAGAAGCACGAGATCGGTTTCGATATTGTGGGCGGTATTGCGCTCTTTGCTGGCACTTTCTCTCAAGCACCCCTGGTTCCCACTTGGCTTCGGATCTAGCGCCACAAAAGTCTGGGCAATTGGATTTTGTAGTCGTTGTAACCATATCGCGTCGTCGAATTCGCACTCTCGTGCATAAGACGAAGAAAACGATGAAGGGTCCGCTTGGAGAGCGATGAGGCGAGAGGCGCGAAACCTTTGGCACAACCGCTGGAGGGTCTGCGAAGGAATGCTTGTTTTCTGGGGTACTCGAATCACACAAAGCGAATGGGACTTCATGCTGGGTGATGGCAAGGGTTCTTGCCTCTTAAAATTGGACACGTCTAGCAATTGGGTGTACCCCGACGACGAATCATGCAGCCGAGAAGACTAATCACTTGACACTGGAGAGTGGACGAACGCAAAGCGAGAGATCAATTGCCAGTTGATTGGATTCCCCAGCTGCATGGTTCATGCAGCAGCCTCATAAATGGGTTCCAGCAAATCCCATGACTTCAAAACGGAAATGGGTGGACATGACTCAACTGCCGCTTATCATTTCTGGATGCCCTCGTATCAGCAACCGCCTATAATTAGCTCTTAGCCCCCAAGGAATCACGCTTATGGCCCGAGTCCGCGATTACCCTGGTTGGGGATAACTAAGCGACAGCCAGGGATTTAATTCCTGACTGTTGCATGGCAACGGCAATGAGTCTGGGCCGCCAGGCTGAATTGCACACAAATGCCTATAGTCGGCAAGCTTACAGAGTACTCCATACATCTCTTTTAACCTAAGGTTCGACTATCGAACGCGCGCCTTTCACCTTCTATAGTTCGTTAGTTAGCGGATTGAGATTGTTTTTAAGGGGCAAGGCTTATAACGCTGGGCAACATGGAAACTCATCAGCCAACAAGCGTACCTCCTTCTCCAAAGCGAAGACCATCTGCGGAACAATCATATTACCCTGGTTTACCAGCTAGCAAGACTCTACTGCCAAAACTTTTCAATCTTGATGAAGAAACTTCCTTCAAAAGTTGCAAAAGCCACCTCGTTAGCGATGAAACAAGCAATTTCGTCGCCGACTTCGACGATGATGGCGCTTGGTGTGCATTCAACCTCGAAACCGATGAACTCTCTGCCCTACTAGACAAGAGTGTATGTACCAATTTCCTGTTTTCCATGGGCCTGTGAGGGGCCTCTACTATTGTTGGGGAACAACAGCTAAAGCCAACCACATATAGAAGCCGAAGCCGTTTGAAGCAAGGTGGATGTAGGCTAAAACAGAAATATACCCCTATATTCTCAGCTACTGATCACCTTTGATAGTCATATATGGGCCCCGGAACAGCAAGCTGAGTTCGTTAAGGTGAGACCGTCGTGAATTTACTACTCCGCAACGAAATGGCTAACAGTTTAACCAGGTCCTCACCAGTCATTATGGAATGTCCCATAGGCTTGCGGCTATGGTGTATTCAGATCCCGCAAAATCCAGAAAAATTACTCCACTCTCACCTCCGCTTGCACGGGGTAGCCAAGACGGTGGCACGGGAGAGCACTTTGGATCACACGAATCCATCAAGTTGGGAGACATTGAAACCGGATGCACAGATGAGGCTCTAGAGTCTATAGAAAAGCGGCGGGCATTTGATATGAGCAATCTCACCTTCTCGCAATTAGTAGACACGATCTGGCACTTCTCGTCTCTGGACTATGGGAGCAATTGTAGGTTTCCTTAACTGGGGCTGAGAAGTCTCTAGGGTTCGGCTGACATTACCAGATATGTGCATAGGTTATAACGCTCTGTATGTGGTACCTGGCGTTACATTTAACCATGTTCCTGGTCGGCCTGATGGGAAACGGGTTTGGTCTTGGTTGATTATCTGTAATGATGGTAGCTTGTCCATTTTCGATTGGCTTCGACCAAGCTGACCATTATAGGAACGGTTATATCGATACAAGAAAACCCACTGGCGCGAGACTCATTGACAGCAGAACAGAAACAAATGGTGCTGAAAGTGGTCCGTCGCCACACAGGAGTGATTCTCAAATGTATATCTAAAGTGCACAAACAACACAAAGATAGCAACCCTATGATGCGCATACATCTGCGAAATGCGTCTAATGATGCTACGGATGCTAGAGTCGGCAAAGGTGACCGACCGGGCTTGCTATTCTATTATATATTTGATGATTGGGCAACAAATTACGGTTTGGTCATAGGCAGGGAACATTCTTACGGTGTTGCCTTGGAGAAACTAGTAAGTTGAAACTGGCTTCAATTTGGCATTATTATGTGGATGTTGACTCCTGCCAAGAGGAAAAGTATGCTTGAAAAACCTCAGGTGGATCTGGTAACAGAGCTGCACCGCATAGGAAGAGAACTTGCAGTTCTCAAACGATTGTACCAAAGCTATGAGCTTATTGCCACGAGAATTCTTCACCGGCAAAGACAGATGGCGGGCCATCTTCGCATTAATGGAGTGCGAACCCCAGGGCAAATCCGCGGCATAAACAAAGTCTATGCTGACTTCATGCGAAACGGCACTTGGGCAACCAACATCGATGATGACGACGGGGACATGAGCGAACTAGATATGGAAACCAAAGGAGGCGTGCAATTGAGACCAGCAGCGCTGAACCGTGTGGAGCGGTTAGTCGATCGCATCAGGCTCTATGCCTTGAGTGAGATCGAGGAATGCCTCAATGAAAAGGAGACACTCACTTTCCTGGTGAGTCCCTACTCAATTAGTGGTTTAGCTCGAAAACAACCTGACAAATTACAGGTCTTCAACTTGATCGCCATCAGAGACTCGACGGCTGTGGAGAAGCTGACACGTAGCACGGTTCTGCTCTCCAAATTTACCATTCTCTTTCTGCCGATCAGCTTGCTGACGAGCTATTTCTCCACTGAGGTTGATGAGCTCAAAGGCACTTATACGGCGCGCAATTACTGGACATCTTTCGGAGTGATCGTATTTCTGTCCATTGCCGGGCTTGCTCTCTTCGGCTGGATCAATAACTTTATTGGAGGGCGATCAACGCACCGCTCCATCAAAAAGCAGTTCATGGAGGCTAGGAAAGCGCTCCATCAGAAGCGGACATGAGAGCATCACTGAAGGATCAATGCGTCATGAATTATTGTAACTTTCTTGCCGAGCGATGATATATCTTCCTTGCATTTCTGGCTAGCATCTCAATAATTTGATCGATTCTATGTGTTAATTCAGATGCGATCTTCACCAGCACGGAGTCTCGCATCCATGGTTCTGGTTGTTCGGAATTTGGGAGCCTAGCTTTGTAACTTCCCTCGTCACATGTGCCACTCGGGAATGGTAGAGTGTCCTCTTCTCGCTGCGCCAGCGTGAGGTTGCGAGCAGCACCACTTCGGACCACGTATAAAACAGAGACAAGAGACCACAGCATATACCATCCGATCACTCGCTTCTTCAAATCACGGCTTGCGGCACGCAAAACGCGCTTTGATAACTGACTCGCAGATGCTCGTGTGAGACGCTGAGTCAGCTGCAGATCACGTTACCCGGTGCTCAGGTGTGGTGGGCTGGCCTTGGCTGACCACCGCAAACCCTCACTAAAACCAGCTTGGAACTCTGTGACTACGACTCGAATTCCTCGATTCTCACATTCGCAACACCCCAAAAATTCAATCCCCATCACCAAACAACAATCCCACCGGCATCCGACCCAGGAGGGGCTTCTTATCACGCACAACCACCACCTTGCACGCATCCAATATCCATCTGATACCTGTACTATATTCTTCCGGTAAGTCGATGCTATTTGCCCCAGTTCTTGACCGACTCAATCCAGTGGAGGAGACCACTTGTCCAGTCCCCCTGGATGCCTGTGCCCTCATATCCAACCACCCTCCACCTTTCACCTCCACCCACTTGGCTGCCTCCAAGACAGGCTCCTGCGTTGAAATTCTACAAATTTATCAATACTGCCATCTATCCTTTCCACCTGTTGCTAATCATTTCGATTGTGCATAGGTCCGATTGCTTCGCACTAATACCGCCAAGATGGGTATGACATTTTCGAAGCTGTTCGACAGCATATGGCGAAAGAAGGAAATGAGAATTTTGATGGTCGGTCTCGATGCTGCTGGAAAGACCACCATCCTGTATAAGCTGAAACTCGGCGAAATCGTCACAACTATCCCCACAATTGGTAGGTGTTCAATCCGTTTCGGCGGCTCTCAAATCCGGCTATCGGAAACGGACATAGACTGACGCATGTCGCTACCCGACAGGTTTCAATGTCGAGACTGTCGAATACAAAAACATTCAATTCACCGTGTGGGATGTCGGAGGTCAGGACAAGATCCGACCGTTGTGGAGACATTACTTCCAGAACACTCAGGGTATCATCTTCGTCGTCGACAGCAATGATCGCGACCGTGTCGTCGAGGCCAGAGAGGAACTTCAGCGCATGCTGAATGAGGATGAACTCCGTGATGCGCTTCTCCTCGTCTTTGCCAACAAGCAAGATCTTCCCGTATGTTACGCCACTCCAAACTCTTCAAAGACTCTACCCCACACAATACTAACATCAAATCCTCTTCTTATCTAGAACGCTATGAGCCCTGCTGAGATTACCCAGCAGCTTGGATTGCAGAGCTTGACACGACGATCCTGGGTAAGACGCTTCTCCTTCTTGACATTTGTAATCACTATTGCTAACTTCAGCCGCCTCATAGTACATTCAATCCACTTGTGCAACGACCGGTGATGGTCTCTACGAGGGCCTCGAATGGTTGGCCAACGCCTTGAAGAAGTCCGGACATGATTAAACCCTCTACAAATGATTCATGTGTAATGCCAACGGTCTGGGACTACGTGTTGCGTCGGTGCAGAAACATGGGCTTGGTGGTACACGTTTTGATAGGGTCCCTTTTCTCCATCCGGCGTCATCTCTTACTTCCCGGTTGTTTTCTTCTTTTTACATGTTATACTCTCTCCTATTTTTCCTTTTAGTCGTTGACTGTGAATTGAAGCCTTACCGACTTGTACTTGGTAGTGAATTTGCAGCCTATGTGCTAGGCCAAAATCCAGTAGTTAAAGGCTACAATTTTGCGGAGCATTGAAGAGTTCTAATGGAGATCCGGTTCGTTAGATTTTTTATTTGTTCCGATTGTGGTCTACAGATGGCAAACATTAAGTACGGGTTGGAAAGGTGTGTAACATATTATCAGCAGGACATGTCAGAATGCAAGAAGTAGTCGATATTAGATTATTGGTTAAGTAGGCCAAAAGACTCTTTACCTGTAGGAAAAGAAAACAAGTTGAAATAGATATCGCTGCAGGATGCCACTAGCCCTGGTCATTAGAAGAGGAGGTGAGGGGATATCACGGACCGCACCGGGTACGCAACTTCTAGGAAAGTTTGATATAATGATTCAAATGATCAATCGTCCACTCGTCAATCGTAAGCAATGGTGCACTGAGTTGAATGTGGGCTCGAAGCCTGGTATTCCTGCTCAAATAGTGCCTAGGGTGATTGCAGACTTATCACAACCGCGAAATACGCCTTGGTCAGTACATTGAACCGCAGCCGAAGACTCACCGCTGTTCTCCTCCATTCTCTTGGTCACAGCAGCAGTCTTGTGTGCGGATTCTTTACAGCGTGGCTCCGCGCCGGTTACCCACCAAGCAGCCGCATGGATAATCTGAACCACAAACTGCAACTCTTCCGTCGTCTGAGGGGCATAGATCATGACGAAGCCCACCGGTACGAACCTAAGTTTCCACCACCAGCTTTCCCTCGCTAGAGGGTGACGTTCTCCCCAGCCCTTCTCAATGATATATCTCACGTCCGCCGGGTGGAGAGTTAAATGGAGACTACCGTCACTCGGGTGTGAATGGCATACTTCACCATTGCAGGTAGGCTGGTTTCTAAAGTTTGGGACGGAGAAGAGGCCTGTGCTGTGCTTTTCAAAGCATGAGGTTCCAATGTATAAGCGATCGGAGTTACGGATGGATATATCCTTGATGGCTGCCGTGAGTGCCGAATACATAGCCGCTGATCCCTTTTGTGTCACCTGACGTTGAGGAGCAATTCCAACGACCTTAGGCCGATGGATCTTTCGTTTCGGTAGATCCTTGAGGATCCCTGTTTGCGGGTGAAGGTTTGGAGGGAGGTATGGCGGTTGTAGTGGATTGCGAAGGGCAAATATCTGCAATACACAGATTCGAAGGTATCCTGAGAAGGTTGATGGGGTTCCTCCTGGTCCTAAGGCTAGAAAGGCATGATAGCCGTTTCGTACTTTCCGGATACAGAAGGTTAACGATAGTACGAGTAGGGTCGCGATGAGGGTGAGGATCAGTGGCGAGGGAGCATGGGAATCTGACTCCAAGAGAGAGACATATCCATGGTGAAGATGCGGATTTGATAGCTGAGATTCCTATTGACCGTGAGCATTACCAATACGCAAACGAATTCAAAGGGGCCTCTCGAGATGTCCCACTGCATACCATTATGCCTTCAGTGATTAGCGTATGTTCAAAGGCCGTATAGTATAAAGGAAAGAGATGGAGTAGAATTTAGAAACGACTTATCGTTTTGAGCGGCCCCGAGTAAGCATAGAACAGTGTTGAAAGTCGTAGAGGTCGACTGGCAACTCATAGATAATGGGCGAGGGCGCTCGAAGATATTCATCGAGCAATATTATCACGAGACTCATCTGTGCGATTGACAAACAGCTCTAATAAAGAACCGACACGACACGACAGCTCAATCCGTGACCAGTGATGCTTGTGGAAATATCGGCTATTCACACTGTTGTGGGTTTTCGACAAGTGCGAGTCAATCTGTGAAGCCTTTGATGAATTTGCAGCTCAACAATTGGTCGAAGCCCGCCTCTTAAAGTATGCCGCTGCTCAGATGACATCCAGCCTCCAGGCACGGCGCCTGCATGGATCAGTTCCAGATTTCCAACCCGATGATTCAAGGTCGAAGTCTGTTTGTCACGAGGCCGCCACACTTTTCCTCGCCTGGCTTCATTTTAAAAGGGAGCGTATGGCGGGCAGCGGATGCGGGCATATTCAACATTTCCGGGAGTGGTATCAAAAGCAACATATTTTAGCTGTTGGAAGGCTGACCATAAGGTCATGTCGAGGTCGCTCTATAACCGTTATTGCACCCCCACGGAGAACAGTTTTCGGACCTGCGGCTTATTTTCCGGCTTGCAGATCGGGACTATTGGCATTTTTGCTTTTTCCTCGTCAGCTTCATCGCCCACACCAAAAGGAAGGGTAGTCCAGCGGATCTCCGAGTGATCTGTTGCTGATATGAGAGAAGGAATATTTTCAGGTGTTTTCACCCCAAGTCCAAATTGGGTTTAGGACCCACAGCATTGAAACCGTGGGCTCCTATTGATCCACGTTCATTATTCCTGCGCTGCCAGCGGTGACCGCGGCTGGATGGTTATAACGAGGATTCAATATAGCTCATTGGGTCAGTGTTTGCTCGCAGAGGTCAGCTCGGATGCCTCAAGCCGGTGTGTGCTGATGCATAATACTAATGACTGATTGTTGGCGGTGCTGTGCTTAAGAAGGCAATTGCTGAACGATACCAGGGACTGTGCGACGGTCTGCTGGACTGATAGTCCCTTCTTACTTACCGACTCGATTTTGCACTAGGTCTGGAATACTCTGTCCGAAAAGTCGACTCTAAAGCGAGACAGGTAACTAGGGTGTGCGGTCTCCTCTTCGCAACCATACCAGTCCCACAGATGACGTGTTGGCAGGTCGTATGGAAGTACGGAGCGCTGGGAGCTGCCAAATCATTGCTTCTATTGAGAGAACATTCGAGCGTTGACTTGATTTATCAGTCAAGGGTTTCAATATTGTGTCCCCTCATCGGGTATTAATATATCTGAGGCCGAATAGGGCCCGCCTGACGCACTGGCGCATCGTGGCCTGAAGTTTGGCGGGCGCTGTATGACCGTACGCATGATGACAACCGACAGTAAAATTTTTGCTCCGAAGATCGGCGTTTGAAGGGTTCTGGAGTCTAGTCAATACCTTCAGCACAACACGCTTGAAAATTCACTTTCACGTCAATCAGTCCCCGACCAGCAAGCGCATGCTTGCATCTCGAAAAATAGGAAGAAGCGACAAATTTCCGTGATGGCCTCGCGGGAATACCACCTCTTAAGCTGGTGGTAGAGTCTGTGAGGCGGCTGATTGTGAATCGAGGCTTCGTCGCGAAGACCACGAAGTGCAGATATGGCAAATACCACAGCGCTTGCTATCATGATGTCGTCTCAAATGTGGCTATCGCAGCTCATTTCTGTTTTCTTTCTACCAAATCAGTGCTTATTACTGCACCAATGAGTTTCTCTACTAAGAAATCGATGACTTTGATTTGAAAAAGTACTCATTCCATGGCGATGAGACTTGGGCCTGTTGCCTGCCGGCCAGAACACTTTCGCGATGCCCTACCTTCAACATATCATTACATAGATACCAATAGCATGCCCATGCCTATGTTCTGCTTCCAGTACCCTTAGTCCGTACTGCTGCCACATGTCCTACACATATGGCTTTAAGCTTCACGCCACAATTTCATTCGTTGATAACATGAAAGAGGTCTTGTGTCTTGTTCGTGAATTTCCTATACCATGACACCGTGGTAACCATACTTTACGAGATTATTGCATCAAATACTTCTCTACTCCTGCATTAACTTCAAGGGAGCACCTTTTGCCTATCCAGTCTCCACGTCAAAAATGTTTCTCGCCACATAGCCTCCTGCATCCACCGCGACCTTGCCCTGTCTTAGAGTACTGTACACATTCGAAAAGGTCTACCATACACCCGACTGGGCCGCCTAATTGTCGCGCTGAATGCTCTTCCAGTTGGTATGTATGTATACGCTTTATCCTTCAGTCCCGTCTACAGGTACTAGACTCTTTCAACTGTGAGAGAGCTTTACCAAAAGTGCCATAGAACCCTTCACTATCCTTATCTTCTATCCTTGGACTAATCCCTCAATAAAATTCCAAATAATTTCTCCAATCCCCTTGGTTCCTAGAGCTTTCAAGAGGATTTATAAAGCAATTTTAGGGAACGAATTCAAGGATTGTCAGCGACCAGGAATAAGAACTATCGAAGAAACGTGGAAATTTCTGGTGAGGAACAGTATAGGTCAACATAAGAGAAGGATCTACTAATATGGGTGAATCATTAGCTGATCCAGTTTAGGAGGACTCATTTGTAGCTCAGCTATACTTGAGCGTAGAAGCGGGAAGCTATTGTATTTTCCCACAATTTTTGGCAAATTTTGTTGAGTCCTACATCATCTTGTCCAGCCAAAACGCTATTTCCGCTATGCCCTCAGAATACTCAGGGCGTTTCAGAGAAGTTGCTGCCTTACAGCATCGAAGACAAGAGCCGCAGATAGTATCTTGGCAAAGGCTTATTCAGCGAAAGCTAAATTTAAGCCTCAATCGACTTGACCGAATTGGGCAATGATACAGGCCGACCTGACTTCCAACCATTTAGGAGACGTTTGGAAGTTTGAAACTGGCTAGAGCTATATCCAGCTTATTCAGATGCCATGATTTCTCCATGACTTCTATGGAACGACCCGCAGAACAATCAACCATACTTATTACCTCGGACTGAATTGGTGACTTTGGACAGCGTAGGTTTCTGGGCTGAGTCTGCTATTTCCGCATCATAATATAGTTAATTTTCCGGATTCCCGGTTGCATTTTTCGTTTGTTGGGACTGGTTACGGCCCAGTTCGCTTGTAGTTGACTACCTAGGTATACTTTTGAGAGCAATTCCATGGTATCTACTCGACATTTGACATCATGCAAATGACTCACACAGTACCCAACCGTATAAATTAAAGAGCCAACAGCCCTTACGCCGGTGTAGGCTTAAATTGCTCAATGTTTTATTCTATTCATTAAGCGGTTCTCCAAACAGTTTTTGGATCATCACCGATTTTCATCTCCTTATCGTCGCTCAATAGCATACCTAGGTCTGGCGCCGTAATATCAAAACTATTTAAGAGAACGGCATTTCTCCTATTTCGTTCCATTTTTAGACTTCCTCAGCCAGTGATATCGTGGCTGCCGTTGGTGCTGAACGAAATGGAACAGAATAATAATCCCCTCTGATAGTTCTAGCTATCATATTCATACCCATGGGTGGACTTGTAGGGATGGCTTTTTGGTTTATTGTGGTGAGCTTTATGAGAGAATTCACAGGAGCTGGGATTGATGTGATCGAGTGTTTGAGAACACCTGTTTATGTGATGTTGGCTCTAGGCATTATTTGCCTCAGTGAGCCTATTTTTGACAGATTGGGACTGTATTGGGTTTCAACAGGGATTCGAAAGGTGAAGGAGCTGTTTACGTCTCAAGCGTCTCTCCAGGCTCAAAGTGAATGGATCGACAGAATGAACAATTCAGCTGCAGACTATCAATATTTTCTGCAGTGGACGGAAACTTTCAAGACACACATAATCCGGGTGGCTGAACGTAAAGAGTTGACTGAAATAGACGCTTCTAGTCTTCAAGATACCCAGAGCAACCTGGCTCGTGGCATGTCTCAGCTTTGGGTCTCACAGCAGAAGTGGTATCAAGTAAGAAACACCAAGCCAAGCGGCGCGAGGTCGCGAGAGTACGAGATGTGTGAGCTTCGGAAGGCTAGGCTTATTCAGAAAGACCCAGTGCGAGTACTTTCACGCCAGGACAGAGTGGATGACTGCCGCTTTTCAGGCGGATGCTGCGGAAGGTACTGTGGCTGCTGTCTGAGAGCTCGTGGTATAACCCCAGAGGGAAGGCCATTCTATTCCCATTGCACCACCAGCTGCCATTGCTGTACGGAGCAAAGGAATACCCATTCTTATAAAGACTCGAACGGTAAAGACTTCATACCTAGGGGTGCGAATGTCTTCTTATAGGGTGAGCTCTCTAGTCGTGAAGGGGACTTAGGGTCAATTCCAAAGGCCGAACCGGGACGCGAGCAAAGGGTTTTTGTGAAGGGGCAAAGAGGAAAAAGTGCGTCCTTACCTACCTTTCCCACAAGGCCAGTTCCAAAGGGGAGAGAAGGAGTGAACAAGGAGCTTTCAAGAAGGAGCACAAGCGATGGAGTGCGCCCTTAGCTGCCTTTTCCTTAAGGGAGCTTCGAAGAGCAGAGGGAGACGCGAGCAAAGGGGGTTCACGAAGGGGCAGAAAGGGCTAAACGCGCCCTTGACCGCCTTTCCCAAAAGGGAAAGACCCAGGCCTACGATAAGGCTTGCTTTCGCCCTGTCGCTCCCTTCTGTTTCCCCTTTGGTCTCCGTCTCAAAAGTGCCTAAAGATGCCTTCCCAAAACGAGACAACACGATTCGATATCGGCCCCTTTAAGGGCTTGACTGCAGACCATTTAAGCATTGTGCTGTGGTGGGTTTTCGTGGTTGGGCCAATGATGACCTTAGTTCTCAAGTTTATGTAAGGCATTCCAGTTAGCAGAGAGTCCCGCGATGTCGTGGTACTAACTGTTATATAGTGAGAATGCATTCTACCGCTACGTGCCCGCGGTAAGACCATATGTTCCGGACCCGGCCCCCGCTCCCGCTCCCGCCCGCGCCCGTACTCCAGCCAGATCTGTCGCCCGTCCAACCCCCCGGCCGATCCCAAAGCCCTGGAGGAAGCCCGCCCCCGCCAGCCCCGATGGTCTCGGTCCCGCTCCCGCCAGACCGGCGAAGCCAGCGCCGCAGAGAAACCTCCCGACGGCCTATTGGCCCGGTTTATCAGCAGGAAATGTGGATCTTGTAAGTATAGACTATGCACAGATCCTCAATTGCAGCACTGATTCTAATAATTCAAAAATAGAACATAATTTTTTCTTTTTGTTCATTTTTTTTTTAAAAAAAACCTGAATTCAAAATCAGATTGCTTCTTCTTGGGCTGCTTGCCAGGTCACTTGCCGTCAAAGTAAATCTTCATAAATTTTGCCACATGAGCTTCGAAGTGAACTTTGAAGCTCTGCTGGCTTGAGAGAAAATCATCTAACACCAAAAACTTGGTAAGAACAACTAAGAGCCACTTATAAAGGATATTTAGCAGATCCTCCACCATTGTAAAAACAGCTCTCTCAGCCACCGGACCTTGTCAAAACTTTCCATGTGCCCTGTCCCAGTCGCTCATTCTTTGGAGGTCCTCGAGTTTGGTCTCCAAGATCACCTTAACGAACCCACTTGCATACTCCAAGGATCAAGGCTTAGCCTCAAGAGTTATCCATGGCAAGTCAGGGATTGAAACAGGAGCTTGGTTTAAGGGTAGGCAATAAAAATGGTGAAGGGTTATGGGCAGTATTGACGAAGCACTGTATGGGCCAGGCACAAGTGGGTATCTATAGAGGGTATACCTGCAATACTGTGTAGTACTCCAGAAAAAGCACTATAGAGTAACTGATTGTGAAATAAGAATTTGCAGTCCATCTGAGACTAGGGATCTGGAAAAGAGTTCTTCCGGTATGAAACATGTAGTAACACAGACTGGCTTACTTAATACAACCGGGCGACCCCCTGCCCTGCCACTCCTCATAATGATCAATGAATGCCTGACAATATATGATTGTATATATGTATGTATATACATAATTTCTAGATAGCCAGATTCATCTATCCCATTGTGTACAGGTACTTCTTGTCTAGTTGCATTTCTGTCATTCTGCAGATTTTTGTTTCTGTCCTCTGACAGAAGTTTCCTTAGAAACCTACTGACAGGTCATGTGACTGCTACACACCTATGTCAGCCAATTGGCACCGGTCCAGGATACAGGTCAATTGGTATGCTATGATGGCCAGCCCGTGTCCACAAACACCTACTTCAAGTTCCAGGGTTTCGCCCTTTACAATTCCCTTCATTTTCCCTATACAATGAGTCTTTGACGTCGGCCTAGTAAAGGGCCTGGCTACGCCTGGCAATTTGCTCACCATCGCGGAGAATTGAAGTGACTTGACCACAATTGAGACTCCATACCTTTCGGAATAGTTCATGTTCACGCCTTTCAAAATCGCCTCAGCGATGATTTTTCAGGATCCTGGTGGGGCCTTTGCTGACTGCCGGCGTGGAGCTCGGGTAGGACATTCCAATGAACTTGGTCTCAGATGTCACAGACTCACAGTAGTGCTTAACGTTATATAGCAAGAACTACTTAATGTATCGGTTCCTACGCTTGGTGACGCCTGCTCCCCGTCACGTCCCGCGCCGCCCCTGCCAACTCTCCTACCTCCGAGGCAAGTGCTGGCAGCAGCAGCCAGTTGTCCATGGCTGCTACACTGGGAAGTGTCCGCGAGTCTCAGAAGGAGACATATATAATGGACAAGAAAAGTATGTATAGAGAAATGAATACCGAAATATCAATTAGTACAGAGTACTAACAGAACAGATCCCACCGCGTGGTGTTTTCTTTCGGTAACATGCGCCAGGAATCGCCTAAATTCTGGATCATCATAGACTAGCCACGGCAGATAAAAGATCAGTCAAAAATATAGTAGAATGGTGGGCATTATGGATAGTGAAGGGCTGCGGGCACATCTGACGAAACACTATATGGGCAAGGTATTATCGGGTATCTAGAGGGTATACTGCAACGCTGTGAAAGGCTCAAATGTTAACCAGTCATTTCTCGACTTCCCTTCGTTCCTTTTTCTTACCTCCATCACCTTGCTCGGAATGTTTCCCGGCTGAATAGGTATTTAGTCTTATAACAAATTTCTGTTGATCAGCCTAGCCCCTTCTTCACAGTTTCCCAAAAATTTGACCGGGTCTAGGATAAATAATTATCCGATCTGCCATTACCTAATCCTGTATCGCTTAACTAATATTAAGTTTGTTGCCGTGGTGACTGTCATTTCGACCAGCCATCCAATTAAAACTCAGCGATCCTGTCTCTGGAGCTTTCCAGTGTTTACATCGCCTTCTCAGTATGCGGGACTCCAACGTTGAATGTGATATTGCCGCTGATCAAGTAACCCTGCCGACCCTGCGTACTATCGAGAAATGTAAGCCCACGATAATGTTTCTTGCTTTGTATCCAGAATTAGTTCTCTGACAAAAGGCCAGAGCCTCGAAATTCTTGGTCTACTACCCGGTATGGGTTTGGGACGGAAGTTGCCAGCGCCGTCATTGAAGACCCACGATCAAACGACACCGAGTCGAGAAAGAGCGGCATCATGAGCAGGAAAGAAGATTTGGTCGCCGAAAATCACCCTCAAGCCACCCATCCCTCCCGAGAACCGTCCTTCGAACACGATGAGGAAGCCTGTTCTTTTTCCGACTCCTCCGATACGACCGACAGCTCAGCCAGACCTATGTTGCGGACTCCAATGTTTCGAAAGAGGCGGATGATCCGACAACGCCGCCTGCATCAAAAGATCGTGCGATGTGTCTGCCTAGGCATCTTTTCCGCGCTCATCGTCTTTATTCTCATCCTTTTCCGAGTGACACTCATACACACCTTCATCAAGCCGGTTGGAATCGAACTGCCTCTGAGCGAGCTGAGACCAAAGCCCCTGGCTTGGGAGGCCTTTCCGTTCCTAAATCGCTATTATGGAGGAATCAAGACCTTGGTACCAAGAGCCGAAAATGTGCCCGAATATCCCGGTGACGATGTCCATTCGAAGCAATATGGGTCGCATGTCCAACCAGTACCTTCTTTCGAGGAGAATAATAACATACGATCGACTCCCAGTGTGAGTTTTGATCCTTATCCGAACTACACATCGCCAGAGTATGTGGCAAGATTTGGCACCAAAAACGATTGCTTTTTAGATGCGGATGCGAAAATTGGCGTTCCTAACGTCCGTTACCGCAACGGTGTCCCAAGAGGGTTTCCAGATGCGATATTGGGATCCAATGAGGCTCTTGGGATTTTGGATGACGTTTGCTTCGACCGGTTTGGCAGACTAGGGCCGTATGGTCTGGGCTACGGCCAGCGAATGGGAGGAAGCGGAGCTGGACTGGAAGGAGATCGATCTGATATAGAAGCAGTTTGGCAGGATGTACCCCCGGTTGATTTCCGCAAGGTCAAATGGGCCGATGCTCAAAGTCGCTGCATGGCTTCTAATAAGCATCGCTTTTCACATCAGCCACTCCCTAGGTCGGATCGGTTCCGGGCATTCGAAGCCGACTCAGACTATGATCGTAATGAAAAAACCCCAGATACGGCTCTTTCAAACTCGACAGACTCAGGCCGCCTTTCGAGATCAGCCTTCGTCATTCGCACATGGCACGATTTTCATTACACTGAAGAAACCATAATGAACTTACGGTCTCTGATATCCGAATTATCACTGAGATCAGGGGGAGAATATACCGTATACTTTCTGATCCATGTCAGAGATGACAATCTTCGAATATGGGCCGATGATGAGGTGCACGACCAGGTTCTCCGAGACGCTCTCCCAGAAGAATTTTCTGGCATGGGAATACTATGGTCCGAAAGACAGATGGGACTCATCTACGGTGGTCTAGAGGAAAGTTTTACCCGAAATTTACCCGTTCACGGTGTTTATAGAAGCGCATTCATGGCCTTGCAATATTTCGCATATCGACATCCAGAATATGAATTTTTTTGGAACTGGGAAGTGGATATCCGAAACACAGGACACTGGTATCACTTGCTGGACAAGGTATCACAGTGGTCGAGAAAACAGCCACGTAAAGGGTTGTGGGAGCGAAATTCAAGGTTCTACGTGCCCTCTGTTCACGGATCTTGGGAAGATTTTCGCCAAATGGTTCGAGTCCAGACAGAACTAGGTACAATGATTCAACATAACGTTTGGGCTGCACTTGGGAAAAAACCGCCCAAAACCCATCTTCCAGGGGAGCCTCAGGCAACAAAATCGATATGGGGTCCGGAAAGGGGGATGGCAGAAGAAGATGTACTGGAAGTCGAAGGCGAGGGAATTCCGCCAACGACTTATGAGCAGGACAAGTATGAGTGGGGTGTCGGAGAAGAGGCAGATCTCATTGCGTTTAATCCGCTATTCGACCCTGAAGAAACGACATGGCTTCTTAAAGGCGATGTCACCGGATACAGCAAAAAACATGGACATCCTCCACGACGAGCATCGATTATAACCGCTTCTCGACTTTCACGCAAGCTATTACACACCATGCATCGCGAGACTAGTGAGAAGCGCCACACGATGTTTTCCGAGATGTGGCCTGCGACAACATGTCTTCATCATGGTTTCAAGGCCGTCTATGCACCTCACTCTGTATTCATTGATCGTCGATGGCCTCCGCAATATCTTGAGTCGGTCTTCAATGGAGGAAAAAACCGCGCTAGCGGAGGTGCCCGGACGTCCATTTTTGGCGACCGTGAGCACAACTTCAAAGGCACGACATGGTTTTACTCCGCAGGCCATGCCGTAAATCTCTGGAATCGATGGCTGGGGTATAAAGTCAATAATGACGGTGGTGAGGCTCATGAACTTGCTCACGAAGGCCGTATGTGTCTTCCTCCGATGCTGTTACATCCAGTTAAAGAGGTGTCAATGATCATCCAAAAAAGCGACGAAACATTGACTACCCGATGACCGTTTTCTCTTTTTCTCTCTGTGATATTCGAAGCATTTTCGATGGCATTTTTCTTCACCTTTACCAGATATCGCTTTACGCTCGGATTTTTACCCCTGCTCGGCCAATGCAGTTTGATTGACGCCGGTCCAGGATAGCCCTGGTCGGGACCCTGCATGATACGGGAAGCACAGGTTTTATCTTTCTCTCCTTGGCTTCTATGCTCACCGACGCTTGATGATGATTCAAGACTTTTTTGTTGACGCCATGAAATGGCAATGATAATGATCACGAGGGTGTTGGGAGTTTTTGAGAATTTCTGGGAGCAAATTGGCTGGCAAAGACTCTAGAAGACTTGGCTGTTGGGAATTGGATTTTGAGTACTCCGTAGGCGCCAAAAGCTCGGTTTGACCGTACTGTACATTAATAGATGGAGAAGAAGCGCAAGTGTTTGAAATTATTTCGTCTCTGCATGTAAGACGTATTGAGGCTTTCATTCAATAGTTGATGGGCACTCGACCTCTCGGACGGTCGGACCTCTGTGAGAGTGGCACCGATAGACCGTGAAATTGCTAAGAAGTGGATAGCTTGAGCAGTGAGCAAAGCCCGAATTCCTGGAGTTCTGGACACAGCTATGCATCCTGATAGAAACGGTGTGTGCTGAATATCTTGTTTAGCGCAAGGGTTCATGTGTATCATGAAAAACCATTCTTAAGGCGAGTAAGTTTCGCTTCACCCAATATTCGGTACAAAGATGCCCGGGAAGCCCTGGTGTCTTTTACACGACTTTTCCGAGCGAAGGATCCGAAGCATGTGTTCGATTAATTATTTAGCGCTTCTGCAACGTCCGCGAGCATCTCGAGTTGGTCGGTTAAGCGGCGCTGCTGCATTACTACCTGGTTGCGACAAGGCAAACCGTATACGACAGTATAGAGGTGAGGAGGTTCTGCGAACTGCCCGTAGGTCCAAATTTTCCTTTTCGGATATTGTGTTCACATCATGTTGTTCGCTTCGCCATTGTGCCGCTTTCGTATTCTGAGCGATAATGGGCTGGAGCCTGGAGGAAAGGCGATGAGGTCGATAACGTCAATACAAGTCAAAGATTGTACGGAAGCCGCCTACTCTAATTCCATTGCTGCGGCCGCCGAATCGATGGATAATGGTTCTGGTAGTCCGAAAATACTGGAAAGTTAGCCTGGAAGGATCACCAACTCTAACAGAAGCGGATATCAAACTTCGGTTGGCTCTCAACAGACTTCTCGACTTGGGATATACCTTTCCAAAACGAGCGATTTGCGATCCACCTCTGCACCTGAAAGGGCGCGCTTTGCCTCAATAGGGCCATGCTTGGCCCGAAAGGACGCTTGATCAGGCAGGTCGTGGGGCCGATGTTGCAGGGATGGCGCCGGGAGGATCGAGTTTGTTCTTCGCGAAGAGTCGCAGGCTTTTCTTTTCTTTCCGCAATTAGTAAAGCGAAGGCGAGTCCACGATAGTCAAGAAGAGCGCTCGTGGCAGCCAGGATCGCGGCTTAGACGTCAAGGCCACGTCTCGTCGCCACGGGTTGGCACTCGACCTGTCAAAAAGTGATGAGCGACAGCTTGCAGAGTTGAAACCGCTACGGTCCTTAGCTCGTGGAGCGGGATGCAAGTTCCTGGCAGGCATTCGTGGCCGCTGTCTCGCTCTGTCACTTGTGGTGTTTCTTCTTGGCTGGCCGTCGATGCGACGATGCCCTGGGCGCTTAAAACGCCAGGATGTGATTGCTTGAGGGTTCGGGGTTTGGCAGGCCGGATGCGAAGAAGTCGACCGGGGTTCCTGCACCTGGAAGGATTGCTTTGACCAGGTTATGACATGGGTTTGTTTCCACAAAAAGGCTTGATATGCAGGCTAAATATAGGTATCACATCCTTTTTTGTCGCTCTCAATCTCCACAACGCCGACAGTACCCTGCAGGCGGGCGTGCAATTGGCCAGGCCGATGCAGGATTTGTTTCCTTTGCAGGCTTCCAGGCTTGAGCCTATTCGGGGATCAGCCGTATTCCTCTGCACAAAGTGCGAATGTGATGCACTGATTGGGAGCTCCTTGTATCCGCCGTTGGAGAATCCCAGCCACTGGCCCACAGCAAGAAGAAAGTGAGATCCCCATAATAACTGTTTCTATTATTCTTCACTGCTCAGAAGAAGCCATTTCTTCACTATTTTTGCTTTCTCTATTTTTGGTGTCCCTTCGTGCAAACAAAGTCACTACTTTCTTAGTTCTTTGTTGGTGAAAAAGCAGGAACCCATCAGAGCGCTTTGTTATTTATAAAAAGACCCCTCGCTCCCTCTCCCGAACTACTTCTCTTCCCTCCACTATACCTTCTTATACATCCTGGTTCATACACAGCTAGTTTGTTCCTGGCTGGGTAATATTTGCTCAATCTACCTCAACTCACCTGCTATCCGCATCCACATCCACATCTGCCATTCCTGCCCTTGATACCTTGGGATCCGCATACACTATACTCTTGCCTTCCTTCGGTCCAACCAGCCAGCATGCTTCTCAAGTCTTTCTTGGCCTTCGCGCTTATGGGCGCGCGCTTTGTCGCCGCTGAGACTGGGGAGCTCGGAGACGCCGAAGTGGTCACCGGCAACCCACCTGACGCCTATACCGCTGAGCTTCTTTCCAAACCAAACTCCAATGTTAGCGGACGTATCACTGGCCGCGGCGCCCCTGATGGTGTTGGTGTGATATTCGATGTTGACTTTTCGGGATTTCCACCATCTGGTGGTCCATTCCGTACGTGAATACTCTTCTCACTCGCCCAAAGCTCTATGTCTGCTAACATTCATCTTTTACTCGTCAACAGTCTACCATCTTCATGCGTCTCCTCTCGACTCAACCGGCAACTGCAGCTCGGCCCTCGCCCATCTTGACCCATACAAGCGCGGCGAAGTGACTGACTGCGACGCTTCCAGACCAGAATCCTGCCAGACTGGAGATCTAAGCGGCAAGTACGGTCTTATTCACAATGTCTCGGGCTCTACCCACTTCAGGGCGCACTATCTCGACCCTTACTCAGCTACAAGGCATCCTCTTGGCTCCTTCTTTGGCAATCTTTCCGTCGTGGTGCACTTTCACAACAAGACTCGCATCACCTGTGCAAACTTCACCATGGTGAAGGGCCAGCTGCCAACCGGAACTCCCACGGCTGGTCCTCGACCAACTGGAACCGGCCCACCGATCTTCGAGGGCAATGCTGCCAAGATCAGCGCTCTATCCGGTGTCGGCGTCATCGCAGCTGTGATCGCACTCTTCCTGTAATATGATCGATAGCTCGCCATTAATTGACGTTTTGTTTACGAAAACTATTGTGCTTACGCATTCGGCGGCGTCTTGGTCAGATATCCACTTGCTTTTTTACAATGTACAGTCCTCTTCTTTGCGGGTCACGACCTGTTGCTTCATGATGATATGCTTGTTGTTCCCTTGGAGGAGAAGCAGTTTTATGTCCCTCTTAGGTTAATTGCTTAATTGCGAAAGCTGCGCGTGTCCTATTCCCCCATTCCAGTTCATTGCTGCTATTGAAAAGTTAGGAGAAATGGAATATACTTAATCCTATGCATTACCTTCATCTTTGATCTACAAGTATGGGTCTCCCTCAACTATATCGTCGTTAAGCATCAGCCCGCCGTGGATCAAGTGCGTTTCATATCAAAGCTTCTTTTTGTGCTTGAACCGACTGCTAAAGATCTGACAGATCTGACACTTCCACCTGAATCCGGTCAGAATTATGATGGGCTGCGTACGTCTGTACGTGAAGAGGTCTCTTTGACGCTTGGATCGGTGCCGTCGTCATCAACCAACTGCGTCAAACCGACTATTTACACCGCTCCGTGATAGTTTTCGACGATGTCAAAAAATTAACCGAAACCCACATGCTAGTTAACCATTCATTTTCCCTTTCTCGACCCCACTCACTGTTGTCAACTCTTCTCCGTCCGGAATACATTTTCAGTATTTGTTGGCAGCTTCTCAGGGCCCGAATATCGGTGGTCTGCGATCCATATCCCGTTCATTGAGCGCACGCGTTTGTCTCAATTTGGTACAGGGCCTGTCGAGAACGCTAGCATCCATGTCCAGCCATCGACCCCTTAACCAGTCTTGAATAATATTCTATCCCGCCTGAACCTGGGCTTGCAAAAACCTTCATCTTCCCAGCGATGAACAAGCTTAATCACGAACGAGTACTTCGTATACGGGATGCATCTTCAGTCGGCGGTTATCCGAGGCACTCCCTCTTTAGTTAATCCTTACGGGAAATTTCTTATCAGATTGTGACTCCGAAGCACTTGGGATCCACAAGCTTTGCCGAAAATGTTACGCAAGCGAGAAGATTGCATTGCATTGCATTCGGGCCATAGAAGTTTCTTTTTTAATTTGCGAGATCATCTTTCATCTCTTGCGACTGAAACAGATATGCAGCACACAATTGCTGCGTTGGCTTTTAGGCGGCATTGTTGTGTTAAATAGCGCGGGGAAAGTCCTTCGCGCCGAAAACGCGCAACAACTGTGCAAATACCTGTTGATACCTCGAGCGCTTCGCTCCAGAGCCAATATTTATTTGTCTATGTATATACACAATTTGTATCTATGTATGTACATACAATACAGCGACCTACCTGAGATCATTGACAAGCGTTGTATCACCTCAAGTGATATGTTGGTACGACAGACCTTTGGAATCCTCAGTAATGCAGCCAATGTAATCGTCATCCGCTCATCCTGGAACCCTAACAGGGGTGTGCGAACACGTTCGTTACACCGAGTTCAATAAAGCAATCAATACTTGCCAGGAAAACCGCGTGTTTCCGAGTGTAGTTGGAAGTGGAAGAGGGCCGGAGCTCATCGCTCAGAGTTTGCTAACCTCAGCATTTGACGCCAAAACAAGTTCCCAAACTGAAGGAGTCGCAAAATTAATGTTGGAAAGTCTTCGGTATACTATAGCTGAGCTATTGAAACCCGGGTGAGAGATAGCCCTCAATTTTCGTCAAAGCTTCCCGTGCCCTAAATGTATCATGAGACACAAAAAAAGTGCCCTCCTCCATCCACCAAATGGTACCTCGGGCCGGCCATTGCAGGAAAATAGCGAAAGAGCGCGCGATGGTCAGCAATGATTCTCGACTGCATGGAAAAGAGACATCTCCGGGTCTCATTAAGTCGCTCAGGCCTCCTGGGCCCAGCGACTTTCACGGAGCGGCATTTTCTCGCCCGATTTGGATCGAGAGCCGTCGACTTCGCGGCGCCACGCCCAATATTCTCCCAGACGCTCCTCAGCATAACTTGCATAATCAAAGTCGATCTGAGAAATAGTGGCTTGAATTAAAGCCCACACACCCCTGTTGAGAGTTGTCAGTGTTCTCGTGTTTGAGATTTTCGGGAACATCAATGAGGTCATTTGGGGTCGTACCAGTAAAATCCGGGAATACCCCGGAACCGATCAACGTCTCGGAACAATTGCTCGACAGTCGCCTCTTGACTTTGGCCCAAGTCTGCATATTTGCTGTAACTTCTGACGTATTCAGTGAGGAAACCACGACGAGTGGTGCGCGTAGGCATCATATTGTAGTCACAGTCGTAGCCTCCCCATTCCGCCAGGTGATTCGCAATATCGAATGCTGCTGGAGCGGGTGTCGCATATTCGTAATCGATGAAGCTGACAGTTTCCACTGCTTCCTGGTCGGTTGGATTGGGAGTGGCCACCTTGGGATGCCGAATCACGTTCGCACATAGTAAATCGCAATGAGCGAAAACAAGCTGCAGCTGCAGTTAGTCCAGCCTGTTCGATGATACGGCGATCAATTTCCAACTTACCCCATTTTCACCCAAGCCCGATTGATCGTCAAGCTCTGCGACAATCTTTTCAAACTCCTTTTGGAGAAGCTTCCGTCGTTCACGTTGTTTCTCGGTTGACGTAGGCAAGGCGATGATCCACTTTTGGAGCACGGTCCACAGCGTGGGTGCTCCTGGCTCCTCCACACGAATTGGTGTTATGCCATCGTCAGTAGCGACAGGACGCTTCGTATTTCCAATCACAGCCTCTGGATAGGCCCCAGGTAGATGAGGAGCACTAGGAATGGTGGTGTTTGAAGATGTATCCCTGATCGGGAGCACAGCATGCCACTGAGCTAATCGTCGCGCAACCCCGCGCCAGATATGCGGCTGGGTAAGGTCGTGCGGAGAGGCAGGTTGGCCACGAATAAAGCGATACAGGAGGCCGTTCTTGAAACGGGCGAGGAGTGGAGGAGCGAGGCCCTTCGACGACAGCAAGGAGTGTGATCGAACTTCCTCTACGGGTGGAGACGATCATTAGTCTCTCTTGATAATTGAGGTACTGGTTTAACGAAAGATACAAATAACATACTCTCTCTGTCAATGAGTACTTCTGTATGATTTCCGTACGCCCTCATTAAGACGGATTCGTTGTCAATTTCTTCGTCCGTCAATCCTGGAGCTCGGCGAATGATTTTCAGCAGCTGAGACAGGAGGTTAGCGGGGTAAATGATTTGAGTACAATTCATATCTGGCTGGAAGATACTGTGTATACGTACAGTATTTGTGATGCCATCCGTGAATCGCACAAATTCAATTTTGCCTTCGGCGTGCTCCCATTCCGGCCGCAACGCCAAAACAAGTCTCAATGCGGATGCCTGAGAGTCGGCGTGGTTGTACGACAACGGAATGTACCTTGCAGATACGTGGCCGGTGCCTCGAGATGGCTGGCTCGACGCCATCTTGGAAGTCATGCACCCTGTACGTCGGCGTTTTTCGTCTGAGGGTGGAAGACGGGAAGTGATACGCTGAGCGGTCGAGTCAGGGGTAAGGAATACTGCTTTTTGACAGCTTCACCTTTCAATTAGCCGGGTGCACTCATTCTTAAGTAGTAAAGGGTTCGTGACAATTTCGGACAATGAAGCAAGCAGATAAATTCGGGCAGAAATCAATGGGTGTACGGGAGTACGAAGTTCAGAGTACAAAAAAACAACGAGAGGGGAAGATGACTATCACATGGGAATTACTGAACCCATACCAACGGAGGGCTCGGAACTGTATGTCGAGTACGCAGGAAGTGAGTCCCTTGTCCCAGGCACAAAGAGCTACATACCATATACGTGAAGAAGATGGCCAGATGCAAGTAGCGAGTGTGTGTTGTTTCCCCACGAGACCCGGAGAGACAGGAGGAGGGAGAAGGAAAGAAGCGGGAAGGAAGCTAGAATTTTGGGGTCTCGTGCCCACCCTGCCGTTTTGGGACAAGCGCCAGTACAGCGCCAAGGATTGCTTGTTTCTGGGTCGTGAAGGTGTGGATCCCGGCCGGGATCTGAGACGGCTTGGCAAGGCTTTTGGCGAATCACAGCCTCTAAAATATGCTCTCTATGCTAGATTTGGCTAGCTCAAAATGACATAACGTCGGCCAAGCCTTTATCCGATTGGCCAGACCGCTGGAAAACACGTCAGTATTCAACCAATCACCTTGCCGACACATAGCGCCAAGACATATCTTCTCATTTCGGCTAGCGTCCTGTCACCTCGTCACGTGCACACCATCTGCTACAAAAACTTCACTCGTGAAAAATTTTTTGTTTCTCTTTTTTCTTCTTTTCTTTCCTCATCATCAGTAGAGGTTTACATACCATGTAAATTTCAAATCGGAGCTCCGTCTTTGACGGCTTGCTGAGGGTTGTCTATCTTATTCTCTGTGGATTTCCTTCCGTTCCCGGCTCTGAAGAAAAGAGTTGATTTGACGACTTGCGTTCCTATTACTGGCGGGGCTTTTTATGCTGAAGTCCAGCTATTGAGGGGGCGTGACATACCATTTTTTTGCTCTCTTATCTTTGTTGAATTCAATTGTCTACATAATAATCCGCTCCCTTGCGTTTGATGGCTTCCTCCTTCAGACTCGTCAGTGACGCTGAATATGATAGATATCCCATAGGAAAATCATAGAACATGGATGAAGAATATGGTTACACAATCCAATTGTCTTTGCAGCTATGTTGATCTCCAATTCAAAGCTCCTCATTATGCAAGGTTTGTAGCCTGATGATGCCAACGGTCATGATACTCACCGCTTCATTCAGGGAGCGTAGACTCATAATGCAAATACTCATCTCACGCCTTCGTCGCCCGGCCTGTCTGGATGATTTCGCCCGTTTGCTTATCATTGCTCCGTAACACGGGCCATCCAGAGCCATCCGTTTTCACCAGGACCAGTTCTATCTTCGTTCCCATGATTTTATATGTGGATTTCTCAGTGTCGATTGGTCCATACAAGTCCCACGTTTCCTGATATCGTTTTCTATCCGTAGTGGGCAGGTCAAACTCCATTGTGGTCGGTGAAGAGAAGATAATCTTTGCGCTGTCTTTATCAACCTTCTTCAAATATAACGAGGCGATCACCGATGTGGGAGTTTGGTAGAAATCCGTACTAAAACGAGAAATTGATTAGCACCCATCGAACATCAAGTGTTTCCATTCAATATTCAGCTTACCGAACAGTCTGGACTTTCTCCTCCTCTTTCTTCTTACTTCCAATAAATAAATGTCTTTTCTTCGTAGAACATCCCGCTATCTTCAAAAATTCGTCGAACTCCAATACTCTTCTTTTACAGCAGCTCCAACCTTTACTCCCTTCGTGAAATATCGGCTGGCCAGGGTGATGTACACATTCTTCACCATCCCTAGACGTCTCCGGATTGTATGTTTCTTTGCAGCCGCGTCGACGGCATTCTGACTTTATTGGTATCTCCGCTGATGGATCATCGGACTCCGACTCAGGAGGGGCAGGAGTACCAGTGGGCGTAGGAGTATGGACACCCGTGGCGCCGAGAGTGTCCGGTATCTTCGGTTTCGATTGGGAAATAGGAAGCGTTTTACGAACAGGAGGTTCTTCTGTTTCTTCGGCTTTCTTAGGCTCCGGAACCGGCGTGTCATCCACTGTCGAGTGTTTTCCAACTGTGCATGGTGGAATTGCGAGGAACTCTTCGAACGTCAAGAAGCGCGGCTTGCAGCATTGCCATCCTACGTAAGTATATGTCAGCAATAAATTCGTACAACAGAACTGCCTAGCCCTCAAGATTTTAAAGCGCTTAAGCAGTAGAGCTTGTGACCCGGAGCCAAACTGTGAGAGATCAAATACCTTTCTGCCCCTCGTGAAACTTTGGTGGGCCGGGATGATAGTGACAAGGCTCATCAGGGTCCTCAAACTCCTTGCCGCAACCTTTGTGGACGCATTTGAGTGTCATTTTTCCAGGCCTTGTACTCTTCTTTTGATCTTCTATCAACGTAAGATGTCTAAAATAAGGAATTGAACGAAGTCCAAGATAGCTGGGTTGTTGCAAACTTGACATGCGGGAGTCTTGCAAGGAGTGGAAGCTTCTGGATGGCCTTCTTCCACACACAGACCATTACGGCCACGTCCAATTCAAGCTCACCTGCAATTAACTCCAATCTGACCCTTCAGCCATCACCGCGTCAAAGAACAGCGCAAAGACAAAGACGCTTTTGTCTCACCATGCGTCCTACAAGGCTTCTATCACAAAACCTCCGCTTGACCTTGTTCACTCGAGTGAATTGTTCCCTTTGCGATGTTGTGAAAACCACCCTGAATCAAGTTCGCGAGCGGCGGCCGTTCGACTACGCGGAGGTTGACGTTATGAAGAAGAAGGAATGGACTCGATTATATCAATACGAAGTTCCTGTTCTACATATTCAGAAAGAGTCACCTGCGAGTGGCAGTGAAGAGGTGTTGTCGGAAGCTAAACGACTGTTCCATCGCTGGACAGCAGAAGAATTAGAGAAGGCTATGGATGAAGTCGAAAGTTCAAACTGAGCCCGTAAGTCAAGCTCTTGTTGTGCCCCATCGCTCAGGTGATACTCATATCCGCGACTCAACCTGCAGATTCAAATACCTCTACTATTGATAACCTTCATGCACCCTTCGCAGCGTCCAACGAAGCCGTCAGCTGAGCCGAGAGCGCGATAACGTCCGTAGTGACAGAGATCTATTAAGTTTAGCTACCCGGTCGTTCTAGAATTTGGAATGGAGAAATTTTGGGGGATATAATTACCATTTGGAAGCCTTGCTCGGCAAATTTCTTTGCCATCTCGCCGCTTGGACTGAATATACCGGCCTTCTTCCCATTGTCGATGGCGGCTTTGCGAATGCGCTCAATTGCTGCTTCTAGCTCTGGGTGAACCCCTCCTATCATTGGTCTCCCGATAGCATTTCCTAGATCGTACGGGCCGACGAGCAGGGCATCGATACCGGGCACCTTTGCAATCTCCTCGACCTTGACGCCATCCCGCTCTTGTCAGTTATAAACAAAAGACGATCTTTCTTTTGGGACTTGTAACGCACATTTTTCAGGCCTTCTTCGGTTTCGATTTGCACTATTGTAAGCAGGGCATCGTTGGATTGAGTTAAATACTCAGCCGTAGAAACATTTCCCACTGGTCCCATTGCGAAAGGACTGCCAAAGCCTCGCTTTCCCATAGGTGGGAACTTTGCAGCTTCTACCAACCTTTTTGCATCTTCAGCGGTATCGAGTAAAGGTACTAGTATGCCGTGCGCTCCGGTGTCAAGTGCACCTTAAATTCAATATCAGCAAAACTCTCTGCTTGATGTTATGGAATTGAAAGTCCTACGTTTAACCATCCAGCTTTCGTTAGCAGCAATGCGGACAATAGGACTTACGCCCACAGATGCGATCGCAGCCACAATTTCATGCATTTGGTTGTCTAGAAGATGCAGTTAGCATGAACCGTCTCAGATTCACAACGCCGGCGCCTAATGCGTAGTGGCTCGCATTCTCAGGATTGCCTGAGCGGAGTAGCTTTCACGAGTATGTATCAGGCATTTCCCATCTCGAACGTGAGGTCTCATCATCAATTCGTTTGGGTATAGCTTCCGGGTGCTTTGGTAACGCCCAGATACGGTTGACGAAGCACTGTATCACACGAACTTGTATATCATACCTGCAATATTCCCATGTTCAGTATCCACGCAAATCCAATCGAAGCCACTTCGCGCCATTAGTCGTGCATGATTGGTTCCAGGCAGCATCTGCCATGCACCATATGCCAGGCCCCTGTCCATTTGTAGGACCCTGCGAAGTCTGTTGGCTTGTTGCATCTTGTAGCGACGACTTGAGAATTTGACTATGCCCACGATTCGAAGAGAAATGTCAACTCTGAACTCAAGAAGTATAGAATTCAAATAGCATATCCGATCTGCTCCTGGATGATGCGAAATCTGCCAGCTGTCACGGCTAGACTGCGATATGCCTACCCCGGTGTTCGGGCCCAAGTCCGTGCGGGGACAGAACCAGGCTCGGAGATAGAGTTCCACCCGATGATGAGCCTACAACGCATGACACAGTGGTTGTATACTCCGTATCGGGTGAAATGATCGACACCCACATATCTCATGAGCACCGGTGGCCGCTGAGATGCTCTTTACAAATTTTACACGAAGACTTCTTGAAGAGCTATCATTAGACCTTCGGTAGGGCCTACGATCCTGGTACTCTTACCTTATTCATATGGAGACAGTAGGTATTCCGAACTGGGGGTCGGCTGTTTTACGCATCTTGTACGACCACATCAGATCTCAGCTGAACACCCCGACGGTCTCAAGCTGGCAGTCAAGCATCCGATATTACTGGTCAAATATTGGATACCTCGAGGCTGTTATAGATACGGACTCCATGAAACCCCGAAAGTAGCGAAATCCAAGTCAACGTAGATATCGAAAATAACGTATATTAGCAGTTCTACTACATGAGCAAATGCACCACCAGAAACGAAGAGATCTGCAAGTTCACTGCAATGTACATACATACATACATACCAAGACCGTGAAATCTCATATATCATCTTTCTCAACATCGTAAGACATAGATTGACAAATTGTGAACCAAAAAAAGGTATACATATATATGTATTTTCACTTCAAAGCCCAGCCGAGAAGCTCAATGGTAGCCACGATGGCTGAAATATATAAGGAAAAATAAATTTGGCGAAGGTAGTTAGTCGTAACGCGAATTGGGGCATATAACGAAATCGGTAAAAGAACCCCGGAAGCTTTCAAAATGATTTTGTATTGGTCCAAGCAGGCGTCTAGTCTCCAGAAGAAGATGGTGTTGCCGGACTCAGAAACCAGCCGCCACTTTCCCACATGCCGGGCTGAAATGATGTGCTCTCCCTAGCCTTCCGTTCCGAAATCCCGTCAAGAATGATATTCGTTTGGTTAAAATTGATCGGCTTCATAATCCAACCGTCAAACCCAGTTTCAACGTATTTGTGCATGTCCCTCTCCACTAATGACGCCGAAACAGCGAAGATTGGTATTCTTCCAAGCTTTTTCACTTTCTCTGAGAAGGTGGTGTTCTCCGGGTCTGTGCGCTCAAATTTGCGAATCATCCGTGTAGAAGTTGTACCATCCACAATTGGCATCTTGAACAATATTAGCAAACCTCCTATCCTACTTGAATATTTGTAACATACCTGAATATCCATTAATACCACGTCGAATTTCCCCGGGTTGGACACAAATGCAGCGAAACATTCTTCGCCGTTGACAGTCAAATGAACTGAGTGCCCGAATTTTTCTAGTCTCTTTTTCACAATTCTGCTGTTTATAGGATCATCTTCCGCTACCAACACACTGAGAGACGCAGCAGATGAGGGAACTGGAGCGAATGGATTATGTCCGTATGCCGAAAAAATGGGGGATGCAAAAGGCGAGAGTATCGTCTCGGGAAGAGGCTTATTACCGGGACTTTTGGGTTCCGTGGGGCTATCCTTGGATATTTTCGCTACGTTTAATAGAGAGCTGATCTCAGCTATTGGTGTTTGAATTGGCTGGGCGGGATCGGCGATGGGAATGGAGGGTGCGGAATTTTCTTTCGACAGGTCAGATTCACCCGTCAATTGCTGAGGCGGAAGACTTTCGTTAGATTCACACGGTTCGGATGCCAGTGGCTCTGCTTTGTCAACTTCGTTTTCTGGAATTGTAGCAGGTGGTGCTGGAAGTCCTGCCTGTTCACTGGGCGTTTGAGTTGACGGTAAAATCAAATTTAAAAATTTTTCCGCGGAAGTCAGTTTGGCGTCTATACCAGTAGATTTCTGCTCTTCGCCATGCCGTTGCACCACACTTTGAGGACTCGAGGATTTCGTCTTCACTAACATGAATTCTCCTTCTGTATCAAGCGGAGTTGTTGGTGGTGATGTGACATCGGCCTGGCCCGGATCTTGTATTTTCGCCGCGGCTTCGGCTTCAGACACTGGGAGCTGCAGCAAAAGCTTGAACAAGCTTCCCCTTCGTTCGACCGATTTGACACTCAGCTGGCCGTCCAAGAAGCGTACTATGCGTGCTACCTGGGCCAGTCCCAGGCCCAATACCCGCTTACCGGTTTCGGGATTTTTGGGTGCCGCAGAGCGAAGCAGTTTTTCTGTTTGAGCGTCATCTTCAAACTGATCATCGGCATCAGTTGAAACTTGCTCTAGATCGTGGAATAGGGTTTCCAATGTTTCCTGGGACATTCCGCATCCTGAGTCAAGAACGGTGATTTCCACATGGGCCATTCCTGCCTCTGTTTGCGGTAGCCGCGAGAAATCCACCATGACGGAGCCCGATGATGTGTGTTGTATAGCGTTGGCGATTATGTTGACAATTGCTTGACGGACGCGCCGTTGGTCACCAAGTACGAGCTTTGGAATACCAGGACGGACAGTCACAGTGTACTCAATGCCTTTCCGTTTCGCTTCCGTTTCAAAAACTTCTGTTGCTTCTTTAATGGCGGAAGGGAAATCGAAATATTCATCTTTGACAAGATTACTTCCTTGTTCACTTTGTGTTAAATCGAGAAGGTCGTTGATAACGTAAATAAGTGATTTCGAGGCTGAATGAGATTTCACCAAATAATCGCGAGTATCCTGATCTAGTGGGTTTTCCATAGCAATCTCTAAGTAATTGATTATAGCGTTCAAGGGTGTCCGTACTTCGTGAGCCGAATTTGCAAGTAGTAACTTTGTCAAGTGCGACCTTTCCATGGCAGCCTCCCTTTGGCGCCATACTCGGATGAATTTCCCGTAGACTAAGCATAGAATCGCCGCCGTATCGATGTCGTTATCGGACCATTCCCTCGACTGATCCACAACCAGTTCTCTCCAAGTCTGGAAGCTTTTGCGGGGCTCTAAGTAGCCCACTGTACCAGCCCTGATCTGTTTGTCGTAAGGATTGCCTCCCCATTTGATCTCCGTTATTTGAGGACGGCGAAAAAAGACGATAAAATCACTACCGCTGATTGAAAGCGGCGCATACAGTAAACCAGCGATGGTTTTGAAGCCGGGCGGATATCGAAGATCGGGATAATCACTACTAACTTTATGAGACGATGCTACGGATGTCAATTCACGCATTCTCAGGTATTCAACAAAGGCCAACACTTCTTGTGATGCGGTTGGCTTTCCTAAAATTTTCGTTTCGCCTCGGATCGATACTGCACCGAAATCGGCGCCAAAAAGCCGTAATAGGTCCTCCGAAGAGGCAACGATATACCCCCGAGGATTGGCTTCTGTGGGCACCGTGTTGATCAGCTTCCGAGCTTGTAGACGGGATGCATAAGAGAGACGTTCGATATTTCGTGAGATAGCGATACCGATGAGACGACACATCCTCCGTAGTGGGAATGAGACTCTCATTCCGGATTCGCCGTAAGAGTGAAGAGAGATCAGGCCCCAAAGCTCGTCAAAAGCATTAATGCTGATGGACATAGATGCTCGGACGGCCATGTTTGCCAGATATTTGATGTGGATTGGTGACATAGCACGTAGGCAGCAATGTGTCATGTCAAGCGGAATGGCAAGGTCTTCAAGCGTTCGACAAACCAAGCGTGCAGTGGGTTGATCTCGATCATACAACAAACGAACTTTGTTGATCTTGTAGAGATCTCGCGCTTGTTTTGGGATATCTGACGCAGGAAAACGAAGTCCTTTGTAGAAATCGTTGGTAGCCCTCGGGTCCACCAGCTCCGCAACAACAAGACCATTCCAGCTGGGATCAAATTGATATATCATGACTCGGTGAAACCCAGTCAGCTCCTTTACCAGACCTATGGTCCTATTCTGAAGCACTTCTAAGCTTTCGGCCTGTGCTAGTTGCTGTTCAATCTGTGAGAGAATACTGAACACTTCCATAGCCGCGGCTTCTCCTTGTTTTCTCCGGGCATTTCTCAGGATGCGTAAGGGTCGGCTTGCATTAGATGTGCTGGCGGCAACCTCCTCAGGGGTAGGCTCAAACCCTAGCGTGCTGGTTGGAAGGAGTGGAACTGTCTCGCCAGAAACATTCAAAGGGTTTAATCGGTCATTCTCCAGCTCAAATTCGCAAATAATAAGGTCAGGATTGCTCTTGTGGACGTGAGTAGCACACCAAAATTTCCGAGGCGTATTGTCCGGTTGCGTGATGGACACTATGGCTACCTCTGGGCCTTCGACAAGGGGGTCCCAGGTTTCCTCTCGAACGAAATCGGCATGATCCAAAAAGGTATCCAGATAATCGGCTCCTATCAGATCAGAGAAATTATCCATGTTGAATAGATAATTGGGCGAATAACCAAGAATCATCTCGCAATTTTCGCTTGCTATTCTGACAGCCAGTTTTCCAGGGGCCTCTTCCCGGAGGGCGAGAAGAGCGCCGAAGCCCTGTACAGCACCAGGTGTGTGGATTGGTTCGTCTTCACAACGCTCGAAGGAGTTATCTCTGCCTGTAATTACAACATCTCCTTTGTCGGTAACCCGGTGGGTGAATCGAGCTGTAATATGCCGTGCCTCGGCGGTGTCTGGAGGATTTGTCTCAAGTACAAGATCCATAGCTTCATTCTCTTCTTGTTTCCGGGGCGTATCCAGCGGTCCAACAGGCGTAGACATATCATTGGAAACGCCATAAGCCTCGACCCGTGGCTCTTTGGCATCGATGTCAGCTTGGGTAATTTCTTGAGGGTAGATCGGAAGGGAAGGCTCTTCAGATGGAGGCAATTTTGTTTCCGCGATTGGAGTAGGTTCCTTGTCAGTATCGGCTGGCTGGCCGTGTGTGCTTACGGTCCTCGTGAGCGACGGTCGAAGGGTTATGGAGGGTGCAGCGGAAAATATTGAACGAATGGGAAATATTCTATCGATAGTCCCGAGATCCAGTTGGGAAATATCACTGGCTGTTGAAGGCTGCGTTTCGTCGCTGGCAGTGGACCGAGGGCCGGTGCTTGTATCACCAGAGGTCGTCTCGCTGAGAATTGCTTCTGGTTCGCGGCACGACGAGTCCGCATTCCCGGGCATTCTGTGAGAGTTAGGCGGCGCAATAGAAAAGGACGAGCGGCAACTTTTGGCTCAGCTGCCTGGGAATTTTGAGTTCAAAGGGATACATTAAAGAGAAGACGGAGTGATATTTAACGGAAGACTGACTGTTTGCATGCCAGAGCCGAGAAGCCACACACCGTGTCGGGTTTGAGGCAATGGGCGATCGATTTTTAAAAAGTGAGGAGTAATATGAAGGAGGCGAGACGGCAAAATATTGTCGTCTTGCCCCATAGTGGCAGATCTTGTCGTGAGCCCCTCTGTGAACGCCATGACGAGAGCCAATACTCGGCAATGTTGGAAGTGACTAAGCAAGAGACCGGCTCGAACCTTAATTGCAACTGGGCACGATGGTCGGCCAGAACCAAACCGTGTGTCTTGGGCGATATATGCGACACAAAAATGGCCGATCACGAGAGTGCAGGCAGATGCGTCGAGGACGTGATGTTTTTTATTGTGGAGGTTTATGTGGAAGGATGAGATAAGAGTTGTAGCCAAGGCTTTCTGCTGTCTTACCCGTCAAAGCCGCTTGTCAGCGTCGAGGGATCGCGAGAGCCGCAGTGCGCACTGCGCAGGAGCCGCTTATGTCAGCCGCCTTGCGCGTCTGGCGGGTCAGGGGGTCCGCAGTCCGCCGTAGATCAGGTCCGGATAGTTGGAAGTACCAAGACCGCTAATCGGCTGAGTCAGCACAACTGGGCACGAACTCCATGCCCGAATAGGCAGGTGCCTGGGCCTTGAGGCGCAGCAGTGCCCACATGTGGCGTAGAAAGTACTCGCGGCGCTGGCGGTACCGGAACAGAGTTTGAGGCCATAGAACGCGTGTGCTCGGGGTCGTGGGCACCGCTACTTGCGCAAAGACTTTTACTTGCGGCCTAATAATGTCCCAGGGACCGACGGCAAGCTTCATACACTGACACAGGCACTGCAGAATGAGGTCGATAGCAAAAGAAGTACTGTTATCTTAGTATAACCTCTTGCGGAGTAGGCAACCAGACGCCATCGTCCAGACTACCTATGCCCACATGTGGGAGTCTGATACTTGGTATTTAGCCTCCTTGTTTATGTCATCTCCCCACCCCTGGCTGCGCAGTTACCGCGCTGTGACTACCGCAGCGCGTTAACAAAGCTTTCAAGGCAACAAGCTGGTGAACTTTGTTTACTCCAAACACATTCCTCGGTTGCTGTCTTCCCTAGAGCTTTCGCCAGCCCTTGCTTTCGATATGCTGCTTTTCAATTGACCTGTTTTGTCGAAACCTTTGTTCCAGGACCAGTTCCCGACTCAGACCCTTCCCAAGCCTTCGACTCATGGCGCGCACGTTTCCTGTAGCTAATAAGCCCAGGCGGCGGCAATCCCAGAGAACTTCCTGTGGGAACTGTCGAGCCAAGAAGGAAGGGTGTGACAGCCAAAAACCAGGTTGCCACCCAAATCGTCCAGTTGGCAGACTACAAGCTAACAGGTTTAAGTTTGTTCGACATGTATCAAAAAGAAGCGAAGCTCTACATGCACTTATGAGCCTTCCATTCTTGATCGCGAGTCTCTGTAAGTTCATCTCAAGTGCCTCAGCTTCTCATTCTGTCTCTGGTCATTGCTAATTCTCTGCTACTTTCATTGCAGTGGCGCGACAAGTCCATTGGTACACCCTCGATCGGATGATGAAGGTCAATCTCGGCCCCAAAAACTCAGGAGATTGAATGGGATTGAAGACAAGTCACGCGCGATACCCGAACCTTACAATACCAAGGATACTGCGAAGACAAGCAAGGCCATATCTGGCGGGAAAAAGAACCAACGCGGAGCGGCGGATAAAACCCAAGATGTCCTGCCGGAGACAGACGCGGTCAATGGGAGCATTAGTGCTCCCCAAAAGCGGCCCCAGAAACGGCCTTCAGGCAAAGCTTCCGCCAAAGATGCATTGGCAATCCCAACTCCCCGGCAATCTTCTAATGAACATTCAACTGGCTCTCGGCATTCAAAAAGAAGGCTGACAGAGCCCGCAGCCTCGCAGGATTCTCATGTCTCTAATGATGCTCATAGCTCAAGCGGATCTGATGATGCATCACAATCGAGTGATTCAGAAGTTTCAAGCGAACTCGAAGATACAGCCAGGAAATCTCAGGCCACGCAGACCGCAAAGCAGAAGTCACATTCTCCCAAGGGCTCGGATGAAAGCGCGGCCTCAAGTGCAACAGAAAAAGAAGAGTCAGATGGCGAGGACTCAAGTGAGTATGAAAGTATGCAGGAGGATGAAATCAAAAAATCACCTGATCTTTCAAATAAAGTCGAGAGCCCCAGTACATCGGATAATGAACATTCGGATGATGCCAAAGAATCAAGCGATGATGATCCAGATGGAATCGAAGACGGAATTCCTGATGACCATGAGAATGCGGATGGGATTTCAACGTCGAGTATCATGGATGACGAACACCAGCACGATGTCAAAAAAGCGGGCCAAGAAAGTGATGATGAACAAGCTGAACCTGAACCTGAAGTTGAAGTTGAAGAATCAGTAAAAGCACGAGACGAAAATCTGGCTAAGACTAAATCGTTGTTCAATAATTCAGAATTGAGTGAGTGTGAGGATATCAAGATTGCCAACGAGGAAGTGGATGGTCTTGAACACACAGAGGATCGCAAGCGCAGTGGCAGTGCTGAGAGATTCGTTAGGATTGAAGTGAGTGGCACTCAGCCAAGCTTACATGGGTCTCTGATCGACGAGGAGGTTATATCTGACGTTGAGAGGGTCAGCGTAGACTTGGGGTCGGAAAGGATTGAAAATTCTACCACCGCGAACGGCAATAGGTCGAGTGTTTCGCAGGGGTTGGATGAGGTCGAAAACTCCGTGATTATGGAAGATGAGGACCCGGATGAAGCAGACGGTTTGAAAGAAAAGAATCTAGCGTTGATGGAAGTCGAAAAATCGCCCGAGCCGTCATATCTGAACGACATGGAGCTCTCTAATGACGTTGAGTATTCCCGCGACACCGACGACCCTGATCACTACGGCTCTGATCATGAAAGCCTCGCGGGGTATGATCTTTCAATGAATGAAGTCAAAGAGGCGGTTTCTCAGCGTACTGGTAGTTCGATGCCTGGCTGTAATGAGGCGTCTCAGGCTCAGCTTCGAAGGCTACATAACAAACTCAAGACGAATAGGGGTGTTGTCAAGTTAAGGCCCCGGGCAAATGACTACACGCTTCCTTCACGTCAGGTCGGTGATGGTCTTTTGGCAACTTATCTTACTCGTGAATATGTCATCATGCCAATTATTCACGTGACAGCCTTCCAGGCCAGGTATCTGAACCTTTGGACTCAAGCGGATGGGTCGGGTGACTCGATAGTTTTTCGAGGCCTGGTGAACGGCATATTTGCCCTCGCATGCCTTTTTGATAACCCGTTGAAACGACGTAAGGCACAGATCTACTTCTCCAGAGCCCAAAGTCTCGTCCATTATGGGAGTTTGGACGGTGAAAACACGACCTCCTTACAAGCGTATTTGATCAACACTCAGTATTTTATAGCCATCGGGAACTTCGATGCCGCCTGGAAAACCGTTGGCGTAGCTATCAGAGTTGCGCAGACTTTGCATTTACATTTGCATTCTGGCAGCCACCACCTATCATCAGACACTGACCAGGAGCTCAGCAAAAAGCTGTGGCACTGCTCCCTAATGCTGCAGAGGTAAGAGCTGAACTTATCGAGCCCTCTTATAAACTAACAAAGTTGCAAGGATAATCGCCATACATACAGGCATGAAAATTTCTACTCCACCTTCTCAGGTCCCTTTACCTAGGCCCACCAAGACGGATTACCTTGATGTCATATTTGATGACTCTCCATCTTCTCCCTGTGGTCCAAAACCTTCATCCATTCATTTTTTCACGGCTTCATATCGCTTGTATGATATCTACGAGGATGTGGAATTTGTCGAAGAACAACTTCGTGTCACTCCAGGAAAGGAAGCTTGTGAGATTCTGGAGACTTTTGACCCACAAAGATTGTTAAGAGCTGATAGGCGGCTCTGTGAGTGGATTGGCTATGCGCCATCCTACCTTCGACCCGAATCGAAACCGCATGAAAACCCCATGGCATTTCGCCAACAAAATATACTCCGAGCTCGGTACCTTTATATGCGAATGCGGCTTTGGCGTCCGCTTCTAGCACTTGTGCTTACCGACCCGGATATTTGCAATGTCACTCAGCGGGTAGCTGATACCCCATTGAGTCATGCAATTGCCCTAGAAGCCGCCGCAAAATGTGTCTGTGCAGCTCTAGAACTAGTTCAACTGATTGAAAAGCATGAAAGAGTCACCAAGAACTCGAATTTCTTCGGCCCGGTCCCGCCTTGGTGGGAAAGTATGGGGTATGTATTCGCTTGCGCAACTGTTCTCTTCGCCGCTAGCCACTGCCATGTTGTGTATCAATCTTTGGAAGCGGATTCTGTTGAGAGATGCTGGAATCTCAGCATTGACCTGCTCGTTGGCTATCGGGCTTTCAGTCCTGTAGGAATGACTTGTTTGAATTTTCTAGACAATCTCAGCAAAACCGCAAATCAACCCGGCGAGCGCGGAATTGATCCGTTACAGGACATTTTTTGGCTGGAATGTTTACCCTATGATTTGGATGTCTAAGGGCATTTCTCGGCTGCCGAATTTCTTGTCATTTGACAGAACTGTTCCTCCCTCTTGTTTGCGCTTCACATATCTTTAGTGTGATAATGGCAGCATTACCGTCAATCTACGTACATATGTATGTACACCAAGTTCTCTCAGGAATAGTTATTGTATGTTGTTAAGTATGGGCTAGTAATACCCCCATTCATATGACTTTGCTCATGACTGCATTATGTTTCTTCGCTCCCATGCATCCAATTTCACAGCACCCTAGTTTAAAAAAACGCCCTCTCATTATTCATCAATATTCAAATATGTCCAGACAGGCATGGAAATGGATCTCTCGGCATGTCTTCGTTGATTTGGATCTGGCTCCGCTCGCTGGAAACGTATAGATCCAGTATTTCAGTCGTTGTAAGGGCATCAGAGCCATATCGTAGCAACAAGAAGGAAGACGAGTAGACCGAAACAGCTCCTGTTTATATCGCTTTTCGTCTTCTCTGACAGCGATCCGCTTGCAGCCGACACAGGGACAAAGGAGTGTGGAGCGGAACCATTCTTCGTTGGCGGCTGTGGTGGTATCCACGGCGTGGTGTTATATCCAGGGCCGCCCACGTTGACAGGCGGGCCTAAGTATGAATTGTCAGTCTAAAGTGATCCGTAAATATCTGGAGAGGGAACCATTGACGACCTACCGGGACGTCCGAAAGTGTATACTGTTTGCTGTCCATGGACCGTCCCTAGGATGGCCAACAGGAACAACAACGCTATTCTGTTGCAGAGTGTATTTCTCATTTTTGATATATCTCAGAGCTCAAGCATTTTCATCCGAAGAAATTTGCTAATACCGGCTTTAATGAGGAACGTGCAGGCGAGAAGGCGGAGAGACCTGCTCTTTCGGATAGCCCACCAGGACTGGATATTCAGCTGGAGAAGGATGCATATTTATAAATCGGGGTAGATGAGCCGCGGCCCCTTCATTCATACATCCACAAGGAGTTGAAACCAAAATAGGTCATATTGTTTGTACTCCGTTCTCGATCTAGTTTCCGCATCCCGGCGTCATAGGGGGCCGATTGTGTGGCACAGTCCCGAAGGCGGGCGATGAATGATTAACTAGGTAGGGATACTTCTCATAACCGGAAAGGATGAATAAAGCCGCCTTCGAAGGAGTCAAGGGAACAAGGGACCACAAGATAACATGTAACAATATCCAACCCCTTCTCCGTGTTGGTTCGAGAAACCGAGCCTTCGACCCATGTCAGCTAGTTAACTACCAACGCCGAACTAGATCGTCGGGAGCGGGTGAACTTCCTAGCTGTTGGCTGCGCTGTCTTTGGTGTCATCCGACGAGAGCTCAGCCCCAGTCTAAAGACACAGCTAGTCAACTAGTTGACTATGTGAAATAAAAAAAGAAAAGAAAAGAAGCACCCAGCTTTAGGTTGATTGGTTACTCCATAGCCTGATTAACATGATGCCCATGTTTGGCATATATTAATAGACTGTATGGATAAACTTGCATCCTGCGAGATAATAATAGTGGATGATTGACACCTTCCAGACATTCGGCCACTTGGCAGCTTAGGACTGAAACATCCAAAGAAACAAAAATAGCGCAAATCCAAAGAAGGCAACTAATGAATGATGTTTAATACAGATGAGCAACAGGAGAAACTGCTTCCTGACAGTTGTGAAACATGAGTCATTCTCATAATCCTACACTGAAAATGAATAGACAAAACATAGATAGTATGAGGCTGTTCTGTACATATACTGCCTATCAACCCTGTCATATCTTGGATTTGCCCAACTTCGCCGATTCCGCTTTGAAGACCTTGACAAGTTGTCTAATCGAGAGGTCAAGCAAAACATCCTCGGAGCCACCAGGAATGCGGGCTGCCCAAACCTCACGAGAAATTTCTATCGAGATAGGAGGATCAGCAACCACCCAACGAGCGAAACAAAACGGGTATCAGAAGGGAAAACTTACTCTCAACCAACTCTCCTTGACCTGTTCTTGTCAAACCATTACCGCCAAACAGCAGTACCGATACCTGGGAGCACTCATTAAGAACCATTCCAGCTTTCGCCTTGGCCAAAGCAGTCAGACCGCCTAGCCGGCGATCGGATTCCTCCTTGGACATATGCCCGACTTGATACAAGAATTGTTCTACCCAAGCCCAGGTTGATTCTAGTTCTGCACCAGCTTTAGCCAAACGGTGGCGCACTACGGGCTGGTCCATAAGGGTCTTTCCGAAGGCCTCCCGCTTCAAGCAATACTCGAACGCGGCGCTCAATGCTGCACGAGCTTGGCGGACTGAGCCGACTGCGATCATAAGGCGTTCATGGTTGAAGTTGGTCATGATGTATTTCATCCCTTGACCCTCTTCACCAATCAAGTTTTCCACGGGAACTTTCACATCGTCGAGTTCGATGTAAGTGGTTCCGCTGGAAGTGATACCGCTGACATAAATTCGGCGCATGGTGACTCCCGGATAGTCTTTTAATGGAACAACGACGATGGATAATCCGGACGGCCCTGGGCCTCCTGTGCGAACGGCCATGGTTGTGTAGTCGGACCAGATGCCGTTTGTGATCCTAACAGGTTAGCACTGACACGGCTATTACCAGATGGCAGGCGCATATATACCATTTCTTTGTGCCATTGATAATATAGTGCTTTCCATCTGCCGACTTCACTGCTGTTGTGGTGATATTGGCGACATCGCTACCCGCGTCAGGTTCGGTAATAGCAATACACGTTCGCTTTTTAGCGGTCAAGAGCTCAGGAAGAAACTTTTCCTGGAGCTGTTTGCTCCCGAATTTAACAATAGGAGGGATACCGAAGGCAAAACCGGCGGTGAGTGAGCTTGGTGGGCCTTGAAGTCCAGATCTCCCCATCTATTTTTCATTGTGCCTATTAGCTTCGAGACATTAGTGACCGGTATAAGGCAAGCCTACCTCATCTAGGTAGATGCCAGTATACATGATATCCCAATCTTCAACCTTGACACCCAGAATGTCATGAATGCCTAACTTTTTCAGCCAGGCGACGGGCAGATAGGGCATGTTTGGTAGTAGCATATTGTGTTTGCCAAACGTCTCGAAGACGTGGTCAGGGACCTGGCCATCGCGCTCCCAGTCCATAGCATGCTTGTTCAAATTTTCCCAAAGAAAAGCACGACATCTCTTCTGGAATTCTCGGTGGGCAGGCGTGTAGTAGGGGGATGGGAAGCCGCAGAGGTATGGCGGATCAGAGAAGGGAATCGGAGTCTGAGAATTAGTTGCCATCGTAGAAACGAATTTTACTGCACGTAAATGCACGTAGTCCGATACACTGGAAAATAGTAGGGCTTTTCAATAATAATCTATACTCTCAGTCAACGCACATGTGGTGAAAGGCTTCGTTCGGCAAACCTGGCGATGGGCTGCGATCTCGAGTCTTTTAAATAAATACGGAGTATGAGGTATATCAGGCCTAAATCAAAATGTTATTGCCCCTCTTTCCAAGCCCGATTCAAAAACTTCAGTCCAGATTGTAGACAAAAAGGGGCTTCAGATTCAGTCATACCCCGACTGGAGCTTGGGTGTGGCCGGCCATTGAGCAATCGTTACCCCGGCCCGGATCTTGGAAACCGAGGATAAACTCGCTGTCAGCTGAGTCATGCGACCCGTTGCGGAATAATCACGTGAAGTAAACTTCGGGCCAGAACGGCCCGAAGCTTGACCCGAACCTTATCAGCTCGCGAATCTTCGAGCCGCCAATTTGAATGGAGGCTCCGGCGCGCATGACGCGTTGCGTATGGCGACTGATTTGGTTCAAATGGAAATTTTGTAGGCAGAAGAATGAAGACGAAATGTTACATTAATGGCGCTAGACTTCCAATTCTAGCTCAGTCTTTCCCACTCGGCAAAACGCCAAAATACCCGCCAAAGTATTGGTCACAAATCAGAACAAAGAAACAAAGATCTGGAGATCAAAAAACGCAATAGGCATTTCAGCCCGATCTCAGAGTGCTCTTTATATTACAAGAGGAAAATAAAAGGCACAAAGTATATGTTATATGGGCTGGCCCATAATTGGGTCATGAGCTGGGGGAACTGCGATACCTGCTGAAGTCACGGGCTTATGCTTCTGCCGAATTCGAGGCGTGGTTTCTGCACTGGTACCGACACGAGTAGGAGTGCTATGGCTGCCATCGCTCCATGACTTGTCGCCACCTGCCGCATTGCTTTCACCACCACTGCTCGTCTTACCGCCCCTCTTCACCATCTTGCCTAGAATGCCCACAAGCTCCGCGGCGTCCTCAAAGCTTTCGTCGTCCATACCTTCTTGAGCATTATATACATCGGCAATTGCTTGTTTTGCGAGGCGTCTGCAGGCGTTTGCGTCGTGCAGGCAATCGTAAAGATAAGCAGCGAATTCGAGCTTAACGGACAATCGAATCGGATGGGAGCCTGGAAGAAGTTGGTCGGCGAGAAGGGACACATAGCCGAAGCATGCGGTTGCGCGAGGTGTATAATCAACAGCCGGGAGAAGAAAGGAGGCCGTGATTTTAGGGGGCTCAGGCACGATGCCGAGACCGGGAGGATGAGGCTGGGCGGGATGACCACCGCCGACAGGACCACCCATTGGCGGAGGAGAAGGAACAATGGAGCTTGGACGACCGTCGGGTGGAATTTCTCTCCCGCCGCGCCGAGTCCCGTTCGTGACGACAGGCTGAGTGGCCGGGGTAGGAAAGGTCTGAATGCCGGACTGATGGATCATTGGCTGATTATGGAAAAGAACGAACACATGGTAGAAAGATGCCTGAAGCTTGAACGACAGAACTTTCAGGCCAATATAATCAGCCACCATTGGGAGAATATATTGTTCCACAAGGATTAGCCCTTCGCGCGAGAGCCATAGGATGTGGTGGTAAAGCTGAATTGATTTCGTTTCACGTGTTGGATCAAGCCGACGTAACTTGCGAGCGCGAAGAAGCTTTTTCGAAAGAACCACTGAAAGTCCTAATATTTTATAGAGCATGGCTGAAAGAAATGGGTTGGCATGGCTCGTGGCAGTTGCAAAATGGCCCAAAAACTTTTGGTCCACTTCTGAGGAGGCCATCCATATAGCGTATGCAGGAGGTTCCGCTGAATTCTCCCACTGGTGGAGAAGACTCATTAGTTCCGATACGCTGGAAGGGTCTTGCTCCAAAGACAAGGGGATGTTCGGGGAAGGTGAGGCCATGGTTGAATAGAATAATGCCAATTGCAGTGAGGAAAAGCCCAGGTCAAAATCAAATTGAGGATGCAAAGAAGGGAGAACAAGTGAATTATAAATAAAAGCAATCAACCATCTTTTTATAGAAACTGGAAAGTTTGTGAATGCATTGTGGAAACGCCGGTAGAATGTTTGCTGGGGTCATGAAATGCCGGGCGGCTAAATCACGAAATCGGTCGCGAAGGGAATTAAGCTCACCTTCAACTTGTGTGATGACCTGTAGTACCCAGCGCGTATGGCTTTCACAAATTTTTGAGATCCAAAAATATCTCTCAATTCAGATAAAAAGAGCTTTTTTGACCCCCCAATCAAGAAATAACCTAGCAAGTATTGCGAGATCTGGCTTCATGTGCTGCCCAAAAACAAGAGAAAGTTGCTGGACTTTTGGGGTATATGAAGCTTTCCAATCGCGTAGCAAGTCGCAATAATTCTGAAAGGTTACTGAATAAAACCGAGGGCTGTGAAGTGAGTGGAACGAAGTGAGTGTCAGAGATCTCTGTGCAGCGCCGGATTCCTGTAATCGAAAAAATCAAAGCTTCCCCTGGTCACAACCTACAAATCAGGTAGTCGAAAAGAGGATATCAAAGATGTCTATTGTACAAGTCTTCGCGAATAAGGAATGTTGCTCGAACGGATTGCGCCGCAGTCGAAAAGCTGACTAGATAACGAAAATCGCGCAAAGGGATTAGTGTACAGTACTGTACATAAGCAATCGGCGGAGAGAGGTTCAGCGGTGATGATAGCTATGGGCTTCCAAGTATTAGCCATTGTTTCCCGTTAGATTAGGTAGTCCAATGGCTTACCTTTTCAATCAGTCTATTCAACTTCATTGAAGTACTAGTTCTCATTCGTCAAACGGAGGTAATTGCCGGGAGCCAATGGGGACGCTAAGTGTGAATTGAACCGCACTATAACTGAGAAAGTCGAATTGGAATAATGGGTAATATGAAAGCGAGAATAAGCCTGGTTCATTGTTTGGATTTGGGTGTGAATGGAGCTGATATTGGGTCGATGTACTGCGGATGTTTAGGCGGAGTTGACAATTGGGCGCATGTCGCGAGTCGAGCTATTCAGGGCATTTCAGAATCGCAACCTCATGCTGCAAAGAAATTTGGCCAGAACACATCCATTGACACCGGTGGTGAGAAGCGTGTCTGGCAAACTTGGAGTCTCATGGGTGGAAATTGAAAGGCTGGTGCTGGTGCTGCTCGGGGTGTACCCTTGAAAATTTCCACCAGAAGTAGAACGGATGTATTGCTTCTTTTCCAGAAACCCAGGAATTCCCTGATCCGCCAGGTAAGCGGTAACACGAGGGAATTTATTGCTGAATTGTTTTTGCTCAGAAATGAAATCCTGTCAGGGAAGGCAAGCAGTTCACCCTGGGGAACGGCTAAGAAGGGTTGACGCAACAATTTTTTGCAACCGTTGAAATGCCAGAATCACCACACATGGCACACGACAAGGCAAAGCCTCACCATGGGCCGCTTCAAATCATCTTGCTTCGACCAAATCATAATTACATCAGGTTTGCACAATCGCATTTGTGGGCGGATACTCCGTTAGCCTTGCCTTTCTCGCGAGTTGGTCCTGCAGGTGCCATGCAATCGATCAAACCTAAGGACACCGCCAGTTCTACGTGTCAGGCTGGGAATAGTCCATCCCGCAAACCCTGGAATCCTTCGTCGACTCTAGTTCGCTTCCGTTCCGGCGGGGTGCTCTGTCATCATGTTCAAAGCAAAAAATTGTCTCCAGCCCCTGTCAAGGAGTCAATGCGAAGAGGAGCGCATCTCTCGGACGTCAACCACGTCGTGGGGTTCGCCCTGGCTGTGCTGAAAAGGCCGTTGGGAAAGAAAAGGGCTTTTTTTGTCGCTCGACGTTCGAAGATGGACTGGCGTTGTCTTGGCTGGTGGTTACCCAACTTAACGGCGCATCATGAAAATCTGTGCCTCAGTGCCTAGGCAGCGAATTGTCCCGAACCAGCCATCTATTTTTCCCTGTTGGACGAAATCTAGGAGATTGGTGGGCCCCGGAGTTCCGTCCGGGGTCCGTCTGAGCTCACACACGGGCTCTCGAGCCGGACTCTGGCAACAAGCTTCAGGGAAAAGACGGGGCCCTCGCCTCACCAAACGCAAGTGGAAATTCAGGAATTGCCCACCCCGTCGCTTCATGTCGGTGCAGGGCTTTGTTTTCCTCGTTCGCCCAGGGGTTTCCTGCGGCGGCGTATTGTCATTATCGAGGCGACATCAAGCCGATATGGCCGAAGATTGTCTCGCTGGTACGGGCCCAGCCATTCTGCCAGCACGGGCTCCTTTTTCGCACCTCAGGCCAGCAGACCCTGAAATCTCCTCTCTCTTTGAATACATAAGAACGCCTCACAGTTCTCCCACAGGACGCTATTTGTCCGATATGCGCTTCGTCTCCGTGGCTGAGGGCGAGAGATGTCGTTGGATGGAGTGAGGTCAAAATAGGCACGGGGGTCGGTACCATGGAAATGGGTGAATTCTAAAAACGCCAGGGCCAAAAAGAAACAAAATGATTCATACGAAAGGCGGCAGATTATGTTACTCAATCGCTTCAAGGAAAGCAAAAACGAACACTCTTCTTTATTTTCTTATGCAAAATATAATGTGCTCTCGGATCCAGATTCCCGAAGTTCGGGGTTACGAGACCAGCCAAATCCTCTGGGTTTGGCCGCGTAGAATATGCACAGAACAACCTTGATATCCTCCCGAAGTGTTTTCTTCGCCTGCTAGCCCGGATAATGTATCGAGTGTCCGTCTGTCTTCAGAAGCTCAGCATAAGTGTCACTCCAGCAAGAAGTTGTTTTTGTTTCTTTCCGCATAACCAGCACTTGCCAGTCAGCTTCAAGTTGGAGAGGTGCCCCTACCCACCAGGGTGCTGGCCAGGGAATCGAACCCATGGCATAAGTGTCACTCGAGACGCTCGGTGAATGCATATATACCTTTCCCGGGCCCAGTGATCTTAGTCTTGTCCAAGGGGCGTGAGCGTTTCTCATTATTCCCCTTGGGCCATCGCGCGAAGATAGCTAGCCGCCTGTCGTATTTCATCAGCTTCCTCGGCGGCTCGTCTTCTTAGCGAATCTCTAATTGCTTGTTGGATCTCCTCCATACCGGCGCTGTCCTCTTCTCGGTACCGCAGCAGCGCCCGTCGGGTGCCAACGGGTGTCGCGTCCCCAGCGAGCCCATCATGCTCCCATAGGATCAATCTAATTCTGTCTTCGATCCTGCGAACGGTCTCCACGAGGTCTTGGTCCTGGCAGAGATAATCTCTCCGCTTGAGTATCGCTCCGCCCGCGCGATTATTAGCTACAAACGTTGGCGTGTCGATCCATGAGTGATCCGAGTTAACCCACTGCAAAATCTCCATGTCTTCTTCGATGGTCCATGGGATATCGTTACTCCAATGCTTTGCTCTCCAGTTACGAGAAAGTCGCCCCTTGAGGCGCATATCCGCAAAATGACCGACGATAGCGGTAATGGTTCTCCCATTGCCACCTGGCAGGTGACTATGCAACCAGTCATTGGTAACATTCGGATCCATAGCGCATATAACGATGAAGGCCTCTTCTTTATCTGTCCATCTTTTTCCTGCATGTTGTCAGCTCAATGTCGGGCAGGATTGATAGAGGCAATACTATACCAGTAGACTTGATAAAGTCAGCATTCATGAGACCAAGAAAGACCAGGGATGTCACTCACCTTTGCACGCTCAGAACTGCCCTGGACTGATGCCATTTTGATAAAATTCCTCCTTGTTGTCTTAATGAGTTGGCAGTTATACTATTATAGGATCAATTTCGCCTTATTTGATTTTATATAGTCCGCTTTGGTGATTCGATTTGATATGCGAAGGCTCTTAATCGGATATTTATGCTGGTTAGTCGCTAATGAATGTGTGTGAAGAGTTGATGATATCAAAAATCTCTCAAAGGAATGTCGGAATCTTGCAAGCAAGAGATACAGGAAGTTCCTTGTCATATTTTCACGGTAAGTTCCGCCCGTCACTTTTGACAGATTCTGATGAATGTTATTTTAACTGATGGCCTTCAGTCTTTCACTTCCTGTATCCCCTTTTTGCCTGAGATAGCGGCGAGAACCAAAGTCAAAGAAGCGACATTGTTGGAGAGAACCCGAACGACTTGTTCCAAGGAGGCAAGGGTGCCACGAGATAGCGGCGCACCCGCTGCTTTCGCAGCCTTAGTGGTGCCAGCGGTTTGATTTATACCCTGAGCGCGGCAAAAGGCATTAACCGCAGCAGTATGCTTTTTAAATGCGGCAGTATATTGCTCCACGTCGATTTCCCCGGCGATCTTTGCGTCTACAGTCGAGCGGATAGCGGCGTAGATGCCGCCCATCTGGAACGACATCGGAAGGCAAGTCTTGGAGTTCTTGATGCAGCGTGCACAACGGCCAAACTGCGATTCCTTGACACATTCAATGAGCTCGTCTTTCGCCAAAGCCTTCAAACAGCGAATGATGGATCCTTTCGTCGACATCGAGTCTGGCAAACTTGGAGATCACTGCCGCTCCTTGGAAAATGGGGATTCACTGGAATCGCGATATAATCAACGAAGGCCTCGAGCTGAAATAGAACGTGTCGATGCTTGAGGGTACCATCAAATTTTGAATATGCTCCCATCTAACTTTTAAAACCCACACGCTACTTAGGCTTCAGAAAAACAGCAGAGACGCCAAATATGGCATGCTGGTCATTTTTGCGCCCAGAAGCAGCCATAGACAGTGGCTGCTGACATCGTCTACGGCAAGGATGCACTAGTCAAGGTCAGCTCACTCCAATAAGCTTGAGTTCGATATGAGAACAGTTTGGCTTCCATACCAGAAACACAAGGTGGCCTCCCATTATTCGGTCAATATCTAATTGCCCCTTTTGGGTGATTTTAATTCAGTTCTCAAGATAAAATCCACGTCAGATTGCTAATAAAAAGGTTGAATAAATTAGGCGATTAGTTCGAGCGAGGTTGAAAAAATTATAAGATATAAAACGCCGGCAATAGGTCCGGAGACGCCATGCCCCGGAGGTTATATGCTTATCGCGGCCATCAAGACAGTGGCGTTCAGCAAGATCGGCGAATTCGATGATTGTCCATGGCGGTAGAAACGTCTTGTTAGAAAGAGGTATGTACGGCGTAAGTAAGAATATCTGGCCCTTATGAGTATATAGGTTTGAAAAGCAGGGCTCAAGAATGATAGTTGAAAAGAAGATAGCTAACCGGCCTGCCAGGTCAGCTCTCAAGATCTAAGTATGTATATAGTAAAAGCTCAAGAACTCATGGAAGACCAGCTTTTATATGTTCAACATGCGACGAAAAGTGAATTCTATGAGAAATTTGAAGAGCAGGTGGCATATGATCAAAATCATGGCCATCACTGCTTAGTGGTGAATTTCTTTATATGATGTATGAAAAGAAATCTTTCTTTCAGTTAGTGAAAGCTTTGATGCATTCACACGGCTTGGTCTAGCCTCAAATTGCGGCGGATCTACAAACACCATCAGTTAATGCAGTTCTCTTTCAGACTGCGGCAGGCGGGCAAGATATTGTATGGTCTTTGGTTAATCACGGTAGATTCAAGTCTAGATCCGGGATTGAGCTTACAGGCTCAAAGGCGTCTCAACGAAAACAGGTCTGAGTGTCTGGAGTTCTTCACCTAAGAATTAGTCAGGAGAAGCTCCAGATCTCACTGCTGGCATCAAAAGTGAGAAAAATAGTATACGATACAAATTTTGGAGTAAGAGCTTTTGCTCAATGGCGCCTACAGAAAGTAGGTAGGAAAATTAATAGATTACAATAAAGGAGACCACATTCGGTATTATACAGTTCAACAAAATGAAAAGCCGGAAAGAAATTCTTAAGAATAGGGCTCATCATTCAAGTGGAAATGAGATCAGATTCAATTGATATATGGTGCCATGTCATCAATTTGGCCAGAAAGCTCTTTAAGTTGGCTTTTATCTTGCCAAAGATCTGCCATGACTTTTAGGAAAAAATATAGAGGAAAAATCGCCAACGAATAAATAGGAAAGAGTCCAGAAAATGATTCGAAAAAGCGCCTCGCAATGCGATCACACTGAAACCCCAAAAGAAATCAACAGCAGATGCTAGAAAAAACGGAAATAGAAAGCCGAAAATGAGTATATATCATCAGCCAGATATTATCATGGGTCATCCAGGCTCATTGAATCATGTCGCGAAGCTGGTCATCGCCATACAATCCAACAAATGCCCGCCGGAGGAAGGTTTTCCAGACTTTGTTTCGAAATCTTGAAGTGCCCTCATGCAGATCTGGGCGTTCAAACTCTAGGCCAGAATCTGCCCCTTCGGTAGAATTATCGGCAGCCTTGGGTGGTCGATGGGCAATTTTTCTTGCTAGTTTCAGATAATTTTTGACAGTCAAGTCTTCTAGCTTGAATGCATCGTCTTTTCGAGTGTCATACTCTAGCTCGTATTTGAATGGCGTTCTATCATGGTTTCTGGTGTATTGGGAATCTTCTTTATGTGATAGATAGTCACGCCAACTTAGAGGTCCTTTCTCTTCTTCGAGTAATCTTTCGGCGTTGAAGTTTATCTCGGTTAGGTTGGCGAACAGTTGAGTGTAGCCTAACCATGTAAAAGGTTGATTTGAGTATGCGGGCCCGGGTGGCGCTGTACTGGATGGAGGATTTGGTATCGTGAACTTGGGCGGTTTCTTTCCTTTGCGGTTCTTCTTCTTCTTGTGCTTCTTCTTCCGACCTTTTTTCTTCGATAAATCGGCATCGGACTCCATAAACTCAATATCTTCTTTAGTAATAAAAATTTCCTGGCGGTCGATTTCCATGTCGTCCTGAGACCATAAAGGAGTCCCCTGTAGACCAGTCACATTATATTCTATGATCCGCAGACTGGGGAAGTAGTTCGGTACAACGCTGGGAGAAACTAAGGACACGGCGTATCTTTCAGCCCATTTCCCACCGATCTGCCTGAAGTATTTCTTCCTGGTCTTCCCATTGACTGTCTTGAGAGCATTTTCGTCTTGGCCATCAACGCCTGTACTCTGCGGAGGAGGAGAAGGTAGGTCGGCCCACAGATCTCGCAGATCACGAAGGTAGGACGTTTTCGATTTTGTCGATATCTCGCCGCTTGTTCCCTCGCCGGGACCAAGGTTCGCCTCTTGATCTCCAATCTTCAGGTCATTAAAGTCTTGGAGCATAAAGTGGTCAATGTTCATATGCCCGTACACGCTGCCCACGACCACATCACGGTATTGCTTCAGCCATAACGAATACTTCTGCCAGCAAGATTCATCCCAGCTTTGCTTCGAGGATGTCCTAGCAGGGGGCACGTGACCGATCAGGATGGCCTTCATACCCCTGTCGCGCATGAATTGGAGCTGAATGCGGAGCCATTCCATATGCTCGTATCCTGGCTCCGCTTTATGATTGCACCCATCCACGGCATTATTTGAATCGAAGAAATACATTGTGTTCAGACTGAATACCGCCAGTTTATTCGGTATGACTTCGACGTAAAACCATCCACCTTCCACGAATGAATGACGCTGCTCCTCCGGGATGAACTTGTCCCAAACGCGCAGAAATGCCTTCGTCCAACGATTGGGGCCCGCACGAAAGATATTATGAGGCATCATATCGTTGTTGCCTAGGGTAGGGACAATCGGTATACGGGGGTGTTTCCCGCCTTTGGACTTGTCTGCGACAGCCTTCCGCAGACCATTCGCCATCGCTTGGTTCAGCGAGAGAATCTCCTCTTCGGTTCGAGGGATCTTCTCGTCATTGTCATGGCGCGCAGAATCGCCAGTCCAAATGACAAAATCAATCGAGTCGCTGAGGTTATCCGCGATCCATTTGAACGTAGCATCGGCGAGGGCCAATGGGCTGTCGCATTCAGTGCCCTCCGACCCAAACGCTCCCGACTTGCCCTTGCCTCTGTGGCAGGCGCGCTTCACCTTCGAGGACGATACATAGTGCGGATCTGGGTGAATGTCTGCAAAGGTAAGCCCTGGGGTCGAGCTCCGAGTGTTTTAGGGATATCCAGACTCACCTGTGATGTGCAGGAAACGGCCATGCAGAGTAGCTTTTGTTGCAGCTTCTTTCTCACCGCCCGCTGCATTCAACTGAAAAGGAAGCTGCTCTTGTGCGACCGCGCCGCATACGTGAGCAGCCAACAAGGCCAGAAGCCAGGAAGACCTAGCCATGATAGCTTTTGTCTATCTACTGGGTGGCACGAAGGGCAACGCGGCCCAGCAAAAGAGCAGTTTATCGCATAAAAAAATAGGAAAAAGAAAAGTAGAGAAAGATCCCAACTGGAAGAGAAGGTGCAGGAGTCAGAAAGCACTTTTTGAACAGGGAGAACCAGTACGCAACCCCGCAGCCCGAGTTAAGCGTGATCTCGCCTTCATCGCTGGAACCCGATCAGATGCTGATTTTCAGCTTCTATTTTTTGCTCCTTTTGGTGAACCGCCTCGAGGGCTGACGGGCGCAGAGCCGTGCACGGGCCGTGTGTGGGCCTGTCATTGGCTGCGAGTCGCGTGGCGGTTGAGTGACATCACGCTGTGTGCTGTCCGGCACCCAAACACAAGTCACCCGCCCTCAACTGTACTTCGGCGCGCTGGTCGCTGACTGGATGGGGACCCTGGGCGCCCTGCACATCACGCTAGCTGTATCGGGCCTAGCGGGACCCTTTTTTCGTGCAGCAGACCCGCCGTCTTAGTCAGCCGTATCATCTGCTTTTGAACAAGAACCTCGTGCCATCAAACATCTCTCACACTTCTTGGATGTGATAACACTGAGACACCTGCAAGGGTCCTGAGACTGCTATTGCTACCGAATACACGCACATCGAACTGCTTAGTGGATATTATAGTACTTATTTTGATGCTCACCGCTACCTTTCCTCGGCCACCGGGAGGATTGGATTCGGAAACTCAAAGGAATGATACAGCGGGTTGTCAAATAATGTCCCCACATCCCATCCACAAGATCCAAACTGCGTTTGAGGACTGTTTAAGCGATGGCAGGTGATGTGAAAATCTTATCTATAACAAGAGAGAGCATGCGTAAGCCGTCTGCTTACTTACGCGTGGTGTTGAGCTGATATATCACTTTCCTTTTGAAACGAGTATATTTACTTTAAAGAGTATAGGAAGAGCAGCTTGCTCTAGTAACTCCTTCAAAGCTAGCAACACATCGCTGTATTCACAAGCAATTTCTTCCTTAATGATCTGGCAGTCGACCACGACTTGGTTCGTGGTGACCCTTGCAACCTAGAGTGAGGAACTCAAGACGCGGAACTCATCCGAGTCGTAAATCGGACAGTGCTGTGGAGGTGTATCAAACGAGAAAGAAACGAGGATATCCTTTTCTAGCAGTTCTCTATACTTGGCTTCCAACTTTTTAGCTCAATCACCATCAAAATTCTATTTTAAGCTAGGCAATCTAGAGTGATCGTTATTTTAGAAGAGGTTTTGATAATTGTATGTATGTATTGAGAGAGGTGAAAGTGCAGCAATAAAGGGGGTAAGTCTCGGCCGAAAGTTCATGTACAGAAAAGGAAATAAAAAATAGTTTGTTATCAATGGGAACTTTTCTAGTAAATCCAAGTTAGGGGAAGGGAGGTCAGTGTAAGAAGGAGATAAGTTTAGTGCAGAAGATCCTAGAGAAAACTTGTCCATCAAGAGCGCTGTGTTTGCTACTTACTAAACCAACAGCATGGCAAACACCTGGTCCAGTACCTGCTCAGCAAACAAGTCCTGTCCTGGAGAGCTTAAAAGGAAGTTGATCCTATTTCCGGACAGTTTGCCCAGCCACATTCCATCGTCGCTCAATGTTGGCTCATCATCCTCGCGTCGCTTTCGGTTGCGTCTATCAACTACACACATTCCTCTTGTCCATTGGCCAGTCGTTTCAACGCGAATGTCCAGAGGCGAGTCGCTTGAAAGCTCCCACGCACCAGACTCCGAGGTTAGAGCGTACCAGATGCATACGGGGTCGTGCAGACTCAATGCAGCTTTGTCTCCTTCATGGCCTGGCAGCAGAGAGTGCAGGGTTGAAAAGCTGTGCTCCAAAATCGCTGAGGTCCATTCGGCAAGCGGTGAGCCGGCGGATGCGATGGTTGTAAGCCGCCCGCGTGATTGACCACGAGTCACATTGTGATTGCGCGTCACGGTCAGGGAGATGAGCTTGATGTCTAGGGTCTTGCTCAACTGGGCCGGGTAGTCGGGCAAGTTCGGTGTAAGGCCGGACGGTGGCATGGTCGACATTGGGAGCTTTGATGTTAACGCAAAGACTCTTGCAGCGGCTACGGGGTCCGCGTATATGTTGAATTCTGCAGCTGGAGTTGCCTAGGAGAAGAAAGTCAGCACCTCTGTCGTTACCTTCATTAGAGGTTCTTACATTTCCAGGACAGTCAACAGCGCCGCCCATCACGATGACTTCTTTCACACGGAGAAAGACCTCGGGATCCTCGGCCGCTGCCAAAGCGAGATTGGTGAGTGGCCCAAGGGCGACGATGCTAACGGTTTCCGGTTCATTCTCCCGAAGCACTCGAAGGATCTCTTGATATGCCGGCTGCTTTGATGCGGTGAACGATGGATGTTCACGTGCAGCAGCAGCTAATTCTTCCACGGATGCTGTGTCGGGTGCAAACAGTGACTCCCATTTTTGTCCTGGGGCAAGATGTGGATGCTTTCCATCTGTCAGATTATGAAGTAATCTAGATTTGATGTCTGCAACATACCGATGTATGAACTCCTCCAAGCCCGTCTTTACCATCTATTCGGTCGTTAGCATGTAAAAAAAATGATAAAAAGGAAACATACGAAACCCGGGATTCGCTGGTGGTCACCCACCCAACTACTAGCCGGGCGGCAAGTGGCTTAAGTACGGCTGAGCGGACGGGAAGCCCTGTTTTCCACTTCCTATGTCCGTATGTGCTGGGAAAATATTGCAAGAAGCTGATAAGGCAAACTTACGAAAGTAGTCGGCGGTCATCTTCTCCCCGCTCAAGGGCCCGTCGGCACCAACCGCGATGACAGGCTTGCAAGCCTTCAGGGCCTCAAAGCCTTCATCGAGCTCTCGTTCCTTTCGCCATTTAATCTCTCGCTCAATGATGTGGAACATGGACACTGCATTTCGAAGACAGCTAGAAGAACATTAGGTATGCCTTAGAGGTTGCCTTGGTTGGTGGCAATCAAACGAACCTTTCCACATGGATGTTCCCATAGGTCAGGGTGACAAGAGGAACTTGAATATCCTCAGCTTTGGAGGAGAATGCATATAGAAGGGCGACTATGTCATCGATTCCCTAAGAGTTGAATATGTATAATGAGAATGCGCCTCATTCGCGAAGATGTGGAAGAGACTGTTTGCAGCAACAGGCATGGCGAGTTCCACGCCACAATCCATGCAGGATTGATGTTATACCTGTCATCGCTGATAGTCTTCTTCCATATCTTTGTGCATACAAAGAAGGTTGTTGCTTACCGGATCGGTGTCAATAATGACCTGGTTGTTTCTCGCCATGACCGCTTGCTTGTGTTTCACAATTGCAGAAATTGAGCTCCTTGGAGATAAAATTCAGGAACAGGGAGCGAGTCAACAGTGCCAGTATCTGTCAAAACCAGTGTGTTTCTGAAAATTCATGCTCAGATTGTTGAAGGTGGAATGTAGAGAAGAGGGGAAGGGCCAAGTGGAGGGGATGTCATTTTTATGCGATACGAACATCACGACAGTTAAGGACAATTGGCCCATGATGCGGAATCTGCCCTTCTGGTTCAAGAACATGAGTGACAGCCTAAAACATGTTACAGGCCCATTCATGAATTTTTCTTCTAGGAATTTTCAAGCCTTCACATTTATATTGTCTGGTCCAACAGCTGTGACTACACTCTGCCCTTTTAGTTATATTGATGAAATGGAAATTAAAGCATCTTCATATTTCTGGATTATGACTAAGTTAATTTTCTTTTGTGATCTAGTTAGTGTGGCTATGCTGACAATCTTGGTGCCTTGGTGCTACTCCTGAGTTCTGGCATTCTAGTTGATAGTTCAAGCTCTCTTCACCACCATGCTGATGGACAATGTTATGACTGCAACAGGAACCATGGCCTCTGACTGGATCCTGAAACTGGATGACCACAAAGGCTGGGTGTTTGGTGATATCTTCAGAGAGCTATTAGATATGGATACAATGCCAGGCCACAAGGTGAGCTCAATGAAGAATGACTGTATTGACCCCATAATCCCTCCAGTAGAAAGCCCTTTGATTGTAAATCTGGATGACAAGACTGTTCAACAGATGGAAAAGGAGCAATGGGAAAGCCAATGACCCCAAGTAATCATGTTCGTAACCATACTAGATCTTGATCCAGGCTTGAGGATGGGAAAGAAACGCTCTCAAAAAGGCTAGTAACATTGGCTGGTATGCGTAGCCTCCACTTTGCTTTCATTGGAGGTCTAGAGACTATTATGGAGGCTCACGTGAGAATAGGAGATCAGTCCTTCATATATAGAGATTCATCTTTTGTCAACTCACGACTTAGGCGGAAGTTTCTGGCCTCCAGGAACAAGTCGCTGGAAGACACCTGTAGGATCATACTTTTCAGCAACCTCGTGAAGTCTAGCAACATTCTTTGCACCGTAACTGGCAATAGCTGGCTGGTCATAACCAGTGAATGTGACGAGGCTATATACGGTTAGATCTTTCCCAATTAACTTCTTTGAAGGGTTCTTACAGAGATCGATGCAGCACCCCAGCCCTTTCCGCAAACTCTCGCATAGATTCAACAAATGCTTTATGAGCTGGAAAAACTGTCTTGGAGTCCGAGAGACTGTCTAGTGTCACGCCGAAGTACATGACTGTATTGTCGGGACATTATTAGCTCAAGTCTGGATAACGAAGCAGACAATGAACAATACTCACTTCCCAACGTCCTATCTTGTGGACCTTCCTCTAACCCGAGTGCGTTCCCGCCTCTCTCAACGCCTGCTTGAATTTGCCGTGGCGTAATCGGCATGTTTCCATGGTCGGCAATGAACCCTGGAATATGCTGGAATTGTAATGCCCAGTCACTAAATTTGGCCCAGACTTCCTTATAAAATTTGGCGTCGGCATAAACGGTCATCATTCTTTGTTCCTGACTACGCTCAAGGTCAGTCACCTTTCACCAGCACCGGCTTTGGATCGACAAAAGCTTACACAAGTCCATTCTTGAAATCTGCATTGACTTCAATAGCTAAGTCTCCGTACTGCCGTTTCTTGAGTGTGTTTCTTGTACTGGGAATTTCAAGCCAAGGTTGCATGATCTCTGGGAGGTCGCTGACTGCATCATTATATGCGATGATAACGGAGCTTGAGGACAAATTTGTTGCACCAGTATAGTAATACTGAGGAAGGGCATGCGCACGCCCGTCTTTCACAGCCTGGTTAGTGTGATAGTCATATGTTGCATCAAGAACATCGTCGAGAACAGACTCATTGTAAAAGAGCTGACCGCCATAAAGAGACCCGGCGGTTTTGATCGTTCGTAGATGGTAGTGAGATACGATACCAAAGTTGTTATTCCCGCCTTTCAATGCCCAGAAGAGGTCTGGATTCGAAGTTGCGTTTGCGTTCACGATATCCCCACTCGCGAGAACTACCTCATAGTTCACCACATTGTCGATTGCAAAGCCTTCCAGATTAGAAAAGTATGAAATACCCGCAGACACAGCCATTCCCAAACCCACTTTTTCAAACCGACCTATAACTGCCGCTCGCTGAAGTGGATCCAAGACTTCATATACCTTGCCGAGCGGTAATCCAGCTCCGACACGTAGAGACTCACTCTTGACCTCCGTTGTTCTCAATCGTGCGAGAGTCATAGTGACTCCATCATCAATGTTGGCAGCGCCAGGGATTGCGCTGTGCCCAGCTCCCTTTACAGCGAATTTGCATTTATTGTCCTTGAAAAGAACAACGGCTTTAGCGATTTGGGCGGCGTTGTCTGGAAGGAAAATGCAGCTTGGATTGAGGACTGCGGTCGATGCTATAACAGGCGATGTGTTAGCCTTCTGGGGTGCATAAGACTAAGGCAAGACTCACACCAGTAAAGATGATTCTCCTAGTCCCAGGCTGAAGTTCCATGGCCAAGTACATTATCGGGGTACTCTCTTGCAATGATGTTGCACTAGGAACAGTCAATGTTGATGTTTTGATTAATACATATGCGAGATCACTTACACACTCCGTAGTTGGCGCGGCTCTTGCTAATATCGCCAGGGTACTGCTGGCAATAGCAGCAACTAGGGATGTAGTTATCATTGCTGGTCTATCGAAATGAGTGTTTGTTATCCTTTATTGCTGGCATCTAAAGTCTGCATGAACCCGCAGTCGAGGATTCGATGGCGAATTTATAGTGCAAGATAATATCAGACGTTCCATCTGGTATACCGTATCAACAAGTTCTCTCGAAGAGGCTAAACACCTGTACGCCCTTGTGATACGCCCTTCATTCAACACAGACAGCCATGCTGCCAATGGGCTACTTAGCAACGAGCATTTGACCGGAGATGGCGCGGACTTCTTGCAGAGCGATTGGTTGCCGTGATATTGTAGATATGAGAATTATGCTATCTGACAGATGACGAGAGCATGCAAGGCAACGGCGGGTTTTGTTTCGCGCCCTTCTCGCCGAGAGTCCCGGATAGCATGGCCTTCGCCTAGCCTTCAACCTCCAAGTAAAGCTCTCGATTTAGTATTTTGATATCATGAACGAGTTTTGAGAGCTGTAGGGCCCGAGCCGGGCCGACTCCGTGTGGGGCCGGAGGTTACATGGTGCTTTGAATGGCGAACCGAAAGACAGAGAAGCCGAAACGGCTTAACTTGAATTGGAACCTTCGGAGATTCTACTCCGTACACGACAAGGGATCTAACTACCATGTTGTTTCGCATTTTCTGGTCCAATTTGAAATCTTCGTATTGGCTGACTGGCGCACGTCATACATACGAGTAAAGACCTGTGGTGCCGGATCCGGATAGCATTCATTGTGATCTGGATATATTTCTCCTTCCAAGTTTTCAAACGACTCCAAAAAGAAGTACTGGGCCTCATCAACCAAGTCAAGTAGGAATGAAATAGTGGTCACACTAATAGGGCACTATCAGCGTATTCATGAAACATCTAAAGTTTTATGTTTGCTTGGACATATAGGCAGAAAAGGGTTTTCTCCAGATGCTTTTTGAAGCTAAAGCTGGAGCACCACTGACACTTTGAGGAACATTATTACAAAATCAAGTGAGTGCCTGGTGTTTTTCTAACGCAATTGAGTCGTTGAGTGGTTTTAGTCAACCACATATGAGGCTCTCATTGCATATATAGTAAAATGTCTTTCGTCCCTAAAACATAGAGCTGAGCTATGTCGGACAGTTGCACCGGTTGATGATCGAGCCCTGGGCGATTAGAAGTGGCAAGATTGTTCTGATTCTCGAATAAGCGTACAGCCATGAGGACCATCAAGCCGAGCCGGTGAAAGGCATCCGAGAAAACCTAACATGCTTAGTAGCCCTCATGACACGGATTGCTGCAATCCACAAGATTCAAGGGAACTTCCTCCCTTGAGAGCCCATCAGGTGCATTTCTGGAATGCATGGATGATGATGCCTGATGAGTCCTTTCTTGAAAAGGATAGAAATGCTCAGCAATAACCCGGGGTATCTGCTACTCCTGGTAATAAATGCAAGCCGCCTTGATTTGCTTTCGCGTAGTTCAAGGTGCCCGAAGCTTTGCTTTCGGGAAGTGTCGTTGAATCGTATCCAGGTATATTACATCCTTGGTTTAACGATAGAAATGCGGCCATGCTCCAGCGAGTGCTGACATCCGAATCATGGGAGCATTTCAATGGCACATGCTCGGACAAGGCCAGTAAGGGAAAATGCTGTCTACAGAATGTACCACCAGCGATCGCCTAATTGGATCCTGAGCTCAACCTAGAGATACATTAATCTGTCAAGAAACCTCCTGGTCTAGTACTTATCTTGGGGAGCTCTTTTGGAATGAGACCTATATTCTCCTTGATATTTTTGCCGCACATCCTACGAAGTACTTTATGCCCATTTTCCTGATAACTGGATGGAAAGCGGTCAAGAATATGCGATCATAAAGCGAATTGACCGAGGCCTAATTCTCCCGAGCCAGCAATGCCAAGGGCGAAGACTTGTAATCTTGTCATGGAAGTTGCATTAGGGCGAAAGAGTGTTGAGCAGTATGTTTTGAGCTTGTTGGATTGAATTCCGCAGGTTTTGCTTTGGCGAAATGTTTTGGTAGGCGTCGCTCTCGCAGGTTCCAAGAAAGAAAGGTCCCCTTTGCTTCGTCGTGACTCATAATAGTAGGTGATCGGAGCCACGAGATCTCTTGTATGTACACGCTTTTCGGGGTGCTATCCCGTGTTCCAGGGCACGACGTCGAGTCATTGTGGCAAACCATAGGGAGAAGATGTGGAGCTGGGAGCTTTCTAAGCTCAAGACAGTCGGAAGTTTCCAAAGCTTGAAGAGAAACACAGATACATAGGGATAAAATAATAACGGGATGGTCAGAGTAGTCAGAAACGGGTGCTTGCATGGAAAAAATCCGTCGTTATGGAGTCGGTTGATAGGAACAGTTCGCTGGCATGAAGACACAATCTCGGCATCGGGGTATAGATGATCCGTAATCTCGGAGATCAACCAATGGGCTTTTGACCTTTGACATGCGCTTGTTGACTCAGCACCTCTTAGTCAGACATGATTAGTCAGAGTCCTAATGCCTCGCCCAGTATGTATGATCCCTTCATGCAACCTGCTCATCGCCAGGTTTTCAAGAATTTTGTGAACAGACAATCTATCTCTAACATTCCAGAACTACCAGGTACGAAGCTGAGGGTGGTGAAATTAGTGAATGGAACCCGTCCAATCCATAAAACACGTGCTTTTCTCTGCTTTATATACCCAATGATGAGTTACCATGGACCGTACTCCATATCTCTGCTCGAGAATCAATATGTAGGACTGATTATTCCGATACCCCGTACCATGAATCGAATTCCTTTACTAGGAAATTCATAGGTAATGTTACATGGATGCATGCTGTGGTTCGCTTCAACCATTTGAGTTGATCGTCCCATGGTTGAAGCTTTGACTCAGTCTCTACCGGGTATAAGAGCGTTGCATTCCTCTATTTGCAAAAACCAACTTCACTTCTGCTACTACTCTCTACCGAGTATAAGAGCGTTGCCGCATTCCTCGACTTGCAAAAACCAACTTCATTTCTGCTACTACTACTACTCTTCTCATCCTTCCAGAACAACCACACATAACTTATTCGCAAAAATGTCGTCCCCACCACCTGGCCTGGGCTCATTCTCAAGACTTCCTTATGAGCTACGCGAGCAAATTTGGCTTGAATTACTTCCAGAAAAAAGACGGAGACCAATACGCTATTCCCATTTCTACACGGACCTTCCTTACCATTTAATCCCAGGCCTTAATGGATATGAACCACTCCCTCCTTTCCCAATAGCAGACCTCAGGATTCTCTGCACAAGTAGCTGGCTGTATACTGAAATATCTGAGACAATTTACTCGAATCTTTGTCTTCGTTTCGATCTGTCATCCGATTTCTCGCAAATTGACGTCGCAGGTCCGCCGTGGCTTAACTGCTCGGCCTTCAACCGGTTTCCGCGGTGCGTTGCCTACTTGACCTATAACCGAAAAAGGAAAGCTGGAAGGGGCACGGAGGTTCCACTTGTAATCTGGGAGGCCAGAGAAAGCTTGACCGATGAAAGCCGCTGGCTCAGAAGCTTCCCCTTTGACAAGATTGGAGCCATTGAGATCAATATGCCGCCACCAAAAGGCCCTGGACAGCTTTGCTGGTTATGGCGCAATGTCATCAGGACGGCCGAGCTTTTAATTGACGCTTCCTCCATTCCGAATTTGACCATACGACTTTGCAAACCTGAGGAGGGGAGCTATGATTGGTGCACACCAAATAGGCTCAATCAGCAGCTTTTCAAGCGAAGTGAATCCCCAAGGGATCACAGCTATGATATGCTGATACGCCCATTCTTTCTGCTAAGAAATGTCAAGTCAATTCAAATCGAACCTTACTCTCAAGAGCTGAGAGAGAACATGAGCTGGGAAAAAATTGAATGGGCAAAAGAAAAGATGTCCAAAAGGCCACAGATTGATGAGGATGCTGAGCATGATCTTTGGTGCGCAGCCTTTGAGGACTATCGCTGGGCGAGAAGAGGAATTTCCCATTCGCCAAGACATGAGATTGGCCCCAAAAGCCCCTTCCAGATCGAATTCAGCAAGAGGGGTTTCGGCTATATTTTCAGCAGGAAATTCAAATCTTGGTCAAAGACCTACAAGCCTAATTCGAGTGGAAGTGTGTGCCTCATAGAAGACGTGAGTGCTATGGATGTCAATCGTATTGATCTTGAATCTGTTCAGTCAGTACATATAAAGGAGGAAGAACGCCATATTCTTGACCTAGAAAGCATATATTAATCCTTTTAGAATTCGAGCGCATAGCACATTATGTTGGCGCCTCTTAGGAATTTTCACTTAGCTCGGATAATGATGTATTCTAACCTACTTATCTTCCTATTCTCTAATTCATAGCGTTGCTTCATCAAAGCTGCCCTTGGGCATCTCAGTTATAAACAAAAGAGTAATAATTATTTACTAAAGAGGTGCTTGCTCGAATAGTATCTTGACCCTGATAACAGATTGCTATCCAGCGCGACCTTGCCTAATTACATTCTCGGACCTCTCAAATTATGCAGTGGCAGAATTCGACATAACTACGTACGAGTTAGGCAGCAGTCACAGATCAATATAGGCTCTCAGCCTATAAACAAAGACATGGGACCGGACTTGTTCTCAACTTTCAGTCTCTCATCAGGTTATTCTCTCTCGACTCGAAAAGGAAAAAGAAAGCGCATATATGATAAAAACGTTCCTTCACAATGCCCTTTGAGCATCTTCCCACCGAACGCACTCTTCAAATCGTCTCTGACAGCCGTCTTTGTCGTCAAGATCTCGCAAACCTCGCACGAGTCAACAGACGTTTGAACCAAGTCGCGACAGAACGTCTCTATCGACATGTCCACTTGGTGGAATTTCTATGGGAAAGCCTGCAACCCTTCCAGCGTTCTATCACTGATAATCCATCTCTGGCCAAACTTATACGCACCGCCTCGATCTGGGCTCCAGAGCCTTCCTTGAACTTGCATTGTCTCGACGACATTTTGCGTAGATTACAATCCATTGAACGGCTTCGCTTGGGCTTCTATGGCACGATTGATTTCGAGGGTATTTTTCTTGGTAGCGCAGGATTTCAAAATCTAAGCGTGCTTGAGGTTGATAATGGTGCTATCATTTTTGACGACTTGGTGACGTTCATCAAGTTGCTGATGATCAAGTCCTTGGCTGTGGGAAGGAAACTCGGTAGTGAGTGGAGCAAAATACCAGCATCTACACCACCTCCTACGATCGAGCATCGGTCGACATTGGAGAGCCTCAAAATCACATTGCGGACGACTTCAACTCCGAGCTTCAGATTTTGCTGGTAGCCTGCCCGAGGCTCAGAACTTTTGAGTGTTCTATCTGCGATGGCAAGATCATTGATTCTCTGTTCGTAACTCGCCTGGTTAAAGCTCTGAGTCAATTTCGAGAAACACTCAATACGTTACAACTGGACACTGGATGCCAAACACTCCAAGCCAACTTCAAGTGTCTGTACAACCTGACCACGCTGAACGTAAACCATGATGTACTGTGTGGACCGCAGGTGTTATGGAAGCCGAGGCCTGATAAAAAATTGAATGCCCACCTGCCTTCATCGCTAGAAACACTACGGGTACGTTCTATTCCTCTTTTCTGATATTGCCTTTCATGCAACAGGCCAGCAATTGATTAACAGTCGAGACACGGTGTCTTAGATATACATGCCAGGGAAGCCTGAATTCGAATCTTATGATTGTGAGCTGGAATTCTTTGCAAAACGCGCACAGAGTAATATTGCTTGGATATTAAAACTTGCGGAGAATAAACCGAGACATCTACCAAATCTGTCGCTTGTGGAGATCTGGGAGGAATCGCAAACGGTGTGTCGGCGTGCAAAATATCCACTGGTTGCTTGGGACCCCCCACCTACGATCGAAGCCGCTTTTCGTGAAGCTGGTATAGTTTTCAAATTGTATTTGAGGGAGCGTGATTGAGCTGTTTTCCATCTTAACGAAGAAAGAAATGCGATAAGTATATATTTTGTAAGCAAGAGCATGAGTGTAGGATTGACAGCACTAACTCCTCATGTGGGTATTCGATTACAAATTCAAAACAGATGGCTTTCTATTGAAATTCGAAGCAAAAATAGCAGCTTATCTGTACTGCTAGTCTTAACTTCGAAATTGATAAAAAACCATATGTACTGAATTGATGATCAACACCCACATGAAGGGTAGGAGCCGGCGGTCTGCTAGACAAATTGGCATACGCAAAGCAAGCCTGCAATCCAATTAATCAGCTTCAGTTCCGTAGCGTTCTCGAATTTGTCTTCTGTGGGGTACGTATAAAGCTCCGAATGGCCACTGGAGAATATGAAATTGATTAGCTTTGAGGTGGATAATAACAGTATTTAGCTGTGCCGTCAAAAGGGAGCCTTTGCACTCGGTTAGGAGTAGGTGAGTAGTTGGAAGAGATTTCACGGAAGCTCAGCCGTCGTAGGCCTAACCTTTGACCGGTGTGAAGTAGAAGGAAGATCGGGAGGTACTTGCAGGTGGGCACCTGATTCCCAAAGGAGTTACTTCGGCAACGCATTTTAAGCGTCTGTCAAAACATTGGATGGGAGATACCAGATAGGAAGGAGGTACTCTGGCATAGGGCTGTAATCGCTCCTTCCGTGTAGGTTCTGGAAGGTAGCACGTGACTGCCGGAACGACAAGCCGAGCATCCGGGCCTTAAGGTTTCAGCCACACAGGGCGATCAGTCGGTTACAAACAGGGTTTGTGGCGCAGGCTGTGATTGGGCCGCAGGGAAGTTCCGGGGAGATAACAAGAAGTGGAAGACGAGAGAGTGTGTGTGTGAGAGTGAGAGAGTGAGGTGAAGGTGCCAGTCAGACAGACAGACAGACAGAGAGAACCGGCTGGATCTGGGAAAAGAGAAGAAAATGAAACTTGAAGGACAGTGGTGGCTGCGGGCCAATCACAGAGCTCAACGGGTCCATGTGAACTGGTCTGTGCGGCGCAGGTCAGACAACTGCCAGCCTATCAGTCGAAGCACGAGGGCACGCGACACACTTCCACAGAGACAGAGAGGAGAAGAGACGCTCGGAGGGAGAGGGACTGGGGCAGAGAGAGGGAGAGAGAGAGAGAGAGAGGGACAGCAAGGGAGACTGGCACACACTGACAAACAAGAACAACTGACTGACTCCCGACCCGACAGGGAACTCCCGCTCTCTCTCTGCTAATATACAGAACCACCCGTCGGCTCTTTGCATCCTCCCATATAAGACCCCGTTACCTTCCCCTCTCGTGTCTCTCTATCTCTCTCTCGCTCTCTCTCTCTCTCTCTCCATCGCTTCCCGTCTTCTTCTTCATCCCAACTCTTCCATCATGGCACAATGTGATATCCTCTCCCGTCTGCCTTTTCTGCTCTAAAGGCCCGTCCCATTCTCGTCTGCACTGCTCTCCAACTCTTCTCATTCCTGCTCTGCTTTGTCCGACCGTGACGAGCTGTCTGGCCCCCCTCTCTTTGTCACACACTTGCAACACTCACACGCCCACTGCCACCTTGCTCCCTTCACCTCGTCAGCGCTGAAGATTCAAGAGTGCCGCGCATCGCGTGCCTTGCTCTCCTCAACTGCCCGTCAAAGCTCTCAAAAGCTCTTAGCCCAAAAGCACTGGCAAACACCGTCTCGCCGCCATGCCAAAAGCTCAGTTTCCTTTGACTCCCGCTCCCTCAGCGGAGATTGCTGCGCTCGACAAGGGCCCAAAGTCGCCCTCGGGCATGTACTTTGCTCTTCCACCGTCCGTCAACAGCGGCAGCTCCAGCAGCAACAACAACACTGCCGAGTCTCCATCGGCCCCATTTCCTCCGCTTTCACCCACCTCACCGGACGTTCAGTCCTCTTCGCGCACCCTGCGCCAGAGAACCTCCACCAAAAGACCCGCCGCCGATTTCACCCTCCCACCTCCGCCCACGCGCACGAGGAAGATCATCCAGGTCAAGCCCAAGGGTCATGACCAGCCACGTGCAACGCCAACCACCACCCAATCCAAAGGTAAAGATGCAGCCAATGCCTCTGCCGACACCACGTCCGGCTCCAGGAAGAAGCAGCCGAGCGCCACGACGGCGGCCGGTCGGAAAATCGCTCGGAGGACGGCTCACAGCCTGATCGAAAGGCGACGTCGTTCTAAAATGAACGAGGAATTTGCGACTTTGAAGAATATGATTCCCGCGTGTAAGGGTCAGGAGATGCACAAGCTCGCTATTTTGCAGGTATGCTGTTCTCACCCTTCGTCGTTTGCTTATTTCTTTTCTGGTATCATGCTCACACTCCCTCAGGCCAGCATCGAGTATGTCAATTACCTCGAACAATGCATCGCCGACCTCAAAGCCGCAAACAATGTTCGAGATTCCACCCCAACATCGCCCACCTGGAACAACACACCCAAGGACGCCGGCACCGGTGTCTCGTCCTATTCCACATCTCCCGAATTCAACCCGCAATTCGAGCCCTCCGCCACACCCCTCTCGCAATCCCAAACCACCTCTCCCCGACCCAGCGGAGAAATCAACCCTCGCTCCTCCCAACAATCCTCATCCGCCTTTGAAATCATCCCCATGATTCTCCCCAGCCCCGCCCTTCGCCCTTCAAATACTCCATTTTTCCCACCACGCATCCACCGCGACACCTTCTCCTCAAATACCTCCACCACTTCCGTAGCGTCCACCACCACTTCTCCCATCATTCCTCACCAGTCATCACATACCCGTGATTCGTCGCTGGGCGCATCCACTCCGTCGCTGTGTGCCATTGGCGGTGGCTCTAGCCCTATGGATGTGGATATGGATCGAGAAGCCACGGCAGCGCTGTTGATGTTGAATATCGATCGTCGAACATCTGGCGGCGGAGATGTCAAGCGACCAGTGTTTTTAAGAGGTAATTCGGATGATGCTAAAAAAGGAATTAGTGTGCATGACTTACTGAGCCATTGAAAAGGGTCGTCTGATCGATAGTAGTTGAAACGGGTATTCGACTCTTTCTTTTTTTTGCTCTCTTTCGCATCAGCTTCTTTTTCTTTTTATACCTTCCTTGATTTATGATACTTGTTTTCCATCTTGTTCAACAATTTTTTGTTTTTTCTGAATATCGACACATGTTTTCTCCCTGCTGCGCACTAAATTAATTCAGGTAATGGGTAGGTAACGGCTGTCTGGGTGGAAATTTGATTGAGAGGTTTCTCTTGTGTTTTCTTTTCTGAACTGCCTTGGTTCTGAACTTGATCTGCGAATTATTCAAATTCCGTTCTATTTTTCTTTTTTTGCGTCCTTTTTTTCACACCTGTATGTGGCCGTACGCTCCCCGGTGAGCTCCTTTTTCTGAAGTGTGGGGTGATGTGATTGAAATTGGCGGCCAAGACCTCCCTGTCGGGCTTTGAAGTATTCCCGTAATGGAAGTGAAAAGGGTTCCAAGTGTGATAGGAAGTGATGAGATTCGGCTTTTCCCACAAAAAAAGAAAAAATGGGTTGAGAATCAAGTAGTATTAGTATTTTTTTGGTCCGATAGATGGGATTTATTTGAATTAGGAATAAAAGATGTATAGAATGGGAAGTAAGTAGAGTTGAGGAAAAAAATAAATAATGAAAGATCCCAAAGAAAATTGGGGAGGGGCTATAATATGTTAGTGCCTGTGCTGTGCTGTGCTGTATGCCGGAGTGCAAAAGGGGATATCAAGCGTTAAAGAAACCATTTATCCAAAAAATCAAAAGATAAGAACTGCGCTTGCTGATATAAGTAGTTAGAGAATCACCAAATGAAGAATAAACCTGAAAAGACTTTCCCCAAATCATAAAAATTCCGCGCCTTTCTCAATGACATGGTCGAGAATATATCAAGTCAATAAGTTCGAATGAGTGAAAAATCAGGAGGGAAAAAAAGGATATAGCGCGCTTTCTCAAGATTCAAAACACCATAAACGCGGGGATTGAGGATTATACGCAGAATAAGACGGAGCTGTATTGTAATTTCAGCGCAATGGGACCACCTCTTTCACAAATCACACGTGGGATTATCAAATAGTGAAAGTTGAACAAAAGCAAAGCATGCACGTAGCCGAATCTGCATATCGTCAGGGAAAATCTCACTCCTGAATTCCTTCTAGCCAAGGTAAAACTAATCGATCTACTCTTCGCCGGCCGGGACTCGTAGGAAATGTTCGTAATCCAGATTGTCTGGTGATAGCCGGATCATTGCCGACTTTCGTCCCAATAACATTGGGTTCAACATCACCGGCAGTTCCATTTGCTGCGGCCGCGGCCGCCATCGCAGTGGGATCTTTCATTTGATGTTGCACTTGCACTTGAGAACTCGTCGCGCCTTCGGCTTGTCGCGCTGTTTCTAAGCATTGCCGCTCGGCGAGTTCGGCCTGCAATGTTTCCAAATTCCATGCGGTTAGCGGAGTTTTGATGTATCGTTCGCTTCCGGCGCTGCCGGTACTGCTATTACGTTGATCGCGATCGAGGAGTTTGGCGCGGTGGTAGGATAGTATGGAAGATAGTTGATTGCGCTGCGAGGGCGGTGGAGGTTGTGGGACTGGTGCGGTGGGCGGTGTGGTGGTTGGGTTGAGTTGGTCTGCGGCGATGGCGGCGGCGGTAGCGGTGGCAGTTGCTGCGGCTGCGATTGCGGTTTTGGAAGAGGTTGCTTTTGTAGTTGTGGCTGTGTTTGCAGTTGTAGTTGAAGGGGAGGTGGGCGTGAACAGCTTCTTCAGGGCAGATGGTCGGAATTGTAGATATTTGCGGAGGGATTTATGGTTGTTACTCGTTGATTTGGAGGTTTGGGGTGTGAGGAGTTGTGTCGGAGAGTCTGGTGTCGGCGATGGAGTTGTTATCGCTGTTGTAGCCGTTCGGGAGGCGGTGCGTGTTGCGGCGTGGACTGGCGATGAGAACGAGGCTGTCGGGGAAGTAGATGTGTTTTTGGACGAGAAGGACATCGTTCTGATGGGACGTGGGAGAAGACGCAGGCGTTTCCTGAGCGAGTCGTGGTCCTTTGGCGAGGACTGTCGGACGAGCATGGCCTGGCCCATGTTGCTAGTCGCCATGATATAGCCGTTGGCGGATTAGCGGAAAGGGGGGACTTGACTTCGTCTCAAGTGGGTATTGACGAGGAGCAAATTTTCCAGATCTGCGAGAGATATTGTAGATTTCGAACTCTTTCAGTCGAGAAATGGATTGTGAACTGTGTCGTACTATGGAGAGGGATCTGCTCTCAGCCTTGGAAGTCGCTGGTCGAGGCTCTGTGTGTCTGAGCTTTGACAAAAAACGAGCCTGTCAAAACGTCATGCTATCCGGGTGTCAACCCTGTCAGAGAGCTCTCAACCCTCGAAACACGCTCCGTAGACCCGGTGAAACCCCTGGTATTGATCAGAGTATCCAGAGAATCCTTTACTCCGTATATTCGCCTCCAAACAGCAAATCGCCGGAGTGAAAATCGGACCAGGATCCTATCCAAGCACTCTCCCCCTCAGCAGTCGACCAGTTAACGTCAACAGCCGCGCGTAAGCACCCTTGCAAAACCCGTTCAAAAAGGGTAGGGATGCCTAGTATATTGAAGTGGATGAATTGAAACAAAACAGAACAGGATAAACGGGTCAGATCATAGCAATGTTCTCGCTGAGTGTCCAGCGAGGGAAAATTCTCGCTCTTCTGGCGCCGCGAAGCCTCAAAGGCCGCCGTCGTCTTCTTGCGGGCTTCAATCGAAGGGAAAAATGGGGAAAAAGCGCTTTAACCGTTAAGGGAAACAGAACCGGCGGGCGTGACCTGCTTAGGTAATCGGGTGGTGGTCTGATTGGTCGGCCCACTACCCCGGTCCCGTGATCCCCGGCGGTCTGGACCGAGAGCTAGTCTACTCTGGGACTGGCGCATCTTGGCGCCGAGACCCTAGCCTCAGGTCCCGAACGAGAAAGTGCGATCAACGCACGATCCCTGCGACTTGAGGAAGGAGCGAATCAAAGAAAGAAAGCGGACTGCATCGGGCTACTGCTGTGTCTTCTAGACAGCCACGAATATATCCCTAGCTTGACACTGAGATACACGCGAACGTGCTAGTAAGTAAATCTGAAATGCGGATGGTCATCGCCTAGATTGTTTTTCTCCTCCTCCGGCAATGAAAACCGATCATCTCGACCACCAGCATCTCGGATCCTGTTTTCCCGCATACACCAAAGAAGCAACGCAATAGCAGCTAATATACACAGCCATACCAAGGCCAGGCAGGTGCCATAACCTGTGGGGTATGAGGGCTTCTCAGAGTTCAAAAAGATGTTGCTGGCCACAAGACCGCCGATATTACCCAAGCCAATTTGGAATCCAGTTGAAATGGACCGTTTATAGTGGCCTACCATATTGTTGTTCAGCCATATCATAAGGATCGGCTGCGCAATGAATCCTCCTATTGTCACTAGAAACACTGCAAAATAGCGAGTGCCAACCGAGATGTCCCCTTGGCGGAGTAGCAGGATATAGCCAATAGTTGCGACCAGGCAGCCGAAGATGACGAACCCGAAGCGGTGGCGTATTCGGTCTGATACCACGGCACAAAGAAGGGTAACGACCGTCGCCGCAACGAAGACAGGGATAGTCATGACCTGGGCGCGTATGGCAGTCCACCCAAGCTGGTACAGGATAGTGGGCATAAAAAATGAAACTGAGTAACTCGAATTGACTATGCCGATAAAAGATATTGTTCTGGGATTGATAAAATCGTTTTGTTAGTATACAAACAATGGTGTCATGTCAAGAAAGACAGCTTACCCTATCCAAAGCTTCATGTCCAGAAAGCATCGCTTGATTGCCTTCTTGTCAAGACGATCCATGCGTATCCCCTTGTTGTCAGCAGCTAGACGAGCAAGCAACAGGTTCTTTTCGTCCTTGTTAAGGAACTTTGCGTCCTCGGGCCAGTCGGCAATGATAAACTTGGCTACAAAGGCCAGAATAACTGTTATCGCGCCTTCGACAATGAAGATCCAGCGCCAGGCTCTATATCCTGCAACACCATCCATGTTTGCAATTGCATACGCTAAGAGCTGCTTGAGAGATTAGCCGCTCGGAAGAGTTTCAAAGATTCGTCTTCTGTAAGATACTCACACCACTGAGCGCGCCGGCAATGATGCCTGAGGAAAAGAATATACTGTATCTTGTCTGAAGTTCATGCCGTTTATAATACATCGAAATCAGGTACACACATCCTACCAGCAGATCAGAGTAAGCGCTACTCATCACTCGAGATAATGAGACAGTGATCTTACCTGGAGAGAAACCTGCCTCGAATACCCCAAGAAGAAATCGGCACGCTACCAAGCCACCGAAGCTTGTCGTTACACCCTGGCAAACGGTCACCACACCTATTCGAAAGACTTTTAATATGCAGGGCAGCCAAGGCCAGGAAGGAGTGACAATTCGAACACATACCCCACCCAATAATGGTGCAGCTAAGCCAGGTAGACGGCGCAACCCTTCTCAAGAGAATGTTGCTAGGCACCTCAAGAAGAATATATGGGATGAAGAATACAAACAGGGCAATGTTGTATTGATGGTTTTTCAGGTCGAGGTCCTTTTCCAGCCCTTGAAGGCGTGCATTTCCGATGTTGATCCGGTCAATAAATGCCAATAGGAATAAAAGGAAAAGAATCGGTAATATCCTAAAGTCGCATTTCCGAAGAAGAGCCTTCTCTGCAATGGGATCAAATTCTTCTTCTGAGGCGGTCTGTTGATGCACAGCTGATGCCTTCAACTGCTCCATGTTGCTTCAATTGATCAGGCAACAATAGGGAGGGATCGGAGAAGCACTGAATCCAAGGCAGAAAAGCTTTGAATGATAGAAATAGGCGCGTGATGAAGCTATGGAGACGGTCCTTTTAGAGCTTCATAGGTATCTGGGTGAAAACATAGAAGGAGATTCGTATGGATTTGATTCGAAGACGGGTCAACGAAAGACACTCGACGACGGATATCACAAACCCACGAGGCCATACTGTCAGATAATTAAGAAAGAAGCTCAATCTGACTCAAAGTATTAGGTACTCCGCATTCTCAAGTTCCTTTCGTGAGACTCTTTGTCAACTCCCGAAGAAACCTTGAAGGATAACTCATCGGTCACCCGAGTGTTCCGGTTTTAAATCCAACCGAGATGATCGCCAAACGCAGGCTTTCATTGGTAATCGTTGATCAAGTCAATTCTCTCGAGCGACTTGAGAACCAGACGAACCAAAAACCAAATGGATACACAGGAAACGGAAAAAAAGTAGACATATGTAATGGCTGGAAAGAACGACGGTACTGCGTAACACACATGCATGCATGTTACCTTAGCGCATCGGAGCAAACCGGTATTTGGAGGCCGAGGCTTCAACTTCCCAGACGCGGTGTTGCCAACATGATAGAAATGCTTCACGGGTGCTAGGATCAATCGTTGCACCTTTTGTTTGAACAGGATACAGCGTATGGTGCATGGCTTTGTCCTTGATCTCGAAGGACACCATTGAGATTGGTGACAGAGAATGAGCATCATGCAGGATTCAGATAAATTTTGCGGTATGGACTTCCAAGAGTTCTTGTTGCCCTTGCGTGATGAGTGCTGTCTTGGGCACTGAAAAAGCCCTCTTGAGGATCCCTTCAGTTCTGTTGGACTTCTGAATTGCCTCTTCAATAATAATTATAACCACTTGTCTGGATTGGGACCAATGCCATTTGGGAGCCAACTTCGAGCATAGCATGGGCTCACCGTACCAACTATGATTTTAACATCATACTTCACCTTCAGCTGATCAGCAGGAAACTCAAGACGACCATCATAGTCAAGATGATCAAGCAGCCGCATATACTTAATGATACAGTTCTTCGTCAAAAGTGCCCGCAGCCCTTCGCTACCCCATTGCTGACCCTCGCGCTAAGCCGCGGATTGAATCCTTAGTTAACTCCGGGCGGCCCGCGTTTAACTATTTTTCTTTGTTATTGCGATTTCAACGGCGGAGTCTTTAACTAACCTCTAGCCATCATTGGGTATCAAGAGCTAGTTTCTTATCTGTTTTCGAGAGCCCGATTTCGACAACCACTGAGTGCCATTTATTTTTCAAGATGGCTTGAAGGCAGCCATGAATACCTGGCTGTTTCACAAATCTCTTATGTTCGATTCTTGTCATGCCGCTTGGCCTTCCGCCAGACTTCCATATCCTAAAATTGACAGTTGACGATCCGACTAAATGTCCTATCCATCATCTAATGTGTCTCAAACACTATGACTTTGATGATTGCAATAGTGTGGTTTTCTTATGCAAAAATCTGTTCAATGTTTGTTTCAGTCATATTTCTCAGATTATATGAAGAAAACCCAATGATTAGAAGAAAAACTGGGCTTTGCTTTGGCATGTGGCTCTGTGGTTTCTGGTTGTAATTTCCTCATCAAGGGACTTAATGTCTATGAGTTCAATCTGTAGAGTGTTTGGTAGTAGACCTTGAACAACCCTTGTTGGGATACCGCTTGAGTCTAGAAGCATCCATAGGGCTTGATAGAACGATCCTGAGGGCTATTGTTAGAGACTGTTAAAGACCGGAAATACACATAGCTAAGGGTTAATTCATGTAGTGTTAAAGCACAGAAGGTATCCTGGATTGAGCTCTGCTGTCTGCCGAAGATATATGACTTTAAGTGAAAAAAATGATTGTGCGGAAGAATATGACCCCTTATTTGGGCCGGATTTATCCAATTTGATGTCCTTATTGGTGGCGTCAGGTTTAATAGGCGTTCGAAGTAGGATTTTAACGGGAAATGTAGAAGGAGTCGTTGGTTTTCGGATTTAGTGTCCAAAGAGCCATCGGAAAATAGTGCTGTATATCAATGTCCCATGTTCTCCTCACCCCAAAAACAAGAACAAGGCTCTTCGAGCCCTTCTCTTCTTGCCAGTATCTTTCTTCGCAATCTTTGACACGAATTTCCAAATCTTCGCTTCGGTGACACCGTGGTCATAGTCCGCTGTGAAGTTCAACCGATAATTATGGCCATCGACTCCTTCTTGGAATTGATCGGCTATGCCCTCCTTGAAGCTTTGACAATCATGCATCGCGGACCAGTGAGCGAATCCTTTGGAGGGCTTTTGGCCGTGCATGTCTTCCTTTTCGTCCCAAACCTTTTTGAAGTCATCCCTTTTTTCTTTGAACCATCTCGGGGTCGTCGTCGTGTATGTCGTTCAGCCAGTACTGGAGAATAATCATTCCTTGCCTGGCCGACACCCTTTCCGGTTGTTTACCTTTCTTCTTGATTATCTCGATGACTTTCTGGCGATTCTCATCTGCGACCGGGTCCTCTGGTTCAACCGTGGCCTTTTGTGAAGGAATGTTTTTTTGATCGTGGTTTAGCTATGCCTCTTCTTGCTGAGGTGAGCTTGCAGGCGGTACGGCCGTGGTATTTTCAGGTGGCGGGCTATCTTGTCGGGGTTCGTAATCCTCGTCCTGCTCTTCCTCCTGCTCTTATGCAGTTCCGGGGCCCAGGTTGCTCGATCGACCGTGGGAGTTGTGTCGCTGCGGTTCTAGCATGACTAGGAAATTGATCCGTAGCCAACCCTTTAAATCAACCTATATTATAAGGAAAACTGATTGTTAGAATTAAGTGCTCAAGTACTATTACTTGTTCAGATATCTGAGCAAGAAACAGTGGCTTGATAGTTGCTCGACCGTTGCCTAAATTCGTATATAATGGATCAACTGAGGTTTCTCTGAGATTACTGTGAAATCAGGACCTTGTTGCGGGAAAGGGATTACTAACTAAGCAGTCATGTTCAATGCCAAGAACTAGTTATATTGCAACTTCCTGAAGATGTATATTTAGCCCATCCGAGACTCGATTTACGTACTCTTGTAAGACTGGTTCTTCGCCTGCATGAGGGTTTTCGGATACAGTTTCAAATGGCTTCCCAACGGTGTCGTCAACAGACGGGGCCAGTATGCCTCTGCTACCGCAGGCCCTGCCCAGGGTCATGCTCGTAAGCTCCCTTCTCTCAGCTCCTCAAACCAGCAGCACTAAACCACGGGTGGCGCAAAAGCTCTTCCGCGGGGCTGCGACTCTGCGGATTAGTTTTCATCATATGACGGATCAAATCTATGACCAGATGTGTATTCTCCTCCCAAAGAGGCTGTGATATACCTTGCGGTCCACGCATTAATATCTGCTGGCGGCGTTTCTCCCAGTCTTTGTCATGTGTTTGGCAAGTTGCACCTGGATTCAGAAACCCAATAATCAATCACTAAACCATTGTTTAAGATGAAGCACAGCTAACCTTCAACATATTTTTTGTCCAGGCATTCGAGCCATGGGGTAGGCAATGGACCTCCATATTTAGCCATCTCTGACAACAAAAAGTCTCCGTTTCCCCATACATGGAAGAAATTCGAGTGCCATAACATTTCATAGATCTGGAATAGATTAGCACTTATCGGCGGTCCCTCAGAGGGGTGGGTTCGCGGATGAAAGTCAATTGGGTACATACAGTACAGCCCAGTGACCAGATATCTCCTGGAGTTCCCCAGTCCGATGCCAATCTGCCGCTCGATCTCTCCCAAATCTCGATTTCAGGAGCCCGTATGTAGGGTGGTGAGTGTGGTGGGGGCCGCAGGTCACCTTGGAAAAAGGCTATATATCCAAACAAAAAGTTAGATGATCATGACAGGCTAGCATTTTAATCAAAGACAAACAAGGCATTAAAGGGTGGATAATCCTGACTATTAGAAAAGTCAATGATCTTCACACATGGTTCTTTGCTTTTCAGAGTCCGGAGTTTCATCAGCATGAGCTCAGCTAATGATATGGGGGAAAGGATGTAAGATGGTAGTGAATCTGTCTGATCTTCTGGACGTAAAGGGAGAACAATGGTTGTTCCAGGATCACTAAAGGGAAGCAACAATTCAGATTCACTGTATTGATCTAGATCAGGCAGTGCTAGAGCAATGTTTCCCAGATGAAGGTCTACGGAGCATCAGATTAGCAAGAAAACAAACAAATTTCTAAGTGAATTGCATGCTCCATACCACCATGCATTGCCTGGAGATGGTGGAGATATGACAGCCCATTGATTGTTTGATAGACGAAATTCTTTCCATGGGAGCTAATCATATCAGTAGCCTCATGCTGCAGCCAAGAAAGTGAAACCATGGGCTCTATAACTAGAACGTCATGAACGCCATTTGGACCTTTAACTTGAAACCAATCTAGTAAATGAGCAATATGATGATATCCAGGGTGGGTTTTTGGCTGGCTGCTCAGCCGTTTCATCAATCTTGTTTCGTTTCCGTTGGCAGTTGCGTCCGCGGTAAGAATCTTGAGGGCAACGTAGCGTCTATTTATTCCCATTAGTCATGGAGAGGACTGCGGTAGGAAATAAGATATTGCGTTAATGATTCCATACCCTTTTGAAAGATCTCTGGCAAGCCAGACTGTAGCAAAGGAACTCTGTACTCAGAGTCATTTTTGCTTGGGAAGATGTCACTGAGCTTGACAGGATGGTAGCCGCCCGATTTATATGAGCATATGCTTTCAGCATCCTCATTAGGAACAAAATGGAATTTAGTAATATCAAACATTATAGAAAGGTATTCATGTACAGAAAGACCCGAAGTTCCTGATGTGGCCTCAAACCTTATCTTCAAACCTTAATTAACTTCTCACGCTCGTTAATGTCTTTTGCTGGGACAACTCGCTCATCCGTGTGAGATAACTTAAAAAAATCTTTCCAAATCTTGCGCTTAGTCTTCGGCCAAGGGTTGGGAGCCTGGTTGATGAAAAAGATTTGCTGTTGATCACAGATCAGGGTCCCAGCACTGATATTATGTGCCTTTGGAAAGAACCATGACAAAAACCGAACACTGAATAATAAAAGAATCCGGTAATTATCCCCTAATCCGTGAGCGAGGTTCTTTTAGCGTCTTGGCATTGAGCATGTAAACAACGCGTGCTGATTGGGTAGAAAGTCCATTTTGGCATATCTGGTTGGTTAGCAGCCGTGCTAAATGCCAAGGCGCTAAAAGAACCTCGCTCACGGATTAGGGGATAGCTTGTCCGCGTTACGCGTCACTGAAGAGGTCGGGTGCGGAACAGCAATAAGGATTCCCAATCATCAGCAAAGAGGAACTAGACAGTTGCCGCCACCCAAAGAGCGAAAGCAACTGCGAATTTTGAGGTACTCCGAGATGCTTCCAGACTCTCGAAAATATTTTATATAGACGGAGCAAGCTCTAATCATCGACTAACAATCATTCAGCATTAGGTCTGACGTTCTTTGGTCTGTTTCCTAAAGCAGTCTTAGGAGCGAGGAATATCTTCTACTTAGTACTATTTCCCAAGTGTTGGTCCCTACAAGGGGTAGGGTTAGCTATGACCGCCGAGACATTGACAAAGCGCTGTAGCTCGCGCTTGGAAATCGACTTGCCGCCAGTCATGCGAGAATGCCTGCAAACCGCGATATAGATTTAAAAATATCGACCAGGCAAAATGTGCACCGGCTTTCGGCACGAGGCCCGAAAAGTAGTTTGGGGGTACTCTGAAATGTATTCATATTACAGCGGACAAAGTGGTTTGCACTGTTCAAAGGCAGCACAGAGTGGATTGCAATCGGAAACATGACCAACAATGGCCCATCACTGCCGTTATTGAACATATATGCAGTCTTGGCCCTTCCAATTTGCTCACACATTCGAAATGCTTGGAGCCAAGGTTGAACCTAGCACGAGGTCGAAATCAAGATGCGGAATCGGCCGCATTCTTTTGATCTGAGATGGTTCCATTATGGAAACGCATCCCAATCCTCTGAACGTCATCAAGGCAAGCTGCTTCCAATCCAATATCAAATTGGCCAGCGGTGATTGCCCAGTTCGTCAATGCGGCTAACAAAGGCGGCTGCAATTCCGCACTCGGCAGGGAAGGCACGGGCCATCCGCCAAGCCGGAAATCTGGGGAAAAGAAGGTTTTGCCGCGTGGAGGGAGAAATTTGCATTGAGCCGCGTCATATCCATTCGTCCGTCGACAGATCAAGACATCACCACGCGGAATTTCAACACGGCACCCATGCCGATGCCAACCAAACTATCTCAGAGTTTCATTACTGCATTTTAAAAGTGTGGGGATTGACTGTCAACGCCCCTATCCCACTCATTATTATTACAACCTTGAGAAAATGGTTCTTCCCCTGGCCGAATGCTGGCGAGAAAGTTTCGATGCCAAAAGTGTTGTTGGTCATTACTTAAATTGTCGATTGGCGGCCTCTTCTGAGGAGTTTTGGTGCTTCATTTAATCTAGAATGTAGCGGTCTGATCCGCTTGATGCCCCTACGTGAATTCCTGTCACCGTCATCCGAAAGCCCATAAACATTGCAATGGGATACCAAACGATAGTCATCGCTGCTATTGCAGCAGTGTACTTTGTGATTAAATATCTGAATCACACAGATGTCCCGAAAATCAAAAATCTTCCAGAGATTCCAGGGGTTCCAATGTTCGGAAACCTGATCCAACTCGGTGATTCACACGCCAAAAGAGCTCAAGAATGGGTCAAGAAATTCGGAGAGGTCTTTCAGGTTCGTTTGGGGAATAAAGTACGTTCATACAATTCCAGAAGAAATGTCCCGGCTTTGTGTAGCTAAAGGAATGCCATAGAGGATTATTTTCGCAAACTCCTTCGAATCGGTGAAGTATTTCTGGATCACACACCAGTCGGCTTTGATTTCTCGACCAACCTTGCATACCTTTCACACCGTCGTATCGAGTTCACAAGGGTTCACAATTGGTACTTCTCCATGGGACGAATCTTGCAAACGTCGTCGGAAAGCCGCGGCTACAGCTCTAAACCGCCCGGCGGTCCAGTCGTACATGCCAATCATCGATCTCGAGTCTATGGCTAGTATCAAAGAGCTCTTGAGTGATAGTCAAGACGGAATGGTGGATATAGATCCAAACCCGTACTTTCAACGATTTGCACTCAATACCAGCTTATCTCTCAATTATGGCTTTCGTATTGAAGGGACAATTGACGACGAACTCTTAAACGAAATTTGCCACGTTGAACGAATTGTCAGCAATTTCCGAAGCACAAGCAATAATTGGCAAGATTATATTCCACTTTTACGGCTATGGCCTAGCCGTAATAATGAAGCGGCTGAATTCAGAGATCGCCGCGATAAGTACCTCTCATTGCTTCTGAAGATTTTGAGGGAAAGGATAGCAAATGGAACGGACACGCCTTGTCTAACTGGAAACATCTTGAAGGATCCCGAGGCAACACTCACCGAAGGTAGGAACCCGTGAAAGCACAGAACCATTTGATAGTTTACTTACATTTTTTTTAGCCGAGATCAAATCAATTTGTTTGACCATGGTTTCTGCCGGTCTCGATACTGTTCCTGGAAACCTAATTATGGGAATTGCCTATCTTTCATCGGCACATGGCCAGGAGATTCAAGATCGAGCTTACGAAGAGATTATGAAGGTTTACCCTGAAGGTGATGCCTGGGAAAGATGCATTGTAGAAGAAAAGATTCCATACGTCAGTGCTTTTGTAAAGGAAGTTCTTCGATTCTTCACCGTCATTCCAATATGTCTACCTCGAGTCAGTGTGAAAGATATTGAATGGAAAGGAGCTGTAATTCCCGCTGGTTCTACTTTTTTTATGGTAAACCCTCCCCGTCTTTATGGTATTTCCAAAACTGCGATTAACCTACTCTGGTCCACAGAACGCCTACGCCGCTGACTACGACGAGAATCGATTCGCGAGTCCTTACTCATTCCGGCCAGAACGCTATCTCAATGTTTCTGACGGCACAGGAACACCGCATTACGCCTATGGTGCCGGTAGCCGAATGTGTGCCGGTTCACACCTTGCTAATCGTGAGCTTTTCACTGCCTTTGTCCGTATTATTTCCGCATTTCGAATTGTGCCTGCGAAGAACCGCGCGGATGATCCCATCTTGGACTGTTTGGAGTCCAGTATTAACAAATGCGCTTTGACGCTGGATCCAAAACCATTCAAAGTTGGGTTTCGGGTGCGGGACCCGGAGAAAGTGAGCGCCTGGATTCGCGATAGTGAGGAAAAGACTAAGCATCTATAAGGATGGCTATTCGAAATCGGTCAGATACTTTCCTAGACAGAATAATGCTGATTATTTTACTATGGATATGAGTACTTTACTATATATTTATACTTAAGTCAGGGAAACACGGTGTGAAGGGACTTCGATGAGAATATCGAGCCTTACTTGTAACAGGCAAAACGTCAGCACCTTGATATTTAATTCCAAGACCAATTTGACTAACTAGACCCCTTCATCCTGTGTTTGGTCAAGAAAGCGAGTTTGCACCCTGGAGAGAACCCAAAGAGCAATTTTCACAGCATATCAAGCATACACCAATATTAATTAATGCTTAAACAAAAGTGAACATGCATCGACAGGCCCGTAAAACTCAAACTAGCCCTCTAGTATAAATGGTAGCCTGCCGTGACCTATCCAAAAGTGTATTTTCATCACCTCAATGCTAGAGGAGCCTTTTCTGTAGAATCGCTACACTGATCCGTGACATCAGTGACAACAGCTGTTCTGGTGAGAGGCCAATCCCGTTGCTGGCTTATGTTTGGGATCCAAACCTGTGGGGGGATCGTTGGCTCTTCCGAAGCCATGCCCTGAGTTGAAGGATTCATCGTATTGATAACGGTAATACCTTCTACATCACTTGACTCTTTCTCTCCGAATTTGTCGTATACTCGTGTATGCTTAACTTCCATCCCAACAATGTCGTGCGAGGGAAGATGGGAATGAGGATCCTCTCGTTTGCGGGGCCTAGTAAAGAGACAAACTATCCGAGAAGTTACAATGTCTCTGAATTTAAAAGGGCTTTGCACTGGTTTCGTGATTTGATTATTCGGTGTCTGTCTTGCCTTGCGGATGCAGTCATTAAAGAATATTCTAGCGGTTGCTAAAGCGACTCCAGTACCCAGCATCACCAAGAGCATATAAAATGTCCTCTTTTCTCGCTGATATTGAGCTGCACAGTGACTTAGAAGAAGCGCCTTGTTCATAGGGTAGCACAATTCGCAAAGTGCACGTTCGCCATTTGTTATAAGCGACTGAGGTTTCTTGCAAATTTTTTGTAAGTCGCCAATCCTGCATATTTTCGCTTCGCAATCACGGAGAACTGGATCTTCAAGTTCCTCACTTGCAGGTTCGTATCTGGGAGTATTGAAATGTAGCTTCGAAGATATGGGAATGCCAGGATGTTCTAGGATATCAAGGATGGACCGGCGATGATTCGTTTTCGTTGAGGTGGATAAGAGGTTCAAAAACTCATTGTCACCCCTGACCCAGCGAATGAAAGTAAAGATTGCCTCTCTGCAGGATCGAATACTTGCTGTCTTCACTTCAATGGATTCTGTAACATCGATTTCTGCCGCGTACGGAGAGAGATCCGAGCCGCAGGTTTCAAGATCACCGGCCAATCGCCTGAACTGTTCGGAGCGAAGGAGCTTGTGCATGAAGACAGGGTGTCTGGACTCGTAAGGTTTAGCATTGGTGTTTTTGAGGTTTGAAGGCCAGATTGATAAGTCTGGCGCTATTTGGCTCTGTGTTTTGGTTTTTAGATCGGGTTGGGTATCCATATTCTCGGCAACCAGAGTATCGTCAGGTTTTACCGTTCCTGTTTTGCCAAATATTAATTAGCTATTTGCCGTAACCCTGGGTGTTTGAAACATACGGCACGTAACTAGGCCGGCCATGGTAAGAAAAGCTATTGCCAAGGATGGATGCATCCTCGGAAACTATCGCAAGCAGCGCCAGCAACCAGGAGACGTATGTTAAGACCGCAACCCGAAGAGCAAAGCAATAAACGGATGGCGTTTCTGGGTTGATCAGCTGGCGATTCGTATACATTCGGTGGCTTCGATACTTTGACAATAGGAAGGAGAGAAAACTTCTTTTCGGTAGTGCCTTCCGAGAGAAAGATTGAGGAAACATGCGTCCAAAGTTGCGACGGGAAGTGCGATCAGAGATTGGGAAGGTCCGTTTATGGGCGTGCGCTCCGCTACAGTCTATAGGATAATAGGGGACCAAGCGGTTAGACGAAAGCCGCGAGTAAAATGAAGTCAAGAAAGATTGATACCAAGAACATCCCCAATCAGTAAAAGACGAGGCGATAAAAGGTACATAGTCTTAGGAAGATCTCAAGTAGAAACAGAAGATAGAATCGATATTTTTTTGTAGGAAAGCTGAATTGGAAAACTCCTTCAATGATATCACTGTAAATGCTGGCCATGGCTTGCATGTGCAATAAATCACAAAAATATACCCCTTAGCCCTGACTAGCCGCTGGGTGGATGCAGATGTGAACGCGGTGTAGATTGGGGCAAGTGCTGCGGTGGAAAGCTGGATATTGATGAGCCGGGAAAGAAAGACTCGGGTACAAGCTCGGGAGACTGTGACTGTTTAATAGAGCTATGAGGTGGAGAGGTAAAATGTGCTTGTGGTGAATGGCGTTGTTGATTGTCATGTATCGAAGATAGCATCGCCATGACATCTGCAGATGTCCGGTTAAAGTCGTCCAACAGCGCGCGCACATTCCATCGCCGAAGAGCATAGGTAAAGATTGCGTGCGCCTCTCTAAAGCAAGCTATTGCTCGTCCAGTCGGATTTTGTCGAGATACAGCGGCTGCTGTTAAATCTGCGGGAAGAGATCCATCGCTCGTGGGTGATTGGTATGCTTGTCGCTGCTCGTGGCTACTCTTCTGCAATAGCTGCGTATGATTTTGCCGTAGAAGGTTCGAAAGTTTGTATATTACGGTATATGCGCGCTCGACGTCAGTGTACGTGAGTTGCAAAACCGTTGGCTGAACGATTTGGTTATAGAGCTTGGAGACAAAGTCAATAGAGTATTCTAGAAGTAAAATTTGACTCGTTTCACTGATTGTTGGAGAGCGAATCGATGGTGATAGCACGAGAATCAACGTATAAAGATATTCGAGTTCGAACAGCGTAGAAAAGTCAGTAGGTAAATCGTTGACGCAGCCTTGATGCCAGGTTGCGGCCGCCGAGCATCGGTCCCAGGCACTAGCTTGCGCACTGGGTGAAGCTTGGCGTCCACTAAAATACATATCCTGATAGGCGGCTGATTGAAAATGACGAATCTGGAAAAGCCGTAATGCTGGCTCAGTGTTTCGCAAAAGAGGGCGGGAATGACTAGAGGAAGCACTGGAGGGTGGGTCACATGGAAGAGGGACGTCAATAGAATCATCTGAGAAAGAGAATGCACGATCCAAAGCGATGCTGACATATCTAGCAAGTTTGAAGCCAAGTATTAGTTCTGAAGCCCTTCCGAAAATATAAGATGGGCAGATCATATCATACCTATCGAGCGAGTATACACAATGGAATGTTCTCCGACGTGAGTCCAAAAGCGCTTTATCAGCGGAGGCGGCAGATGCATGTTCTTGATGAATACCGAGATCGGTCACCACCCGAGCTGCTATTCCAATCAAGTACCATGTCCTAAAATATTTGGGATTAAGTGTAGAGTACTGTGCTAGAAGCAGGATTGCCTGGATTCCAGCAATAGTCCCTGGCTTCAGGACATCTTCTGAATACCCAAGCGCGACGTCCACATGAGACATTGCGATTTTGCTCTCATTATCATATAAGTTGCTTGATCTCGATGCAGAATCAATTGCCAAGACCATACGAAAAGTCCAATGGTCGAAACTGGTGGCAAAGCGACCGCCGTCCTGATATATTGAATTCACTGATGCCCAGAATTTTGTTTCTGATAAGAACGGCATCAATGGGTAAAAATTATCAAAATAGTTCCTAGTGAGGTTTGGTACTTGCGAATGCGGCGGCACTTGGAGTTTAGGAGTCGACCGCGGGAGCGGTTGAGAAATAGAAAGAGTCAGAAGAAGTCCAGCAAACGAAGTTGGAGACGAAATCCCGTAGAAGTCCCTGGACGTCGCATTGACCGCTCTAGCATATTCCGTTAGTCTCAACGGAAAAGATTGTATAAGTATTAACTTACAAGAATCCGAAGTCTCCAACTAGATCATCTATATCAGAAGCTTCCTTTCCGTAACTAGCAACGCTGCCACTTGGAAGCGAAGCAGTAGCAGGTACGGCTTGGAGTTCTTCATTCTCCGGGCTATTGGGGTCACTGAAGCCCCCTTGCTGGCGACGCCTGGCTGATTCGATCTGTTTCTCAAGACGCTCACATTGTGCCTCGAGAGATGCAACGTAGCTTCTTTCTTTGCCTTTGGCAAATTCATCGGTGGCACCAGAGCAAGTTCCACCTCTTCCGGCTCTCTCGCAAGCAGAGCAAGCGGGCAGTTTACCATCACATTTGATTTTTGCGTTGCGGCATCGCGAACAGGCTGCCACTGGGCGACTGACCTTAAGAAGTGGAGTATCCAGATCCGGGTATATGGGTGCCATATTCAAGGAAGAGCTGGGCCAGGGTTAGAACGGCCCTTCTTAGCGCATATTAGAACAAAGAAATAAGTTTATAACGGCTAGGATGTTGGAACAGACGTTCGGACTCGTGGAGCTCACGACATTGCAGCGGTGATGATAGCAATTCGCGGCGTGACAGCCAGGACATCAGTGCAATTGCAAGTGACGATAAGAGAACCGGACAAGGAGTAAGGGCAAACTGAGAAGCCAAAAACCGATTTGAAGACTATCAGGAAGCAAAAAAGGAGATTAACCGACCTTACGCATCTTTTGGGCAAGGCAAGGCGGACGGCTAATTTGTCGCTGGTGACATTCGCGAAACTAACCACGCCAGCCTGTCACGAAACAGCATTCGACGCGAGCTCTCAGCCCTATCGGCAGAACCGTCCAACTAGCGGGAGATTTTAATATGTATAATGGGGCTGACGATGATGATTCACTCAAGGTTCCAAAACTGTTGGCTGTGGCCGTGTTCAGGTCAAGAGAGGTCACTTACTGTGGACTAACGAGCAAGCTCGGCCAGGGATTGCATCTGAAGTTCCCCGCGCCAATGGAGTCGGGAAGCACATGAATCTCAGGCTGTCGGTCGTACAAAATACGGCTTTCAACGCACGACGACGCAGGTCTCAACGACTTTGACTGGGCTTGGCTGCGTGTCAAGCGACTCTGTTTTTAGCCCGAGAGATCGAAACTTATCTGCAGTGCACCAATAGCCAGACAAAGGCGCTTTTTTGGCGGCGTCCAAATCCGTGTGCCCGACAGACGAGATTGCGCCAAGGGCCTTTTTATTTGCAGTCGCTAGGTTAGAACTACGCTGTACTATGAGAAGCCACTCATACACCCGGCTCGGACGAATAATGGGCCTACAAATGAACCACAATGCTGAATTTATTCCTGGAGACCAATTGGCCATGGTGGCAACAGGGATTGACGGACGGTCTACTTCAACCGCCGCAAAGCGACGCGTGCTAACGGTACACTTAACCTCGACCAAAAGTCTCTGGCCGATTGCTGGCGATAATTGACGACGTCCAGTCTACGTTTCTAGGTGTGGGTGGCCGGATGAACGTGTTTCGCTGTGCGTACAACTCTGGCGGTGTCGAGCCAGTGAATACGGAAACTGGTACGGGAGTACTGGGATGCCAGACCGCTCTACGAGCTGCTAAGACGAGCCAAACTCACCACAACTCATCTTATTATCATTTGCACATCTGCTTCCGCCTTTGGCTTCGAATTCGGTGAAGCTGGCCCTCATCAATCGAGCTTCAAGCAAAGTTGCCCCGGTTTTTACCGACTCAAGGCCCAGTGTCTACTGACGCGATGCCTATGCGATAGGGACGATTGCCGAGAGATCGATCACGAAGGCCCTGTGAAAGCAGCGGTAAATCGAATCCTGGATGATAACAAGGACGATCAGTATTGGGTTTCTTTTCTGGCTACGGAAGGGTTGGTCAGAGAACAGGACGAAATATTTTATGGGATGATTGAGTCAGAAGTCAGAAGAGGAAGAGAGAAGAGAAGAATCGACGCTTGGAACCCCAATTATGGGCCGAAGTAAATGGACGACCAGTATCAAAGAGCAAATAAAATGTCCTGTGGTTGGCTGTCCTTGCGATCAAATTCCTCGTCGTTTCACTTATTGCTCTCGAGTGCTGGCAGAGGCGAAGGGATTCCAAGTTAGCGTGAACTTGCGGACCAACGTTCTCCCGAGATCACCCGGAACTGCCCATTTTGGCGTCTAAACACACTGACTTGGAATCATCCTCAGGCTCATCCCCATATGTTACTCCAGAATCAGCTCAATGCATGGTATTTATCAAATCTTGAAATGATTAAGTTGCTATGCGGAATACATCGCTCGTGCCACTTAATGTCCTCACCGGAGTCAAGAAGACTTGGTTTCGTTACGGAACATGTCGCGTTGCAGGTTCAGCCTGAGATTGCCCAAGCGCGTTTCAACCCTGGATAACCATGCCTTATACTTGCGGATAAATGACCAGCTATCACAGACCTTTTCATACAGTTTCAGGCCTCAGTATATGCCAACTGAAGCATAATCTTATCCCTGGAGCTCGGGAAGCAATCCTAATGCGCTATTCTCTGCCCCGTATGGGTCAGGTCGCGATATATTGGCAGGGCTATTTTTACCCGATGCCTGGTCTCAGAACCCAGAAGCTTTGGAGCCAGAGCCCTCTGACTGTATAGGTTTGGGAACAGTTCCTCCCGATTGTATATCCGTTCAAAGGCCGGTCTTTCCTGGCTCCGAACCTCAAAAATCTCTGGTTCGCTTGCCATTAGGTGGGCTGTGCCTGACTTCCAGGCGTCAAGATGCCCCTTGCGATCCCATGACCCTAACAAGAGAGGTTAATTCAAGGGTATTGGCGCTTGAATCCTGATAAATTAAAATTCTCATTCCGGGCAGATATCCTATGAGATACCACCTTACCTGTCCCGGTTGCATCAAGGCTGATAGACAATCGGCCGCCAGGAAAGCCTGCAGCGGTGTAATGACTCTAGAGGATGCTGACAGATGATGTTTAATCATGGCATCAAACATAAACAGAACAAGTTGGCCGCACGATTGCCGTTTGAGTTGTCTCGTCTCTGCATGAAGCACACTCCAGGTGAGTAAATTGACTCCTGTCTGTGTCGCGGATTTACGGCTGCGGCTGTGGCTAACGCCTTTCTATCCGGACTAATCTTTTAATTTATACCGAGGGTCGCTCCTTTTTTTGGTGTACTGTGGTGGAAGATTATGTATTCTGCTCGCTCTTTTCGTGTATGACATCGTCGTTTAAAATGGGATTCTTTGCTGCCTCCTTGCTGCTATGGATCACAATCTCGGGGCCCGTTCAAGCGGGTCAAATGATCAAAGCCGCTCCCGGTGCTGCGGACGTTGTGCCTGACTCTTACATCGTCGTTATGAATTCCGGCATGTCGAATTCCGATTTCGAGACACATAAAACCTGGGTCACAGGCATGAGCAGGAAGGCGATCCGAAGACGTGGAGGAGCATATAGCGGTATGGCTCGGACTTGGGATTCGAAAGAATGGAAGGGCTATAGTGGCTCATTCGATCGGCAAACCATCCAAAAGATAGTGGATCACCCTGCTGTGAGGACTGCCCACTGGTCAAACTTATGCTATGTCTAACGCGGTTCAGGTGTCATACGTTGAGCCCGATAGGATCGTGAACATCACCGCTTTTGTTACCCAAACTAATGCGCCATCCTACGGCCTTGGGCGGATTTCCAACAAGCAACCCGGTATTCGTGATTATATATTTGATGAGTCCGCTGGTCGAGGCATCACGATATATGGGGTTGATACGGGCATCGATATACAGAGTCCAGAATTCGGAGGCCGCGCTATCTGGGGAACAAATGAAGTCAACGACATTGACCAAGACGAGCACGGTCATGGAACTCATACAGCTGGGACTTTTGCGGGAGTGAACTTTGGTGTAGCTAAGAGGGCCAACATTGTCGCCGTGAAAGTGTTGGACGCTAAAGGTAGTGGAAAGACAAGTGGTATCATTAGTGGCGTCAATTGGTGCGTTAAACATGCCAGAGAAAACAATCTCCTTGGAAGAGCTGTGATGAATCTTAGTCTGGGTGGTACTGGCGCGCGCGCTTTCAATGACGTAGCGACAAATGCCGTGAGGGCTGGTATATTCCTCTCAGTGGCGGCTGGTAACGACGGTGTAAGTACCATCTTTATACTGTGAGGAAAGCTCATACTGATCGTGGTCCAGGTCGATGCCAGCAATACGTCCCCAGCTAATGCTCGTGGAGTATGTACTGTAGCTGCAAGCACAGAACAAGACACACGGGCAAATTTTTCCAACTTTGGAAATCTTGGTGAGCATAGACCGTCTGTTGAAGAAGCCGAATGCTGATGCCAAGACTTTTATCTCAAAGTGGACGTCTTTGCGCCCGGTGACAAAATTCCGTCTGTGTTCCCCGGAAATCGCCAGATGGTCTTGTCTGGGACATCAATGGCTGCTCCTCACGTTTCCGGCGTCGGAGCTTATCTCATGGCCCTGGAGGGGATTCGCTCGGACCAGGTTTGCGCCCGCATTAGGCGCTTGGCTCAGCCCATAATCCAAAACGCTGGCCTCAATACCACCAGTCGGCTTCTATATAACAACAGTGGAGTGTAAGTGCTGGCGGCCCATATCCTGCACTCACAACCCCGAGGACATCATCCTCTTTTTTTCATTGAATTCGCTCTTTGAAAAGTTTGGTTTCTGCTAACACAATTGATTTAGGGGGTCCATGTTTTATGGTCTTTGCATGTTATTGAGTAATTCCGACGCCCGAAGCGTCTTTCCTCTATGCTGACGCGCGTTCCACAAATTAATTTGTTTTTAATTCTCGGTAGCATTTTATCATAGCTAAACGGAGTTTTTGCGGGCATATTTCAGAGGATTGAACCCAAGGATCCGAACGGCTTATCATTGCATCATTTGTGTATCCTCGGACATGAAATGATCTTCCATCAGGAGTACACGCGGAACAATACCCGTGAGTCAATATAGTAGGAAGTTCAAAAATGCCGAATGCTTGTATAAAGCTTCTATTGCTTTTACCATGAAGATATATCCGCCCTTTCCGACGATCACTGGGAACACCGATGCTCGCTTCGAACAGGTAGGACTGATGTCGTGTGATTCGGCTATTTTGCCACCATCGTTGATCTTTCGCCCTTGCTATGCAAATTACTCTCTAGATAATCCAGTAATAGTAGACAGCCAGAAATAACACTATAGACATGGGCAGCGAGAGTTTTGTTATCGCCCTGGTGTCCCAAAGAGGAAAGGCCAATCTACCCCACGAATCGGCTGAAACCTTAATTGTCTTCTTCACGTGCGCGACCCTAGTTCTGGAAGCCCCTGCAGCCAATGACAGGGCGCAGCCTTGATTTTAGCTTAATTGCATGTCCCGAACTTTAATTGGACTTCGTTCCTCCTTTCTCTCGACAAGCGTGACCTAGCGGCGTGTCAGAGTCCTGCGCACTGCGACTCTGCTAGTCACCGGTTGAGGGCTTGCTCGCGGCCCGAATTCCTGCGGGATGATGTTCTGCTCCCATGTGTGCAGTTTGCAGCGCTATGAGAATCACATCATATCAGTCCATCGTTAATCAATCAGATACCTGCCGACCCACCATCCGAGGCAAATCTCGGGCGATCCTTGACTGTGAATGCGGAGCTCTTACTGACTAAAACCGATCGACTCTGCAGACAGCCAATAATCTCGGATTTTCCGCCGATGATTTCCCTTGAGACAAATACGGCTGAGTGCAACCCAACCAGAACCGACATCCTTGCCAAGCCGAACGTTCAAACATAGTCCCGATGATCGGCTTCTTTTTGGATCAAATCATCGGTGATGTCTCCGCCTTTGGCCAACTCTTTTAAGCCCTGGTCCAGTGACTCAAATTAATGAGGGAGTTCCCTTGCAATCAATTCCACAGTCTCACTCAATGCAAGATTGATTGGACATCCTGCCTTGATCTTGTCCAATTTTCATGCGCTTCCACTGGTTTTCTAAAGTTTTTACACTGCCACCACACCCATGCAAGGCTCTAAATGATCCTCATTATTTATTGTCATGTTAATGTGACAATCTCTGAGAAGAGACTGGTGAAATGAACGAATTATCATCGCCATATTTATATTCCAAGGCGCACAGATCTCTCGGCTTCCCGTATGCCCACGGGATCCATCCAAGTATCCCCGGATTATCCCCCAGAATTCTGGAATCAGGGATTATCTTTCGTCATACCCATGGGATTCGCACTCCGAAGCCACTTTCTATAGTAATGTGTGATTTGTTCATGCAGTTCGAGGCACACAATTTGGGTTTCCCGAGAGACACCTCACTTGATTCAACAAGAGTTTATATGGTTTCATCATGCACGAAACATCGCTTATTACATAGTTGCGACTGTGGAGGTCCCTATCCCGGCAACCACATGGATCCGCTCCTGCAAAAATGGGGCAAAATAAGGGCAACTAGAGATAAGCTCCCAAGTTCGACCTTTTGACTTCCCTGCTGTAATAATAATAATCAGTTGCACATCTTTGGTACCACACACCCGCATTTGATCATCAGGGTGGAGAAGATGTGCCATAGTTGTTTTCCGAAGGAAAGCGGAAACGAATCGCATCTTATCTTATATAAACATCCAAAGATGCCCTGAAACATATCGGCTTTCTCCTCTTTTCTTCCTCGGGGCCTCAGGCATTTGAGTACCACAGTTCAATTCCATCGGGCGGAGCCTCGTTAGCTATCACGGCTGTTTGAAACACCGTCTGGGTCTTGTCATTCTTTTTTCACCATGAAATCGTTCGCCATTCTTTCGACGCTTGCAGCGTCTGTTCTCGCTGCCACACTTCCTTCCACCGTTAGCTACAGTGGATATGAGGTCGTTCGAATCCCAACAACTGACGCCAACTTTGAGAAGGTCCTGGATCTCATTAAGAGTATGAAACTTGATGCATGGAAGCTACCAAAGTACGCCGGTGCAAATGCCGACGTTGTGGTTCCGCCATCCCAGATCTCCGCGTTCAAGAAGGCTACAGCCGGTATGCAGACCGAGATGATGCATGAGGATTTGGGTGCCTCTATTGAGAACGAGAACCCTAGCGTCTCTGCTTACGCAGGTACTGTCTTCCTCCTGCTGGAACTCGTCTGGAGCCTTTGCTAACCTTGACTCAGCCGGATCCAACGCCACCGCAGAGGATTGGTTCACTGCCTATCACAGCTTCGATGAACACATGGCTTGGCTCAAAGACCTCCAGAGGGAGCATTCATCCAACTCTGAGATTGTCACTGTCGGTCAAAGTGCCCAAGGACGCCCAATTTCTGGTATTCACATCTGGGGAAGTGCAAAGGGAAAGCCTGCTGTTGTATGGCACGGAACCACCCACGCTCGTGAGTGGATTACCACAATGGTATGGTCCCGCTTGCAACTTGGGTAGATGCACGTTACCAAAGATTAACAAATACTTCAGACCGTGGAATACATGACTGTTCAGTTGTTCACTGACAGTGCTGCCAAATCCATGCTGGAGAAATATGATTTCTTCATCTTCCCAGTTGTTAATCCAGACGGTATGTCGAGTCTCGAATAACGTGATCCCGAAATCTAACGCAAGCTCTAGGCTTCGTCTATACCCAATCTGGCAACCGTTTGTGGCGTAAGAATCGCGTCGGTAGCGGCACTGATCTCAACCGAAACTGGCCTTACCAGTGGTCTGGAAGAGGTTCATCGACTAATCCCAACGATGACACATACAGAGGTATGTTATCTTCATGCTCAATTGTTTTGGATAACTGACCGGCTTTCCTAAATAGGACGGGCTCCTGGTGACGCTCCTGAGACTAAGATTTGGCTCGCCTACCTGCCAAAACTCGTCCAAAGCCAAGGTGTTAAGCAATACATCGACTGGCACTCATATTCTCAACTATTCATGACCCGTAAGTTCCCCTGTCTTGATGGTATCTTCGGCCCATAACTTAACACTCGTCGTAGCCTACGGATATAGCTGCTCTGCTCGCCCTGGTAACCACAACAAGCACATCAGCTTGGCTCAGGCCTTCGGACAAGCAGCCCGTGCTGTCCACGGCACGACATTCAAAACCGGCCCTATCTGCAACACCATCTACCAAGCGAATGGAAATAGCGTGGACTGGGCTGTTGATGTTGGCAAGATCGAGTACGGCTTTGCTGCTGAGCTACGTGACACTGGTCGATATGGCTTCGTCCTTCCAGCCAACCAGATCATTCCAAGTGGGCAGGAAACTTGGGCTGGCGTCAAGGCCATCTTTGCTGGTCTCTAATTGGATTGTCGAGAAAAGCGAATGCTAAGGCAGGGTAGTTTTATGCAGAAGCATTCCGAGTCGGAGGAATTCTCTTCCATGTTTTAGGGCAGCATGGCTTCTTATCCTGTGGATAAGAAATTTCAAACTAAATTCTAGTACATATATAGGCTTGATATCGTGTATAAACTTTTCACACATGTTCAATAGATTCTTACTTCCCATGTATGGATCCGTAATCAGCATCATATGATATGTCAACCGCATGAGTACTTGAAGGACTCCACGAAACTGAATCCAATGTCCAAAAAAGGCGTTTAGATGATTATAATCATCTGTTCCGCGGAAAAACTAGGAGACACTAGATTGCCCAGTTCATAAACAAAGATAAGGCGGTTTGACCGCTATTGTAATTCAGCCTAACAATTCCAGCGAGACAAGATTTTGTGGATATGTAGGGTGATCCGCGTAGGGCTGAACGTGCCGGGTTTGGCGGGTGGCTCGCCAATGCCTGTGAGACAATTGGTGGAAGGCCTCATAACGTGGACACATTTCAACCAAACGGAAAGTAACGGCCCTGTGTCTGACCTCGTTGAACCACCCTGATCACAAAGGCAGAACAGATCGCCCATGGAGTTCCAGCCAAATGGTCTTGGAGGGGCATTCTCAATCAGAATTGGCTTAAAGGCCCCGCGAAATTCGTGTCTGTTCGAGGTCGGAAAGGGTTGGGAGGGACCGGTGTGTGAGCGGGTGTGTGTGTGTGTGTGTGTGTGGAGAAGCGACATTGGGAACCCAGCTAGCAGGAGCTTGCATGTAGTTGTCCCGTAGTCGATATTTTCATTTGCTCTGCAGCATTTCTCCGTACTTAGCTCCTTATGCCAAGGTCGTTGCTTTTGTTGTCGGAAAAAATTTGCAGCATTATTTCCGTGGATTACCTCTCCGCTGATGACCGCGGGTGTTCAGCTCGGAAGGTGGTATCATGATAATATCTAAAAATCTGAAACATCAGACCACGCCTAAAAACCAGAAATTTCCATCATCAAAACCGCGGTCTCTCCGTTCCCCAGTTTCCGTCTTTCAGAGGAATTTCAGAGTGCATCTTCCCTGGTCCATGAAAGTGCGGCTGAGGCTGACCGGGTATCGGTCTTGGCAAACACTGACTAAGCACGTCCGCTGACTAAGAGGCTTTCGCGGAAACGCTTTTCGCGGGCCCGTCCCCACTTCCCGAATTGGACGTCGATGACCGTTTTTCGAACCCCTCGAGAACTCGAGTTCTGAGTTCCTCCCAATTTGCCTGGCAGCAAGAACGATGAAGTTCGGCGCTCGCCTGGCGCTCACTCACGATGCCAACGGATACTGGAAACTCATCCCGGCCACCGTCTTCCCCTCGCAAGACCCCATTACCTAAGACTTCGTCCCAATCCGCCGAAGAGCAGAAAGGCGGGCGCATTGCGCATACATTAACTGCTTGTACAAGATGTAGACATGTAAGGAGCCTGGAGTATCTGGCCTGTTTTTTGACTGCACCTCAATTTGAAAAAAACCAATATACGTCTATTTCCGTTTACAACTCGGTTCACTGACCTATCTAAGTAGAGGAAGTCCAGGTGCGATACAGGAATCCCGCGATGCGGTCCATGTCAAAGGAGCAACTCAAAGTGCGTTTATTTTGACCCATCGAAGAATACAACCATACCGAGGACGTATATACAACAATTACAAGATAGGGTCAGGAAACTCCGTGAAGAGCTCGAGCAGGTCGAGAACCAGATCGAGCATGTGCCGGATCCCGAGCTAATGGTACGGGGCGGAGGACTGATTAAATTTAAGGAGCATGATGAGTCGAGGTTCCTGGGGCCTTCGAGTGGTATAGCTATCACGCGATTCGTCATGGAAATGGCGAAACAGAACACGGATACAAAAAGCATAAAGGAGGTCGTCAATGAAACCACGGCACAAGAAATCAAGACTGTATTCACAGAAGAGAGCCAGAAACCGACATCAAAAGTATACCCGCTTATAAGCTCTGTTGCGCACTCAGGTCTTCCTCCTCGGGAAACGACGGACAAATTGGTGGACATATTTATGGCAAAGGGTAGATGACTGCTCACATCCATACTTATAGTACACTATGGAAACTAACCATGCTTTAGCTCAATATATGCTACCAACTTTGCACGAACCGTCTTTCCGGCAAGAAGTTGATGCCGTATATGGCGGCTCCCAAGACCCATGTGAAAACTTCCAGTTGCGCATTGTCATTGCTATCAGCATGCAAAAACTAAACACAGAATACGCGGGGCTAGCAGATGCCTTCTATCTGGCTGCTCTGCCCTATCTAAGCGCATGTATCAATAAAATGGACATTTCTACACTTCAGTGCCTGGTCCTCATTGGGCAATATTCATTGCTAACACCTACTCGAACCGCCGCTTACTGGGTAGTTGGAACTGCAGTAAAATTATGTCAAGACTTGCGCATTACGGATGAAAGTACAATCACGCAGTCAGCGACTGGCCGTCCGCTCAATTGCCTCGAAGTCGACATGCGGAGACGATTATTTTGGATTGTGACATCAATGGAGTATGGTCTTTCACACAGCTTAGGTAGGCCGAGCGCTTTCTGCGTTAGCCACGACCATATCAACGTAAAGTTTTTCGAGATGGTGGATGACCGGTACATTACTCCGGAGGGTGTTGCCCCAGAAGCACGGCCTATTATGAAAAAATGCATTGCTATTCATTTTCTCAAAATGAGACTTCTCCAAGCCGAGATACGCCGCACCCTTTACTTGAGAAAACGAGACTCCCCGATTGATGACCAGGACCCATGGTTTGCACAAATGTTAGCGAAGCTGGATAAATGGGTAGATTCATGTCCAACAAATGATGAAGGAAGTGGGCTAAGCAAACTTTGGTAAGCGTAAACCTGGCGTTTGACTCAAATTTGGGCTACGACGGACTAACTAAATGAAAAGGTTTGAGGGAAGACGGAATACAATGATTGTCTTTATGTACAGACCTTCGCCACAGGTTCCTGAGCCGTCGCTCCAAGCAGCACAACGATGCTATGATGCCTGCGTGTTCAATATTAAAATGCACAAAGAACAAGTAAGGACGGGGTCAGTTGATTTGACCTGGATCTGGACCCAGTCTGTGTGCATGGCTTTGAATACAATTCTCTGGTCGCTATCCTATCCTGCCATCCGTCAAGATCACCCTGTTGAAGAGGTCATTGGTCATATTACCATCGCGATGGATGTACTCGCCGTTAGTGCTGAGCGCTGGCCGGGAGTTGAGTCCTGCAGACAACTTTATAAGAGTCTTATAGTTGGGTGTCTTAGAGCTTATAAGACTGGGGACTCTTTCGTGGTACAGTCATCATCAAATCGACCCTCTCCGGCGTCATCTAACGATGTCACAACCCCTCAACCTGTTGCAAGCCCCGATCCTTGCCCCGTTGGAACTTTGATGCCGCCTCAGCCCCAATCCGCTTTTATACGGTCTGGCACCGTATCTTCCGATGGCTCTTACGGAACAAACGATTCAATCGATCAAAGGACGGCCTATGCTAATAGCTACTATGGCTCAGATTCGCAAGCTAGCATATCCCCTTACCTCGCAAACTCTACCCCGATACAACAACCAGTCTCACTTTCACTATCTGATTCGCCTACCACCATAGCACATCCAGGGTCATTATTCGATCCCGACTCATTTCATAATACTTTTCCGTCTGTGGTTTCTGGTTTACAGAATTGGGACTCGAATTACGCGACCGCATCGACCATGGCAGATCATCTTTCTTGTAATAATGCGGAGCTAAATCCTATGATATGGACTGGATCTTTTGGTGAACAATATTCACAGTTCTTCAATCATCAATACCCATATACGGGCTGGAGAGACCGAAGTCTAAGTCAAGATGAACAATCCGAGTTGATGGATCATCTTGTCGATGAACTCCCAGATGTCTCATACCTTATAAGCGAATCCGCTACGTTTTATAATGTAACGACTTGATGTTTTGATGTGGTATGGTACTTGATTTGCTTCTTCCGCTTCTATTAGGGCTTATTCTCTAAAAGATATCGCCTACAAAGTCTACCGACGTCCGATAATGCTAACCTTTATTCCGACTCCTCGTTTTGAAAAGAATCAATGTCGGTCGGGATCTATGCAGAGAATCTTTTGGAGGAAGGACTATATCTATATATATATATATATATACCAAATTTTGAATGAAAAGTGATTTTACTTTCGAAGTTCCACTTATTGAGCGGCCTACCACAAGTTTGGCTGCTAGAACTGTGAAGCTCCATCTCTTGGCCAAACAAATGTCAGGATTAATGGGGGGTTTTAGCATATCAATGTTCCACTACAGAGTCTGAACAGATACCCATTTAGCAAACTTCCTTTTTTGAAATATAATGGACATGGAATGAATGTCGTTTAAACGAATTTGCAATACAAAGAACTATGTACCTGGCTCATATAGGAGAAACAGTTTTGTTACAACCAAAAGTATAATTAAGCTGAGGAATACAACTAGCCAATCTTTTGCTATATTGGGATGAAAAAAACTAGCAACAGCCAGATCAGCATCTATAAATTGTAGAGATAATGCCATCTTAAAAGTAATTTCTAGTTTCATTTCATATTCCCAAGTTTGTATTCACCAGGACAAGCTGATCTAGAAGTGAAAACATGTACATACATGCACGCTGGTGTCAAAACAAGCGGAGAGGCAGGTTAAAAGCTTGACAGCAAACTTTCTGCCCTGGAAAAAATTCTGCTGGAACTGAATCTTGTGATTTTTCTTCTTTTTTTCTTTTTCTTTTTATCCCTCAGAGCAATAGTGCACATCGGGGCTTTTGGTGGGCTCTTGCAACAGAAGGCCTCCCAGCTTGTGAAAGGGGCCGACAACAACTGATGCATGATGAGATCAGGTAAAGAATTCCATCTCAGAAGCGATATGAAATACAGTGCTTCCCATAGCCGAACTGAATCAACATGAAAGCAAAGAGCAGGTTAGTCAGTTTTTCCATCGCCCATGCATAAAAAGCAAAAACCTGTAGAAGGAACAGGGAGCAAAGATAGACAATAATGCCACCAGGTTAATGAACAGAAGTGTTGTAAAAAATTGAAGGAAATTTCGGGATAAATACCGCAATTCGAGGAAGAGAAAGAGTAAGGGTGATTACCTCGAAGTTCGAATAGAACTAGCGTTATCCCGCCCGATATAGAGTAGACGCGGAAAAGTCGAACGGGAAAACAGGTCAAAAAATAACGTCAAAGCGTGTAAAAATATCCCCTTGTAATTGTAACACCTACCCCCAAACCAAGCCATAAAGTCCCTAAGAAATCAAAAGTCCCAGCCTTCGATTAACGCCGTTTTTAAACCGAGGCGGGTATATCCTACGCCATTATGCAAAGCCGCCCTCGTGACGGAATAGGAAATGTAAGTGATAAAACACGTAATTTGTGTACAGCGAAGTTGAAGTCGAAATCGAAATCGCAACGGAAGGCCGATCCAATACTGCACCTAAATCGTCGGTTCGTAAAGGGCATATGGAGCGTTTAGAACAGGGGTAATTGAGGTCGTTCGAGTGTATGTTATCGCGAGACTCCCCAGTATGCGCCGTGAAACTATCAATGGTGAATACTAATAACCGTCGTAGATGCCTAGCTGGATATCTTCCCGTTCGTCGTAGCATACGTCATCGCGCTCCAACGCCAAACATACCGACACCGTAACTGCCCTTCCGCTCGGTCAAAGATGATGGTACCACGGAGACATGTTCCTAGAAAATGGTTTAGTAAGTCCAGTCCGAAAATGTGAAAGTAGACATGCCGGCAAAAAAGGAGCAAAGAAAAATGCTCACTTTTTTGCGTTTCTTCTTGGCAGACGTCCTACTGCCTTCCTCGCTATTTGAATACATGCCCCCATCCATATCGAGTTCATCATCCGGAAAACCTTCTCCATACCCGACGAAACTACTGTCATTGTAACTTCTTTTCTTGCCTGAACGTCTGGGTCGGCTTGATTCGACAGGTGCAGCGGGTGTCGCAACGGGTGTTCCGTTCGTTTGACCAGGTAATCGAGCAACACCAGTAGCAGCAGCATCTCCAGACCTTTTTGGCTGGGGAGCGGTAGTGCCGTGCTTAGGAGGCTTCTCGTGGCCTAGAACATCTTCCCAGAATTCATTGTTTGGCAAGGGGCCGCTATCCATTTTCATTGCCCTCATGTATAGCTTATGCAATGCCGAGTCTGGATCCACGGGCTTGATCTCTTTCCCAATGACTTTTTGATTTTGCCACTCTTCTTCTGGCCACATCGTAAGCTGCCGTAAGCCTCCAGAAGTCCCAGGTTCATGTTTGACCGCCTTATTTCTCCCAGAGAGCCCCATGCCTTTGATCTTTCCCTCATATGATTTGCGTAGCCGATTAATCTTCTCACCAGTGATTGGATCCGTTCGAGCAACCGAGGCAGCCACCGGACCTAACCCGTATAGCGAAATGAGGTCAAAGCGAGGACTTGGTCCAGATATTGAATAGGCTAGTCATGTCAATACAGAAAACATCAAAAGTACACAAATCAATATTAGATCTGAGCCCTTACAAGTTTTGCAAGTGTGAAACGCCTGTCCGATGTCCTTTTGAAGTTCGGCACATTTGGGGTCCTCTGAGATGTCATCTTTCGGATCTATGTCCATCGCATCCTCTTCGGTAATCGGTTCTGCAGTATGGCATTGCTGTGCATGCGAATCTTGCTGGATTTGCGAAACCCCATTGTCAACATCCGTAGAATCCGGTACGCCATCTGTCCCCGTCACGGCACGAATTCCTGCTTCAGAAACCTCTTGAAAATCCTTTGAGAATCCAGTCACACTGCTTGCCGGTGTCGGGAAGGCGTTAGTGGCCGTTATAGATGACGAATGGCCAGGGTGTGCAGACATTGCGAAAGAGGGAGGTGAAGAAGAGTCTGGAGCCGACTGGGTTGCGCTCTGGGCGGGTGACGTCGACTGTGTCGGTGAGAAGTTCGCTGCATAGTTCTGAGGAGTGGCGGTCATAAATGGAGGGCAGGAGAGGGAATGAGCAGCTCGATCGTCAAGACGAGCCGCCGGGTGGGAGTGCGGTGGTCGGTTATACCGCCGGTGTCGCTGGGGTTCTAGAAGTGGCAAATGAGGGACTGATGAGAACGGGATCGAGCTCACGCGCTGCAGCATGAGAACGGCATAGAGTCGTGAAAACAAGGTAGTTGTCACGAAGCTCAGTCAATCCCAGGATCTCAAGATGTGGTGAGCCGACGATGATCCCGAACTGACGATTCCTCCAAGAGCGACGAGGTCTTCTTCTTTGGGACAAACGATGATGCTCCGCAGCCTTTGTCGCCCGCCCTAGTTACAGGCGCGCGCTTTCCGATTTAGGACTAGCGCCTGAGTCATCGCATCACGTGGCAGCCTGATATAAGCTGCCAGGCGCTTCATCTGAACGACTTCAGTCAGGAAGACAATGAAAAACGGGTGTTTCATGCTCGTTCATTCAAGGGCACGACAAAGCAAATGCCGTTTCATTCTATGGATTGAGCAGTCGTTGAATGTCTAGTCGTCCTCCATTACCGAAATTACCATTAATCACTCGTTGGGCCCTTCATCAGGCAGCCCCGATATTCATTGAATAGCTTCCCGTTCCGGTACTGAGCTGATGTCCTGTGAGTTCTCTTTATTGGACTTCTCGTCTCACTTGATCTAGCTTAGGACCTTGTACAGTAGCCGCTTCGCCTTTTACTGCGACATTACTTCCTTTTCTACTGCGTCTGCCAGCTCAGCTAGATTATTGAACTTCCACCCAAACGTTACCCTCGCTTCCTCTACATATCGTTTGACACTACCACCCATTCCGCTTTCTCCGTTTTCTCCTCTAGCAATCCAAGCGCTGTTCAAATCAATCGTATTTGCCGGCTCGTGGTCATAATATAACCCTTGTGCAACATGCAAGATCTCGTCCTTCTCCACTCCGAATTCTTCCTTAGCATGAGAGATCAAGTACTCGAAGTTTCGCAGATCAGGCTTGTATGACCCAATATCCTGCGCAGTATAAACGGCGCTGAAGAAGACTTCGTCCCCGAGGTCGCGGTGGAGGTCGGCTAATGGGCCGTGGAGAGTCTTTGCGAACGATTCCCGATCAACATTGGAAAGCGGGACCAGCTTAAACCGCTTTCGAAGCCGGCGCATTGCGTCAATAGTATCTGGGAATGCCGGCCATATGGCTATGCTTGAAGCGAACAAAGACGCTTCATCCTCCAATAGCTGCTCTCCATCGAGACCATCCCTAGGCTCGGGAAATATCTGCCACTCCTGGACAAGACGCTTATAGGATACTTTAAGAACCTGGTCGTATGGCATGGATGGCATCTCCTCTTGCACTGTTCGTTCATGTCGGCTGAACGCACCGCAAATTGCGAGCTGGTCAGATTTGATAGGGTGATCAGGGAGTCGAGAAATAAGTGTTTTCAATGCTGTGATAATTCCCTTTTCCCAGTCTATCAGGGTGCCGTAGATATCAAAAGAGAGCAAGCGGAATGACGTAATTTGGCGCCCTGCAGCCATACTTATAAGAGATATGGAAAGCAAGTTGAGCGAAATATACAGGGAATGATTTGAAAGTCGAGCAGTCAAATATAGAGCGGGTTTTCTGTATTTTATATTGCTTGAGAACGCGCTGAGAGAGTCGATGATCCTGTCAAGTTAAGGGCGGGGTAAGGGCGTGTCTTGGCATAGTTCGGTAGCAGTACCGAGACTCAAGACGCTGGGATTACGTCCAGCGTTGAGTCACAACACATTGAATGGCACAAGGAATGGGTTCCAGGGAAATGTAATCTGAAAGATCCGAATCTGGCCCATGAATGCAAAAACTTGATTATCAAGGCTCGTTCTAAGTCTGGGTTTGCTCCAAGTAATACTCCTCTGGGACTATGATATCAAAAACACCGACGCTCTTTGTCATAACTGCGCAACATTGGAATTGATGATTGTCCTGACAGCTTGCCATCCTTCGCCGACAGGAACGACGATAACCCGACGTTCCCTGTGCTCCAAGCCTTCAAATTCCGGAGGTAGAACCTGCTCGAAGGAGTAGCCGTTTTGGCCACGCAAAGCAAGATCTACAGCTTGCGCAAACTTCGCTGGATGTGCCGTGGATAATGAAATATAGAATGCTTCCGGACAACGGGAAAGGGCCCTTTGAGCTGCGGCAACACCTACCGCAGAGTGTGGGTCTAGAATATACCCACCGGTTTCCCCGCGGGTACCGCTACTGGCTGGTCCGGTTGGGAAACAGGTTGAGTAAACCGAGCGAATTGTGTCGACGGTCTGATCGTCCGAAACACGCTCACTTTCCAGATCCTTTTGTGCAGCTCCTAGAACATCGGAGTCGACCTTAAATCCTCCTTTGGTTTTAAGATCATTGAGCCAGTTGCGCACAGTCTCACCGGCTGTTGCACGTTGTTGTGGAAGGTCTCCTTTACCATAGACTTGGAGCGCTAGATACCATAGCAATCGTTCGAAGTTGCTCGATACAAGGATATCCATGGCCGGGCTGAGCGTTTCCTTTACGCTGCCTTGAGTGGCATCCTCTGACCCAGCGGCTTGTTTTGTATATGCGCCGCTTTGCCAAAAACGATGTAAAATATCGTTTTCATTGGTTGCAATGATAAGCTTCTCGGCAGGGAGGCCCATTTCTCTCGCAAACCAACCAGCCTAATGCCCTTTTAGAATGCCAACCGACCCTGAAAAAAGAAGAGAAATATACTCACCAAAATATCGCCAAAGTTTCCTGACGGTACGACAAATCTCACAGATTTGCCTTCAACGTATGTTGGCGAACGGATCAGTTGAAAGTAGGAATGGAAGTAGTATGTCATCTGGGCAAGGATACGGGCGAAGTTGATAGAGTTCACTGCCGCCAGTTTATGCGTCTTGTTCGTTTCAGGATCGGCAAAAAGTGCCTTGACAATGTCCTGGCAGTCATCGAAAGAGCCTGGATAAGTCACACATTTTAGTTGACATGGACGCATCTGCGGGCCACGTTATACGAACCTTCAACGCTGAGATTATGCACGTTGGGGTCTAGAACCGTCGTCATCTGTGCTTCTTGGATCGGAGAGACCTGCTCAAGATCAGTTCATGTCTAAGAGATTTTACTTCCCCGCCAGTCTCGCACCTTTCCTTTAGGGTGAAGAATGAATACGGAAACATCCTTTTTACCCCTAAGACCATAAATAGCAGCAGATCCAGTGTCTAGGTGTTGTTAGTTGGGTCACCCTTATTCTCTGTCTTGAGTATCCCGTACCTCCACTTGTAGCACCGACAACGACAAGATGATGCCGATCCTTCCCACTTTTACCCTACAAATGCAGATAACATCAGCGACTGGTGGCACCTATTCTGTTGTGACGCCATACCTCATTCTTCCGCACCAAAAAGTATTCAAAAAGATTCCCTAAAAATTGTAATGCAACATCTTTGAAGGCAAATGTGGGACCGCAAAACAGTTCCAGTAGATATAGTTGTTTCTTTTCATCCAGGTTGATCAGAGGGGTGATATCCGGAGTCCTATCAATCACGATTCAAGTCAGCCACTGTCTTTTGTAATCTATTGCGCCGCCCAGCGCAATGGGTATTCATTTACCTAAATGTTTCGTAGCTCCGCGCAATGATATCCTTGAGGTCTTGGGGCGGGATCTCTGATGGAGAGATGTATAATGAGAAGATCTCAAACGCAAGATCCTGGAAGGAGTAATTGCGCCATTTGGATTGCCAATCCTCGGGAAGACTAGGAATAGCTTCTGGGATGAAAAGACCCCCATCAGCGGCGAGGCCTTTCAGTACAACCTCTTCGAAGGACAGCTAATACAAATGAGATCAGTCATTGCGCACAATAACCTTGGGGTGAAGGGGTAGAATATACGTCGTATGAGCCACCCCGCGTACTTAGATACCTCTGAGAGTCTGTATGGGCCATTGCTGCAAAGCGTGATTCGACTGCCAATGCTATTAATTGGAAGCAGAAAACAGCGTCTTGTCAATTGCGTCGAAAAGGATTGCCGGTTGCGCGATCGGAGCCAATTCCAGAGGTCGTTCCTTTTATACGAGGCAATACGTTGGTATTTTATATTATTCCATGGGGATTATTGAAATATAGAGCCACTTTACCATACAGTACGCCTTATCGCAGACTAATCTGCCCCGCTGCCAAAAAGCTCTATTCACATCGGAAGCGGAAACACAGAGGGATCCTTACGTTCTCTCAGACATCCCAAGCTCCATCAGAATGGCCTCCAGATACGAGAAAGCCTTGCAGTTGATGAACAATGCGCACTCCGAGGATCCCAGCACCGTTGACATCGGCGACCAAAAAGTCCCTTATGAACTACACTACGCAAACAAAATGGCCAAATACCTCTCCATCCACCGCCCGTCTGCCTCTGAGCTTCTTCGACTAGCTGTCTGCGCCCAACACCTTCGTCGCTGGGAAATTCCCCGGTCGTCATATCCAATGAATAAAGTGGGGTATTTGTCGTGGAGGGCTGCGCTGAAAAAGCGACATGCTTCTTTAGCCGAGGACATTTGCTTGCAGAGTGGCTACTCGGCTGAAGAAGCTGCAAGAGTCGCGGTGTTGGTACGGAAGGAGAATATGAAGACGGATGAAGAATGTCAGGTTCTCGAGGATGTGGCCTGTTTGGTGTTTTTGGATGATCAGTTCGAGGAGTTTGAGCGGGGTCACGATGAGGAGAAGGTCATATCCATCTTAAGGAAGACCTGGGGCAAGATGTCTGATAGAGGCCATGAATTGGCCTTAGGGATTCCGCTGTCAAATAGAGGGAAGGAATTAATTACAAAGGCATTATCATAACCATTTAATACGCCCGTGTGGCATTCGCTTCTATCCTTGTAAATGTGTTGAACCATCCCACGCCTTTGAAAACATACCCACTTTTAGAGATACCTTCGATTTCCGACGCCAGACACCAAAATGACCCGTGATATCATGACTTGCTGACTGAACGCAGTAATTCAAAGGCACTTCCTGTGCCCTCCCCACCAGCATTAATACCACGGACTAGCCCGATTGCAGCCCCAGCTGCAAGGCCTCCGACCAAAACCATCTGCAAGCCGCCTTTGATACCCGCGAAGATATTGTCGGAGCCACGCCAGCCGCGCACAACACAAGTTTTGGCATACCCAAAAACCAGGAGCGTCACTCCCATGATGCCAATGCTCCAGTATAGGGCTAACGAGACGCTATCGAGGAAAAAGTAAGGAACGAGAGGAATAAAACCTCCGATGAAATATGTCAATGCTAGAGTAAGCGCCGAAATCCAGGGTTGGTTGCAATTTGGCTCCGTTTCTTGGTGATGGAAAGTCAGAAGAAAATCCATAAGCCTTTTCGGAGAGTCATGCAGGTCATTGCTGATTTCGGTCACTATTGATTCCGGAATTCCAAATCGTGCAAAGACCTCTCGAACACGGACCGCTGTCTCATGAGGCGACGCATTGATCAACTCCTCCGTCTCGCGCTTCACTGCTTGATAGCCCTCCCTATCGATATGTTAGTGAAAAAACACTTCAGGAGAAGGTGTTGCGATGACTCACATTTCGCTTTTGGCTCCGACATAGCCTCCGAGGCCCATTGATAAGGCTCCAGCCGCGAGCTCGGCGAGACCACCGAGGACAACTACTCGCGTATCACCAAGAGCGGAGAGACCCGCCGTGAGGGCGAAAGGGACAGTCAACCCATCCGACAGTCCCAAGATGGAGTCGGAAACGATTTTTGGACTGATGCGCGGTCCAGCTATGCTGCTTCTACTGCTGCTGGCATCGTCATTGTCGTATGAATGGCCAAATGTGGCATATGTTTGTGCCTCCGTATCAAGAAGTCTGCAATTAGCGTTGGTAGCCCGGCTACCTTGGTCTGCGGCTGGAGTAGGCCGGGGGTACTCTACAAAGTGGAGTTAGAGGCGCACTTCATTGAAACGGGAAGAAAAATCCTTAATCGCAGCGTACCGAATCCGCGAAAACGCTCCTGCATAGGAGGTTGACTTGATCCGAACAGGTGCCTTTTGAGAACCAAAAGCAATGCCATTTTCGCTGTTCTGATACCGAAGGAAACGCTTCAAGCGCTTGGAGTTAGGTAGGAAAATAAGGACTTGAAAAGGAGAGGTGCTCTCAGGCACGGTGTATATATATACAGCCCAGGAAACCTTTGTGTCAACCGGCAAGGATTGCGGTTTTCCAGTGGCAGCCTTCCAGTGGCAGTGAAATCAAGGATGACAAAAGTCAGCGATTCAACCCGGTTTCAGCTACACTGGAACAGTAGGCTTCCTTTTTGCAGGGTGGTCAAGAGTTGGACGAGAGATAGGAGAGCTTTCCTCAGGTTGTGGGAGGAAAATTTTCCGGCAAGTTCAGTGCGTCCTTGCAGACATATATAGTGAGGAGAGGGGACATTGCTAGCCAGTGCGCCGCAGGCAATTACTACGTGTGAATGGAGAATCTTGCGAATTCTGCACTGTTCTCTCTATGGCTTTTGCCCCAAACCGGATATCGTGTAGAGTTAGAGGGAGGAGAATCCCTGAATAGCGTTGCCGCCAGCACCAATAGGAGGCGACAGGATGATAAGCACAATGTGCAGGCGGTGATTGGCTGGGTGGAGATAGCTGGCTTAGTCAGAACTATTTTTGCCGCTGGTTACCGGTTTTATCGCAAACATCAAGACTCCCAGACAGTCTTACCATTGCTTCAGGCCATAACCCAATTCTTATCTGGCTACGGACTCTCCTGGTTTCTCAGTCATGGAGAGTGGCAGTGCATCTGAGGGTCAAGACCCATCCGCTTTTCTTAGCGGAATTACTGGCGCATCCGTCACGGTGAAACTCAACTCAGGTGTTGTCTACAAAGGTGTGCCATACCTTTGCTCTTCGTCATGCCGTGATATATATTAATGATAGAGCCCAGGCGAACTCCAATCTATAGATGGCTACATGAACATTGCTCTCGAAAAGACTGAGGAGTATGTCAACGGGAAATTAAGGAAGTCTTACGGTGATGTTTTTGTCCGAGGAAATAACGGTTCGTACTGTCTGATATATGATTCATGTTTTGTGGCTAAGTATATGTTGTAGTTCTATACATCTCGGCGGACTAGTTTTCAAGGAATGAAATGCTACACTTGCATTTTCCAAGAGACATGTGATGTTGGGAAACTGGACTTTCTGATACAACTTTGCAGGCGCGCAATCAATATCAGTTTTATCAAAGAAACCCGGCCAGTATGGAGCCAAATTATAGCCGACTGTTCCGAGGATATCCTCAGCTTCAACCAGGCGCCAGCTCATGAGAGAGCTGTTTCACCGAAATCTTGGAGGTGATCGAGTCTGACCAAGCAGATCAGCTAGGTTATGTCTGTCAGAACAGCACACAAACTATCATGTTACATATGAGTCAGCATATCAAGTTAGTTATCTTGATTTGGAACCTTGAGAAGGCCTCAAAATACACCCTACGATTATCAGCTTTATGATCAGGATACCATTGTCATGAATAGAGAGAATTTGTCTTCAAATGTATATACAGCACAGCCAACTCGCATCAGAAGAGATAGCGAATCAAAACTTTGTGAAGAATGGCGCGTAGTCTATGCACCTCCCTCTCTCTTGGCGTATTCATCCTCCATTCTCTCCTCGTATAATCGATCAGCTTCTTCCCGACTCAACTGTCCTTCGGTCGTCGTGGTATGATCGGACGCGTTTGTAACAGATGAAGCGCCAGATTGAGCAGACGATTGTGTGTCGGAAGACGATGAGGAAGAGCTGCGCGAAGGCACTTGTTTATCGCTCGAGGAGTTGGCGGCGGCAGCGGATCGTGTGGTCGGCATGGTTGGAGTTAGGAGGTTCGGTTTAGAAATAGAGTACTTAGGCTTTCTTGCGGAGTATTTAAAGAGCACTTCATAGACAAGACAATCAGGAAGTTCGATATCGCAAGCTGGTCGATGAGATAGTCGGGTTATATACGTTGCATTTCTACTGGGTGGCAACCTGCAGTCAGGTTGAAGTTGTCGACGTCACAAAACCCTCTCGCCCAGGAACAGAACGAGGAAACTTTGTTAACAGGCAATTTGTAGGCGATCAAAACTTGTAGGGAGATCACAGCAATTCCAACATGATATAACGAAGACTTCAGACTACGGAATGCAGGACCATGTCCAGAGCTAACTATTCTTAGCACGATCGTCGACGCTTTCTTCTCCAACAACTCGCATATAGCGAGAAGTATTGATGAAAAAAGGATCGAGATCACCCTCACTATAGAGTGCAAGAGGCAAAAATTGCGCCTCTCAAAGACCCGAAAGCCTTTGAACAGGACAAGTCTGCCGCGATGTGCAATGCAGAGACCATCCTATGGGAGCCCGCCATCATGATCGCGAGTCCCGAGACAAGGTAAGTATGAAGAAGAGAAGAAGAGAAAAAAAGCAAATGGACATGGGAGAAGCAGCGAATTTATACCTCATGGAGAAACTGGGTTTGCGCTAGTGCTAACCGAGTGACTAGCGCCTTGGCGGGTTTACACAGGCTACAATTACGCCAAGGATTCTCACCCAAGCGGTTTTATACAGCAGATGTCGACGTGAATGCTATGAATGAACAGTGGTCATAAGGCCACAAGACTCAAAGTCATCACCGGTTGAAATAGTAGGGTAGATACATGCATCAAGCGAGCTATTGGATTTCAAAGATGGTCTAACTTCCAGAGCTACGGTACATATACAAACATAACTCCAACAGATTCTAGATCAACCGTCAACTTTTCCCCTGAATTTTGGACTAGCTCTCCATTATGGCCCGCGAAAGTCTCTGGCCTTTCATGAGGTGAGTTGAGCTCCTCCGTATATGGTTTTCACTCTGCGTTATCGGGTCCCTCGTCTGCCGCTTTGGCCTCACCTTCCTCAGGCTCCTCGGCATCGGCAGGCTGGCTAGCGTTCTTAGCGCTCTTCTTCTTCTTACCCTTCTTACCCTTTCCACGCCCTTCGCCGGTGGTGAGGGGAGACTCCTGGATCCAACGAACGATATTCTCCGCTCTCTCGGTGCAAATTGGGTACTCTTTTCCATCCTCCTGAGCCCAGCGTTTAATGAGTGGAATAGGGGGCTCAGCTGGTACTGCAGTTGCTGGTTTGGGCTGGGACTGCTTCTGTAGCTCCTGCTTCTGTAGCTCGACTCTCCTCTCCCGTGCCCGGACTGCAGCGCGGAAACTGGCTTCATCAAACACGCGGTCATCATTCAATGCCTCAAGGAGTGCTTCGCGTTTTATGTTCTCCCGCTCTGCCATTTCGAGTTTATCGAGACCCCGTCCTGGCTCTAAGGGTGCCGGAGTACAGAGAGACTCCCATGTTTGCCCCAACTCAAGCCAGTTACCAACGTTGTTGATCACTTCAATCCAGTCCGCTCGTGAAGGAGAACGAGGAGCGAGGAAGATTGGATAACCATCACAGACACGGGCCACACGGGCAGCCATGAATGCGTGGCGGAGTAACTCTTTATTTGAGGTCTGGACAACTGCATGGCAAAGCAGCAAAGAGTGAAGGGCGTCCGTAAGTAGTGGATGGTAAGTGACGGCCTCATGTGAGGTCCGCTCGTTATCATCGGGAGTACTTGGGCGAGGTGCCACGTCGGTGGTAGGTTCTGCTGGGAAGGGAGGAAGATCAGCAGGAGCTTGGGCAGAAAATAGATCCGAGACCTTGTAGACTATGGTGGTAGGGAGAGTATATTCGCCATCGTCGTCAGGGCTACCACCGTCGCCTGAATCACGTCCAGGTTTCTTGGGCCGCCGTGGTTTGCCAAAATTGCCCGACGCTGTATAATTAACCCTGCGCAGGAAGGCCTCTGCAACTTCACTGGAGAGGCCTGGTGTGTAATCAAAGTTGGATAGGAAGCTCATATAATCTCGAAGCGCACGTCGAGCATTCGTTTTGACAAGCTTGCGGCTCTCCAACCATCGGCGATACGCCTCTTTCCCTATAGTGGATACAGCAGGGCTATTCTCGCCTTCACCACCTGCCGCAGAAACTTTAGCAAGTTCATGCTGATATATCTGATAATCGTCCAAAGCGGAGTCAATGTATTGGCAGGCAAGGCTTAGGTAGACGCCACCGCGGTTGAAAAAGAATTGTGCTTCAAGTCCGGTAGGTTGATCCTTTTCATCAACCCGCAATTCTTCTCGGATGTCCTTCTGCGTCTCATTGTCCTTCTTCGTGATTGATGCGTCTTTCTCGTCCACGTGCGGCGTTGCGTACAATCGATAGACGGTTAAACCCTCGGTTAAATCTCTTGCTGCGCCTGCAAAATCGTCTTTGAACACCCGGGTCGCCGCCCTGGTCCGATAAGTAGCTGCCTCCCTCGGTCTGGCGGAAATAATATCATCCAACGGTTCTAGAGTTGTACATTCCGCTAGAGTCCTGGATGGGATTTTCTCGTGGAAGAAATGCACATATTTAGCATCACAATCAGTCTCGTTTCGCTGCAACACCAACTTAGCCACTTCTTCCAAAGCCGACGCAGACTGCATTGTGGCCACACTCGCCGCGATCTCGTCAAGTCGATACGCCTTTGCTAACTTCTGTGTTGCATGTTCTCGCATGCGATGTCTCCGTTCCCGACTCAGTTTTGCATGCCCGCTTCCTCCTCCCAGCCCCAGCCCCAGCATGGCGCTGCCTCCGCCACCAAGCATGCTATTGGAAGCATTAAGGGAGTTACCCAAGGCAGAGGACGTGGTGCCATTTGCGGCGCGGACAGCAAGATCGGTGGCTTCATCGATAGCGCGGCGGATCTTAACGAGGTCGAAGAAGACACCGGGGTCGACTGGATGAGGACGAGGTGAGGCGTAATTACTGTAAGACAGAGTCTCGAGAATATCCGGGGGTAACTGGAGCCAAGGACCATGAAAAGACGAGATGTATCTCCAATGCCTTTTGAATCGCCGTCAAATGTCAGCAAAGATAACAAAGTAACCCAAAGTAACAGAATAACGGCGACTTGAATGAAGTAAGAAGTGCTTATCTTGAAACGTAGCGAATTCAAAGAATCAATCAAGGCGGGTTAGCCATCTTACTTATTCCGACAGATAATCAGCGCCGATGTCGACAGCTGAAGGGCCTTTGTCTTCTCATTCAGCTTTATAACTTCGAACGCTGGCATTGGCGAATGCGGCGACGGAAGATCTGGAGTCGCGGGGCCACTCGATGGAGGCGCCGCTGCCGCCGTCCCTGAGGGTTCATTCTTTGCGTTCGCTTTCGAGTTCGAGCCGGCTTGAGATTTCTTTTTCGGCATATTGCGCAAGGCACAAGCAAATTGGCTGCTTGCTGCTTCAATTATCTTGTGTTTGCAATTGCAGCTTGAAAGAGAATTCTGGTCGCTTTTGGATAGTGACTGACAGTGAACTCCAGTAGCAAAGTTTAGTGCGACGCCTCCAACCTGAACCTTTTCAATGATGTGCAAGTTATTAGGATCATTTGAGCGACAAAATAAAAATATATATGTAACATTGTTTGTGTTTTATGTGTCAGCGATATGGATATATATGTTCTCGGCAAAGGATAGTCTGCCGCGGAAGAGTTCAGGGGAATTAATATTAAGTACAAAAGTGGTGTATACAGGTTGACAAGATGAATGCTGTCCTTCTCGTCCCATATTCCTTCCTCTGCATGTTGAGACGGAAGCAACAAGGAATGATCCCCTATTTACTCTATAAACCTGAACCTTCTCAGTCAAAAGAAGCCTTCCAGCTCTGGCCCGGAGAACTCGACTGCAAAAATCTCTCAAAGTCGATAATTCGCGGTTTCTCATTAATTTCGAATGTTATATAGTTTCATCAGCCCAGTCCGATACTCCTCAGAGCAAGCTCCTAAAGTAAGGCCGTAATGACACTGAAAGATATGCATTGCAAAGGCGGGGAGGTGCAATAGCCTATTCGGCACTGAGAGCAAGGCATGCATCGACCGCTAAACCAACCCTAAAAACAGCATAGTCAGCAAAATGTAACAGCATATATGAAGGAATATGCCATACCGTCCTTCTTTCATCCTCACAACATCATCAATGATATCCCTATCTAGATTTGGAAACATGCCTGACAATGTCCTATGTTCCATGTCAGCATCGAAAGAATAGGAGACAAAGCGTTGTTTACTTACTCTACGACGTCGGCATGTTCAGCTCGTTGAATACGATCCGCTTCCGCCGCTTCTGCGCTAGCTTGCCGTGCGGCTGCCTCTTGAGCCTCGAAAACGTTGCGCCCTTCCTTAGGAGGTTCATCGTGCCCTGATGGTCTCTCAATGCGGCTCCGCCCAGTAGTGCTGCTAGTCCGAGGCGGATATACGGCAGAAGGGGCTCCTTGGCTCTGTTGCGATGCTGCTACCATCCGCGGTTGCTGTTGTTGTGGAGGCTCGCTCTCTTCCGAGAACATTCGACCGATTGTTGTCAGGGGCTTTTGGATAGTCCGCAAGAGCCCGACCATGGACGGATTCTCTTCTGCGGCGCCTGGGCTATATGGAGAACCTATGGGCCTTGTTCCTTGCTCTTCAGAATTTCGAGGCGTTATTTCGCGTGATCCTGGAAATTTTTCAATTTCTGGAGTTAGGAGTGTTTCCGCGGCCTTGTTTTTCTCAGCGATCGCGGAAACTGCTTCTTCAACATTCCGGTCAAACTCTTCTTGGCTGACTGTTAAAGAGGTCTGGTCGAGTGTTTCTATAAACTGTATAGCGCCGGACTAGCAGCAGGTTAGATGTTTAATCAAATACATTGCCTTGATACATACCAATGAGGATAGATAGTAGCCGGCTTCTCCCCCAAGTTTTTCCTGGTTGCGGAATCGAAGAATATATTGCAAATTAGATACCAAATGTTCAGGGTTAGCTTGTAAGACGACGTATATAAGCAGTGGCATGAACGAATCAGCCGAAGTATCGCTGTTCTTGGCGTTTTTCAATAGACCTTCTGTAATGAGTGAAATGGCTCTAGACGGTGGAAAAAGTGATAGTATCATACCGAAAATGACCTTGCAGCAATTGAGTATACAAATGACCTTGTCTCTTGGTGCACGATAGCCTTTGATTTTTAGGAGCTCTGCAGAATGGAATTAGCGGGTGTCAAACGCTTGGTGGTAGAAGCGACCAGACTTGCCTTGCTGCGCTAAATGGAGGAAGCGGTGGCCATTAGGACCAACCGGAGGAATGTCGAGATGCTCCTCTCGAACCCATCCATAGATCCGAATCTTCTGAGCCAGTATATCGTCCCGCTCGACGTCTTCTTGATGTTGGCCTCTTCTTCCTGGCAATAACTTGTCCAAATCCTTTTTACGGCCCCGACTTCGATTTCGCGGAAGGGCAGGAGGAGGCGGTATTGCGGGAGAGAAGGTCTGAGAGTACAGCCGATTCATGACCAGCTTTTCCATCCCTTCCTTAGCGTTGTCAAATTCGACATCAGAGACATCTTTCCACACATCGCATATGGCCATTTTATTGGTAATGAAAGCGAGAAAATCACTGATGATTTTGACTTGCTCATGGACCATCCATTGCCTCTTTCCAAACTCTGTTAGGAATGAGCGAAGAAATTTGGCTACTGGGTCTGCAGCCCGGTGTCGCAACTGCTCAAGAAAACGGTGAAAATCAAACGGTTGATCCGGCTCTGGCTCCGGGAGAGGAGGCCCGGTACTATCGACCTGCTCGCTTTTCGAAGCAGATGGAGGTGATTTGGGTGGGACAGCAGGTGGAGAAAGCGACTGTCGATTTTGTCCAGAGAGAATGGAAGCTCGACGAGGTTGCCAAGGGCCGGCTTGTTGGTCCCTTGGGCTCTCTGTAGACACCATTGATTCGAGACTGGATTTTCGAGGAGGGAATGGCGCATGCGTAGCTAGCTCAAGTCGAGGAGACATAATTTCTTCTTGCCGCAAGCTTGTTGTTTCGTCCCCAAATTGGCCCATGATACTTTGTATCTCAGATTGGGAGTCCTCACTCTTCCTTCCTTCCCCTTCTTTATCTTTCCCTGAGTATTCATCCTTCTGTTGCAAGTCTTGAGGGACATCGGGGAGGTCTTTGTTTATGAGATTTGGCAACGGTGAATACGGTGCTTGGGGGTTTTAGGGGTAGGATCTATGTAGATCAGATCTTTTTCCGGTGGAGGAGGAGGTGTCATGTCTGTATTGGTGTGGAGTCGTAGGGCCGAGGTATCTGCCGAACGCTTGGACGAGAGTGACAGGCGCTCCATAGACTGTACTGGCGCCGTGGTCTGATGCTCGGAAAACGGCTCGGAAGTGGTTCCTTTTGAGAACTGTTCTGAGCTATCCTCATTGGCACTGTTGACAGGCTTGCTGCTTGCTTGCAATTGCCCTGAGCTATCCATAGCTCCATCTATGGTATTCGTACCACTTTCAACATCTTCCGGGGTGGTAGGGCATCGGCTTAAAGCCTCCGCTGACGGAATACTTTCCTTGCCCTCCAGTTTCCGAGCCCCAAGCTTACCCACCTCCTGTTCTGGCTTGATTTCTGGCGGCGCTGAGGAGGTGCTATCAGCTTCTAGTAGAGGCGGCATAGACTTTGAGCCCAACGAAAAAGGCGGATTGTGATCGAGGGATCAGGAACTGGACGCAAACATTCCGATGAGATGCGTCTCGAGTCGAGTAGCGCCTATGCAATTTTTCAAGATGTGACAAACAGGACACTTCCAGACGGATTCCGGGTTGAAGACGGCTGATCCATGTGGGGGAGCCGGGAGCAGTGACATAGCCTCCCCTGAAGGCGGAGGGGATGGTCACGCCTGCAGGGACAGTCACGGGGTATCGTTGGCCCGGTTCCGAAGCCCCAGATCGGCTTTAAGTAGGACCGAAGAGCTTGGCTTGGTAAAGCGGGGTTTATTCGGGCCGAATAGGTTTGCTTAGGTAATAGTGTTTTGATGTCACGTGACAGACCATTCTATCGCGTTCAACGACGGCCCAAACTCTTCAACTCCCAACCTCTTACAACGCTAGCTGCCCAGGCAGTAGACAATGTGTGGCATATTCTTCTCTTTAAGCAATAGGGACAGTGTTTACCCACAAGACGATACGCGACGCATTATCGAAGACAGAGGACCGGACAGCTACAGCACTCACTGTTCCAGCTTTGATGCCCGAAACATTTGCCCCGATGGACAGAAGAATAATGGCGATAAAAAATGGCTCACATTCATATCTTCTGTGCTCTCACTGAGAGGCAATCATTTAGAAGTACAGCCTCTTGTAGATGCTGCTAGCGGGTCGGTTCTTTGCTGGAATGGCGAAGCATGGAAGGTATCTGATGAGGTGGTCAGTGGGAACGATACACATAAGATCTTCGATCTATTCTTAGCATCTACGAGACCATCAAATGGACAATCACGCTTGGATACCCGCAGAGCCTCGCTTAATAAACTGATGAATGCCGTTAGCGATATTTTCGGGCCGTATGCATTTGTCTTTTATGATGCTGACGGATCGAGGATAATTTACGGCAGGGATTTCTTAGGGAGAAGATCACTGCTAAGCGGGTGGGATGATCAAGGGAACTTTAAGATATCCAGCGTCTGTGATGGAACCTCTTCCACTTTTTTCGAAGAAGTAAACACTGACGGAATCCATGTCATCGATCTCACGGCCTGTCCTAGAGATGGCGCTCTTCCTTTCAAGGTAGAAACGATTCCATGGGTGCATGGGCCTGCATCGTTAACAACTTTCATCGTGAGTCCACCTTTTAGATGGTTCGAACTGAAACTGACCCGGTGGCATAGAGCACTTCCATTCCATCGATGAATAAAGAGCTGCCGGCGGCAGATCACTTTCTTCCTTTACTTAGGAACTCGGCATCCGTACTGGGGCTGGAGAAATTTCTTCGTCGGTCACTTCAGCTCCGTATCCAAGACATATCCTACCCTCCTTCATCTCCACAAGGAGCCAAGGTAGCAGTCCTGTTCTCGGGCGGACTTGATTGTACCATTCTGGCTAGATTAGCGCATGACCTTCTCCCAAGAGAAGAGCCAATTGATTTACTAAATGTCGCGTTCGAGAATCCCAGAGTGGCAGCAGCAGCTAAATCCACTCACATGGAGGGCTCGAAAACGATATACGAAGAATGTCCAGACCGCCAAACTGGCCGGTCATCTTACTCGGAACTATGTCAGATCTGCCCTGGACGAACTTGGCACTTTGTCTGCATCAATATACCATACAAGCAGACAACGGAACACCGAGAGAAAATCCGACGTCTAATGCGCCCACATAACACAGAAATGGACCTATCTATAGCATGTGCGCTATATTTTGCCTCGCGTGGTATCGGTGAGATTGCAGATATCAACAATGGTGAAACAGGCTCAGTACCCTATAGAACCACAGCTAGAGTTCTCCTCTCCGGCCTCGGTGCAGACGAAGTTTTTGCCGGGTACCAAAGACACGCACTAGCTTTCACGCGTCAGGGGTTCCAGGGTCTCATAGATGAAATTGCTCTAGATGTTGGAAGGCTAGGGAAGAGAAATCTAGGCCGGGATGATCGTGTCATTTCTAACTGGGGCCGGGAAGCGCGGTATCCGTACCTTGACGAAGAATTCCTCGCCTGGGCTCTAAAGCGCCCGGTGTGGGAGAAGTGTGGCTTCGGCGCGCCTTCCGTTGGATGCACGCCTGGAAATGATGGCGATGATGGTGACACGCAGTCTCAAGAGCCTGATATTGAGCCGGGCAAAAAAGCCCTGCGCCTAGTGGCGTGGAATTTAGGCATGAAAAGTGTTGCACGTGAGAAAAAAGAGCTATTCAGTTTGGTTCTCGGACGGCAAAAATGGAAAGCGGTAGGAGCAAAGGAACGCATGTTCTTTCCTAGCTCTCTCTCTCTCCCTCTTCCCCCCCCCTCCCCCCCCCCCTCTTCAGCCTTGTTTCTCCTCCATATCTTTCACCCCAGAAGACCCTTACTGCTTGATAAGGGTAGTTTGCCCTCAGGAATGCAGAACTGGATAAGATCAATGAAAAAAATATGATTTATTTTATCCAAGTTCTTCATTCCTGAATCCTGAGGCCACACCATCCTTATCAAGCAGTAAGGGTCCTCTGGGCTGTGTTCACTATTCTGGTCTTTTGACCGTGTAGGTCAGCATGGCAAACTTCATTGAGATCTGAGTACCCATAATGAATTGCTGGCAGCAACGATGATGACAGAAAACAGATACTTCTGATAGCAGTCCACGGCCCTGTCTCGACCTATCATTCTCTTATCAGATCCCTTCCTTTCCTTGTACCCCACATGTTGTCCAACGATGTGTTGTGGGAGCTAGGAGAAGTGGATTGGGACAGAAGATAGAATTGAGCGGGCTAGCGACGCATCATGAAGGAGATATAAAGGCAAGTCTGAGTTGTGATGAGTGATACTCGCAGTATGATATGCCCCTACCTGCAGCTTTCATGTTTGGTTTTGCACCTATACTCGACAGGAGCACCGTTGAGACAAAGCATTACCTTACCCTCCACCTAAGATACTTGTGAAAACGTTACCAAAAAATTTTTGTATCTACAATTCTACTTTCGACGTTTTTAGAACGCCAAGTCCATAGAAACATATCGTTTTAGATCAAGGCTACAAGTACAAATGTTGAGTACCGTGTGGAATAACTTTAGAACATAGAGCTACCATGAAATCTATCGGCTCAGTGAACCTAGTATCGTTTCGTATCCTTACCGAGGAAGTTTTGAAGAGCCTATGTTCGCCTGCATGACTCTAGACGAGTCCACATATGAGTCCGAGAACTCTAAGGTAAAACTGATATACACCCTGCTGCTTTACGGAGTACGAGTCTAAGACGCTACTTTCTACAAGATGGCAGGTACTCAGAAGCTTCGGCTAACTGATAGAAGCAGATAAAGTTATTGGATATATTGGGTATAGAGGAAGGCAATCTGATAAGGCTACCAATAAAGCAAATCACTATTAAATTATTAAAGCACTCAGTATCAAGGGCACAATCAAAAAAAAGACATGTACTAGCTACAAAGCTCACCCCGGACTCTAAGATAAGAAAGCGGACACAATTTCACAAAGGCACACAACTCTCAGGAGCAAGAGCCAGTATGACCTCCGGTAGACTGCATGAGCAGTTTCCAGCCTTTCTTTCCGAGAACAGTAGAGAGAAATGCGATGATATCAAGGGCGAGCCACGCATTTTGGCGGGCAGACCACATCAATACAACGGAAAATTATACAAAGGAGTACATGAAAAAGATAATAAGAGAGGATAGCAGAGACAATTTCACACAAAACACGCGGCAACAATTGGGTATCAGGGAGTATTGGGGTATCATTTCATATCCACCTCGCAAATTTTTTTATTTGTGTAAATTCCCAGACACAACGCACCGAGAGACGATAAAAACGAGGAGTAAAGACACGAAAAACACTGACTAGTAGAAAGAAACTGACTTGGTGAAGGATACCTTCTTGGGGGATTTAGGCTGAGAGATTAAAAGAGTGGGGGATTTTTTGATTGGACTGTTGTTTCCAGTTTTTCATGGCATCATAATTGGCTGTCTTTCTTTCAGTTTGATTGTCCAGAGAGGCATGTTGAAGGAAAGGATTCATCTTTTCGAGCCGTTTGTGTCTTAGCATCGTGTGCAGAGGCCTCATGCAGCAGTAGCATCCAACGAGCCAGGACGAGACATGTAGCGCTGGTCCCACCACTTTTCGATCTCAATGATGCTCGTCCTGGCTTCCGCCCTTCAAGCAGCCGTTTGGACCGGCTGCACGACTGGTGCGGTAGCTGGTGCGGGCTTGATCTCCTCCTCAGTTCCGTTGACGGCAGGGACTATGGGAGTCTCCTCGGGCTTGACGATGGTCTCGGCAGCGGGAGCATCGCCTTCAGCTGGAGCGACAGCAGGCTCCTTCTCCTTCTTCACGGCCCGGCTTGGTTTGCGGAAGAGGCCACCAAGACGTGGGATTGATGGAGAGCGAGCCTTGGGCTGTTCACCCTCGACGATTTCACCATCAGTTGGCTCGGCCCTCTTCTCCTTTCGGGTACCAAAGTTACCGAAGAAGGAGGTACGTCTCTTTTCTTTGAGAGTGGGTCCGGTGGCCTCAGGAGTAGTGACGGCTTCCTCAGAAGCAGGAGCTTCCTCAGGGGTCTTGTCACCCTTTTCCTCAGGTTTGGCTTCCTTGTCCTGTATTTGAGTTAGAGATTATCGCCCACACAATGCTTCAAGCGACTAACCTCGTGCTTTTCCTTCTTCATGAAGTTGAAAAATCCCTTGGAAGAGGATGGAGAGGTGACTGGCTCCTCTGGGGTTTCCTTGGGGGCTTCGGTGCTGGCTTCAGGCTGAGCAACAGTCTCTGCTTCGATTGGCTCGGAAGGATTCACAGGATCGGCAAGTTGTGGAGCGGTGCTGGAAACAACAGGGGTGGCCTCTGCTGGCTTGGCAGGTGTTTCCTTCTCGACCTTGTGTGGGTTGGTGACCTTCTGCAAGAAAGTTCCAAACATAGAGTTGCGCTTCTTGGGCTCTGGTCTCTTGGCCTCCTCGGACTTAACTTCGGTTGCTGGTGCTGCAGGGGCTTGCCGGTAATGTCAGTTTACATCTTTGACCAGAAGGAGCGTGGTCCTCTTACCTTCAGTGGATGCAGCAGGCACCTCAGGCTCAGTGGTGGCTGGAACAGCGGCAGCAACAACAGGAGCAACAGGCTCTTCAACAGGCGCCTCTGGCTCGGATTTCTTGACCTCCTCGCCTTCAGGCTTGTCCTCTGGCTTGGTTTCTTCCTTCTTGACCTCCTCGTCCCTCTTGCCAAGAATAGTGCCAAAAATGCTTGCGCGCTTGCGGGATTGAGAGCGGCTCTTAGATTTGGTTTCCTCACCCTCGGCCTTCTTCATCATGTCCCTTGCCTTGGCTTCCATGCTCTTCTTAGGAGAGCTCGAAACTGCAGCAGCTCCAACGGCGGGTTTGGCTAGGCGATGTCAGTGATGATGATCGAAACAAAAATATCGATTATCGAGACATTACATACTCAGTTTCTCGAGCTCAGCCTTGTAGCCCTCAGAGCCGACAATAGTTTCCTTCTCGAGTTTGGCAGCGGCACGCTTGGCTTCAAGAGCTGCTAGCCAGCTGTCACGCTCGGTAGCGGAGCTGGCCTGGAATCCATGCTTGTGGCCGTTCCACTTGAAGGAGAATTCATTCGCACCTTCCTTGACGACATCTGAGACTTCGGCCTATCGTATTGTTAGAAACGCCTGACATGATGTAAAGCAGTTAAGAATGTCACCACGCACCAAGTTGATGATTCCGGTTGGATGAGTTTTGTCCTCAGCACGCTTGGCGATAAAGAGAAGGCCTTTTCCGGTCTGGCTGGCCCAGGCAGCGAGTGGGTGAGCGATGCTCAATTTTTCATTTTGAAAGAAGTGGGTGAGATTGTCGACCTCGACGGGCTCCTCGCTGAACCAAAAGTATCGCTTGGAGAATCGGAGGCTCCTACCAAATAGACGTGCGGTTAGCTCGTGGTCTTGAGTGCGCGCTATGCTGTGGGAGCCAGTTCAACTTACTTTACCAATCCAGGTGCCTTGTGGCCAAGCACGCCATCAGACGCAGGGGTCACCTCAGCCTTGGGCTCCTCCTTAGCTGCTTCTTCTGGTTGAGCAACATCCTTGGGAGCTTCAGTGACCGGGACCTCAGCTGGAGCAGGTGTCTCGGTGACAGCAGGCTCGACCACCGCAGGAACTGGCTCGGTCGCAACAGGAGCAACCTCGGCCGGCTTCTGGACTTCCGACATGATGATTAAAGTATGTGATAGATGTATATAATTAAGCAGAGGTGTGCCAGAGCGCCTTGAAGGTTGGCGGCAGGTGGTTAAGTATTAAAAAGATTTTGGAAAAAAATAGTGGTTAAAGTGCAAATATGGGGTATCGTGGGTATCTCAAAGCAAAATGAAGTTTAGAAGTAAACAAATGCAAGCGAGCTCCACAACAAGCAGCAAAGCACACCGGGGTATCACTGAGGACTGCAGAAGGGAAAACTGGCGGGAAGCGAAGAGAATGGGAGAAGGAAGAAGAGAGAGAGAGGGAGAAGGAGAAGGAGAAGAAGAGAAGGAGGAAGAAAAGCGTCTGGGGCCACAAGAAGAATAATAAATCCCAAGCCAGCCAAGGGGGTCGTAAGGGAGCGTAAGGGAGCGTAAGGGAGGGGGTGTGGCTGGACAGCAGCTGATCCGCTAGTCGCTTCTGGGCGGTTTATGATACGCGCGCCGCCAATCAGCGCGGGTCTGTGGCCGGCAAGTGGGGACATGCGTTACGAGACCAATACCGTTGTGACGGGAATTTTACAGAGGGAGCTGCCAGACGACAAGGAGGAACGCGGGAGAAGAAGAGACAGCTACTACGCGCACTGCTGCAGCTCGGGCTGGGTATCGTCGACGGCGTGTTCTGACTGCCATCATCAGCCTGTGGTCTGCGCTTGTCGAATCACGGCTGGCAGCGGACATTCTGTGCTCTGATAGGCCCGGCCAGGTTTGTCTCACCCTCCCGCCTCAACGAAAGAATAGGAGAAGGAGGAGGAAAAAAAATTAGAAAAAGCAATAAGAAACACTGTAAGATACATGGCCGGAAGCTCCTTTGGCTGTATTCTATTACGGATCATACGATACGATAGCTCCCTGCCGAGAAATCCGCAACGTGAGTCTTGATCTCATGTCTTGATTTTGCGAGATGATAAGCTCCTCAAGTCACCGAGTCTGACTCGCATAACAGATGGCGTGTCTCTCTGTTACTCGCTTCCTGTCCAACTGTGACATAAGTATGATTCAATACACTGCGAAGGCGATCAGGTTTGGCCTGCTGCGAGTTCTGCAGGGCTTCCCGAGCTCAAGGGGCGGGCGCAAGGTCCCAAATAATCCTCCCAGGGTGCTTGCTCTTGTTTTTTTTTAAGGGGAGGTAGGGGTGAGGTATCCCGGCCCCAGTCTGCAGGGCTCCATACGGTTCACCGTTCACGAAAACTAGACATGATTGTGGAATAGTGCCCCCCACTAACGATCGACCGGCGTCGCAACTTCGCTGGAGACCTCGAGCTTCTTTGACTCCACCCAATCAGACATCTCGGGCCTCATTTCCACAGATACGAAAGAAAACCACAACGCCTCCCCACAGAGATATTATCTGGATGGATTTTCAGAAACGCCGCAGGATGAAGGAAGTCTGTCCTCGCCGCATGCCGTCTGCGGTCTTTGCTTTTCGAGGTCCGTGGATAGCGGTAAAGTCTCGTTCGTCTTCCCGAGGGTCAAGACTTCCAAGGGCAGAAAACGCTTGGAATATGCTTTGGCGACTCAAACTATCCCTTGACTTTCGTTGTTCACAGAACTGATCGCATGACCGCCTTCCCAGTCTCCTATGACACATTCGCCTTCAGCCGTGCTATCCGTGGCAACTCTCGGTTTTTCAGTCTCCAAAAAAATGCCGTTTCATTTCAGGAGTACGGAGCACGCCGTCCGAGGATATCATGATCGTTTCTTCGATCTGTTATGTAAAATTATTGACTTCTCAAGTGCTCAGCTTCTGGTCCTTCGATGAAATGAAGGCGCCACACGCAGTTCCACTCGATGCTGACTCAGAGCATCCGTCACGTGCTAAACGGCCTCTATTCTGCGTCTGCTATTGGTCAATTTGAGGAGCCCCAAAATGGACTAGCTCAACACGGACTAGCGCCTCAACTATAAGGTCTTGGCGCACTCGGATCCGCGGATCACCTGACCCCCCTTTTGGCCAGCAAAAAGGATGGCACCACCGACGATCAGCATTGAATTCATCGATCATCCAGTCTTCTCTGACTCTTCCAACAGTCATAGAATCCCGCAGGACCTGTTAATCCTCGATTCTAATCCGAATACCAGACTTCCATCCGACTGCCTATCGCTCGCCTTCAACCACCGACCAGCCATGTGGTAGAAAGAAGCTTCGTCACACATCCCACGCCCCCCTGTCCCAAAGAGTGGAGACCTCCTTCAGCAGCTTCCCAGGCGGGCCCTTCGCCAACTAGTACTTGCTCAAGGCTCAAAATGATACGGAGTTCTAATAAGCTATATTCCCCACCGCGCGAAAATTTTTTTCTGGAAAGCTCCATAATCCAGGAGAGCTGTCACTCCTGAGAGAGGGGTTACAGTACTTCGGCCAGGAGCGCATGACCGACTAAGGAGAGTTTCTCAGACAGATTATAGGGCTTGATACCTGTTCCTTCGGAGTTCACGCATTTCCATTACTCTAGCTTTTCCCACCTCATCAAAGCAGAGAATGTATCGAGTCACAAGGAAAACCATATTGTGGACCTGAATCCATATGCTACCCTCCGAGCACCGAACCTGGATGTCTTCGTGACCCCTCGTGCCCATATCTCCCAACAAAGTCCTGGGCCATTGCCTGGCAATGCGCATCTAAGGATCCGCAGGATTCCTTGATGATTCTGGGCGAACCTCCCATAATTGGCAGATCTCCATACTCCGTACTCCAACAAAAGTACCTTGGCTTCTTGGACTTTCACGCACCTGATTTCGGAGTACGGAAGTTTCCGTACTCTATGTATACGGTATACCCGATTCAGTGATAGACTTGGCTGTCAACCTGTCACCCGTGGGCCGTCAGCATCCCATAGAACTCTCCGTTGTGTGTTGCACAGAAAACCATGGGTGTGCCGAACCCCTCATTTGTGACTGGACGCGTAGGCATCGATCACGATACTCTTGTGTCACTAACAGAATGGCACAATATATAAAATTTCCTCGATTGGCCTATCAATGGAGGCAGGCTCTCGTGGCACAGTTTTCTGACGAGTGATGAATCTACGAAATCTGATAGTTACCCATAAACATAATTGGAAAAGTGTTTCATCATGAACGAATTTATTATTATCAACATTACAAAATCACCTTCCAATGAGTACAACACACATGACACGGTACGCTTCAATATGCCGGCCCACTTCTAACGCATTATTCATCACAATTCGTGAATTCGACTGATCCAAAAGCTTCTTCACACATATCTCTTTCGCAAAATACCAAAATCATATCAATAGTTCCTCACCGTGTAGCCGTAAGCACATACCTACATCGTTCAAATTAGCGTCCGCACAGTCACAGATGATAAATAAGTCCTTGGGCAAGGATATCAAACAGAGCACTTACGATGTAATTCTTTCCATCCTCTCTGCCGTCAACCCCAAACATACTCTCATCAACTCCAGCGCAACCCCTCCATCCTTCTCCTTCAGCTTTCTCCACCCATCCTCGCCCATCATCCACACCACGCATTCCGTCTCTGCTCTCACAGTGGCCGTGCGTTGCGTGCCGCTGAAGAACGGCAACTCCCCACATGGCCGTCCCGCAACAATCAGCTCAAAGTAATGACCTTGCGGCGTGTCGTACTCTGCTCGTAACATTCCAGATTCAAGGAGGTAGAAGTGCTTTGCGGATTCAGCTGAGCGGTAAAGAATGCTGGAAGCCGAGTATTCAGCGCGCGTGAAGTATGCGGCAGCCGGAGCCCAGAAGTCTTCACTTTGGTTGGTTAAACCTTGGAAAGTATGCATGAGAAGTGGAAGAGGAGCGGCATGAGACTTCGCAGTAGCGGCGGTGGTGTTGCTAGATGATTTGGCAGCTGATGCCGAAGTGGAGCAGTGTTCTTGTCGAAGAGTGAAAGAGGCGAGTTGATTGAGGTAGAAGCGTCGAGGAGAGCTGATGGGCAAATCTTGGATCTGGGGTTTGATTGCTGTGTCATGGTCAGACGATATCATATTGCCAATCCATTGAGAAACGCTGCAACTAGGTGAATGCTTACGTTTGCATTGGGAACCCTCCGTTTTGGTGCCCATCATCGCATCCTTGCGGTCATGCAGGGTTTGCAAAAGCTCATTCTCGCAAAATTCGAGAGACGAGTTGAGATTTTCAAAGACGCGGACTTCATTCTCCTGGACCAGCAATCCAACATTGCGCAAGCTTCGTCCCACTTCGCCAGATATATCGATACCGCATATGATCATATGCACGCCTCGTGCTCGCAGCATGCGGTTGAGCCTTGTGAATGCTTCAGCGGCCGAGAAATCTAGCCCTTTCACGTGTAGAAAGTCCAAGATCAGAAACCGGATCGGCTGAGTCGTGAACACTTCTCCTTCGATAAGCCAGCGAACCTGCTTCTCAACTCGCACAATACTTCCGAAAAAGAGGAACCCGGACAATTTGATAACAAAGGTTTGGCGACCTGCTTCCTTGAGGAACTTGACATGTAAGGGGTTGCGCCGCACGGTTGAAACTGCAACTTGCCCCGTATATGTGCCTGTGATTGGTGATTTTTGAGATGCCTGAACGACGAAGCTCAGACAGGCTAAAAATATCCCGACCATGACACCAGTGACGAAGTCCCAAGCTCCCATAGTGATGACAATAACAAGTATCTGATTTTGATTATCAGCTTGCCCAAGCGGTAGCATTTGTAAGACCAACTTACTGTGATATACTCTAATCTATGCAGTCTACCCCAGGTATCCACCAAAGCTTCTGCCAGTAGCTCTATACCAAGCATGTAGATCAGTCCTCCAACAACACACACGGGTATAAAACCAATGATCTTGGGTCCAGCCAGGAGAATTCCAAATGTGCCAGCAGCAAGCATTACACCGGCCAGCCTGTTGCCGCCACTAGCTATAAACAGAAGGCTATTGGTGTACACAAGGTAATTCTATACAAAATTAGCTTATAAACAGAATTTCGGTCTGGAGCGACGAACCTGTACGCTTCCAGCAAACCCAGAGACAGCATTAGAGATTCCATGCGCTATCAGCTCACGATCAACATTGAGATTGTCTTCAGCTGTTGAGATACCGAGGGCGGGAACATTAATTGGTACGTGCAGAATTCCGAAAAAGGTCAGCGCAAACATGGCCGGGACAGCATCTGCAAGTGCAGACCAATCGACGGCGGAAAAATCTAGATATGTCAGCCACGTACAGAGTCCCTATCTGTAGCATATACGTACTGTAAAGGGTATAAAAATGATACCAGGGGTTATTTGATGCAGGAGCTTCAAACACCCATCCTTTAGAACGCAGGGTATCTATTGGTATTCCAAGGGCGAGTACCACAACGTAAAACAAAGCAGCTACAGACAGGAAGTATCCTGCTAGTAGAAAGGTCGATTTGACAAACCGTTTAAGAACAATTAAACCAATAGCAATGACAAGCGGAGTCGTCCATAGGAAAAGGGTATCGAGATGAAACAATCGCTGCAGCAGATCCAAGTTATAATGAATATTACCCGACAATCGAGCAGAAACCTCGACACCGGTAGCAATCAAAAACCAACCAACTCCACCAATGCAACCGATTAGAATATGTCGAGGGAAAAACCCGATGAAGGACCCAAGACCAGTGGCACCCATTAGGAAGAAGACGCTTCCGGTAAGAATAGAACTGAGCGCATATGCTAAGATTGTTGTTGCGAGAACCGATTCCACGTTATCCTCTCCTACTTTGGCAAGAATCATAAGCGCCATTTTGTGGAAAAAGGGCACGACTTCGATCATTTCAGAGCCAATGCCGCCCTTGAACACGGAACCGCCAAGGGAAATGACGAGCTGAGAAATGATAGTGCTGACATAGAACATCGATATACCGTCGGCTCCTAAGTTGGCAAAGAATGGTTCTCCGATTGGGAAGAGGATCATTCCGTAGGAAAGGGCATCGAGGATGTTTAACAGTAACCCTAGGAGAACTGATGGGAGGACGCTGGCAGGGTATACGATGCCCTTTTCAACGATTGATTTTCGACTCCATTTTCGAGGATTGAAGAGAGCTCTCCAGTCGAACGGCAACTTTAAGGAAGGATACGTGGTATCCCATGGCGGTGTGCTAGCCGGAAGTAGATCTGGCGGATTCTCTATATCTGCCGGTGCAACATAGCTGGATGCGCCTTTGCTTGATCTAGATATTTGTCGAACTAGAGGTGTATTCTCCGTAGGGTCCTCCTCTATTTCCGGTTGTGGGCGGTTTTCTCTTGAGAAACTGAACCGAGGCCTGGAGTTAGAGCCTTTTCTAGATTGATTGGATCCTCTGCGCTGCTGCTGCTGCTCGTTTGTAGGGGCTCTTAGTAAGGCCGTAAGTGCAGAGCCACCCGAGTGAGCAGAGCCTGTTCTCGGTTCAGATTCCCCATCTTCCTCAATTATTACTTCGGGAGCAATCAGTTGACTGTCTGTTCGTGCTCGAAAAGAGCCCATGCCCCCCTGCGACGAGGAGACAAGAGACCCGACGCTATGAATCGACTCTCCATCGGAGAAAACTTTTGATTCTAATTCAGCTGTTTGTTCGCGCACACCCCGAAACGAGTATTGACCGTCCTCTGCGTTATATCCAAAAAGATCACCGGTAAGCTTCCTGTCCATTGTAAGGAGCACCTTGAGATCCACTTACCTAACGGTCCATCGAATGCGCGATGGAAAAAGGACCTAGCAGGCGTTCTCTCGCTAACAGACAGTCTGCGCGGGCCAAAGGATCTTTGACTGCCGGCATCGGAGCCTCTGTGAGCACGAGGAAGCGTTTCATTTGACTCACTGCGATCACCACTGTCGCGTGTATAGGCTCGTCGTCTATGTGGTTGCCCACTGCCAGAGCTTTCACCGGTGTCATTGCCGGCGCCTGGTACCAATAATCCTCCTTGATCCATTTTCTGATCAGCTGTCGCGTTTATCACGCGTTCTGCAGTGCGAGGGATGGATATGTCTCATGTCTGAGCAAAGGTTGAACATGGGAGTCGGATAGGGTGCATTGCCTCACAAGACAATCAGTTTGTGAGACAACAAGACAAGCAGAAAGGGAAGAGGATTCTCTATCTCTCTGCCTATCTTTTTGCACTTCGTCTTTGCAGAGTGGAGATAAGGAATCCAACAAGCACAAGCGAAATAAAGCCGAACCGAGAGGGGCTTCCTAGGTTCACAATGACGTAGAGCCACTGACCACCAAGAATATAAAAGCAATATCAGCGGCACTTCCACGCCAAATGACCACTGCTTGTCTCGTATTTCTCTTCTCTTCCTGGTCTCTGCATTTTGATCCCTGAACAGCGCTCCTCACGAGCCCAATTTGGCCCGTTGGCTCGGGTGCCAGGGAGGCCCTGGTGGCAAGCTTACGCCGCTAACCGCAGTCTGGGCCCGCCGTCGGCTCCTAGGATATTAGCTGTTCTCCGCACCGCGCCAGGATTCTTGAACATTCTGTTCCGCGTGAGCTGCGAACGGGTGGCAGAAGGATTGTTTGAGTTGGGATCGTCGTGAAATGGTCTTGGTTGGAGAGCGAACTGATAAGACTGATCGTTGAGCCAACCTAAAACTCCTGACAGTGTTTTCGAGAATTTCTGAGCAAAATAACGGGTGTGGTACAGTCCCTTTCATTTTTCTTCCTGGGAGAATAGAGGTCAAGCGATGCATAACCCTGCGCCGGATGGCATGCCTTGTATGGACGTGACATGCTGAAGATTCGAGGTTGGGTCAGACTGAAAAAGCAACGACGTAGTTAACTAACCACAGCACATACCTACGTATGTAAATACGTACTACCTGACTCGCCTAGCAACGAATACTACTCCGTACATAATGAAAAGATCGATCAAAAAAATATGAAACACTCAAGATTTGTAATGATTTGGAAGAATTCTGCTAAAAGGCAGTATTCCATGCATGCTCAAGAAGCTTTACAGCCGTCCCGCCCATGGTTTTATACACTTGTGTGTCTTGAACCATTTGACTTGGTTATGACAGGAGACATTGCTAGACTGTGCACTTTGGGGCTCTATCGAATTTGGAAAATAAGAAAGAAAAAGACTCGTCTTGCCACTGACATGTGGGAATGAATGGCCTAGTATTCGTGGTATCATTGCTTTTTAAGTCATAAAGCCTCCTAATACTCTGAAAGGAGGTCCAAGAAGGATTGTCCCTGCATGCAGCCCTTGATATATCGACCTCTTTGTCGCTCTACGCCTGAAGGTCGAACAATGGTCTACATATTCTTCCTCCGAAGATGCAAGCCTCTAGATCCTTTGTCGCGCAGGTCTTGCTTCGAAGTTGAAGCAGTGATCTGCGTTTATCAAAAATTCTTGCGCGTTGCAGCAGAAGGTTTGTTCCGTGGCCCGCGAGTCCCAGCAGCTCTACTGATTTTGTGCCAGATCGGTTGGTCGGCTCGAGTTAAGTGCCGATTGTGGTGTGAGTAGTTTGCAGACTCTTTCCACATAGTCCAATATTCGGCTTCTCAAGATTTGAGGCCCTTTCAGCTCAGTCGCTGCAGATAACCCTGTGCGATCAATTTCTCAACATCCGCAAGTCGCACATAGAATTGACTATGTTTCGTTAGATTTATAGACCTAATAACCCCACAAAATTAGCAACTGGCAAGGTAGAATGAATATAAATCCTAGACCAGGCATGCTAGTTTCCCCAAACTCACCCGTATTCCGTCTGCACTTCTCCCGCATCCTTCAACACCCTCACATCCACATACAGCTCCCTCGGCGGCTCCAAAGACCCCGTCAAATCTATATCCGTCCATTGGCCTTTATACCCTAGTAGCATCTCGCCATAGCCACGTAAATACTCCTCCTCCTCTGCACTCAACACACCCACCGTGCCTGCAGCAGCAGAATTTTTTGAGCTCGCTCCACTATCTATTTCCTCCCTTTCCAATTGGTATTCCACAACTCCAATTCCGCGCCAACAAAGCTCTTCTACGCGCTCGGCGCGCACGCGATGATAGGCTAACAGACACCGCTTATTCCGGCGCATGCACAAGTGATTGACGAGCAGCGCGCAAGCAGTAGCCGGATCGGCAGACGGGTCAAATGTAGCTGCTGGAGTGGCATTGGGATTAGCGCTAGAGCTGGTGTCGTAGGGCGCGAGAAGTCCGGTGACGTTGGCGTTGAGGTCGTGGACTTCGCGAATGAGGGAGTGGATGAGGTCGATATGTGGTGGCGGGAGGGCGGGGAGGGATTGGATACGTTTCGCGTGTTGGACCTGGTTGGATCGATTGTTAGGAGCAGTGAAGAGTGAGGGAGACACGAAGTACGGACTAGTTTGTTGCCCAAGTCGCCGTACATGGTCGCGGTGGTGATGGGGTGTTTACTGTGAGACACGGTAGCTGTCGTGAATTTAGACCATGTTATCAAAGATCATAAGAGATATAAAGGGAGAATAGAGGTAAGCATCATGATACCACTTTCATGCTGTTCATATATTGTACAAAGGACGTCAATAACCGATCCTGAAAAGGAACCCTCGTGGCATCGCGTGCCATCGAAGGGAAACAAGGTTCAAGTTACGCATAAATTTAATTTTCGGCTGCGGCTGAGCCAACCTCTTGGGAAAAGGAGAAGCTGGAAGTTCACCATCAACATCCACATCTCCATCTTAACGATAGATTATCCTTCAGATTTTTTATTTCTTACAGGGAAAAAGATGAGAAATGATTAAAATATCCAGAGAAATCTCATTACTATCTATCAACTCTCAATACACGAAATTCAAAAAGGTCAATATCCTAAGAAACTCCTGGAGGTCCTCCCAAAGAAAAAGTGTTTGAATCGAAGAAAAGACATCGAAATATTTCAAACAGCCACCCAGAATCCCATCGAATCGACGGGATATGAAATGAAATGGGACGGAGCTGGATTGATTTTCTTATTCCAATTTGGGTTCACTCAGAAAGGGACAGCAAAAGGAAATGAGAAAGAAAACAGGAGACAGAAGAGAGATACAATATTGAACCTTCCTGAGAAACGCCAAGGGAAGCCACGATTATTTCCTCGAGTCACAGAGTGACCCTTCATTCCATCCAAGTTTCATAAGAGCTCCGAAGGTGACAAAAAGAGATAGAGCCGAGAAAGGATGAGGAAACGGCTGTCGATAGGATAATGAACCCAAGTGGTATCCGCCGACGCCAATGAAGAAAGAGAGGAGCACCCCAAGACCTGTTGCGCCTGCCTAATATTACCCATGGCCAACCACAACACCTGTTGTTCGCCTGAAGGAGGGAGGGAGTTGTGAGCGATACCTGGGCGCCAGAAACCAAGAGAAGCCAAAAGAGTACGCCAAAGACCCAAAAGTCGAAACAGCCTGGACCAGGGGATAAAAAGGCAGGAGAGACTATGTCGAACTCAGTAGTTGTGAGGATGAGTCAACCACTGATCGAACTCCTGACCATACTCCTGCTTCACGTTGTTTTCATTGGCCTGGTTCTCGCCCCAGACATCGCCTCTGTTGTTCTCCATCATGGGTGTTCCAGGGTGGAAAATGGCTGGCTGCTGACCCTGAGGCTGGGTAGTTGGCAGCGGCTGTGCCTGCTGTGGCGGCGGCATGCTGGTGTGCACGTACTGCTGGCTGGCTGGTTGATGGACCTGCCAGAGCTCAAGGCCGACTGCAGCGGATTGGGGCTGGTGGTGATGCTGCTGCAGGAGTTGTGGGTCAACTTGTCCTCCGTTGGGCTCTTCAACGGTTCGGGGTGAGAGCTGCTGTTGCTGTGGTGGAGGGAGAAGGCCTGGGAGGGTAGGAGCTCCATGTGGCTCATAGGAGGAGCTACCAGGAATGCCCATCTTCTTGTAAGTCACATCCTCGATGCCGGGTCCCAACATGCTCTGGTGGATCGAGGGCTGGTAGTAGTGGCTTTGCTCTGGGGGCGAAAGCATGCCTGGAAGTGGGCGGCCAGGGTTGATCATCTCCCAGGAAGATCGGTTGACATCCTGGTGATGCATGTAGAGCTCACCGCCTGGATGGTCAAAGGGAGTCGAGTTACGGCTTTCGAAGCTGCTATCCTTGTCGAAAGGGGTGTTGTTGCGGCTGCCGAAGCCTTCATCACCTTCACGGCCGGGCCACTGTCTCAAGGGACGAGTGCAAAGAGGAAGGTCGAAGGCAGCGTCCTCGAGATCACTGCGCTCTTCTTCCTTGGTAACCACCAACTTCTTCTTTGGCGTATTCTGGTTCTTGTTTGGGGCGAACTTGTAATCGGGGTGGGCCTTTTGATGGTTGTCCCTTTCCGTCGAAGCGTATCGCTCATACAAGTCACGGATTTCTTTGGGCTCAAGTGGCCAGCTCTGACCAGATGCTCGAGAAACAACTTGGTGATTGTTCTGCGCACACCACTCCTTAGTGCGCTCCGCATATGCCGATCGGTAGAGCATGAACGAGTTCATTGGCCTCGCAATCTTGCCATTCTTGGCGATGACCTCCCTTCTGCGGACATCGATGGATCGATTGACCCAGGCCTCCATGTCACGGATGGGGATGTGCAGCATATTCTTGGTGAGCTCACTCAAAGGCGCGGTGATGAGTGGGCCACACTTGTCTGGTCGGGAAGCTCTTGCGCGTCTTCTGACCCTCACGTTTCTCTGAACTCGGCCCCTGTCGGTCTCTGGGAGCCGAGGCAATCTGGGCGAACCCTTGAGCCCCATAGAGCTACCGCTTCTTGATCTCCTCATCTCAGCGGCAGTTGGGAGGTGATGGTTATGGCTCGCATACTGTGATGCTCGCGCATATGGCTGGTGATAAGACAATTAGCAACCTATCGACGACATTCTCAGGACCTTTAACCTACAAGATGGGTCACAGTAGTGACCGGTTGGTACTCAGGCACTGTGCCCAGTGGTCCTGGCTGCGGATATCCGGTCTAAGATCCGCAATTAGTTAAAGATACATCCAACTGGGCGACCACGCCAGTGACTTACCATCGGTGCATCAGCATGCTGGTTGTTATCGACGTCGATCCTTGGATATGTATACTCCTGCCTTGGGTACATGTTTGCGAAAGGCTGCTGCTGCTGCTGCTGCTGGTTGTTGTTGTTCCGAATGAATGGAGGCTGGGCACTGTTATTCTGAGAAGGGTTCTGAAAGGGACTTTTTGATGGGTCACTGTCTGCAGTTTGAGGAGGCGAAGGTGGGCGCTGATTGCTCATTATTTTTTTCAAAGAGGATTTGAAAAAACAAGAGGCCTTGTGTTAGTTCCTTGGTCTCAGAGATGGAAAGACCTTGGATGTTATATCTTTCTCAGGGACGGGACTCTCAGGCAGGATTTTGAAAAGAGGGATGCTTGATAGCAGGTGATTCACAAAATGAATGTGTTTCAAAGGTGAATGGCCAGGAGAAATTCTGTCAAGATTCGGGAAAAGTTCCGCTTCTAGCGCTTGATGCAGTCGTCAATGAGAAAAGCCTTTTCAGACACTTCGCAGTGAAGTTTGCAGTGATATGTCGGATGAATTCCTTCTAGAAGGATACGAAATGGTCAGTTCAATGAATCGTCAAGACATTTGAAACAAGGGGCAAGGGTATTGAATGCATTGACAGTGATGCTAGACGTACCTTATTGAGAGCGTTCTATAGCCCCTTACTCGTGGTATTTGCCGAATGGTCAATGAACTTCCACGTGGAACAGTGTGTCTAGGCCGGTCTCGAGAATGAAGAAGGGCTGTCTGAGCTTCACTGGCTTTATCTTTTCGATGCGATTGATGTCGGTTTCTTTCTTCCAAACGTGGCCTGCTTGCAGTTGCTGAACAAGGGGTCTACCACACGAAACGAAGTCGCTTTGGCAGAAGGGAAAAGGTTGAAAGTAAGATCGCACTGGGGAGTTGCGACGACGCTTTTTATTGCTGACAGAAGAAGAGGGAGTAGTGAAAGTCTGAAGACAGCAAGCGGAAGAAAACGGTGCGAAATTGGCCGAGAATGGGGTCAGGGAAAGACTGGTCCGCGAGCGATATTTCTCGGGAACAAGATAAACAAGCTTGAAACAGGAGCTAGCTCGAATGGTACAACGTGTTTCTAGAGCGAAAACAGATTGCAATTGTCCAGAAAAGAGGCGGACAGAGAGAGCTGCTTCTGATAGATGCAAAGAGCGGCGGCCCGGATTAGACCAGAGACATGCAGGACGCAGGTGTCCGAATTGTCAAGTGATACTTCTTTCTTTGGAGACGCTAGCAGGAGGGTCATCAGCAAACCATCTGGACAGGCTCAAAGGGAATGAAGGGCCTTGTTTTTCTGCCTGTTTCTCCCTCGAAGAAGGAAGAAGTGGCGATACGTGAGCCTGAGAAGTCTTCTCACGCAAACCTACCCCGGCGGCTCCAGCACCAGCGGTGGAACAGCTCGTGGAGGTGGAGAGAGGCAGGTATGTGAAAGCGGATCAAGGGGCACAGGGTTCTTTGTGTATATGAGGAACAGCTTTGTACTCACCAAAATGGAGAGACGACACTCGGTGGCCGTATGTATGTCTGCCTTTGAAAGCGGACGCTGTTCTTCAAGAGATAAGGTTTGGTGTTCTCTTCTTGCGGGACTGAGTGCTTTGTCTCGGAGACGGACGCTTGCGGTGTTTAAAGAAAGGTCTTTGCTTTGCGAGTTAGTGCCTTTGTATTGGGAGAAAGCAACAAGCTGCAATACTAGGACAGGGCAGGGCAGGGCAGAGAAGATGGCGCAGGTCTGCTAAGATGACAGGATACGAGAGAGCAAGAGAGCCTGGAGAGAAACACGCGAATTGATGCCAGTGGAGAGGAGAGAGAAGACTGGAGTGGTGAAGAAGAAGAATTGAGACGGAGGAAGCGGGCAGATGGAGGTGGTATAAGTATGGAGATTTGGGGGCTGCCGGTAAGTGCAAGTCAAAACAGGAAGTCCACCCAATCTGGACTAAAGCGACTTCACCTGCTTCTCGATCGGCAGGTCGACGGGGGCACAAGACGGGCATAAAAATGGGTCACCGATCCTGGACATGCTCGACCAGGTCTTGGGTTAATTAACGGTATATCTCATATTTTTTTTTTGCCTTTTCAATATTTTCTTATGCTTCGGGTCCTTTTTTCTTTTCTCTATTTTTCTTTTCTTATTTGGTTCGGCTTCCCCTTTTCGCTTGGAATTGTGGTCACGGCAGGGTAATACAAGCAGCAATGCAGGATGCAGCAGATGCAGCAGCACCAGCGGTATCATCCAGCAGCCAGCAATCCGGCAAAGAAGTGGGGAAGGGGGCAGCACGCAGCACGCCCGCCAAACCGCAAAATGCAGCCAGCAAGCAACGATGTTAACGCCAAAGCTAGAATTCTGGTTGGCCGGAGACAGGAGTGCGTGTGTATAGCAGAGGGAGAATTGGGAGAGGCGGCGGCAGCGGATGGGACCTGACAAGGGAATACAGACTCGGTACGGGGTACAGAGAGAGGAAACGAACAGACCAGGGTAAAAGAGAAACAAGCTGCGAGAGGCTTGGAAAGACGGCGAGAGAGAAAAAGAGTGGATTCGGGTGTGGATCGACGGGCTGCAGCAGGTCGACCGGATTGACTTACATTAGTTTCTGTTTGACGCGGCCCACTCTCAGCACCGTTCTCGCAGTCAGGATGATGAGACTGGAGGTCTGGAGGTCTGTGAGAGGAAGATAGTCGGATGGCATACAGAAAAGAGTATTCGATTTGGATATTTTGAAATGAAGAAAGTGAGGTTTTTGGGAGGTTGGTTGTTGTGTGAAGGAAGAAGAAATTGTAGACGCACGGAGACAGCGGCTGGGAAGAGAAGTGTTCTGATAGAGACTAACGACTCAGCGATGGAGTTCAGGCTAGAGAGAGATCAGGGATGATGATTGCTGTTGTTACTGCGGCGGCAGATAGTGCACACGTATTCTGTAGTTCAATCTTATATTGATGAATAGAAGTTATACATCCACACCAACATGGCAGATATCAGGTCCTTTCTGATCAGGATTGCTGGCGCTTTTTTATATTCCATCTTGCTGCTCTCTTCTGGCTACAATTCGCCTCGTGGCTCTCCCTCTTCTCGCTGCGATATGACAATTCTTGGGATATTTGCTTTACCAGCAGTGTGTCAACTTCGCAACTCTCTTGTCCATGTCGTCTTCTAGCTCCATGGCGAGAGGGAGAGACTAACTAGGGTCGATGGATCAAGGGTGGAAACGACCCTTAACTCAAGACTTCTGCGCTAGGAGACGGGGAGCTCTGGTTTAGACTGCCAACTAAGTGGAGTTGAAACTTGAGCCGAGCTCTATTTTTGCGATCTTTTTTTTAAGAAACGTGAAAACCACCCGAAGTACCATGCGTGGGTGATTTTTTATTTCCCTCTCCCATATTTTGGCTCTTTTGCCGCTTGTTTCATTGGACTGACGAGGTACTTCTGGATATATTAATTACCGCTTAACGAGGAAGAAAAAAATATTCACATTCGACAAATCTGGACAATTGCGCCAACGGACCGATTTCCAATCGCTAGACGGTCTGCAAGGCGAAATAATCAGAATTCAAGAAATCAAATCATTTTGGAGCTGACGAGTCAGAGCACAGGGAATGCAGCTTGCTCGTCCACGGTTGATACGAAGTTACCGACGGAGTGAACAAGAATTTGTCATGTCTCGTGTGCAAGGACCCCGGAGGCAGAAAACACCCGCAGCGCGAGGACATGGCGAGAGAGAGCGAGGAAGAAGAGCGAGCCGTTAACCCTTTTTTGCAATCAGAAGGAAAAAGGCTCCCTGACGCCTTGACGAACTCAGTTTTAGTGTCGTCTTGGTATGATTTCTCTAGTCAGTCTGCCTTCATTGGCCGGATTCAATTGCGGTCCTGATGCTTGTTCTGTAAATTATGCTTTTTCGAATCTTTCTAGCTCTTTTTATTCTCTTTCCGTACGCTCTGTTGAGAAAGTCGAGTCAGGAGCGTGAAGTCTCCGCGCGCCGCAGTGGTCTCTCTCAGGACGTTGAGCAAATTACAGGCAAATCTCAGATCGCGCAAGATCCATGGAAAAGCCGTTCTGGATGGCTTGCTGGGATGATCGCCATCTCACATTGATCGCCGTTCTGATTCGAGGTAACCTGAAAGCATAAAAGAGCATGACGCTCTGTTGGGCGGAAAGGCGCTGTAAGGGAGGGCTAACTACGAGAAGTGCCTCCGAGGAGGTATCAGAAATTATCAGAACCATCCATTCGCCGTTTAATTCCAGAATGGGAACGGGTACCCTAGTTTATGAACCGAGATGATGACTGTTAGCGCTGTGATAGATCCACGGAAATCTCCATCACGAACGAACCAGCAGCTGGCACAAGCGGGAAAGATTTGGAAGGATAGGTTTATCAAAAGCTAGCTACCACAGAGATTCGACCGCATAAACATCATTCTCGAGCATTGCTCTCTGGTTGTATATTATAACTGGCTTCCACGCTGTCGGGTCCAGCGGGCGCGCAGGTTAGTACCGTAGAACCCTGCAAGCTGGGTTTGAAATCGATGCTTCTGCATTTTTTCTTTTCTTTTTCTTTGTGTCCGTTTACCTTCTGCAGGAATCCTGCATGAATCCTATATCCTGCACTGACGCGGAGAGGGTCTGGTGAAGACTGCTGCTTTCAGGAATGGAGCAACTCTGCAAGCTTGATTGTTATGTATGTCATGGAGGTTAGAACGAAAGAAATTGTGGAGATCTGAGGCGGCTGTGCCCCATTCAATTATGGAGTCTGTTTTTTCTTTGAACGGTGGTCTAAACTACCCAACGGTCGCGCCGGGGTGCATACGGAAAACGTAGCTCGAGTAGTCTGTCCGTCCAGGATGTTAGAAGTGACGCGACTCGTATTGCATAGATACAATAGTAGTAATAATGGGCCTCGTTGACTGAAAAGTGAGACTGACGACGGGAAAGGGGCCAGGTCAGGGATAGGCGGGAACCAACAGCCAAGCGGACGCGGATGCATTGCCGGCCGAGCGAGAAGGGGAAAATCAACAAGAGAGCGAGGGCGCAAGCGAATGTACCGGGAGCGACAGGGATGGAGGTTAGCTCATCCTGACAATATTTGACGAGGGTGAGAGCGAGGACGAAGGGTGCTTGCCGCCACCATCACACATCACACGCAGGTCGTTTCCGTCACCTGACCGCCCCCTCCCCAAACAGGCAGTGGCCGTAGCCCCCAGCCGGGCCCATCACTGGCGTCCCGACGGAACGGTTCCCGCCCCCACCCACATCACTCTATCGCCCCGCCAAGCCCGGCCAGACCCCCCATCTGCGCCATTTTGCGTCCATTGGCTGAACCACTGCGTCGGGCCCGCCCTAATTGGCTCGTGCTGGTAGCCGCTGATCGTTTGATGTGCCTCTAAGCCTTTTCAGGCCTAGCCGCTGTCCGGCCCCGGGCTTGCAAATCTCCGAGCACGCCAAGCCAGAGTCATGTACCCTGTCGCCTGTCTGATGCGCAGTGATACCTTCCCCATCGACTCCCTGCCGTCGCTGCGCCTCGACTCGAGCTGCCCGAATCCCCTCGCTCGCCGCTTACGTGATGCTCACCGCGGCCTTCGCGACCAAATGCGGCCGCTCGGCTCCACTTGCTGCTTGTCCACCGTCTCCACTGTCTCCACTATGTCTCCACCTTCACTTTAGCCTTTTCGCTCTTGTGCTGCTAAAACCTGCTAAGCTTAATTCGACTGTCAGGTCACTTGTCACTCCCGCTCTCCTTTTCCCCGCGTGAACTCTCGCTCTCTCGCGCTCACGTCATTCCACTGCGGCATTAAACCCCCTTTCCTAGTTAACCTCATGCCCAAGCCTTCCCTAAGCCTTTCCCTAATCCACGCCTAAATCCCAAGCCCGTTCGAACCCTCGCTGCTTGCCCTAACCATACCTAAGAGTGATACTCCGGGGTCACTGCTTCCCAAATCTCCTACTCTCTAATCCCTCAAAGTCCACAAATCCTTTAATCCCGCATCCTTCGTCCATATTACTGGCCCTGACCGACTCTCGACTTCGCCGCTGCTTTTGATTTCACTCCCCGCGTGATCCTGAAAAAGCCACTTCATCTCATCAACTGTCAAGCCTGGTCTCTTGGAAATGCCACTTTTCTATCTTTAGGCTTAGTGCAGTGCGTGCTCATTGCGCTGTGATCTCGGCAAACCCGCTCAAGCGACGCACATCCGGTCAAACTTACTCGCCGGATAGACTGTCCTGTTGTATCGAGATACAGTATGAACGTAAAGTATGGATTGACGTATGTATGAAATGATGTATCGCATGTGGTACCTCACATTACTCCTCATTCCTTCGGTCCAACGGTCCAACAGATTCTTCGCCAGACGGATTGTTGCAGCGACAGGCCACGGGAATCGTTTGAGCAGCACTAAGCTAGCTTAGTTGTACGGTACTGACATGGGCGCTTCGCTGGGACAAGCAGCCATTGGCCATGAATTACGAGCAATGTCAATAATCACATCAAGTCACAGCCCCAAATTGCTCTGCCGGAGATTATAATCACACCTGCGTATGCATCGAGATGTGCTCTAGACAGGCACATGGGTACTCCATACCCCAGTCGAATACCACACACCGTTGTATTGACCAGGATCACAGCCATATTTTATTATGAACTGCGAACGGAAAATTTATTCCCTTGTTAGTCACCCTTCCCCCGTGAAAATCTGACATGGATGAAGTGCATCGGTTGATATCCCTCTGAGGCAGGGTCCTGCGCTCCGTGCCCTTGTTTGCTCTTTTTCCTATTTTTATCATGCATATCTACACTTTATACTCTACTAGCACCGCTGCGGCCAGTAGGCCGGCCGGAGTGGCCCGATGTTCTCCTTTTTAATATCCATCTGCGGCCAATTTTGATACCATCGCAGGGTAGAAACGGTCTACTGTCCACTGGATCTCCAATATGATCCACAGTCGACGAAAGCAAGCAAGAAAAAGATCAAGATATGAGAATGCTGTGTGACCGCAGCGGCGCTCATCAAGGGCTGATCCGTCTGAGAACAGGTGGTCGGCCTCATCCTCTATCCACGGAAGCGTAGACGAGAAAACGAGAACGAGGAGAAGAAGAAACCATGCTACTTCTAGTTCCATATCCATTCCACCAAGTATTTCGACGCGTTTGAGATACGTATGTATGTGGGTGGATTATTGGCCGGCCGCCTATTTGAGGCCAAGTGTTCCCTTGCCAGTCAGTCAACATGACTGTTTGTATGCACGTATGCGATGCAATGCGGTTGCAAATGCAAATGGTCATACACAACTCCAATTCTTTCAATCCCTTCAAAATTTGTTGCTTCAAGTCCGCAGAGTCTCTACGGACATCTTCCATTCTCTGACGTGGTTATCCACGGACCTATAGGCGTATAGCGCCGGACATCAAACAAACCAGATGACGGTCGATCCCAAGTCCGCATTGGACGCTTGCAAGAGATAGCTGCTAGCAGTTAATTGTCCTAACAAGTTTCCATTCCGGTTTTTGTAGGTATAGAGCTCGTTTCACTGACATAGTGGGGATGTTCTGACTGGTGCCTGCTTTCAAGGGCATGCATACACATAATGAACAGGAAGCTGCCGGATCTGCAACCTGCATATGCTGCGATACCCGGTCGGCATATAAACTCCCCGGCCACTTGACAGCTATCCTGCATCTGAATATGCAGGATTCAGGATTTCATTATTCAACGGCGAAGTCATTCTACATACTAACACTCTTCCGTCAGCGAAGCGGCTCGAGCCGTTGGGATGGCTCGGGGTTCGAAGGCGCCGGAAATGGTCTGTCAGATCTTGGAACTCAGCCGTTTCACCGGAATCGCCATATCAGTCCAATTTGAAAGGCATGATCTAACGGACTCGTCATTTTCCTGGATGGCAAACGTCTATCTTTCTCCGGTTCGAGTTACAGAGCCCTGTCTGTGGCCACAAGCTTGCCCTACCACTATTATTTTTCATCGTAATATCAGGTCGTAGGTTCAGCTGACCGTTTACTAGTGTCTCAATTGACTCGACTCAACTCCTTGAACTTCACGGCCCGAAGACGGCAATCGATGTTCCACTTTGAAACAGAACTTACCTTTGACTCTGATGCATTTTACCTTTCCCCTTCTTGTAACTGACCCGCGACTTTGGTTTACATAAAAATGACAAACCATAGTCTATGCAGAAACGATGAGAATATCGGAAACAAGCGCCGGCCTACGGAGCATCCAGTTATCCGTGGTATTTGTCGAGGAAAATCTGACAGCCTCGATGATCTTCCGCCGCTCTGCAGGATTGACAACGCACGAGCGCTGCTCTTGCGCTTTTCTCCCGGGCCATTTCCTTTCTTCGACTCACGTAATGCTTTGTGTCGTCTACTCAGAACGTACGAGTATTCTAGACCCAATAAGTTCGAGAGCAATGTGTTATCCACGGTTCCATGTACGCCGTGCATCCCTCTCAGCCCGTAAGCGCGCAGAAAATGCTCTCATGGCGTGTTGGTGGCTAGAACTGCAGAACTTTTCCAGACTCTCGGGCCTCTTTTCTTCTTCTTTCCCTGTTCCCAATTTCTGAGACCTCGTCTCCTCAAGTCGGACGAGTGGCGGGGTACGTACAGGGAAAAAAAAAGAAAAAAGCAAAACCGTTATGGACCAGAGCTCACTGCCTCTGTGCGTTTTTTTGTTTGTTTGTTCAATATCTGTTTCAATCCAAACATCAAAAACTGCGGAGAGCAGCGAACGGGCCCTCCCGTACCGTTTGATATCAGCGCCAGAACCCCTGATTCCCTGCGTCGATCATTTTAGCGTCAAGCTTGTTTTGTTTTGGCTTTTCGCGAGAAAAAGAAACCGAAAAAGAAAAATTCCAATCAGGACCAACGCTGAGGTCAGAAGAGGATGTCACGACTCAACCGAGTTTTCGCCATCGAACCACATGGAGAGAAAAAGATACCTATGATTTGTCTGGCGGAAGAGGCGCTTCTCGCAGCGCTGGTCGAGGTCAGTCCCGGAGACTCTCGTTTCCGACCCGAGACAGTCCAAGCGCGATCTCCCATCGGCCGCCAGTGACACTGTTTTGCTGTCCATACAGTTACTTTTGGCTTGTACAAGGGCCGAAAGTCTGTCGGCTCGAAAAGCGGGAGACATTGGAGAATGGGCGGTTTGCCGATGTTGATGGCCTGGTTTTGAAGCAAACATCATCCTGGCGGCAAGGATGTCTAATTTTCTTCTCAGCCTTAGCAAATTTTTCTCCTTCTTCAACCGGTCCTGTCTGTCCCAGTGAACCGGACCACGGATACATGTCTTCAGAAGAAGAGCTGAAGGGAAGGGGGAGGAGAAGAAAAAAGTAAAGAAAGAAATCAGAGCTATCAACTTTTGTTTGATCAGCCGAATACTACATTTGGATAATTTTGCGGCCTGGCCTATCACATCGCAACCCTTTTTGAACGCATTTTCCATTTTCTGGCGAACCACCGGACTCGGATGACTGACAAGCCTTGAAGTATTGTATCACAAAGTGATAATATTTTGGGGGCGCTTTTGGCGCAATGTCCTCCCCCTTCTGTCCCACGGGCACCTAATGGTCGAATCATACCCAACAGTTGGCACAGTATGCCCGGAGGCTTTATGCATTTAACACCAGCAAGCTATCTGATCAGCGTAGGGTGGCTTTTTGGATTTGAAGGAGGCCCGATGCATGAGGCAAAACAATTCCATCTATATCGGATTCCCTTTTTGGGAACTTCGGGACGGAATATGACTGCAGGGGTCCAAATGTCTGAATCAAGAGGCTTGATTTTGGATAGATCAGTCTGAGTCGAGTGACATATCTGACTATCTTCTCCGGGCTTGTTCTTTCAGCACTTGTATGCATGGAGTGCTGTTTGTTTGATGTCGATGATACACTGCACAGCGAGCCTTGCGGTGTGGATTGAATGCACGAAAAGCCCTTACATGCTTCGGCGGTCTCAAAAATAAGACTAAGACTTACACAATACGTATGTATAGACATACATACAGCAGTGATATGCCAATCGCGCCAGTGCGGCTGGTTCAGAATGTTTGTCTTACATATTGCACAAGATCAGATGGAGGACGCAAATGATCAGTACATCACGTCCCGACTGCCTAAATAGGATAGCAATAGCAGGGAAATCTTATATGTCATATTTTGCTTCCTACAGGGTTGTTTATGCGCTTGGGCGTTTTGGCCTCTTGTTCATCGTCGTGCAGTGCTGAGTGCAGGGGAGTGGAGGCGGGGGAGTGTGATAGAGGAGCAACAGGAAAAGGGGTTGGATCATCAATTTCCTGGTTTTTTTTCGCTGGTTCAATGCAAGAAGAGAGCAGCTCAAGAGGGATGCGATTATGCCAACAGGTTACGGGCTATGGCGTTGGTTTTTACTGGGGTTGATGAGATGCCCACCTTCTCGTGTGATTGATGACTTTTATTGATTTTCTCCCAATGCTTAATGGCATAAGGAACTATAGGATTAGCAGGGAATCTCCGTCTCTGCGGGTCGACTATTGCATCGTTACCCAAGAGTCTTGAAGGCTGGGAGTCGTCTAGCTCGTTTTTTGGGCTGATTGTGATGACAAGCAGCACTTTACTGAGCAATGCCATGCCTCTTTCCGAAGATTCACTTCCACGAAGCACCTTTGGATATCCACCTTTTTGAGACGGGTGTCTCTGCTCCTATACCCAAGAGCATGGTGCGTACGCGTACATACATCGTACCATATATGAGGCAATATCGCTTATAGAGCGCAGTGATGAATTGGGCAGTTGGACTACGGAAGGATTAACCCGATCTTTTGGGATTTCGCAGAAAAGCCTCTCATCGCAGTGTATCAAGTTTGGCAAGACTGTGCGCTCCCGTATGGACGCACGACGGTTCGAAGCTCGCTCATAAGCCTTGCTCTTGAGATTTTGCCTCATTCTGTTGGAGTTGGGGATACAAATACAGAGGCGTATTTGGTCAAGGGTCTTTTGCTGCCCTGCCACCTGTACCCACCGTCCATTTCTAGCTGGTCGACACTTCTGAAACATAGACCGAATGAGAGCCGGCGTATGGGACGACGGGTTGTTCGATGCGCTGATATCATATCTGCCCTCAACGTGGCACATTGTGCAACTTCAGACAGAGAAATCCTGTGGATTTGGGGAGAAATTTCCAATGCGACGGCACGCAACGGCAGCGCGGGGTCTTTGAGCTAACGCGACACCTGTCAACCTTCATTCCTGTCCGACAATGCCTCGAGAAAATCCAAATAATCAAGATATCTTGGATAATCCGATTGTGATGCGGGGCATTATCCCTCGTGGCCGGGACGTCTTCACCGAAGGCATCCACACCAGAAATAAGTTATCCCTGCGGAGATGTCATGCAAGTTGCAACCCTTTGTTGAATCCTTCTTATTTATCTTTTAATCTTTTTTTTATTTTAAACCCTGCTCGTGATGGATTTTCTTTGTTGGATGACCCTTGAGGCTCGTTTACACGAGCTCGTGAAGAATCATGGCCTGTCGATCAGACACACGGCACGAATTCCCGCATTGTTTGATATCATACGATATGAGCTTTTCTGAAGCACGGCCGATTTCTGGCATGGACCCTTTTCTCTTTTCTTTTGCTTCGAATTTAGGTTGTTCTCATCCGGACACGAGAAGTACGATGAGAAGGTTCACTCCGCAGCTCTCAAGCCAGCTTGCGGGAAGAATACAATAATTCAAAAGACATCGGCTTCGGACTGAGATTTTTTGAAAGGCCGAGATATATCTTATTTAATTTTAGGGGCTTGAAGGTTGATCGGGGTTTGCTTTTAAGCTAGCGATGACCGCAAAGGCCGAGGCTGGCGAGCGCCTGGAGGCCGGAGGACTTTCAAGGGCAGCGCTAAACTGCTGGGGGCTTCCATAATTAGGAGTTCAGGGGCTGACGAACCAACAAGATTTCTTTCAAATACCAATGCGCCACACGTGTGAATGAATTTCCACCTGGCTATGGGGTTGCCGATAATAATGAAAATCCATTCTTCGGATTTCAGATAATCGCGTGGCATGTTCTCCCGTTGAGATCCCGTCGTTTGTGTTCCCTAACTAACTGACTGTCCAGATCTCGAGGGGCTCAGGGGCCGAATCGCGATTCGATCGCGATTATTGGTGGCACAGGAAGCTGTGCCTCAACAACTTGAAGAACAGAAATAAAAAAATGAAATAAAATTAAACCCCTCAATGCATTTTGCCTTGAACACAGCAAGTTCAGAGGGCGGTGACAGGCCGTCACCGCTTGGAATGATCCCTGCTTTTCTTAACTCTTGTCCGACTGGCCTGTCACCGTCACCGATGACACACAGGGCATAGCGGACCCTGACAGTCTCCACAGCTTTCTACTACTGGTTGACGACTGTTTTGCGCAGATGAGCTGATTAATGGAGGACTTATACCCATGTTTTCTCGTCGGTAACTTATCCCGGGTGTGACTACCAAAAGTCGCGTTGGGAGTGGATATATCAGGCAACATTGCAAAACATGCTCGAAATTCATCTGTAACCATCACATACGTCTCGCCCAAATAGGAAAATGACAGTGTGCACTCTATATCTGCTCTAGGAAAACCAACCGTTTCCTAGAGAGTCCTCGGGATCTCGCATATGCATGCTCGCTTTACCTGTACAGCTCCCGAGATGTCGGAAAATTCCCCAAGAGCTGGTGGTGCTCACAACCGGATCCTGAGATATTTGTGCTCGAGGAACACAGGTACTGCGTGTGGCAAACTGCTACTCATCTCTAGCATGGTCACGCTCCTCTCGTTCTGGAAATTTGCTCTGGCAGTAAGAACCGATCGGATACTGGGGTACATCAGCTCTCAATTTGCTCCACCGCGCTCCGACGGGATCCACGGAAGAATTAATTGCATGTATGCACCTAGCTTCGAGGCTACCTGTGTCCTATCTGGGAGTTTATATCTACGAGGAATGGGGGCAACTCAACAGGTGATTTCAGACAGAGATCCAGATCGGAGTCATCATCAATCAACAGTGTTACAACGTCCAGACCGTGCTTGTTACTCTTTTGCTAGCCTGAATCTATCTCAAAGTGCGATGTAGTGCAAGTATACCTAGTGCGTGCTGTTAAAGAGTATCGTCTCGTGAAGATATTTTGATATTACCTCGTGACGAATCCACAATGTATGTACATACATACATACAGTACACACTCGAGTCGACACCGCCTTTTCGACAAGAGCTCTTCGTTCGCATGTCGCGCATATGTTGCAATCCAATCTAGATAAGTTCGGCCTACGAGAGAAATGCATACGAGACTAGTACACTGTAAGAGGTAAAACAATAGACTTGAGACTGCTACTCTTCTTGAGCAGCCCCTTTTCAAGACCCTAGGCTTGAAATAAGAGCCTTGCTATCCCCTTATCAAGCCTTACATGCCGTCCACAGATCAGCAATATGCTTCGCAGACTACGAAATTGCAGCTCAAAGACTCGGTCAAGTAGTGATGGAGTGGTGTGATGCTGAAGGGAGACAGACAGCCCCAATCTTTTCATGATATCACGCTTACCCATGAGGACTGCATTTTAAAGATTTCTAAAGCCGTAGAGTTGACCGTACGTTTACACGCGAGGACGGTGTCTTGTAACCCATCCAAGCATTTTGATAGTCCACGCTTCGTAGAGCAAGTAAGCTCATCGCGATAGTCAAAATTGCAGAGCTTCAGCCTTCTTACATTCTTCATCCTCATTTGCGACTTATATTTTCCATAGAAGCTTCGGCTTGATTCTTGTAAAGTGCTATATCTGCGTTAAATTTCAATTCTTTTTTAGTGATTCCTAATGAAGTACCCCAATCCAGACAAGATACTTCCATAAGACTCAAATAGGTACAGTAATGAATGCATGAGAAAATAGTCGAGAGGGCTCAACCTGTGCAAAGAGCATAGGGATGATCCTTCATATGCAATGCTAACAAGTGTAGAAAGACGACATTAAACGTTTTATTAAGCGTGTGTACATGAAAATGCATTAAATGGAAGAAAGAAGTGTCAGAAAACGGGGACATTGGTACCTACAAGGTACCACCTGGCTCTAAGATTCGAACGGGTTTCCAGCACGACCGTCGAAACATTTTGTATTTTAAATAAAGATCTTGCCTACTTAGAGGTAGGGCTATAGAATGAGCCACTGACGGAAGTGCTCGCTGGATGCAGGATAGGCGGATATTGCAATGAAGCTTCGGCAGGATGTGACTGTGCCATCTCCCTTCGTCTACGATCCTCTTGTTCAGGAGTCATGCTTTTGACTGGGCCCGGAATTGGGGCGTCGGGTGAGGACCGGCCCATTAGTTTGGGGCTAGGATGTAACTTCTGTACGGGAGGTAATATGGCTGTATGCCCTAGCTTTGGAGAAAAGCTAGGAGGCGCGCGCGGCGGTGATTGTTTTGTCGGGCTAAGGCCAGAATTGGCAGCGAGTTGAGAATAATTAGGAGGAGTTGCAGAGAAAGAAGTTGCGGGCGTTTGACTCATATACGGAGTACCTGTAATATGATGGGCTTGATTGCGGTTGAAGGGAGTGCTGGGCGGTCCTCCTACTGGTGCTGCGGATGAAGGGTAGCCGGGTATAGGGCCGATTCCACGGTTACCTTGGGTCGGAGACATAGAAGGACGATTCTGGATTGGAGAGGGAAAGCTGCCATGGGCTGAATAGGAGGATGAAGGTCGCTGGGAGTTGAACGACGAAACATTGGTAGACTGAGGTGCAGGTGGGCGCGGGACATGTTGAATGAATTTGTAATTCTGCTCAGGCTTGTGATCAGAAGGAGGTTGTAAACTTGGCTGCGTCTGTTGTTTGGGTCTAGCAGCGGTAGCATGAAGGGATTGTTCGACTTGAGGAAGCCGACTGGCACCGTTCTGTACGGGCTGCGGGACTGAGTGCGCTTGAGCTGGGTGCGTAGCTCCCGTATGAGCTGCATATGGCGAAGACACTGCTCCATTCGCAACCGGTGGTACTCCAGAAGCTTGCGTGGGAGCGGGCGGCGTAGCTTGAGGCTTTTTGGGCTTTCTGACTGGAGAGTCTTCATCAGTATGTGGCTTCCGCCTGTCGGCGACGACGACGGAGGGAGGCGACGCAGAAGTAGGGAGTCGAAATTTCAAGGGCGGCAGCTTTGGCTTCTTAGCATCCTCAATACGTCGTTGACAATCTGCACAGATGAAGTGAAAGTCCTCTCTCTCCGCTTCTTCTTTCGGAATCTTGAGGCAATGGCTATGTTGCCATACGTTGCACTTTTCACACGCAACGCTATGGGAACCGTCATCAAGATTTTCCCCATGCACGCCGCAGACTGAGCAATCAAAGAACCAGGCTTCTTCAGCTTGCAGAGCCTCCAAGTCTTGTTTACCCTTCTCCATCATAGCCTTTAATTGCCTTTCCGAGACTCTTGCTTCTCCGTTCTCTAATTTCTTTGCCTGCTCCTCCATCTCCAGGAGATGCTGTTCATGTAGCATTCTTTTCTCTTCCCGGTCCTTGAGCCGTTGCTCCCGAGTCATGAGCCGATAGATTCGTTCTTTTTCAATTTTCTGCTTGAGCTCTTCTTCCTTCTTTGCCGCATTGCGCTCAGATTCGCGTTTCTTCTCTTCTTCAACGGCAAGAAGTTCCTGGCGTTCCTTTTCCTGCTTGCTGGCAATCCGGCTTGACCTCTTAGCACCGGCCATCTTCTGGAGATTGATCAGCTCTTTTTCTTTGCGCTGGATTTTTCTTAGCTGCGCTTCTTCCGCTTTCTCTATCGTAGGGATTACTTGCTCGAGGAGGCGGTCTCGTAAAATTTCCTCGTTGGGATCCTTGGTTTTTCGAATCTTGTCAATTAGTGCTCGGTAGTCGGCGAGAGTGATGGCAATGCATTCCCATTTATATCCCTTCGAGGGGTCCTCGCAATCAACAGCACGATATTCCTCCTCATCCTCTAGCTTCTCGTCATCCTCGATAACCCTCCGGCGCTTTGCAGCCCGAGCGGCCGCTCTCCCCCTTTTACTGTTTGCTTTGGGTTTAGAGGGCCTAGGAGGTGGAAGGGGGGTTCGGTGCGGCGATATAACCGGTTATCATCAAGCAGGTAGTATAATCGCTCGTCCCGATCATATCCAAGTTCTTCGACTCGCTACAATAAAAAGACATTGTTAACAAGCTAACCTGATCCCATACAGACGGAAACCCATACCCATTGAACCTGGTCATTTTCTTTCTGCTCAGGCATCTTTTCCCGAAATCGTTCCGGATTCCATAACGTCCACGTAGACAATTTCTGTAAAACGCGTATTTTGTCGAACATATCTAACTCGTGGAACTTTTTCGGTTGCTCATCTTCTCCAAAAGGATGTTTTTGGCCCGGTGCCTTAGCATTATACTGACGACGGGTATATTCCTCAAAATTGTCGGGACTAGACCAAGGAGAACGGGCAGCGGTCAGACAGAAGCTCCAAAGTGTGGATAGATTGCAAGTGAAACTTACTTTAGGCCACGATGCGACGACACGAACTTCAAAAGCGACAGGCCTATCTCTAGCAATGTTTCTGAATGCCCGGGTTTTAAGCACTCGGTCTCCAAATCCTGTCCAAAAACGATATTAGATTCAGCTCTTTTTTGAAAAGGAGAGTATGATTCAGATAGCCAGAGGTACGCGACACGTAGGCTATGGAAAGGAATGAAAGAACATACTTCAATATCAAAATCATCGTTGATCTTCATAACCTTGCCGAACATGTATATGTACTGGACTAGATTCGCAAACTCCCACATGCCGCGGAGTTGGTTTAAAAGGCCGCCGGGTTCTTGCTGCACGTCTGAGACCGCGGCGGAGATACTCTGCTCCTCCGTCTCCTCCCTGGCACGCTTGCGCGGAGCCATGTTGGGAGGTAAAAGGTGGGAACTGCGGGAAACGGGGGGATGGTCGGCAAAATTTTGGCGATAGACGGTCGCGAAACGCGTGCGGATTGATTGGATTTAATTTTCGAGGAGTTTCGGGAAAGGGAGGGCGGGTCCGAGGCACGAAGGTAGCCAACTGTGGAGAATACTAAGGCAGCAGAAAAGGTATTAATCCGTGTTCAGGGACGATAACTGGAGTAGTCCCAAGTGCTGTTTAAGAAGTCCGGAGAAATGATCGAGTCTGAGAGTTCTTTTGCTCGGCGGTTCATGACTTTTTTTGCAGGCAATTGATTTGCACGAGGACGAGGTCACACCACAAGAAGCGGCGAGTGGCGCCAAGCCGGCGCTTGCCCGCATTGGGAACTCGCGTTGCGCCAAGGCCGATTATGTAAGAGGGCATAGGGATTATATTCTTCCGGGAGACTCAAACAGTGCAAACATCGTGGCTCCCGAAGACGGCGTATAAGGGCGAGTCGAACTACCTGGGGGCCGCGATATATGCCTTTGATACCTAACTATATTGATCTGGTATCTAAACCGCTTATTCACAGCTCGCTTGCAATCTAGACTCGAGAAAATCGAGAAAATATGACCAAAAAATAGGCAAAAAACCCTAAAGTATGTATACTTCACATTTCCACAAGACGAACCGCTTCGCTGGAGAAGACGAAGGACTGGAGGAGAAAGTTAAGCAGCTACAAAGAGATTCTAGTGTTTGAGCTCTATTTTGAGTCAAGAATAAGTGGCTGAAATTCGCTTGCTCGGTTAACGGGGACGCTCAGAGGGTACTGTATTTACACCCGCCGGTGAACGACAAAATCAAATTTATGGTTTATTTCCGAGCCTCAAGGGCATGTTGGATGGCTGTGTAATAGTGTTAACTGCAAGCTATTAGGCAGGGTAGATAGAGCATACCATCACAAGACGTCTTCGCATCACCGAACAACATTTTCGTTCCGGGCATGTAGAACATTGGATTCGGTACATCAGCTTTACGCAATTTCTCATTAGCCCAAACAAAGTTCCAGTATGCAGAAATTCAATGAGTGAGCGGGATTTGACATACCATAGCCACTCGACATCCCGCGTTTCATAACGATAACTTCCTTACTCTTCCATACATGGAGTACGGGCATACCAGCGATGGACGAACCGGGTTCGAGGGCAATCGGATTGACTGTATCATTGGCACCTATCACAAGAGTGACGTCGGTGTCACCAAAATCGTCATTGATTTCATCCATCTCGAGTACAACTGAATACCATAAGAGTCAGCTTGAGGCGCTTCGTACTTTATAGGCGAGACAACCTACTATCATAGGGCACAGCTGCCTCGGCAAGGAGGACATTGCACTGTCCGGGCATTCTGCCCGCAACGGGGTGAATGGCAAATCGCACTTTAACGCCTTTAGCCCGAAGCATCCTTGTGATCTCCGAAATTGCGTATTGCGCTTTCGCTACGGCCATGCCGTATCCAACCACCTACGTATTTTGTTAGATTCAAACACTCAGGAAAATGAGGGAAATCAACATACAATGATCACGCTCTCAGCATTGAGAAGAGACTCGGCAGTGTCATCCACCGAGGTTTTGGTAATTTGTCCTTCAATCTGATGATCGGTTTGCGTTGGGGAGGAAATGCCACCGAATAGGACGTTGGTCAAAGAACGATTCATCGCGACACACTACAGACGGGTTAGAGGCGAAAGACTTGCGTAGCGGCCTAAAACAAAGACTAACCATAATGTAAGATAAGATAGAACCGCTCACTCCGATCAAAGAGCCGACGGTTGTGAGTAATGGATTATCCAGCATGAAGCCTTCCGCAACAAGTGCGAATCCGGAATATGCGTTGAGAACAGTGATGACCACGGCTAATCACGGTAAGTTCGTTAGTTACGGTCTCAGAACACCGAGAAAAATGGAAGCGTACGCATGTCAGCGCCACCTATGGCGGCAGTAGTTGTATATCCCTTCAAGAAGCTTAGTACCGTACTAGCACCTAAGTAAGCTGCAGCAACCGCAGGGGCTGCAGGGGCCGTTGTGACGAATGCACCCATGAGTGCCATATTGCTACCGAGAAGGGATGAGTTGATCAAATGTTTTCCAGGTAGATTTAGAGGCCTAGAAGCCATTTTCCCAGCGAGTTTCAAGAATGCCACGATTGAGCCAGTGAAAGTGACACCGCCTAGCCTTTGTCAACTCACGGCGTTATTGTTAAAAAGATGTAGTAACATACCAATGACAACACCAAGATATGCGGTCACCAGGTGGAGCGTGGAGATCGATCCAACATGTGCAAGTACGCTGCCAATACTGGTCAAAACGGCCGCCAATCCAACGACAGAGTGCAATGCAGCGACCATCTGAGGTAATTCGGTAGGGGTAATCCGACGCCCAATAATTGCACCTATTTTATATTAGGTAGTGGTCTAGCTGGGTTTCAAAATTCACTTACCTAGAATGCTGCCAATACCAGCCACTCCCACAAACTGAGCTAGGACTTCAGCTGGAAAGCCGACTGCGGCAAGTGAGGCAAGAATACCGGACCCGACACCTAGAATTCCGAGCATATTACCCTGTCTCGCGGTAGTTTGGGAAGCGAGACCGGAAATGGAGCTGATGCACAGAACACTGCTGACAAGATAGCCAGCCTGGACGAGGCCGGCCATTCCTGTACTGGCCGCGGCGATATAGCCTCCCCCGAAGAGAAGTCCAGGAACAGCGTACAGCCAAGGATATTCAGGTGGGTCGGTCGGACCTACATATTGATTAAACATGAGTCGGCCATGGTACACCCAAAGAGGAGAAGCTGAGGTACTAACGCTTGAACATATCAAGCATACGCTTGGTGATCACGAATCCGCCGGATACATTGACAAAGGCGAGGAGAACGGAAATAGCCCCAAGAGCTTGAGGGATGCTTCCGGGTAGATATCCTCCACCCATAACAAACAATCCTCCAATCCCAACCATACCTAATAATTATTCAGAAACTATTACACCAGAAAGTTCGCACGATAGCGAGAGAACTTACCGGAAATGGCATTAGTCACGCTCATCAAAGGGGAGTGCAGAGCCGGAGTGACGCCCCACACAACCCGATACCCGATGAGACCAGCAAGACCGGCCGTGAATACATTACTCATGAAGAGCGGGCCTGTAAACTTGCCCAGAGCAAGTGCCGTGCCCATACCGGCCGTCACGGTCGTGACTTCACGGGATACCTTCTGGAAAGGTGTCAGTGCAAGCTCAGTAGCTTCCTTGGCCACCTCAGTGGTCCCAGCCTTTGGCTGAGGAGTAGGGGGCGGTGCAGGCCGTGGTGCAGGAGGGAGAATTTCTCCGCCATGGGTTACAATAGAGCCGCGAACCACTTCATCAGCCGGATCAACTCCAAAGTGGTTCTGCTCAGGGGCCATGGATAGCAGGAACTTGGTAATATTGTTGGAGTATAGGGTTGAGGATTGGGTAGGCAAGCGAGAGGGAAGGTCGGTGTAGCCTAGACATAGTCAACGACGGCGAGCACACCGGTGGTACTTGGAAAAACATACCAATAATCGTGACACCATTTCGGACCACTTTCTGCCCTGGAATGGTCAATGTGCAGTTACCTCCAGCTTCAGCGGCGAGATCCACGATCACAGAGCCTGGCTTCATAGCTGCTACCATCTACGGACTTGGTTACTACCTGTTTAGAAAATCGATATAACGGAATCCGTACCTGATCAGTGATGAGTTTCGGAGCAGGTTTTCCTGGTATCAATGCTGTGGTGACAATGATATCAACTTCTCGCGCCTGTTCCAGGAACAGTTTCATTTCAGCTTCGATAAATTCCTTGGACATTTCCTTTGCATATCCACCAGCACCAGCACCGTCTTCCTGGAAATCGACTTCAATGAATTCCGCACCAAGAGATTGGACCTGTTCCCGAACAGCAGGGCGAGTATCAAAACCGCGGACGATTGCACCCATTCGACGGGCCTAAGAGGAGTCAGCATCATGATACCCTTGATAGTGGTACTATTGGGTGTTATACAGCGGAGATCGCGCTCAGCCCAGCAACGCCGGCTCCAATGACCAGAACCTTTCCAGGAGCGATCTAATAAAAGTCAGTCATGCTGGATAGCCTTTCAGTCGAAGACCAGACCTTTCTATAGATCTCGTAGTCAGTATAAGTTTCGAAAGGCCACCAGTGTTATATTGTTGAGTAAACTCACCCAGCTGCTGTCACTTGACCCGGTAGGAATCTACCAAATTCATTTGACGCTTCCAGAATAGCTTTGTATCCGGCAATGTTGGCCATCGAACTGTTTGTAAAAGTCATCCTTGTAAGTATTCTATCCTACAAATTTTGATGCCATGAACGGTCCGTAATATACCTCAAAACGTCAAAAACCTGGGCTCGCGAAATGCGCGGTATCATATCCATTGCAAAAGAAGTGACATGCCGAGTAGCCAAAGCATCTACGATCCCCTTATTTTGTGTCGGGTATAGGAACGACAGTAGTGTCGAGCCTTCACGCATTTGTTGCACCTCATTGATATCGCCCTCGATTCTGGGACCCCGAACCTTGAGAAGAATGTCACTGTCTGCCCAGAGCTCGCCGCGTTCAACCACATTTGCTCCAGCGTTGAGATATGCCTCATCTGGGAACTTTGCTTCAGAGCCAGCTCCGCGCTCGATGAGCACGCGACTGAAGCCTTTCTTAAGCAAAAGTGCGGCATTTTGGGGCGTGAGTGCGACACGACGCTCATTGAGGTATGTTTCCAGCGGAATTCCGACAGTAAGCGCCGAATATGGGACGGAAGTAATGAGGTTAGATGGAGAGGCTGGCTTTGCATCTCGCCGCTGCGCACTACAGGAGAGCGCACGGGCGTGGACGGCTGTAGAATGGTAGAGGCGTCAGTCATTGTGCTGGGCTCAGAATGGCGGTTTATACGTACCTGAAAGCGCGAGCAGCAGACGTCTTTCAAACCCCGCACGCGTGGCCGCTCGACACGGGCGCAAGGTGCTGATGTGCCTCATGGTTGCGGGTATTGTGATCGTGTATCACCAGCTAGAGGGCTTGGCCTCGGGAATCAAGCAAGCGAATGAAAACTAGTGAGCTAACATCTGCCAGGCCTCTACAACGATTGCGGCCCTGTAAACCGGATAAGGCGACAAGAACGCAAAGGGATGGTGTCTTTGGCGAACAGAGTGTACAAAGGGGTGGATGGTGTCTGTACGGCGTAGCTATGTCGGGAAAGAAAGGCAGCAGCCCGCACGGCGGATGGCCGAGCTTCGCTTCATAAAAGAGGGGGTCAGATGGACGCGCGAACCTGGTCCTAATGGTCAGAGCAACAATACATGGGATGAAAAGGCGAGACGAGACTGCGATGCCAGTCGCTGGATTGCGTGTCTGATCCGGATGGAAGTAGAGTGACTTCTGCGGGACTGCAGACGTCGACCGGGGTAAGCGTGCGGGGAGAGCCCAGGGGTTGTACCTGGAACTGGAAGGAGATCGTCTGGGGTGCCGAAACCGTGTTCGTGTAACTGACGGCTTCGTTTGCGTGAGGCCTTTCCCGACAGTGACGATAATTGATATTCTGTGCTTCTTTTGCTTGAATTCCGATCCGATGCAGATGACCGCTTGTCGAGTAATCCGTCTTTCCCGATGTCCAACAGTCTGAGTCTTCCCATAAGAACCTCAGTTTAACTACAAAAGCGGGGGCTCTCGGGCGCTTTGGCCTTGGCCGCAGGGGCCCTGGATCGGTTCTAGCTATCCCGACAACACTCTTTGGACTACGGAGTACGTTACAACGACTGAATCTATGTAGACTATACCTCAGGTACACAAATGTTGGATGTTACTTCATCACCACTCAGCCAAAACTCTTTGAAATTCCTTAAATTCATATAGTGCATACATACATGGAGTACCTTGTCAAAGGTTTCCACAGCCGTCAGCTAATCCTGTTCCTGGTCATTAACAGTCCTTGATAATAGTCATCATGATTATTTACTTCCTCTTGCAGATTCACAGGCTGAAGGGGTGTTTTCGAAAAGTCATTTAAGGTAGTTTAAGGACTAATGTGAGGGTTTAATATAAGGCTTCGCTCAAGGGATGATGAGGGGTTGCGGAACCCTTTGACTTAGTACTGTACCTCGAGCTCTCGCAGATTCTGCAGCTCAGAATCCAGGTGATGGGCGTCGCTCGCGCAAGCCTCTCCTTGGCGGCATTTTCTTGCGTAAGGCTTTGACAAGGTGTCTCTCATGCTCTTCCAGGCCCATAATCGTTCTCCCTCAGGGAGACTATCCCACAACAGAACACTAGGTGGCACTTCAAAGCAAAGTAACAGTAGCTAATCAGTAATGGTTTCTTTGCTGTTGAATGATTTTCCGTTTTTGATCAATAGCCGTATGCTATTGATCGGCAAGATGATAGCCACAATGGCCCCCAGAATCCTTGAGATAGCAGTTCTGCTACCCCCTAATGCTGCCCCTCTGGCTCCCGCGCTTGCAAATGCAAGATTAACACTGCTGAAATGAAGCCCCACACCACTGTGAGAGCTTTTGTGCGCAGGGAGGCCCTAATTCTCCTTTTCTTTGCATATCATTGAATCCCCGCTCGCTAGGATTGTGAAAAGCAGGAGCACTATGGCAAGTAAATACCCGCTCAGTGCTTTCTTCAAGAACGCTTCAGAAATAAACAGCACAGCAAGCTGGAGACAGATCCAAACTCCAAGCATCGCGCTTGACCACCCCCACTTCCAGGCCACAGGAAGTTTGTAGTATAAGTTGTCTTGCAAACTCAAGTTTGCTCTTGTCGGCTAGACGCTGCCAGTGCTTATCGTTTCCCACACAGCTATCAGTGTATTTTTTTATTGTATTCCTGCTACAAATTCAACCGCTGCTGCGATGCCCAGCAAATTTCTCCGTGCCTTGAGTAACTCTTCCTCAGTTATTTCGAGGTTGGTCAATGGCATGGTGGTTGAGTCTGGTAGACTGATGGCCATGTTAGCCCCCGAAAAGTGCAGTGGGATAAAGGCCGCTGAAATGCTTACCTGATCAAGATCTGATACTCGTCTCGTGTGTAAAGGGCAGTAGTGGTCCGTATGGAATAGCAAAGGAGTTCAAAACTGATGTGTCCACTCATACTGTTATTTACGGAGCAAAGTGCGAATGGTTTCGTCTTTATAGGCAAGTAGTCGACAGGACTCTGGCTCGGTAGAGCTAGCACGTGATCCTTATTAGTCATTCATGTCCTGGGCTTCTACGCGCCTTCTGGTTGGTTAGCCTGCAAGCAACAGAATGCTTAGTCGTCAAGACGCAACACCACTAGTATGAAGCATACAGATTCAGGATACAGATTAAAACTGAACAGCAGATTAAACAACAGACTGTACACAAAATGTGGTGCTATGAACAGCCTTTTCGAATAACGTACGTTCAAGTAGTTTCTCAATAGAAGTTCATTACTAATGACGCTGGTACCTACCGAGCAGGTACGGTACCTACTGTATGTACAGTACCTATGCCGTCGATCATTCTCGGGTCACTAAGGTTGGCTTGGCGTTTAAGCCTCAAGGCAGTGAGGGCTGAGTCAGCTGATTAAGCAACCGTTAAACCTATTTGGCCGATCTCCACGTGAGCTCACATGGGGAGTCGATGAATAAGATTTCTGAATGTGGAGGAACGCCAAGGTTCATCCAGGACTCAGGACCCAGGCCAGGGAAAAGGGTGACCTGCAGAACCAACTGTGCAGCTAGGTAGGAGCTTGCTGCTTCACCGGCCTTCAGCTTGAAGAAGTCTTCGTGGTATATTGTATCGTTGCTGGTATTCGAATAAAAAGATTATTTATGTTATAGGACGGTTAGAATGAACTCAAACATATGACTGCGCTAGATAAGTTTGTGACTCAATACTTTGATGATTTGGATGACTCAATATTTTGATGCTTTTGATGACTCAAAGGGAATGAAAAGGATAAAAGCCGAGCCTATTTTCTGGTTTCGAGAAGTTTTCGGTTTTCCTTTTCTTCTTTCTCCGTCGACCGTTTTTCGGCTTTCGAAAATGTTCACGTCCTGTTTTTGAGCACATTTTGCTAACCGTCATCGTAGGTATGCTCATATACTTTGCCTATGCCGTAAAAAGCGCTCTTCAAAAGGTTCGCCCGATGCTCGGTGATGATGGTTGTCCAACCATTAGCAAAACTGTCTTGAAATCCGGCTCTATAGTGTAGGTACCTAGCCTCTCGCCGAGACCGAAACCGCTACTTGGACGGTGGCTAGCAGCCTCGCCTCTCGAAAAGGAGGGAAACCACGACGGGTTGAACGCGATGTCACCTAGACGATTTTGCCCGGCTTATTTTCGTCGAGCAAGAGCGGGCCTACTCCCAGCTCTGTATACGCGGAAGAATGACGACACACTGTTGCAGGAGGCTGAGCGGACGCTGGGACGCTTTGGCGACTATGGCATGGTTCCATTCTCGCTGGTTTAGCCCTCCGGTGGCGGCCACAGCTTCCTTGCTTGAGGCTGCTGGTTCCCACGGAAAGAGAAAGAGTTATGCAAACGCAAAAGATGCAAAACTCTGCGAGGAAAGTTCGAACGTCCCAGGACTGATGCGCCAACAGACTTTGGGGAAAACGCAGGACGGAAGAGCGAATCGCGAGCGACGATGGCATGCGCAGTTTCCTAGGCCGCTTGGGCGGCTGCGATTAGGGGCTTGAGGCCTAATGAAGCCGTTGCAAGCCTCCGGTACGAGTATGCGTTGGAAGATGCTGAACTGCTTTAACAGACATAATTGATGTAGGCAGGTTAGATGTCAATGAAATGAAATCGTTAAGGCGTCTGCAACGTCCCTTCCTCTTCGAACCGTCGAGCTGCAAGCCGTCGAATTATCTTCCATTCCATCTCGCTCTCTCGAATCGCCGAAGACGATTCCTACAAGCAATTGCAAATAAAGCAGCTGAATAAAAAACTTCGGGACTGAACAGGCCAATATTGTTAAGAGTAAAAAACATTGGGCTGTTCAACATGTGAAGGAGCTGAAAAGACGGCCGTTGACCGGCACGCTTTTCCGGTAGTGCATCTCGAGAAAGTCCTTGGCAGGGACTTTCGATTGTTTTTTGCTGCAATTTCATTCTTATTATAGCTCAGTCTATAATGAGGAATTGAGTGGTATCTGAAAAGGCATTTCGACTGATCACTCCCATCGCGAAGAGCTTCAAAGGCTCGCATGCGTTTTGCCGGAACGTCCGAACTTTTCTTCGATTGACGAGACATCACCAACTTCTCCGTCGGCGTCCGTATTCCATCGTCGTCACCATGCATGCATTCCCATTACCCTTGTCCCTTGCACAATCAATATCATTCGCTGCGAACTGACAATTGGCCTTTTTGTCTTGGGTTCGTGCCGTGTGCTTATTCATCTGGGGGTAAGATGGGGCTCCAACGCAGAATTTGCACCAATCAGAGGAGCTGGTGCCCGATGACTCATAGACAGAGTTCAGCGCCAAACCCAATTTAGACGGGAGATGTTGTCGGAATGCTGGATTGGGTTTAGCGCTAACAGCAACCTCATCTCGTCCGGAACAGGAAGGCACGCCGTTGCGTCCCGCTTCAGCCGCCAGCAACACGCCCGCGAGACCCCCTGAAGAGCGCCCGAGAGGCCCCAAGAGTCCCCGGGGCTCCAGCACCCAGTGCCCCTGGAAGGCCCTAAACGACTCGCCCTAAACGAAGCCCCCTGAAACCGCTTTAAGCCCACTCGAGCCTAGTCCGCTCGCTGCCCCACCAGCACAGCTGACTGTCGCACCCACAAAGAACCCGACTCCAGAATGGGCCAAGGCTGCCTGGCGCTATATAACCCGTCGTGTTGCCCACAAATCTAACCTCCTCTCTTTTTTTCTCTCTCGTCTTCGTCTCTTCATCCTGATACAATTATTAGTAGCTTTATCACACAACATCAGCAGCTATTGATTGAAGAAATAACCGTGATACCCTCCCGCTGGCTGCTGACGAGACTCTAAATCAATTACCCTTTCGTTGCCCACAATGGCCGGCTTCTAAGCGCGCCCGTGGTTCTGCGTCGCTGCATAACTCTGTTTATATACCTCAAGTCGAGTCACCCTCGACCAAGATTCCACTATCACCTTTCGCCATCTCTGCTCCCACGGATACCGCTGATCCCCCTTGGACCTCAATCAACTTTCCCCAGCACACCGTTCCACCGTCCACAACGGATACTCAACCGCAACCATGGCCAACTCAACTCCCACCCCCCATACCACCCACCATGGCTCTACAACCCTCCTTTGTGCCCCCGCAGAGCGACTTCATCCTCTATCCAGACTTCCCGAGTCCCACGTTGCATCATCAGCATCATTCCCAGCTTCCGCTGCCAGGTGCCCGGTCCGCAGGTGCCGCAGACTGGGAATTACCCAAAACCGCTAGCATGGCCAAGAGAAAGGGGGTATATAAGGCAGAATCGAGTCCTTCCTCTCCATCTTTCTTACAACTACCGTTATCTGAAGCTGCCACTCAGTCCTTGAAGAAATCAAGACAATCTGAGGACTCTCGAGTGAAGAAAACTTCTCTAGACGGTTCAAAAAACTCCCTACAAACATTTGCAAAGTCAAGAACACTTGCAAAAACAAGAACACCTGCAGAAACAAGAACACCTGAGTCTGTACAGAGATCGCTTGATCAAGTACCACACCCTTTGTTCTGGGGGGCACAAGCAGATCTACAGCTACTCAAAGAACAAAAAATGGCCAATTTTTACGATCCTTACGATTTGGGTAAGACAGCATCTCCATTGTTCACCTCTCGTACTTTTACTGATAGTCTCTTAGGTACCGGCGTGGGCCTCAATCTCTTTCCGGAGGTGGAGCCTCCTCCCTATCCGACTGTGGATCCCGCTTGTGTGATGGCTGCCCCCACCGAGCAGCCTGGTGACTTCCCGCCCAATTTGAATCTGGAGGAAGTGATGGCTGCCCCTACCGAGCAGCCTGGTGACTTCCCGCCCAATTTGAATCTGGAGGAAGTGATGGCTGCCCCTACCGAGCAGCCTGGTGACTTCCCGCCCAATTTGAATCTGGAGGAAGTGATGGCTGCCCCTACCGAGCAGCCTGGTGACTTCCCGCCCAATTTGAATCTGGAGGAAGTGATGGCTGCCCCTACCGAGCAGCCTGGTGACTTCCCGCCCAATTTGAATCTAGAGGAAGTGATGGCTGCCCCTACCGAGCAGCCTGGTGACTTCCCGCCCAATGATCTCGAGACGGCTGCTCCCCCAGCGCCGCTCAACTTCATTGACAGATTAGAGTGGCAGTATGAGGTGGCTGAGAAGGCTAAGAACGCTCAGCAAACGTTGCCAACCCCACCTCCCTCCGCCCAGTCTTCTTTCGCTGTGAGGGCATGGAATCGCCTATCTGCTCCACTCACTCCAAACACATCAGATAGCGATAACGCTAATTCAAAAACTACGTCTGACCCCAATCGTATCGTTTTCGACCCAGGAAGACCTGCTCCAGAGTCTACAGGCACTGGTAAACGCGGTCGAGCTCTTAAGGCCCTTGCGCCAGTCACAGCTGATAAGAATAATCCCCAGGCAGTGAAACGTGCAAAAAACACGTCCGCTGCTCGAAGGTCTCGCAATAAGAAGGCGTGCTTGATGGCTGAGAGAAAGGCACGCCTGGATTTCCTCGAGCCACTGCTCCAGACTTACCAAGAAGCTGTGGATATGCTCATGCCATATGCACCACCTAATGTTCAGGCCTATATCAATGCACGTTTACCATCGACCTTAAATTGATTCGGAGGAAATGAAATTGTGCAACCGTGTGATTTTATTACTTTTCCTGTCATTTTGGTGCTTTTGATTATCTTGTTGACCTGTCCCATGTCTTGTCTGTTTCAATACCAAATTGTCTGTGCTTTTAAATGATGTTGACCTGTCCCATGTCTTGTCTAATTGATACCCAATTTTCTGCTTTTCTATGATGTTGACCTGTCCCATGTCTTGTCTAATTGATACCAAATTGTCTGTGCTTTTATGTTTTGTTTAAAATATGTTGACTCGGCCGATTCTGACGTCTCCAGAATGGATCGACTCGTGGCCTGAAGAAAAGTTGTTGAGGTTGTTATACTTACATTTTTTGTACTTTACCTATGTTAGTATGAATGCATGTATGTTTGCTCGCGACAATTTCCAAGTCAAGTGTCTCTGGACAATTAGATTGCTGTATTTCATCTTTGTAATAATTCATTTTCATTTATATCAATTCCTTTCTCCAGCTTGTAATAACTTGTAAGCCGTAACTGTTCACTACATACTCCATACCTATAAGATTCGCTAGTCGAGACTCTTAGTTTATTTTTTCTCTTTAAGACCCGATGAGCTCATATCTGCTCAAGTCCGTATGCTTGCCTAACCTTTTTCAAAAAAAAAAAAAAAAAAAAAAAACGTAAAATAAAATAAAGGAAGAAAACAAATTCTCAGCCTCAATAGGGGCCCTCCAAACAGTCGAGGCCACACCTAGACCTAGACTGTAAACATGACTTACAATCATAGACTCTTAATCCATTTGAGATTTGATGGAGAGGATATGCATTGCCTTCAGGCATACAGCGCTGAGCTGCTACTAGCAGGGGTGAGTCTCGAATGGTATGCATAGAGGCCAGCTAGTTACCGCGAGTCTTTCAGCCTTCAAACAACCCGACGAACTGAGCATAGATAGCAAAAGCGAAGGCCTCTTGAGTATACAGCAAGGCTTGTGACTGCATGTTTTACAGCTATTGCAGACTGAGAAGTTCCATACAGAGCACGATAGGATAGAACTAGCTACAGTGCTCCAGGCCCTCTTCAGAGAGACAGGCTCAGTAGGTATACATAGTAATATACCCCTGAGGGCAACACCCATAACTGTGAGATATTGAAGGCCCCTTCCTACGATATCTCAGGCACCCCAGAAGCCTCTGCACCTCCTCAGTTACCGTCATGAGCACTTGAAATATCGAAATGCTTAGAAAGATATTTGAATATCTATCATACATACATGCACACATGCGTACGAGCGTACTTACATGCAATTTTGACCAAAAAATACCACTCAGGCCTGCGCTGAATGCCATATTCGCTCCCAACACAGCACCTCTTTTCTCGCCCATCTCGGCGCCTCGCCCATCTGTCCTGCCCCCAATTTCCCGCGCCCTCGCCCTTCTCGTGTGGCGTATGGGAAAGTGGCTGTGCAAAACTGTTGGGAAAATAGAAGGGACGAGAAAGGCCTGGACTTTGGCAAAACAGGTAAATTGGGGAGCAGCACGGAAGACGCGGGTCGCGTTGATACCCCAGCCTCCTCGAACTTTCCGGAGTGGCGATGTAACGGGCAGGTAGGTACTGAGTGATTAACCACGCAGCCATCCCAGGGACCAGGACAAGCTTATTTGTCGAGTGAGGCAATGGCACACCGGTCTTTTGCCAGCACCGATGCGACACCAGAGGGAAGCGGCGTTAAAGATACCAACGACGTAGGTGGTCGGGTGGAAGGATTGTCCAGCTTCCTTCGGCATTTGCTTCAAGGCCAAGATATCGAGACGTCGCGCCTTCCCGAAAGCCGATCGTGACGAGCGATTCACCGAACACCAAAACACAAGCCCGGAAATACCGGAGGAGAACAGGTAAGCGTGATAAAATTATGCAAAAGCTTTTTGTGGCTTAGAGCCACTGCCCTCCATCTCCAAGCAAGGACGTCGATACGCAAGAACGAGCAAGACATGCTCTCTTTCTTTGAAAATGAGTATCGACCAAATAAAGGAAAAACACTGAAGCACCAGTGAACAGACAGAACAAAAGGAATGACAAGGGCAATAAAACAGAAAAGCCAGCAAAAGTCAAAACAAAAACCCACAATCGCCGCACACCAAATCCCGCTCGTTGATTTGATCAGATTCTCCCTTCCCAATGACCCCATGCTTGCGCGGACGCCAGATCCCACAAAGGAAATAGGTACCAAAGGAAACAAATGCAAGATGGTATTTGAGCGATGATATCGAGCCCACAAAATGCGCAACAACCCTTGAGAAGGAGAAGGATCAGCAAACACATAAGAATGTATACGCAGAAGGACGCTGCCGCCTGCTCGAGGAAAGAAAAGAACATGAAAAGGAGAACAAGTTGATACATGAGATATGAAACGTAAGAATCTTCCCAAGCCGTTTTGCTTTTTGTGCCCTAGAGTTCATTGAAATGCCATGAATGAAAAAGAAAGGATGAGTTTTTGTTCGTTTTCGGTTTCTCTTGCTAGTCATGTCTATTAGGAAGTGGACGGCGGCATACCCTTCTATACTGCCGCCAAATTGCTGGAAAAAACGTCGAATTACATAGTAGGACCGGCACCTGCGGAAGAATCAACAATATTATCGGATAGGTTGATGAGAAGTTGAGCAAGGCATCGTTTGGTGGCTGCATCATCACGAAGAACGGACGAGAACGTAGCGTCTCTGAGTGGTTCGGGTAAGCATTGTCGAAGGGCTTCGCGAGCACGGTTGTTGTCACTGAGTCTATAAACGGTGAGCATATTGAATTACCTCGAGAGGAGGGTGAATGTAGAGCCATACCGAAGGAAGCACCGAACAACGTGCTTGAGTAACCGAACGGTTTGTTGTTCAACGAGCTGAGTGACCATATTGCTCAAGACAGAACCAACAGCGTAAAAACGCTCATATGTAGCACAAATATATCCAAGTCCTATATCGTCAAGCAGTATCTTCTGAACGATGAAGATAGCCACCGTCTTGCTCAGTTCGGAGCCCGTTTCCATGATCCGCAAACAGAGTGGTATAATTTCGGTAGTGAGCAAGAAATTAATCACGTCCGACGAATCATTCTTCACCAATGCACCGATAACACCGAGGGACGTCAGACGAAGATATTCGAACGGACGTGACTTTGACGTAGTGTTGAGAAAAGGATAGAGAAAAAGCGGGATATGTGCTGAAGCAATGTTTGTCAGTTCTGGTGCTGAGAAGACCAATTCAGAGGAGGTATAAGAGGCCTCACCATTCAGAAAAAGCGTACGGGTCTCGTTATGCGACGCTACGCACTGCAACAAAGCAAGAGCATTGCAAACCCGATTCGATGCCGCTGCGGTAAGCTGGGAAGGATTTAACATCGGGTATACGGAGATGATCTCTTGCAATAAGGAAGTCATAACACCTATAGAAATTACTCTCAGTCAGAAAGAGCATAGGATTTGGTGTAGCGACTCGGGCAATTGTGGATTCGGACGTACCGAAGGAGTGCCATATGATCAAGGCTAATTCAGGCACCTGTTCACGCTTCTTACTCAACTCCATAAGCGCCGTCTCTCTACGGGTTGGATCTAGTAATTCAGCCACCCAGACCAACACTTTTCGATTCTCATCGCTAACGAGGTTATCAATTGTTCCATTTCCAGCGACAACGCTGTCGGACATCCCGGTCGCGGTCTGAAGATTTGTCGCACTGGAGTTGCTCATAGAAAGGCGATTGTAATGCGGGTGCTGTTGTTGCTGGGCCGCAGCGGCAGCGTGCTGCGCCTGTGCATGTTGACCTGCAGTCGCCAAGGAGTGGTGCTGCGGCTGTTGCTGCTGTTGCTGCTGCTGAAAGTGGGATTGGTGCTGTGGGTGCTGTTGTTGAAGCCAGGAGGAGTCGGCTTGAGGGTATTGATGTTGATGCGAGAAGAGGTGTTGATTTTGAGCTTGGAGCATCATGCGAGGACCAGCAGGTTTCTTTCTGGGAGTGACTTTGTGGGTGGTGGAAGGTTGGTCACTCCCGGAGTCTGCCCTCGGAAGAAATTGCTTCGTACAGAAAGCTGTATGGGTAGACGTTGAGACTCGAGTGGCTTGAATAGACTGAGAAGCAGAACTGTTGGAGTAGAGGCGGTGCTTGGTCCAGAGCAAATTGAGCGGGGAGGGAGTGAAAAGCGAGACGGTGAACTGGGATGTGGTTGAACAACCCGGTGGTGAGATGAGGTGAGTTGGAGGTGTCTCTTCAGCTGGAGATGACTAAGCGCGCATCATGTTGACTAATCAGGTACAAAGGCCGATGCTCAAGATCAAGTGACCACACGCATGGTGAAGGCGAGAGAAGCCTGGAGTCCTCCGTATATACTCCCTATGTATGCAGCCAATTGCTAGCACCATGAACGTGTACTCGGTGTGTTTTTCTCATTTGCTGACTACCAAGCCGCATACAGTTAATTGGGCAGTTGCGCAAGTTAATAAACAGGCGGATTAAAAATTAACCCGAATGTTGCCAGATTGCTGACTGTTCCAACCTTGTGCTGAAGAACCAGCCAACCTACTCCATACACCAACACAGTTGGAACGTCTCTACTATATGATCTGATGCACCTCCCAAAATTCAACAGTTTATGCTGTGTAGTTGCAAAAAGTGGCTCGTCTTCTAAATCTTGGCATTTTTTCAACGCTCCTATACCCGCCCCTCCCTTATGAGGTGCTTACTGTGATTTTCCAGGACCTCCCTCTGATATCTGATATCCCGGAAATCGACGCTATGACCCTGTCATTTGATACAGCAGCTACATGGCTTTAGAATCAGACCGCTGGAGTATGTAGCAGTGGGATTCCACAGGTATGTATAGGCCGCGGCCTGTGGGCTTCAATATTCTGGGCCCTATAATCCCATACAGGAAACATCACGGAACTTGTGCGGGTAATGGTTTTGCATGTCGAGGGCTAGAGCTGTCAAATCAAAATTTCAAATGTGATATAACTGGCCTTGAGAGACTCCGTGCCATAGCCCAGGAGTGTAGGCAGACTCTGCCACCAGTTAAAGGGTGCATCCAAGGGTCTATGGTTTTGAAGGTAGGGTGAGAAAAGTAACCACAGCATTGTGATAACTGGCACTTCAAAGGATGCAGCATGTGGGAATCTTTCGTACGGAGACTGGATAATTGTCATTCGGACAAAGGCCCAAGGGTCCCTGAATCTTTACACTGCGCTGTCCAACAGCCTTTTGGTCATACTTTCCTCCATCGCAGGCATTAATCGATCCAGAAGCCAAGCAGATTACTCCGCTGGGAACAATCATCAAAATGCTTTTGTGCGCACCCTCTGCTCAAGAGGCATTCGAGCATTCAGCGCCGATCTAAGACGAGTATTTTCCGTCGGCTTAATGCCGTAGAACGAAGACTATACCGCAATGTGTCTCCTTTTATCAGTTCAATGCGCGCAGACGAAGCTAATGCCATCGTTGAGTACCTCATCGACCCTTGACACCCAATTTCCGAGTCAACTTGCCAGGTGATATTTGGCCTTGAGACAATGAGGTCTTTCAAGGAGCGCGGTATACCACCACCGAACTGGTTTTAATTCCCAGAATTTGGAATTTTGCGCGACACGGTCCTTTCCGGCGAGAGCAAAACCGGTGACATGCGGGCATATAACGCCCAAGCGCTGCTTATTGCTGCTAAGAATCATGATGAGGCCACCAAAATTGTGACCGATAGCATTGTCTCGAAGCTATCTGTGCTTCTCAGTATGTCTGCGGACCAATTCGATGCGAATATATCGATTCGCGACAGTGGCCTAGATTCATTGATAGCTATGGAGTTTCGGGCGTGGTTAGCGATGGAGTTTGGGGCTGAACTGTCACCTGTCGGGATAATGGCGGTAGCTGGAGCTGACAAGCTGAGCGGGAAAGTCGCCGCGTTGAGCAAATATGTCCAGAATGGACTTCGGCGCACAAAAAGTGGTTGATTTGATGCATTCGGAAGTAGTCAAGGAAACACGCATTTTCGGTATACACACCATCTCCACCCATCATGTGAACTTGGCATCTCATACTCGCTCAGTCTCCGGGCGTAATTATAGTAGCCCTGTCACCAGCCTCTTGTTATCTTCAAAGCTTTGCCATCGGTGTTAGTCATATTGCAAGGAGGAGGATGGAAAACCTTTCTGTTAGTTACAGACTGCTTAACGTCTGCATTAGAATAGGTGTATACTAAGTATCATAAGGGCAGAGAGCTTGCGAGTCTTCCCCACGGGTTATGTAAGACTTTTCAGACCCTGATGCTGACCCATCCATCCTTCATCTAATTATAGGAGCGGCATCGGCACTGCATTTGGATGCATCGGCACACCATTGAATTAAGACTCGGAGACCGGCAACGTCCGGGCCACAAGGAGGCGCGAGATCACGTGCCAGCTTACTAAGTCAGGGGTAACTCAAACAACGCAAACGGAGTCGCGCGACGCTCTTTGCAGATCATCGACAACCTACCGATATATGGAGTAAGCGTGGCGCGGGTATGAGATATTGTCCATAACGGCCCCATACGATGAAGTCCCCCTTCGTTCAAAGAACGGTCTTTTCAGTGGGTTGTCAAACACTCAACTCTACTCCACTCTCGCGGTAAGTGGTGCCATTCTCATGATCAAAGTACTTCCCATGCTAACAGTTCTCCAAGGTGACAAGGTCCTGCGAGAAGGTATCTACAGTTGGCGCTTGCGGTGGTGGCACCCGGGCCGTGCATTGCAACGCGCGTTTTCCTTACATTCCATGGCTCTCTCGGCAGCTTTTGGTGTCCACTCAAACTCGTATTGAACAATTAGTCAACCCTTCTTGGAATAAGAGTACTCCCTACCAGTTTTTCCCACGCAGTTGATCGGCCATAAGAAAATGCGGAGAGTTCCGGAACTTGAGCCGCAGACATCCAAGTCTTGCTCTTACACTGGTCTCTTCCGGCCCGAGATTACTTTGTACGGAGTAGTCTAGCTGCCAATGTTTCAGACAAATGATGGCTAGAATTGTCCCACCGAAACCTCGCGTAAGATGCTCGATAGTCTTGTGGACCGTTACCAAAACGGTAACTGCCGACCGAATGGCCTTGAACACCTGGAACAGGATTGAGATCTCGTAACTCATGGCACCACCACATCGCGAGCATTTCTCCAAGCGGGCAAATTAGCGGCGGCACGGAGGATGGATGGGTAGATGTGAGAACCCACATGTTCCTGACCATGAGTGCTGACATCCTTCTGGGTACCAGGACAAATACTCCCGAGACCTAACGGGCTGGCTTGCTAGCTGTGTTGGCTATATAAAGGCTTCTTTTACTGCCAACAAAGAAGCAGAAACAATCACAACAGATCCAACAAGCAAACAAGCAAACAAATACAGCCTCTTCAACCTTTTGACTCTTTCCTATTTTACAGATATTTTTATTCCTCGCTATGGCGCCGTTTTCCTCCCTTCTTCTCGGTCTATTGACCGCCGGGTCCCTTCTTGTCCAAGCCTCCCCCATTGCTCAACCAATGCCTCTCGATGATGTCTCTGACTTCGGCAATACATCCACTATCGCTGCTCGCCAGAACGAAAGACCATTTTATCTCATTGCACATCGGGTGTTGACCAAACAAGGTGTGAAAGATGCTGTGCAAATGGGTGCCAATGCTATCGAGATTGATTGCTATGCCCATAGTACTGGATGGTGGGCTGATCATGATGGAACGAGTACAAGTGCCGACCATGGGCTTGACGCGGTGCTTAATCAAATCGTGGAACTAAGCAAGGAGGGAAAGAATATCGCCTTTGTCTGGCTGGACATAAAAAATCCTAATTACGATTCAAATGGTCACAACATTTTCTCATTGAGGGATCTTGCTCGACGCACAGTAGAGAGCGCTGGAATCAAAGTTCTGTATGGCTTTTTTACAGCCGGCTCACTCAACAGCGCAGGCTACATCAAAGTAGTCGGCGATTTGAATGACAATGAGATCATCGGTCTTGATGGAGATCTCGAAAAGTCTAAGAAGACGGTTGGATTCAGAGGACCCTCTCGAGCTAATAAACGTGTTTACTCTAGAGGCCTATTCAATCCAGGCATGGGCTTCGGAGACTGCTCTGCTGAAGGCACTGGCATTTGCTCGGACCTTGTCAGGGCCAAACAGCAGAATTACTTTGATAAAACGTTTGGTTGGACGATCACCAATGGTCAAAGCGATATTGCGGAGAAGTTAGTGGGCCAGGCCCAAGTTGATGGCATTATTTTCGGATTCGTCGCCACTCACTTTTACAAGGATGCAAGGACTGTGAAGGCGATGCAAGAAGTTTTACAAGCGGCTGACAAGTTTGGACGAAAGTTGGCAACCTCCTGGAACTAAATCCCAAACGAATTATCCCGGCAGAAATAGTCCAGCGGATGTTGCTTGAGCTGACCTCTGGCTGCAAATTTGCCCATACCCGATCAATATCTGGCTGGGAGGTACATACAGTCTGGGACCTGCTACTCAATGAGTAGTGGAAAGCAGAATTTCACCAATTTCACTTGCATAATTTCTTCTTTGTTTTCTTGTTGCAAATACTTATTTAATTTTTTTGTTTATATGTTAGGCAAAACCAATGTATATAGCTTGCCATAGAATATTGTAAATGATATTTGAGAGTATTTCAATCCTTCTTCGTATGGTTTTTGTTTTACAATGCCTGACTGCCTCTTGCATTGAATATTCCTTAGTTACATTATCCACATCCACACAAGGGCCAAGAGAGATACCCTTGGAACTAACAATATACATCGAATTAACTCAACAGCATGAAGCAAACAGCTCAGAGACTCGAGAATGAATAAAAAAAGACAGAGAAATATTTATCATCGCCAAATCAACGTACATTATTTTCATCCCAACATAACCTAGCAACGCCATCCTCGAAAATATACAAGCAGAATGCTTGAAAATGAAACCACTTGTTCCCCATCATTTCCATATATTCGTATTTCCCATTAGCAAAGAAAAAGAGAAGTCGAGAAAAGTTTAGGAAATCACTGGCCGGCCCGACTCTAACGAGGCGAATACCTATCACCATGCCTACTATGCTCGATGTAATCCTCCACGTATGACTCGTGGTAACTTTGGCCTGGAGGAGGACCAGGCGGACCCCCTGGTGGACCTGGTCGTCTTCCAGGGTAGTGCGAAGGAGGCCCACGGGATGGACTGGAGCTGCTGAATGAAGATGAAGCGGTGTACGATCCGGAGGAGTAGTACGAGCTATGCTTCTCCGGCTTATCCTTCTTCTTCATGCCCAAACAGAGCAAAAGACCACCGATAATAGCACTGATGAAGGCGAATTTCGTCCACCACGAGTCCTTCTTCGGTTTTGGTGGAGGTGGACCCGAGCTGTGGTACCGGCCTTCAGAAATGGACAAAGAGGAAGCAGAGGTATAACTGTCGCCATGATGCGGGGGTGGTCTGCGGCGACCTCCGCCACCGAATAATGATTTGAATCTGCTCGCAAGGCCGCCAACACAGCAGCAAAGACAAAGTAGCAGAAGAATGAATGCTCCTGCAATCGAACCAATGACAATACCTGCGATCGCTCCGCCACTGAGACCACCTGAGCCCTGTGTGATGCCAACCAAAGGAACTCCGTTCGTGCTGATAGCGGGAATAAACGGAACGGTTGCGGTAGGCGCACTTGTAGTTGTGATGGTTATGCCACTGGTTGGTCTTACGGGTGGGCTAGGAGATGGTCCAGGAATTGTTTCCCATGGTGAACCTCCATTTTCGACACACACGCCTCTCGGATTGCACATCTGTGCAGCACTACAGCAGACATTTCCACATGGAGTCTCTCCTAGGTTGACTTTGCACTGAGTATTTCCTGGTCCCGTAGGAACGACATAGCGGCTACCGGTAGATGTGACCGCCACAAAATCCGTTCGTGTATACGTTGTAGTAAACATTTCCCATGTTCCGCCTCCTCCTTGTGCCGCCGCCCTACACGCGGCTTGGCCGTTTGAATCGGTGTAGCATTGTTCGGACGGCTGGCAGCACACCTGTCCGTAGAAGCCGCATGGATTGGAACAGGCGCGATCGATAAGAATGTTAGCTGAAGGCGGTTGAGTTGGAAATGGAGAAGCTGTCGTGAACACTGGTATTGTCGCGAGAAGGGCGAGGACGGACGGCGCCGCACGCCGGTGAATTGCGGGGCGCATAGCGGACTGAAGCTCGGTGTGGTGTACTCGCATGCAAATTCGGGAGAAGAAATACAATCGCAATTGAAAAGAGATTCTTGAAAAATATGCTGCTCAATAATCTGAATGGTTCCAGCGCGCAGTTGGCAGGTCTGTGTTTTGAGCCCGCCGCTAGCTCCGTTGCCGGGGAGGATTGCAGCCAGGGAGTAGAGACGTGGGGTATCAGAGTAGGTATTTCTAGAACACAGCGATAGCGACGTGTCCCAAATCTGACGAGTAGGTATTCGGATGCAAGCAGAAAATGAATTGAAAAAGAGATTGAAGGAAGGAAAGAAAAATTCCACAACGGCCGAGTCGAGAAGCTGGGGTTTTCGCGTCACCGCAACCTGGTCCTGGGAACAGCTCCCAGCCACCCCTCCCGCGGCATCCCAACCACCGAATTTCCCAGTTATAAGCAGCTTTCCGACAAGCGCATTATTCCATCCTCATGAAATAATTGACTAGATCGAAAATGATGAGAATCGATCGCGTTTTTAAAAGGTCGACGATATGACAGCTGCCATTTTACCCCAGATGTATCCACAGCACTGAACCACAGGCGATTTCGGTGATACGGAGTTGAGCCCCCGCCAGCTTGTCGCCAGACGGCTCTCTAGTTAAGTATTAGTTAGGGTTCAGCGGCTCCGATCCGCCGCCCACGAGGCTCTGTCGTCAATATTCTCCCCGATCCCAAATTCATTCTCATTGTCTGAATCTACTGTACTCCGTACTTTCTACCTAGTAATTGTCTAAGCATTCTTATGCTTACACAAAAGAAGAATGCTTTTCCGTGCGTCGATTGCAAATATCTCCAGTGTTTCTTGCATTATTTCAGAGTAGGTTATTGATGAGGGTTCTTTCGTTACTTCTTGAATACTGGGTCACAGGCGATTACGATGGGTGCAAAAGTCATCGTATCATTCATTGTATGGCCCTGAGAAATCACAGCCGGCTAGTTGTTAGTTTCCGGAGATTCTATCGAGGTGTGGGCACATTGAGTCGCGAACCAGGGGACGAATGTTTCTTTCTGTACGGAGTATATGCGAATTCGTAGATCGTTGCCATGCTGCAACAGTAATAAGAGATCCGGTCGACATAGCCAGAAGACAACCTGCTGTAGTGACGGCTGCCCTTCTCTGCTGGACATAGATTCGGGCAACATCCCAAAGAGTAGGTAGCCATTTCAGACGCCTTGGATTAGGAACGGCGATGTATTAATTCGTAAAGAAACCCGAAGAGAGAGAAAAGGAGCGTAAAAGGGGCTCTGCGCCAAGAAAAACTCGGAGCGGCACATAGTTTATCCTGTAAATGTACCGGCTTATATAATGACTGATCTGCCCTATGCGGAAACCACTCCATAACGCCGAAGCATTCGATTAGAGATCTTCGTATATGGTCATATTTTTGATATAAGCTGGCAAGGGGTCCGAGATCGATTCCCTGACCATGTCGATTCCCAATGCAGCTCTGCAAAAGGTGTGTATATGCCAAGCTCGGCAACAGAACAATCGAGATGCCCGAGCTCTTTTCGCCCCGCTTATAGTCCTGACACTTGCTAACTTATTCTCCTTGCGCCATCGGGAATTATAGCTCGTCCAAGAGATCGAAGCCCAAGCTCTCGCGTCCCAACAGCAGATCGGCCTTGTTAAATCCCAAATTGCCTCTAAACAACGAGACATACGATTGATTGAGCTCACATCGAAAGAAATGGACCAGGTGCCGAAAGGCGCTAATGTATATGAGGGTGTTGGGAAAATGTGTGTTTTCACAAAGGCTATCTCACGTCGCTGAGAGGATGCAGCTTGCGCACTGACTTCGTTTACGCTTCCTAGGTTCGTTGCCACAAATATTGAGAATGTGAATAAGAGGCTGTCGGAGGAGCAGAAGACGCTTGGGACAGATGTCACCAATCTAGAGAAGAGGCTGCATTATCTTGAAACGACATTTAAAAACAGCCAGAACCAAATAGAGCACCTATTTCAAGGCGGGAAGAAGTCTTGAGTGGACTTGACGCTGTTGTGATTGTCTTGGATACATGAGATCGGGAGGCTCTCTGGAGCTGTATGTGGTGCTGATATGACCTTCGCCCGGGACTACATGCGTCAAAACTCACCAATGTCTCCTTCTTGGTGGCGTTGATAAGGAAAGCTAGCTCCTTCAGGTCGTGCAAAAAAGAGATCGAGTCGTAGCGACACGTCATTGAGCATGGTGCTGCGTTGGCACTTCGAAGGGCACAGTATTTAGAAGGGACTAACAATCATTCTAAATACATTTTGAATAGTTGTGAGATTATTAGCAGTAAGCTATACATACATTCAAGTTTCCAATGGGAAATCTTCCATAGACTCTCGGTATTTGTTGGTGATGAGCCCGTGGATAATTGTCAAATGAATAGTAGCAGTGTAAAAAACACGCTGACATAGTGCATAGCCTTTGAGCACACTGTGAGCTAGGGAGGATGGAATAAGTAGAGACTCGAGTACGCGGACAGCGTTGGCAGCTCAATGGAAGGTTTTATTTTTAGGAATGTTTGAAGTGTGCAACAGAAGGCCTGGTGGTCGAGTGGTATAACCTCTCAGACTAATCGGGGGCAAATGGGCTGGAGCTGCTCAAACCAGGCAACTGGTTTTGGGAGCAATTGTTCAAGTCCGGACTTCCCAGAGCTCTGTTCCCATCTAGTACCGAGCGAACCAGGACTCCACGAACAATCCTGGGGGCGGGCCTAGAATGGGCTTTTTTTGGGGTTTGGAGCCACAGGTATTATGGCTCTTGATTGTTTTTATTTGCATTCTGATGCCGTTTGGCATGTGTTCCAGCTGGATATAAAATGCAGTTGCTGGGATCTCACAGGTGGATGCCTGGGAGCGGCCCATCGCTGCTTAAACGGCTGGGTGGGTATACACCAAAACAGGGTCCCGGGGTTCGAGCCCGGCAGAGACCGTTGGGAGGGCAGTTTTTTTTTTTTTTCTTTGTATTTTTCAAACGAAAGAAATTTGCTAGAAAACCAATCTTCAACGCGATAGATTCTGAATTTAACTAGAAAAACACGACCTTTTGGTGGGTGGTTCGGGCTAAGACTGCCCTGGGCCATGGTTCGCCCTCCCGAGAGTCTTCCAACAAGTGGAGGTTGCTGACGACTTTTCATCCGGAATCAACCTGGATCCCTTGCTCGGACATGCCATTGGGCGTTGTTCTTGATCCAGAATCCTCCATCTCAAACCCCAAAGGCGGGCCGTTGATACCTAACTACTGGAAGAAATTAAAATCCACATGAGAGCGGTAATCGACACAGCTAGCAGAAGACGGACGGCCACTTGCTGATGTGACAAGTCAGCGAAAAAATGAAGTAAAACGAAAGGACAGCTCCTTGGATCATAAACATGTTCTGGACTGTGGACGGCATGCTTGATGATTCGACGGCTCTTCGGAAGATACGCACAATGACCTCAACTCCTCGAGCTGTTCCGCCGATTCCCTGCCAAAACCACTCGTGATCAGCTGGAAATGGGCGGTGATGTTTCAGTGGCTCCTATTATTGCGACGCACTCGCATGCGGTCTGGAAACTGGGTGGGCAAATGGGCAGCAACGAACCCAATAATGGATCCTCAACCACCGACAGGGATCGCAGTTCTCGCGAAACTGGGCTTGTGTCATAGCCTGAAGCGGCTGCCGACACCCATCGCCCGTTCAAGACAGCGTCCAGCAGTGGCTTAACACGGCGCTTCTTCTGACCTCCTGTAACAAATCTGAAAGATCTATTTTCGCATCGCAGGCCTCAAACGAGATCAAAACACCTTGAAACATTCCATCCTCGGCTGCCTACCGATGCCCAATCGCTCCGTCGGCCGTGTGTGAAGTGGTGGTGCCAAGATCGCTGCACTCCAGCCTCGTCCTTTTGCACGTCCCCGCCCGCCCACTTTCTCCCTCGACTCAACTGGCTGCGGCACCCGGTCGGCACCCTTTTGAGTCTTGAAATCCCTTGATCGTGAGCCAGGGCCTGCATGTTTGTTGGCGAATGAAGGGCCCTGGTAGCGGCTCCTGAAAAGTCACCCAAAAGGAACCCTAAAAGCCCACCGTCGCCCCGCTAACGATTATAAAGGCGAAAGCCTGTCCACCCACGTTTGTCTTGCAAGGTTGAGGACTTCCTGAGTCTTTGGATTCGAGCATTTCGCTGCGCCTGAACGCCGGTCAGGTTCTCTAACCTGAGTCCAAGAGACTCTTATCTCTGCCTCTACTCCGTACTGTTCCTCAAACTTCGAGGGTTTTACTCCCTGCGGCCGATTTTAATATATTTTACTACGTTTCGAAGGGGTTCCTGACGACAACGCACCATCATGCCGGTCTGGCAGGTTATGGAAGACACATCGGATAGCGATAACGATAGGTTTCCACGTCACCATCGTCGCCCTGGAAAAGGCAGCAAGAAGCAGGAAGTAAGATCGTCTTCCACCAATACTCGTCACTATGATTACGATGGTAAACGTATCCACATTGATATCAAGAACAACAATCGAAACAACCTGGAAGACCTGCGCAATAAATTAGAAGAATTGGGAGTTCGTCCTGACCGCCATGATGAGGTTCATTCTTCAGACGAGTATGGGCGCCGTCGTCGCCGGGAGAAGGATGATATGAGACGCTACCACGACAAATTGATGAACGAAAGCATGGAGAAGATAAAACGTGAGAAACGGGACATGGATCAAGATGCGGACATACGCAAGATCAAAGAGCAGCTTCGACAACAAGAAGAAAAGATCAGACATCTGCAGCAGGAAATGTGGGAAGATGACCCAGCGTTGGAGGCAGCATTTGACCGTCTCAAAAGCATTCAGAAACTACTCAAACGGATGGAAACCGATAGGGATAATGACCAGAATGACAAGCGGGGTCGCGGCGGCGGAAGCGGAGTTGGCGGCGGGGGTGGGGGCGGTCGCGGAAAGTCAAGACGAAGAGGTAGAGATTCTAGCTCCAGTGCAAGCTCCTGGATATGCGATGATTGCAGAGGCTGGACCAGAGCCGAAATTGAGGCAGAACTCGCGCTGGAGGAGCTCCGCCAACGGAAACAAGAGGATGCCAATAAGAAAAATGTTGAGGATGCATTTATGATCGCCAAGTATCAGGCTATGGAGAAAGAGGAGAAGTATAAGCAGCAAGTTGCTGAGATTCGCGAGAAAATCGAGATCGAAAGAATCAAGGCCGAGATGGAAGAGCGTGACCGCAAGAAGAAACTTGCCGAACTCAAGGCCGAAGCAATTGACGAGTTCAAGAGATTGGAGGCGGCGAAGGAAGCTAAACGTCGTGAAGATGCCGAGAAGGCGGAGAAGGAATTCAAGGCCCGACTTCAACAACTCGCTTGCGCCAATGGCATGACGGAAGAGGAAACAAAAGCGTTCCTCGAAGGAAAAGCGAAAGGAAAGGAGACCGTCACAGTTACGAAGATCGAGCAAACCAACGACAAGTTCTTCAAGGTAAATTTTCTCCCTTATTTCTTGTCCACTCCGTGTTCTCTTTGCTCTTGCTAACAAGCAATTTTATTCTCATAAGGTTCACAATCGCTTCCTTTTGCCTTCCACTCTTGCAGCCTTTGGCATTCCATGGGAGTGGGATCCGGTAAGCAATACCTGGCTCTTATTGCGTTGTATTTTCAGTTTTCTCCATTTACTCCATGAGGAAACCCGCCGTGTTCTCCAAAAATAGCTGTATCTAACTTCGGGTTGCGAATAGGACGATGCGGATTACATTATTATCTTGACACCGCTTAGCGAGTCGGAAAAAGAAACGCTTTTCCGACATTCAGAGATGCAACGGAGATCACAACGTGCCCTTCCGGATCCCAACGGTGCAGTGCCCTTAGGCCTTGCCGGCCCCGAGCTCGTCGAGCTCAAAGTCAATGATAAAAAGAGAGACAAACTCTTCCTGGTCAGAAAGAAGGGCAAGACAAGCGTCGTTATCGGTAAATAGACGTTGAAGCATGCCGCCGACTAGTAGGCATATTTTGTGACGGTGAAAAGCGTGAAAAGCCAAGGTGCCTATCCATTTCGCTTGACATTACACGCGTTACTCTTTTTGGCTTTTTTTCTATTAAATATGGTATTGTTTTCCTTCGATTTCTCTTGCATTTTGTTTTATCCTGTTGTGTTCCCGCCGAGTTTAGGAGAGGATTTGATTACTGCGTGAGGTGCTTTTCATGAATGATGCTCTGCTCAATTTGATGACCGATTTGATGACTTATTAGACTCTGCTATATTTGTATGTATTCTGGAGTTAGCGCTTGCTATTCTGTCAACTTTTTTGATCTTGCCTTAGCCATTTATGTCCGCCCAATTCGGGCCCAACCAAGAAGTATGTATGTATGTACAAATACCTACAAGAGGATGGATGAGTAAAGAGGTACCAGAGTGGTGAATTTGCTTGATATCGCCTTTCCCGGTTGAGTCATAGGCACTATAAGTTTCTGAAGTCAGTCTCGTCCCGATAAATCAATCAACCATACCTCTGCTAAACAGTGCTAAAACATGGGCTCTCCTTTTCCCAACCCGAAATATGTACAGGTAAAACGCAAAAGAAGGTGGTATTACAGCACAGAAACCCCTAGTTTATAATGCATCTTTCATTTCCCGCTTTTCTTCAGCCCATCTATGCTCTGCCCTCATGATCAACTCCTCGTATACTGTCCAGGCCAGCGCCGAACTTAGCGCTTTTCGTCCCATTCGTAATCCTAACCCATCGAACAAACTTCTAAAACCATCTTCTCTTAGCATGAGTTTGGTTGCTCGCATCATGTTTCTGTATTTGGAGGGCATCAGCTGGACCCGTGTTTTCACTACGTCGAAAGGGTTCGTGATGGTGGTCGCAAGGCCCGCGGCCAGCGCACCAGAGATAAAATTGATAGTGGCTGATGACGGAGCTGCACGCGCTTGATCTGAAGATACTCCCTCGTTTGCGTTTTGAGAATATCCGAGTATCGCGGCCAGATCGCGTTTTGAATGTTCATAGAGAACCACGTAGAGCCCGGCATATGGAGCATCACGGATAGCAGTCGCTCCAAATCCAGCGAATAAGCCTCTGACCCCTTCATGGCGAACGATATCCTTTGCTGCGCTCCAGAGACTGCGATAGGCGTAGTAATCTGATTCATAACGGACCTTCAAGACAGTAACGGGCATCATGACGAATCCGGCAGAGACTCGTGCTACTGCGCCGGTTACGAGGTTTCCCATGTGTGAAAGCTTTGGTAGGGCAGATGATGCGCGTGTATTAGAGCTGTTCCCTCGGTTTTGCACATCATTGCTTTGAAGAAGATATGCCGGCCCGCTAGTGGCGGCTGTCGTTCTCAGTGTATTTAGGCTGGTGAAATATAATGCTGAGCCAAAGCCGGTTCTTAGAGCTGAAGGAAGTGTGCCACGCCATAGTCCTCGAATGGGATGTGGAGAGGATAGTATCTGGCGAAGGGTAGGTAGGAGTGCAGCTGTTTTTCGGGACTGCTGGACTCGAGTTTTCAGAAGATCGGCGGGTTGGAGGAGGATGGAAGAGGTGAGACCAGAGAGAAGACCGGCAGCAAAATGGAAGGTCGGTTTGGAAAATGAAGCTGTGTCTTTGATTAGTCTGATTATTCGCAATAGTTTCGTCTTGATATAGGCAACATTCCGTGGAACAGAAGGAAAAAGGCAAACATACTTGGAGAGCTTTTCAACTGCGCGCTGGGTTGGGACCCATTAGACATTCTTTCCTACTCGATCAACGAGCAGTGTAGCTAGCTACCCCTGTCTGTTTTCAAGTTCTGCCGTATAACTTCACAACCCTTCCCTCTTTTACAGAGATAGCTGCATCTTTTCGTCACCGAGTATGAAGGGCTCCAGATTGCAATGCTAACCGATCGGCGCTCCGAGACGATGTCGTCATAGCACCGTATGCGAAGGTTCAACGAGCAACAAAGGATGATGTGTCCAGGTGCCACGATATCGGAGAAGGTCATACAATGGTCATCTCTCGCTTTTCACCATTTGTGACAACAAAGCAATTCAATATCATGCAAGTCCTACTTTTCAAATGCACGACTGCTTTTGCCGTTACGTAATCCTCCATTCGGCAAAGCTCAGAATTCGATACCGACACGTGACCTATACATACACCTTCACGTGACTGATGCTGCTGCTGGGCTTATTCCATCCAATCAGACCACACGTCGTCTCATTAGTAATCGACTCGCTCTTGGCATATATCAAGCTTCACAACAATTATCATCCATGCTAACGACGACCATCATAATGAACAATTGGACTTCCAGTCGCTGGTACTCAGCTATCTATGCAGTCTCTCTCCATGAATTTCAATCTTCGTGAAAATTTTGCTCCTGAAATATGGCAATCTTATATTCTCCTGCTTAACAGCCCAATTTTCTCACTCTCTACTAAAACTTTGTGATTCCCCTTTCATCCAAGCATTTAAGAGAACTGTCAATTCGACTGAAGCAGCGGTAGTCATTTAGGGTCAGATGCCCGATGGCACCGGCACCGGCACCGGCACCGTACCAGGCCTTGCAAGGAGAATATACTCAAATGAAACGCCAAAGCTCCTAGTCAACAGTTCTAATATGATTTTCTTCAATGAACTCTTCCTCTAGCCTGGACATAATCAAATGAGGTTTTCAGTGCCTTTTAGGGTCGGATAATAACGGCAAAAGGATTCTCACTAAGATTTCCAAAAAAAAAGAGCATAGTTGCTTGGGCCCTTTTTTAGCTGGTCGACATTTTCTGTGGCGGAAGAGGCCAAAGACCCGAATACAATATCCCCTAATTACTGCAATTACGCTATTGTTTTGGGATTTGCGTCTTGTATCTGGTCTTTCATAATTTGAAGCTCGCATTAGAAGCTCTATACTATTGATTTGGCTTTGCTATATGTTTTCCCAGCGAGCGCTTCTTAGAGCAACTGAACGATCGACGGAACTATCTATGACGGTGTGATCGAGAAGGAACGTTCACGTCTTTATGCTTCTAGCCCGATGATAAGAGAAGCGGAGTCTATTTTCTTTATTCTGGCAACTTGTTCGCTCTTATGGTCCAATACGGTACCATGGCTGAATCACTTCCAGCTCCTCCTGGTCGACAGTAATGGGCTCTCAAAGGTTAAGGTGTTCAAGGAATGAGATTCGAAGCAAGCCTGCCGACTTAAAAGTACTGCTTCATTGCCCCTACTTGTCATCTCACTTTGGAAGTCGCGAATAGCGCTTTCAAGTGTCTTTTGACCGTTACGCCAAAGCTTTAATTGGTTTTTCAGCAACACGGCGTCATGCATGCCATGATTTGCCGCTTCTCCTCGGTCTATGGTCACTCAAATGGTCAACTCGGTTCTTGATAATGACATAGAGTTACCAATGCTCACTCACACATTGTCATCGGGTGCGCAGCATCTCCGAGAATCGTCACTCTACCTCCGCTAGGTACTCCCCAATCCTCGGTAGGCCAGTCTTGCAGTTTAATATCCAGGACTTCTTGAGAGTCAGGTATGGCTTCAATCGCTTTACGAAGTTCAGAGAAAACTCCCGTCCCCTCTTTAGCCTTTTCCTTTAGCTTCGCTATTTTCCCTGCGTTGTCTTCTGGTATCGGAGGCTCATCTTCCTTTAGCATCCAGCTCATGTTAAATTGGACTTCGTAATATTCGTTTTGCGATCCGGCACTTTCATTGAGCGGTGGCGATGATATCCTGGAACAAAAGATGAAGAGTCCGGTTGACGGGTGTGTTCCTTGCCATAAAATAGGTGCGATTGAATGAAACAATTTCATTTGATCTTTATCGCCCCTTCAAGCCAATGAAGCCGACCGGAAGATCATGGAGAGCTGCATTCTCAGGCCCCATCAGCATCGTCTTGGCTTTGCTGTTTTTGCCATCCGCTGCTGCCAGGATCGCTCCTTTGACTTCTGTCCCATCCGCAAACGAAACGATGACACTGCCATCCGTAACTCTATACCCAGTGAAGGCTTTATTCCATCGAATTTCGATACCCTGGCTCAAATTTTCCCGAAGTTTGATCCGATGAACACGATGGTGAGATGGTGTGTTAAATATAAATTCCGGCTTTCCTGTCTCAAGATCCAAAAATACGATAGGGACTCGGTCTAAGCCATCCGTCAATTAGTCTTGCAACTTTGTCAAAGAAAACGGCATTGTTCCGAACAAAATACCTTTTGCCAGAACCTCCGGCTGCACATGGATTGTTGGAATTTCTGCATAGAGCTCCGGAGGTAGACATGTGGCAAGTGATTTCATCGCGCAGTGTAAAGTGATGGCCCAACCTCCATACCGCGTATCCAAGCCACTATCTCGTTCATATATCTCGAACGGTATTCCTTCGGATTTCAACGCCTGAGCTAAAGTCAATCCCACGAGGCCTGCGCCAACGATAATGACCGGAAGTTCTTTTTGAGGCATCGTGTTTTACCGCATGAACCAGGATCTGGAAAGAAAAAATGATGATTGCGTCAGAATACATTTGAGAAATTGGAGCACGGTAAATACTTGCGTTGTGGAACTTGACGTTTCTGCAGCTACTCTGTTCCGATAGCCGATGAAGCAGCCACTTCATACAAGCTGGAAAACTTTCAATACCCCATATTGGCGGTACAATAATGTTTGATGACCCAGACCTTGATATTATTCCATCACCGCCCCTTGTCGGCGAGCACAACCCGAGAGCGGGCCGGTGAAATCAGACTGAAATGAAGCCGATGGCTGCGCTTTGCGAACAAGTTCATTCTCTCCTTTTCAATCCTCAAAGGCTACTCTTGGTACCAATTTGTATCATCAGGTGTGCGCTCGTAGCTGCCAATCTCTATAGCTCGAAGGAGCAAATGGCGATAGGTTGGCGCCTTGGAGGTGGCCATCAAATACCCCAGTGTCTTTCGCGCTTCGAACCTTAAAGCAAATGGAAAGTCCAATGGTAGGGGCAAATCGTTCAAGAAATGACTTAATTTTTCAATTGACTATGGAGTGGAGTGGGTTATTACAGATACTATTCAGCTCGGAAGTAATAGTCATGCAGCCACTCTTGAAATCAGCTCCTTCAAGGTCATGCTTACTGACTCCGGCAATCAATGGCCGGGAAATGCGTCTCGCCGTTCAGTTTGACAAAGGAGAACCAGTCGGGGTGCTTTCGCTGAAATTCTTCGTGCAATTCGACATAGCCAAGCTGTTTAGGGTGGCTGAAAACATGGCGGATCAAGGGCGGGCTCGAAAGTGCCTGCATGCGTCCCATCGGGCTGCCCCAAGTTTTGTACGACCGTTCGACCTCCCTGCATCCTCGAGCCCAAATATCATATCCATGCCCACCTGCGTTCTTGATGCGAGATTCGCGCCATTTGTGGCTGGATGTGTTTGCTTCCCATGCAGAAATCAAGCCAAGAAGGGCTGCTTTCCAGGTCTCCTTTTTCTGGATCGCTTTCAGGGTGTCAATGAACTCTGGGGGCGCTTCCGTCATGATAAGGTCGAGTAGTAATACCGCAGGGACTCGTTCTTTATCCAAGATCTCAGCGACTTGCATCGCCGCCCATCCGCCGTGGGAATGCGAAATTGCGACAAATTTTCCAAACTCTAACTCTTCCAACAGGGCCAAATAATCATTCACCTGATCTTCCACGCCGAAATCATCCACACGGTCGCGGTTGGGGCCGTGACCTCTCCAGTTCAAGCAAACCACTCGGTACTCGTGAATCAAAAAAGGGAAAAGCTCTTTCTAGCCTCGATGGTCCTGGCACCAGCCCGAGAAGACGACGATAGACGGACGCTCGCTCGGGACTCCATAGTCGAGAAATGACAGATGCTGTCCGTTAATGGTTTTCGTGTAAAGCATCGTGAATGGAACAAAAGAGGTTCTCTATATCTGTAGGTCACTTGCAGCAGTGAAAAAGGCTAAGGGCTGGTATACAAAGTACTAGTAGTAGATAAACGTATTATAATTTCAAAATCTACAGTTGAATGGTGGTGGAGATAAAGTGATTTTTAAAATGCTCAAATCTGCCGATTTGGAAAGTGTAAAAATACTTTTAGAACGATAAGTGTGGGTGGAGAGTTATATGACCATTTTACAGCTTCTCAGCCTTGAAGTAGTTCTCTAAACGGAAACTTTCGTCAATAATGAAACTTTTGGATCCCAAATCCTTTCCATAAGCGAATATAGTCCAAAGATCCTTGACCTGTGACCCAAGCTTTGCAACAATATTCTGTGATTGGGGGCCAGCAAGCATGGGTGCATCTTTCCAAGCCGACCAGGAGCCTAGTAGAAAAGGCAATTCGATTGTATGTGTTGCTCCCCAAGGGCTGTTAGGGGGAGCCCATCGAAAATAAAATAACGAACAACTACCGCCATATGACAAGACCTGTTGCCGAAGCTGCTCTGATGGCTTGTGAAAGATTTTCTTGGAAATCAGCCTGCTGATAAACCACCGAATATATGGACCGACTATGGGAACCGAAAAGTATGAGCTCACACGCTCATTCATGCCTGCGAAAGGGGCGCCTTCGTCCTTAGTGTACCCGATCATAAGCGGAATATCCATTGTTCTTTCTCTGATAATGTCATCAAGTCTGGACGCTGGCGGAAGAGGATGCTGGCCAAACCTAGGAGCAAAGGGCATTCCGCTCGACCCAAGATTTATTGCCTCTTTTAGTAAATGAAGCTGAAGCTCGAGCAATTTTTCGGTGGAAATGCTGTCAGGATCTTTAGCGTGCATGTTCTCTTTGGCAATTTTCGATAAAGATTGGGTCAAATCGTTAGCCGATTTGTCGAAACGTCGTCCCAAGGGTGCGCTTTGCATGATTGCCCGGTGAAATAGCCCTTCCGTACCATTAGACACAAGCAAGCAAAAGATCGAGTCTGCGCCCGCCGACTCCCCAAAAAGAGTAACGTTGTTAGAATCGCCACCAAAACGAGCTATATTTGTTTGAACCCATTCCAGAGCCGCAATCTGATCCAACAGCCCAAGATTCGCGGGCGAGACTCCCTGGATTGGTAGATATCCGAAAATCCCCAAGCGGTACGTGACGCTAACAACAACCACGCCTCGTGCTGCCAGTTCTAGCCCGTGATAGCAGTCAAGGTCTCCGCCGCCAGTCAAGTAGGCCCCGCCGTGAAGGAACACCATGACCGGAAGGCCCCGTCCATCCGCTGGAGCAGTGATGCTTAGATGGCCACAGTTTTCGTCCATTTCCCAGCCTTGCGACAATGGCCCGGTGACCATGGCGAGCTGTGACGCAGCCTGTGGGCAAATAGTGGAAGGCCGGGTATGATCGGAGATCCCGTCCCACGAAGAGACCGGACGAGGAGGTTCAAATCGTTTGATTTCTGCATATTTGACACCGCGAGCGTGGACAAACTTGCCTTTTTTGGCTGCGCAAATCAGGCCAGAGGGCAGTCTGATCACCACTTGATTTTCATTGCTCATTTTTGCTAATTCGCTGGGAATAATAAAACTTAATCTCGTAAAAAATATTTTTTGATGACTGCCAGCAGTGACAGGAAACTGAGGAAAAGATCGTGGGCGATGATCTCCCTACCTCGGCTCGGGGGATCTGGGAGGCATTATACAATATTTAGAGACCAAGTCACGTATTGCCATTCATATTTCCTCCTTCTTCACTAGGCGCTCAACCCAGCAGCGTTGAGTAATAAACAAGGAAAACGGATAGCTAACTGCCTAGGCAGTTGGGAAGTTATGGAGTCGATCGGGATTTGAATGCGGCTGATGACCAATTGGAGGCTAAAACGCCGACTACAGAGCCCCTGGAAAACGGCCTAGACGGCGACTTCCCGACTCCCGGGTCGCGACTTCACAGTCCGAACCTCCAGATGATGTTTTGGCTGAAAACCCCCGTCCGCAGCGTCTGGAAGACCTTTTAGAACCCAAGATGGCTGCTGGGTACCTAGCCGCCGAAGCAGCTCTGCGCCATGCCACCTCCAAGCACCCGCGACAAGGTTGCCTGCAAGGCATGCAATGCTCGCCAAGTCAGATGTGACCGTACAGACTTCTCCGGATGCTCCAATTGTCGCAATGCCGCTCAGCACTGCGAGCCTATTGATTCAAGGTGTGGCAGGTATGTCTCCACATGCCATTAGGCTGCCGTTCTGTAACACTATCACAAAGAAAGAAGTCGTGAAACCCTGCTCCATACACAGCTTGAGCTTGGACAAACTGATTAACGAAGCTTGTACTTAGCCGCTGGCTTCACGAGGCGAACACCCGATCTGGGGACTGGAATGGAGCTGTTTATTATGGAGATGCGGCGAATATAAAGTCTTTAATGCGTCAAATCGGCGATCCGTTTGGCAGCCCCCGCTCTCCTGGCCGCTCTTGGGAAGAAATTTTGCAGAATTTTATGTCAGAAAAACTGGATAAAGCGAGTAACGAGTTTATCGATCAGTCTCGCTCTAATTACAACGACTTTCTCAACACCCTGGGTGTGTTTCTAGACTTTGAGAAGGAAGTCAGTGATACGCTGATTCAGACCTATTTTCAGTATTTCCATCCGGCATTACCCATTCTGGATGCCAATGACATTGGCTCGCTTTATGAACAGGACCGAGTTTCCCCACTTGTTCTAAATGCTATGTATCTGGTTGCGGTCATGTACTGCCCAGCATCGACACTTGTTAAGGCCGGATTTAGTTCTCGATATCAAGCTAGCCTCTTCTTCTACCGCAAAGCAAAGACTCTCTATGACGGGAATTTTGAACAAGATGTTATCGCTACCATTCAAGCGACTCTTCTCATATCTCATTGGTGGGGAAACCCGCTAGAGCGAAAGGATTCGTGGCACTGGCTAGGTATTGCTGCGAACCTTGCCCAATCTATTGGAATGAATCAAAGGTGAGTCTAGACACCCCCTATACCGAGTATCAACTTCTTTCAAGAAGCTTACGGCTTCTAGGAAGACCTATAGCTCGTTAAAACCGAAACACCGAAGACTATGGCGGAGAATATGGTCGGCGCTCTTCGTGAGTTATTCTCCTGCTCTTGTATTATACCACTTTCATCACGCATATTAACTCTGATAACCCAGATCCAAGATATCCATAGTGCTACAGTACTAAATCGTGTACCCCATCTTAATGCTTCGTATTGTAATATAGACTTACTGAACGAGGATGATTTCTCCGAGACAGAGGCAGCGGGTAGTATTTTCGTGCAACCAAGCCGCGAAAGTGCACTGTATTTGATTTACTTTCTTGATCTTATGTTGAGAGGTACCACCGTCCCTATCGAATGAGCCGCTTTTATAAAGACATCAAGGTACCTAGCTAACGCCGACTAGTCAATACCTGTTTGACCGCGAAAGTTATAGCAAATGAGGATTTGGCGGACAATCCGACTATTGACGAAAACTGGCATCTAACACTCCCTCAACAGTTACGAGATATTCCATCGCCGATTACCACCGATCATGGCTTCTGGGGATCTTTGCTCCAAATGACTCAGTGGTTAGTCTTCATTATCTATACGTCAACCGCGCAACTAATGTTCCTCGATAGCAACTATCAAATCCTCTTTTGGCGCCAGACTGCTTCGGAGACAGCTAGTCACACCGGCATAGGAACCGTGCCTTTCAATGCGGCATCTAAGATTAGCCGGATAATTGAGGATCTTGACTCCTCGGGAGCTCTTTACTTCGCTCCGCGCCATATGTAAGCTTTTTTCAACACCCATTCACCTATACTCCTATTCTGACTTCTTTAATTCAGCATATCTGCCATATTCGCCGCCTTGACAATCCATATTGTCAATATTAGGAAAGGGGATGCGCATCTCAAAATGGTATCTGAGCATCAAGCTCGCCTGGCCATGCTTATATTGAGCAAATTCGAAGAGATATGGCCTATCGCGATTTGGACTCGACGGTTTTTCGATTGTATTTTAAAGGCTTCTCCACACGAAATAACTGGAATCAACAATCCCGCTGTTCAGTCCTCCAACCTTCATCTTGGTGTCGAAGGTGACACTCAGCTAAAGGGCCCACAGAATGCCACCCAAGCTGAGGTAGATACCGGCCTATTCCCGCAGCAACAGCTGCCAAGTGACGATTTCTCATCATTCTTAGCGTCGATTCCGGTTGGAAATCTTCTAGAGGATGCTGGTTTAGGTACCGAGCTTGGAATCCCTTACTTTGACCCAATTCTCTTCCAATCAGAGACGGATATTTCCTAGTTGCCTTGACTATGAGCCCAATTTCTTGATCCTTCGAATGGTATTCGCATCCGAAATCCTTAGTTGAACCGACAATTTCATTAACAACATGGCACGAGGCCGACATAATCAAACTAAAGGGAATACAGCACTACGGCATTTACGCCGTCACTATAGCTGTTAGGATTTTCAGGTTCCTCGTCCTCTTTATTACTGCATTAGACTTCGAGACTGAATAGCATTAATGAATGTATTTATTATAGCCGTGGGGCAGTTCTGCGTTTAGGATTTCGTCTAGGAGCGCGTTGATAAATGCGTTGACATGCCATACTGTGCTGTCTTGAGGTCAAATACCGTAATCAAGAGGACAAGGAACCTGAATATCTTAGCAGCTAAGGTGCCAGCGCAAGTATCTTTCTCGCTTGGAGCTTGTAAATCCCCTCGAGTCACTTCTCGAGGGGTCTAAGGATGGGCAATAGGAATTGCTCAGAATCATCGAAGGCTAAAAGAGGAGGTCAGCCGATTAAGCTACGTATGTATGCACATACAGATCAAAGATTCTGCAGCACTTGAATATGCCCCGGAATTCTTTTTGATTTTCATGAAGAATAGGATTCAATGTAGCGACAGTATCATTGACTAGGAAGACCTTATGAAGAATATGATAGTGTGCTAAACTTCATCAATCCATTGACCAGGAATATCAACTCATACAGCGGTGGTCGGTTGACGCAGCTTTGAAAGAGAAGTTATCCTATTGGCAGACTCTGAAAATCAATATGCCTTTCCACCACCCGATTCCGTGGCCGCACTCTCGTAATGGGTCGATGATCGAAGACGATTATAGTCACGCTGTGTAATCGGGAGGTAACTAGCCGGCCTATCTTCGCTGACACATGGCGATAGACATCGAATAAGTGACAAAGGATCCGGAGCAACAAAATAAGGGATTGAAAAACGTTCTCGAACCAGGCGCTCCGAGCCCTGGTAGCGATCGGAGAGTGGCGGCAGCGTTACTCGGTGGAACGTCGAATGGAGTTGGTCTGTATGTATTGTTAGCTGCTGTAACTAATAGGCGACCAAGAAAAATATTATAGAGCGAGCTCTTATATGATACCATTAGTCCATCTTTGCAATAGATCTCCAACATTCATGATAATGCTATTTTTAATCGGAGTTGCAGGAATATAATGACCCCGGCGATTGATATCCTCGATCTCCAGCCCTCCACAATCATCCTGAAAGAGGAATGTTATTGTACTCCAGTCTGTGTGAGATGGCATTCGAGCGTACTTCTGTCCCTCAAGCCATGTTGCCGGTAGAGGAGGGTAGTGGAGCAATCGTAATTGGTTATTATGACCAGAGTGGTATTGTAAGAGGTAGTCTTCGTCGTTCAGGCCAAGTCCCAAAGCAATGGCTCGGAGAATGCTGTTCGATAGTTCAAAGCATTCCCAATAGAAATCGAGCATAAACCTGCGAAAGCCTGGGATAACGTCCTCAGGAATCCATACGTTTGGCTGTTCTTTATTTTGCTCACTTCCCATATCGTAACTTTCCTATACTTTCACCATAAGAATGTGTCTTTTACCTGGTTACAAAGATTATATTGCTTCACCTTGTGATCGACGGTCTGCCGCAGTTTTCTTGCGAGCTCCGGATCATCTTTCTCACTGGTGGCCTGCGATACCTTTTCCAACCCTGGACTTGAGTATCCTCGATGGACAGAAGCGCCAGGCGGGTGAGGGGCTTTTTGCTTGTCATCCTGCGAGAGATCAAAGAATTTTTTCGACCAACCAAACGCCTCCGCCAGCCTCTCCTCACTAACGCCGTGGTTTTGAATATAGACAAAGCCAACATTCTTGCACGCCGACACGAGCTGGGTCGCCACCTCGGTACGCTCTTTGGGAGAGCAGTCCGGCTTCCACTTTGCGAAATCAACGACAGGAATCTCTAGAGGGGTTGGTGTTTCACTCAGTGCCTCTTCGGACGACATGGCGAGGTGCTTCCGATCTTTAGAGTCTGGAAAAAGCTGCTGAGTCAAGGTAAGAGTTATCGACCACCGCTCGATGAATGAGGTCGGGGTGGTCAAAGAACGTTGCAGAGATGAACTGAATGGCTGCGGGGGTCTCTGGCCGTCAGCAGGTGAGGGGAGACGTATCTTCACCTACTCAGTGAGTACTGCAGGCATGGCTGGTAAAGGGTATATATACATCCGTGCCGTCCTGCATGTGCACTACACAACTTATCCCGCGTCGATTTGCGGCGAATCAGCATTGGCGCGGCGGGCGTGGCGGTCTTGGAGATTCTTGAGCCTAGTACTCTCCGTATGAAGTATACAGAAAGAAATAATCTATTTCCATCAAATCATTTTATATCCTCGTTGCGAGGCCAGAATGAAAATCTTCAGATAGTATTGAGTCCGACCTCACCAAGTAGCTTGGCTTCTCAGTTAGTAACAGGGCGAGTAATATTCCTAGTGCTGTATTGACCTGACGGTCCAGAGACCCGAGTAAGGCTCCCTGAAGTTCTCCAGGGCTCGAGGGCGTCTTTCGTAGAAACATAGGTGGATGCAAGAAGCGAGCTTTGTTGACATGCGGCTTGCCGTTGCCGTGGCAGTTGGTCGAGCCCCGTCTGGCTTGGCGTGCCGTCACGATCATCAAAGCGCTCGCATTCCAGGTGACTTGTGGGCTTTGAGACTCAAGCAAGCACAAGAAAACAATTCTTGAACAATCATATCGATTGCGGGTTGTCAATTCATGGAAGAGCCTCCTCGATCATCGCCTTCACTCGCTTAGCCCGCGTTGATTCTTTTGTTTTACCCCCTCGCGCATAGCCGCCCTGATGACCTCACACCAAACAAAGCGATATTGGTACGTTACAACTGAATGACTCGAAGCTACATCTATCTTTTCGTCCCTGGATGCTAATTCAACCTGTAGAAACAAAGGATATAGGTTGAATTCGCTCATCTGCCCACTTCGGGCTCTATAGTCTATCGCCCAGTCCACGATGCGAACGGGACTACCGCTACTCTTCCCTCTCCTCGTGCAAGCGATCACAATAGACAACACCGCGCCTTTTCTCGAACCATTGCTCAGCGGCACGGATATCATCGCCCGCGATGCCAATGAAGCCTTAATCTTACTTAAACGTCAGAACGGCTGCCCGGCTGGTTTCAACTCGTGCTCGATCCTCAACGCACCCGGCGCATGCTGCAAATCGGATACCGTCTGTTCGCGCGATCGGTCGAACAACATTGCCTGCTGCCCGACGCGGGCAGTCTGCACGGGCGTCCTGTCAAGTAGGATACAAGCCATCTCGCGTTGCTTCTTTGGGCGACTTCGCAGTTTTCTGACTCATCACTCGCAGGCTCAGGCTCGATTCCACCGACCGGAACCTCGTCCGGATTTATGTTCCCCCAACCCGGCACCCCAACAACGCCTGTTGCTCCCACGTTAACGGGTTCCACGGTCCCCAACGCTCCGTATCCATTCATATACATCCCGACAAACTTTAGAAACCAAGTCGAGTGTGTCAACGCCTACTCCGGCTGCGCTTCGCAGTACCAAGCCTGCACGAATTCGCTGGGAGGCGTGAATGGCGTCACAATAGTCGGCCCAAACGGAGCCGGTACCACGATACAGGGAGCCCAGGCTACGGGCAACGGCCCAGCTATCTGCGCCAGCCTCAGCAGAGAAGCTTGCCACGGTCTCCAAGAAGGCTATTGCACCGCGTTTCGAAACGGCAATTCTGGAAGCGCTCCATCGTCGAAGAGAAACTCGCCGCTCTATGAAATCCTGACCGCACTTGGAATTGCGCTTGCTGGAATGATAGCATGAATAATGGGAGTTCTTTTTACACATACCTCGCTATTTTGACCCTTACCCTTTGATGGCCTCAGTTTTTTAATACCACCTGTATATATTGCATTTGTATGGCCGGTGGCCTACACGGCAACAATTTTCCAAAAGGTATGTATTTTGTTAACTTTTTGTATGATTCATATTGGCCATAATGTTTGGTACTAAATTATCTTTATGGTATGCCTTGTTTCCGAGTATACCTGCAAAATAAAGCAGTCATACCCTCAAAGCGAACCTTGGTACAAAATGACTCAAGCGTGCACCCCAATATAAAAGACTGGAGGGTGCCCCCGAAATCTGTCTTTTGTCTTCTTCTTTCGCATTGCTACTTTGAACAACCCATTTGACCATTCAAAATTTTCTACTACTGCTTGATCCACTTGACGAACTTCAACAAACCTCTTAAGATATACGACATATCATCCATCTGTGGTTTTCTTCTGGTCTATATACTCCTTCTCCTCTTTCATCTCATCTCACCGACGAAACATGGGCGAATTCAAAAACCCGCTGCCTCAAGGCCTTCAGGAGCAACCCGCGGAATGTCACCTTCTCAAATTGCCTGAAGAGCTCCTTCTCGACATCTTCGACTGCGTCTACGAGGACGATTCTTTCTTCTGTCCCAAGGCCAATTGCCAAGTCCTGCTGGCCTGCAAGCGACTTCACCGTACATCCATCTCCAATATATACCGTCGTATACAGATCGCCGGTCCAGAAGGTCATTCAGCGGAGCCAGAGTCCAACATGTCCCGTCTCGCTAGGACCGTAATGCAAGATCCTACTCTCGGTCAATACTGTAGGCATCTCGATATCCAGTATACATCCGCCCGTATACCTGAGGATTACGGCGAGACTCCCTTCCTTCGTTGCCTCAAAGAGTTCAGCAGGCTCAGGACTCTTTCAATAGAGGGCTACGCCTTAGACCCGACACGTGTTCTTAAGGCAATCAAAGATAGCCCTCTCGAAGACCTCCGAATACACGATGTCAGTAGTGCATCGGTACCGGCGGTATTCCAGCAACTAGCCTCGCAATCCTCCGGCCTGTCGACAAGTGTCAAACACCTGACTCTTAAGGGCCGCTGGCACCCTCCTTATTCGTCGACTTTCAGCCAGCCTATCGGCGGCGATTCGCGCGGAAGGGGCGAACTTCAACCATGGTCGCAGCTGGACCGTGGGTCTTCAGTGACTTCCCTTGAGTTGCTGGACTTCTGGAACGACGATGTGCCCGACACTTTAGCGGCCCCTCTGAGTGTCTTCAAAGGGTTACAGCACCTCACTTTGGACCCGGTCCCATGCGACGGGAGCGACCTGGCCCAAGTGCTTCACACCCTCGAGTCTCTACGGTTACATCGAGAGACGCTGAAGACACTCACTTTCACGACCGGAAAATCCTCCTTCACGCTATGGGAGGATGACGCCTTCGATTTTCCGGCGCTAGAGGCCCTACACATAACAGGGCACACCGTCATCTGGTCACACGAGGGCTTCGAGTCCCTCGTTGGCGTACTTCGGACCACGCAATTACGGACTTTGACGCTCGAATTTCACATCGGCAACTCGTCTACAACTGCTGCCGCCGATTTCTGGGAGGCGGATATGCAGTGGATTTACGAGTTCGCGAGCGACAGTCGTGTGCGGCAGTCCCAGCTCGAGGAAATACGGGTCACTTTTAACAGGAATTTCTTTCTGGATCCATGCCGGCGCCAGCCGAATTACGACGCGTGGCGGATACTGGCGAGAGCCAGAAAGGTAATTCCTGGGTTGGGAATCAAATTCGTTGGTGATATCCCACCCATGGTGGACCCTGATGTTTCTTGGAGCTCGAGCTCCCCGAGTGCGGCGGATGAGCCATGGGTGGAAGGACAGTTCACCTTTTCTCAGCTAGCACGACAAAGAGGTGCCTTTGAGCACCACTGGTCAGTGCTCCGCCGATTTTAACGCCGTGTTGGCCGGATTTCCGGGATGAAGTGTTGGTGAGGTGACGCTGGTTGCTCTTTTTATAACTGTTGGTCTCTGTTAGCATGCGCTGCTTCTATATTCTCAATATCTTTTGTTATTTTGGTATACTCTTGGGTTATGTATATACAGTTCTTTGTCAAATTTACCTGGTTCATTTACCCTGCTTCCATATTCCGTAGCTGCCTCAGTTTGAGGCGCAAGTAGTACTCAATGCTCCTCGACGATTTGACCATGGAAGCCGATTAGAACCCTTACGTTTAGATTCAAAACTCTTAAAATAACATGGAATACCTACTGGAATAGGTGGCGTCACGACACCTAATGAAGTTGGGCCTAGCTTTTCTGAATTTTGGCTGCTTGAACTGTATCATAGATAATTCTGACCAGCTATGCAGTCATGCAACCTTGACCAACCCTGAACAACTTATCCAGTCTTCAATCAAGCCCCTAATAGCAATTGAGTCGGGAGCCACAAGGAACACGGTGCCTTGATGTACATATGTACTCTTCTTTTCACCATAGTTGAAAAATTTTTGTACTTTGAAGTGGGGAGATAAGCATTATACAAAAGTGCTATATTACATGAGACTATAAGAGAACTCGATAGATGTGAAATATCTAGATTGATAATTGATATCCTCTCTAAGACTGAAGGCTCAACCTAACTGTATATAATATAAACAATTCCCTCTAAATATTCAGATGATGTTTAAAGAATGTAAGTTACATGCTTGTCTATGAAGAAGATGAGAAATTCAACTTGCAGAAATTCAAAAGCTGTTGATAGCAATTTGGAACAAGGTTCTTCTAGGCTGGGAAATTGCACAATAACTCTCCTGCAATGCTTACATGGCCTGAGAATCCCAAATCTGCTCATACATTGGCTTGCCATCCCCGTCAAGAAGAGGGTAAGCTACCACACAGTCAATTTCTGACGGACCATTGTCCTTGGTGCAACCTTTTTTGGCATTTCCCGCTTGAACTGGGCATGCCTTCAGCCATGCGTCCTTTTGCGCACACATTGACACTTTCTGGCTACCACATTCTGCATACGCCCCTTTCAGGCATTTTCCTCGGACTGTGGCGTAGAACGTGACAGTTACCCATCGGCATGTCTTTCGCGGCCCACAGGTTCCACTAATCGTTCGTTGGAATTCAGCGGTAGTTGATGTTGTTCTTTCGTTCTTGTATGTAACCGCGGGACTAACGCCTTTAAAAGTAAAGAGAACACTAATATCCCAACCAGTTGTGGCAGAATCGGTAGTTGCCGTGACAGTTGTGATTGTCAGTGTTGTTGACTCCTTCTCATCCGGGTTGTTTATAGGTGGAGTCTGGGTTATTTTGGCCTTAACCTCCGCGCCCTCAATCTTGACAAGTTTCTCTTGGATGAAGGACACCACCGACTGATGACATCCAGCAGGATTTTTGCATTTGTAGTTACCACCACTAATGCCCGATCCTCCACCAATACCACTATCTGGGGGGCGCCTTGAGCTTTGTCGGTGATTTTAGCCGGCGCGTTTTCTGAATTGATATTCGGCTGGCTCAGGATGAGTTCTTCTAATTTCTTAATTCTTTTGTCTGTTAGGTCCTTCACATTGACTGAGGTGTCCCGGGTACGAAGCCTTGCGGATCCCTTGTCATTCCATTGGTCCAGCTTCTTTAAAAACTCGGACTGGTCCTTCAACTCCCAAGTTGAAGCGGCTGCTCGAGCAGTTAACTCAGCATTGCGAGGCGCCGGAGTTGCGTAGGCGTTTGGAAGTAAGGTCGCAATAAGTAAAAGGGGTAAGGAAATGAATATCATGATGGCTGGATTGCGGTGGTAGTTCGCCGGACTGATAGGAAATTTCAGAAGTAGAGAGGCTGATCGATACAGAGTAAAGTGAATCTGATGATCATGGGAAACCAAAATTGAAGGGTTTGAAGGCCCTTTTATATCTTTCTGAAAGGACTGAGGCGGACTTGAGGTGGTGGACTGGAAGAAGATGTTACGAATGCATCCCATTCTGTAATGAGTCCAATGATCTCCGCAATCCTACATTGAACATAAGATCTATGATACATTCGAGTAAGCCCAGAGTTCAGTTCCCATCAGGATCCCCATCTAACGGCGCTGTGTGGGGGACACGGCTGAGTAGATGGAAAAGACGATGAGAAATCATGCGGGTGTCATGATCTCGGCGCAAAAGCAGGAATATCTTGAATAGTTTGGGGTATAATGATGGCTTTTCTGAAGGCCTCGTAGAGCCGTAGATTTCTGATGTAAGGCCATCAAAAAAAGGTCCCGGTGGCCTAATTAGGGCATGCATGAACCTGCGTACCAACTGTCGGTAGGGAAGTTTCTCCAAATAATGGAATTTCTTCGAGATTGGGATAACTAATAGAGGAGGGTTAGCAAGAGGAGCCGACACAAAAAGTGGAACGGCCATCGAGGGAAGGTTAGTTACCTCATGGAGTTTAAACACCAAGCCGCCGTCTCCCATAGATTTCACTGCTCTCATCAGTCTAGTTATGCCAAAATTGGAACTTTCGTGAGGCTTTGAGTCAACATAACCAACTTAGCGGGTCTCTCTGTCAAACCCACAAGTTCACGACCAAGCCGGCAAACCCATTTAACTAACCGAGATTTCCTCTTTGGGCGATATTTTGATCCACTTTGTGTCGAAACCTTCTTGCTAGATCATTCTATTATCAATAAAAACATGGCATACACGCCGCCTTGAGAGTCTCGGCCGTGACTATGTTTATCTGCCCTTCCTTAGGGGGTACCCTTGGGGCCTTGTATGGGTTTCTACTTCCCGAATCCCAACACGCGCATGTTGCGGGCCGCGCAGTTGTTCCAAGTCTAGAGGGGCAAACTGTAGGTGACTATCGTCCGAGACGACCGAGATGCGGCGATGACATTAGAAGTTAGAGAGATATGAATGGGTCAATGGGAGCAAGACATACCTGTACATACATAATGATATGGTGATGATCCATCTGACTAGGTGCCTATCGAGAGTGAAGTATACACTCACACAGGCACCAGTAACTATCTTCTAGATAGTCAACTAGGTAGGTAGTTAACTATGCCAAGAGGCTAGTTCAGGGAGTTGGAAGCGTCCCGAAGCACTGCATTCCGCGCCCTAACTTTAAGGCTGATGATGAGTGGACATTCGGTTGTCCCAGGGCGCTGTACCCCGGAGTCTGTCCTTAACCGACAACCTCTTGGCCCTCGAGCTGCGGAGGCGCAAGCGTCAAGGGTGCTCCAGAGGCGAGTAATTAGTTATGTAACTCGCAGGGTCTTCCGGGCGCTCACAGTTTGGTCATGTCAGACCATAATATTAGGATATCTAGCCCCATATAAGACTCTTAGTGAATACGCTAAGAGAGGACGTTCTCTTTTGGTGTAATTGGCTATTTGACAAGTCAGCACTTCATCACTTTCAGTTTCGCACATATTCTGGATCCACGTACGGAGTACTCCGTAACTTTTACATACAGGCTACAGCAGTCCGAGCAGTTGGACAAGCTGCAGGCGGCAGGCATAAGATCTGAGTGATGAGTGTGATGTCGTTCTGGGGAACTTGGCTCAAGTTCAGTATTTAAGACACCTCCGAAATCGGGGAGGGTGACGAAGTCCCTGCAGCTAGGATGAGACCCCTCCGCATCCTACAGGAGTAATAGGCGTACCTGGCTGGCGGGATTCCTTCAAAAGGGTTCCGCCGTGGCGTTCCTTTCCGCTTCGCTTCGCTTCGCTTCTTAAGTTCTTAGGAGGCGACACAACAAGCGGAGCAGCTGGTGCTGCGGTTGTTTCATTTCGCGAGCTTCTTCCTCAAATAATAGGTCGAAAGCACACGCCCAGTGGGTGCCACGGGCTGTAAACCAAAAATCTGCCACCGCGTCTATGGAGATCGAATCCGTGGATTCAACGTCCGCCATCATCTGTCAACCTGGTTCGATTTTGTCTCCCTTCTGCATCAGCTGTATGTACCATGGCTGGCCAGCCAGCGCCTTGCTTCGTGAACAGAGAAAGCATGGATGTGAATCACGGCAACCCTCGGGCCTATTATCATGATGTTGCAAGTGGTGAGATTATTAAAAAGCAGCCTCTGATTGATGAGTTACCTAATTTATACCCACACCGTGAAAAGTGGATTTAAGCATGAAGTTTCATTTTCCACTTCCTCTTCGGCATTTAGAGTATATTCGATGAAGAATCCCATCCTTCTATCTGTCAGAGCCGGAATTTTTCTCCGCTACCTGGCTCCGCGCTGCTCATCAAAGCTTTGCTGATTAATTATATACTCTCTTATAAAGCGATGCCATTAAAAGTCCATATCAGGCTTTCAAGGCGATGAGATCGTCTATTAGCATTAGCTATTTACAGTACGTTATCTTTACTATCAAGATACTTCCCAGCACATACGGTCATAGGAAGTGGAAAACAGGGCTTCCCGTCCGCTCAGCCGTACTTAAGCCACTTGCCGACTGGCCAGTAGTTGGGTGGGTGACCACCAGCGAATCCCAGTTACTGTATGTTTTTTTTTTTTTGTATCCTCAAATTTTCTTCTTCGTATCGCTTTTTTCACTCCGTACTCCGTCTATTAATGAGTGAGGTCTACGGAGTACTCCGTACATCATTCACGACACTCCGTGAAGTCGAAGAACAAAAAATGTCTCTTTCATGAAATTATCCGGACGCAACGACCCACGCCTTCCATTAAGGGTCCCTTCGGTCTTGACGCTGTATTGAATGAGGGCATGGCACTGAAATACCTCGAGAGTTCTGACATTAGTCCTTCCTTCTAAGGTGAATTTGCATCCTCGATGATCTCGCGGATATTCGACGAACATGTGCCGAAAGCCACCAAAAACATCTTTAGCCAGCCTCTTGCTGAAAAGGTAGTAGGCAATGTGGCAGTCTCTGTAACGGATTTGACATCAAGAGCAATTTCTGGTACGAGCAGGAAGAAGCAATTCTATCATGACCATTTTCCATTCTGTGCAACTGCTGAATGCCCAATCTTCTATTCCAAGAAGTATTTCTTGGATAACCATAAAGGCTGTGGGCCATTCAGCTATTCGAGCATCATACATGCAGATTGTGTCGTCTCCCGTGATGAATGGTATCTAACTACCTGGTTACTCTGTACTGACCCCATGATAGTTTTCCCACTGCCAGAAGCCTGCCTGGAATTTGCTTATGACTCTACGCCGCCGTAGATCTGTCCCCTTGCCCGCACTTGATTCCAAAACATTGCGGTCGCAGCTTGGTTGATTCCTAATTGACCATTATTGGTCTTCATTCGTGTCTGTTTATGATTGGGATATTTCCATTAGGAAACGAGCTGCGTTGGCCGATCCTGGCCGATCTGATTGTCAAAAAGACCAATCCTGCGACAGTCACGGAGATCTCAAACCCGTGATATCCGCTCTTGCCTGGCTCAATCAGCTATAAAAGAACCTTCCTCAGCAGTTTTTCATTTTCTGCTTCTTCCAAACTTCAAGCTTCTTGCCTCCGAAATAGCCAACCTCACTACACAGTAGAACATGTAAGTAGCAAGTCCGCATCTGACCACCGGCTTACCTATAGCTACATATGGTAACAAACTCTTAGCTGAGTGCCATGAAGCTCGTCAATAATCTCTCAACATTTACCTTTCTGGCAGTCATGCCTATCTACAGCCTTGCTTGGAGAATCACAACACGCGATGGCGAAACTGTCCAGGAGGGGGCAAAGCAGAGAGTGGTGTATGTTTTGACACCATCAAAGGCGAAATTTTTGAGATCGACGATTGTACCCAAGGAAACCTTTATAAAGGGCGAGCATGCACCGGTGTATTTGTTGCTGTGTTCAATAGAATGCCCTATGTCGAAATCCCTTCAGATACTCGAAGTTTCCGGGTTTACTGTTAAGTGGTACGTCCTGTGCCATCATCTTTACCTACAAATCTAATATTCCTGATGCAGAACATGGGATTTTACCACAAATTTATCTTTCAATAATCCAGCCATTATATGGATGCAAATTCTGCGGAGATGAGAGGAGTTGTCGAAGAAACCTCAGCTAAGCACTGTGAATGTTTCTCAGGGTGCAAGACTTATCTCGGGATAGTCCTTTATTCACTCATATCCTTCTCCTTGCCTTTATTAGGCCACCTCTCCTATTATCGGGGTTTCACTCATACATTTTGTATGTCTAAAGCTCGCTGCTAGGGTGGCAGATGGCTCGATAGCTTACATGGAAAAGTTTCAAAAAGCAGAGCCCAGTATAACATTTCGTTGGAAGCAGTCACAATGGGTCCAAATGCATTTAGCACAAAGGATTGATTGTATGATGTTTGAGACCTAGAAAAATCCGTTGCTTTACCTTATTCCGCGAGCAATCATTTCAAATTATAGATTTAAAACGAATTTGAGGGTCTACCACGGTCTGATTGGAGCTCAGGAGACATCCGTAGCAAAGCGTTAAGATTTTCAGATGATATGCATATCTTGGGAAGTAAATGGTACGGCATCGCCATGCTCCAGTCTTCGTTAAGTCTGATAATACCGAAAGAATTTACAGAGCAAAATCCGCATTGCACCTTTTCACGCTGACGTCGTATCTTCAAACGAGAAAAGTTCTACGATCATCGCTTTTTGGAACTTCGAAGATCAACAGGTAGTTTCAAATTATCATATACAATTCATATCATGAGAAGGGTTACTCAACGAAAAAAAGCGGAAATATCTTCTATTGCGGTACCTGCAGCGTCACACAATGAATGCCACCACCCAATATGGGGAGTGTTTTTATAGGCACAGCGGCCACCGTCCTTCCTGGAAAATTTTGTTGGAAAATCTCCATAGCTTTATCATCATACTTGGAGTCTCCGAGGAGCGGCATGACAATTCCGCCGTTCACCCATGCAAAATTGACGTAGCTAGCGACCGGGTCATCCGGCTCTCCTTTGAGACCTGCATAGGTAGGGGGCTCTGGAACGTCCACCACTTGGATTTTTCTCCCCTCAGCGGTATATTCTCTGTCCAAAACGGCACGAGCTTCCTCGTACGCCTCCATCCAGGCAGCTGGGCGAGAAGGATGTGGCTGGCTAAGCAGAACTAGAGCCTTCTCACGAGCAGCAGATTGGGTTCTGTCGACAGCAAAGCGAGCGAGGGCGTCGACATGGCAATCCGTGGAATCAAAGTTTCGGAGACCCTTAAACCATATGACCTTTTGGATACCAAGGGACTCTTTTAGCATCTGCTCAACCTCGGGCTTCGTACGACCGACGTTGCGATTTTCGTTGATGATGGAACTCTCGGTGGCCAGCAATGTCCCTGCACCATCCGTCTCTAATGCTCCACCTTCGGTGACTAGTGGGCTAGAGATGTAGGGAATCTTGAGAAGTGCTGAAAGTCCTCTTGGGAGCTTGGAGTCGGCGTTTGCCGGAATGGGATACTTGTTGCCCCAGTTGTTGAAATTAAAGTCCACCCCGTGTAGAAGGGGTTCCGCAGTGTCATTTTCTGTTTTGTAGGTAAACACACATCCAGTGTCCCGAACCCAGGGGTGATCGACTTCAATCTCCTGGATCGTGATGCGCTTTCCAGCCTTCAAGATGTCTGGAATTTCTTGGAACGAGGGTATCAGCTCCGGACGACTGAGAACAGTCACCGGCTCAAACCGCGAGATCGTAGCGGCTATTTCTGCGACCTCCTCGCGTGCCTTGCGAAGATATTCTTCTGGAAGGAGCAAATTGGTGGGATTTGCCATTATAGTGCAACGATGCGCAAGAGACTCCGACAATGTTTTCAAAAGGGGACGAGTCGCCATTTTTTCTGTGATTGAATTACCCTCCTTTTAAAGCGGCCAAAATCAATGAGGACGAATGAAGCGTTATTAACAATTCACAAGAATCTTTATTAGTTTGTTTTAGAGATTTACCTGTAGACCAAATCTTTGGGAGGATGAGGAAAACCTGAAGTGTTTGTGGAGGCAAAGATGACGGGCCAGGTCAGCAGATCCTCACCCTTTCGTCTCTCATTCTCAACAACTCCATCAAGGTTCATAGCATCTTTTGTGGAAGAGTTTCTGAAACTCAAGTGGTGAGTTCATCGATGCAGTAAGATCTTGTTTCAAACGGTCCACCGAATGGCTCGTGTTGATGTGCCAATCACATCTTGTAGAACAGGTTGAGGCAAGGTATCCCTGAGCTTATGCACGGGCGGCGGGTACGACTACCTTGCACAAGCCTATACCAAGCGGTGAAATGAGATGATGGGAGAGCCTGGCAGCTGCTTCAAAGCGTTCACCATTGAATGGTAGTGTTAGGATTTTTGGAAATTTCAACATTCAGATTATCCCGTCGCCATTCGATTAAACCGATGTCGAGAGGGAAACTGAGATATGAGTATAAAAACCTTTGGATTTTTGAATTACTTGAATTATATAAGAGGGCGGTACCTGCGAAATCTAGATGCAGCAGGGGCGCAAGGCGCATCGCACCGAGTAAGAATGCTGATGGATGCAAGGAGCTTGACGCTCAAAGTCTTGACAGTGCATTCTGGTTTTTATGAACTTACTTTATATATGTAGTCCTGAAGGGAAAACCTTAAGTGATTCATGCCATTAAATGTACATATGCTCGAGAAATCTCAAGACCGACCATACAGTGCTTTGTCAAACATACCCGCACTTTATTGGTCTCGAGGATGACAGCGACCTTGTCATACCCATGAAAGGGATTTTGGAGACAGTCGACAATGATAAAAGCTTGCAGACACAACGAGGCGACGCGGTTTGGCTGAGCGAGGCACTTCTGATGCTAGAGAGCGTCACATAGTTTAATCATAAATATGCGAAGAAGGCGACGGGTTCAATTTGGACGTCCATCCATGATTAATGTGCTGGTTGTCATAAAGAAATACCAAGGATACCATCCACAAGCTAAGCCTTGAAAGAATTTCTTGCAGCTCAAGGCTCGGAGACGAGAGCCAATGGATCTGGCCACAGATCAGAAATAAAGGAGTTGTTCTCAGTAGTGGCAAGGTTCCGGCTGAGGTGCTGTACATATTGGGGAATCAAATGATGTATAGCCGGCCCAAAAAGGTTCGTTTTGAGACCAGGTTTCGATCCGGAATTCTAGGGATTGTATTGTTTCCTCCATCTGCTTCGAGGCCACAGAAGAATTTTGGATATAGGGGGCTCGCTGTAGAGGGTTGGTGAAAGCTGATCGTTTGAGCAGGCTCACACTTATGGCTTGCTCTTGGTGGTAAAGGATATTCACGGACTCCAATCTGGACGAATCAAAAGCTTCATAAGATTCGCCTGTCAATCTCGGGCAGCAATAAGGCGTGTCTTTAAGTACAGGCACAATTCGAAACCCTGTCAAACAAATCAGCCTCATCAATATCGGAGCATTCTGCACTGTTTAGTAATATCAAAGTAGACCTGTAGACATAGGACCACAAATCAACTGAGTCTCTGGACTGCAAACATGCAATTTATGTTCCTAAACATCACGCATAACACCTTGGATTGATTGGTCAAGGGTGATGATGCATAACAAGTGGCAGCTTGTGCTGTTAGAGAGTAAATTTCGAGCTTGGCAGAGTACCGCAGGTGAAGCCCGTTATATGGATAGTCAGGCTGATGGGGTTGACTGATCGTCCAGGCTTCCTGTTTAGGAAGGATATCGATTTGTGGATTTAGTGATTATATAAGCGAAGGTTAGTGTAACTCTGTTATGTAATAGTTACTAACACAGAGTTCGGCTACCTCCCACCCTTAACCACTGAGATTTTCTTCACCACAAATAAGCCGATGGTCAGACGAATTTCGAGGATCAAAATTCGCAGATTTCCGATCAGAACAGCAGCGTTGAAATTCTTGAGGATTTTTCTCCAGATTGACATGAGTATGGGTTAGGGTATCCACCTAGCTAGGTGATGGAACCTCCAGGATATAAAATGTTCAAAGCAGCCACGGAAATGGCCCTGGTTCATATTGCGCGCAAGCATCAGCTGGGGCGTGTCTGAGGGATTTCTCAGGTCTGGAAACCGGAACCCAGTGTCCAGGAACCAAGAGTTTGAATATCGACATGCGCCCACTTTTTCCGTTTTCCCAAGATAGGCTCCTGGTCTCTCTTATCAGAATCCAGCATGTCATGGATTCCAACAGCTACAGATTCTTTTATGGCGCGGAAACTATCCCCAAAGGGGCGCTTAGCAGCCCAAACCGCCCGCTGCGACCGGGGCGGAAGGGGCGGAGGGGCGGAAAGGGGCGGGATTAGTCACGAACTACATAGAGTTCGCCAGACCCGGAAGGCACGAGTCTTGGCGGCTGTCAGACTCGCGCTTTTCCTATCTGGGAAGAACCCCCCCACCACCGCCGCCCACGGGACCGCGGCCACATGAGGCTTTCGTTCTTTTCTTCCCATCTTTATTCTCGCTGCCTGAATTCTTTCTTGTCATTCTCCTTTTCCTTCTCTCTTCTATTCATCTTCTTCTCATTCTCGTCTTTTTTTCGCTCTCTAACTCTTCATTTTCGCTGCAGTGCGGCCCCTGTTAGTCTGTTTCTATTCTTAGTCATCGGGTCTCAGGTTGATCGTCCGCGGCATCACGAAAGTCGTACGTCACACATTCTGTGGGCTCGTCGTTGGCCCACGACCACGACCCAGAACATTCCTCCCTTTCTTCAGTACCTTGGGATTCCATTTGAATCTGCCTTGTTCTGATCTCTGCAGAAACTTCGTGGACATATTTCTTTTTCTCTTTATCGTTCTTTCCATCCTTTCTCCTAGCCCTACGGCACATACACCACCTTCTGGGCAGAGTCCATCTGTCCACTTTCGCATTAGCCTATGCAACGTCCTCCCGCCTAGGCAACGACAATGTTCTATATTCCTTACCCGCCGTCCAGGTCAGGGTACTGGAGCCCCGTCACGTCGACGCTGAATTGGTGTGAAGAGGTAATGTCGTGCCCCACCCTTCGGGGTCTCTCTATTGCTTTGACTGACCACCATGCCATCAGGATTACTATGCCACCATCTACCTTGCGGAGATAGTCAACTCCTTGACGAATGTGTTGTTCCTGTTCCTGGGCGTTAAAGGAATACTTAGTTGCCGGAAAAATGGACATGATTTCATCTTTCAGTTTGCTTTTCTTGGGTACCTCATTGTCGGTCTAGGAAGTCTATTATTCCACTCGACATTGAAATGTGAGCGTTTTCAACTTCAGGCCTTTCAATCTTGCCCTGCTGACACTATTTTACGATAGACCCGATGCAGCTTGTCGATGAACTCTCTATGATATACACCACCTGTTTGATGTGCTACGCCACCTTCTCCTTTTCGAAGTCTACAAGAACTCGCTCGGTCCTCGGTTTCGGTTTGCTCGGTCTCTCAGTTTTCATAACCGCATACTACCACTACCTACAGGACCCTCGCTTCCATCAAAATGCCTATGCGATCCTCACTGTTGTTGTGGTCTTTCGAAGCATGTGGTTGATGGAGGTCACTTTGCGGTCAAAATGGCGCAAGGCCCGTTCCCGCAGTAATTCCGCGCCCCTTACCAACGGCGCATCAGTTACTGTTTCGCAAGACGTCCAAATATCCCAAAACGCTCGGGACTTGAAGATTCTCAATACTATGTGGTGTATGGTTGTTTGTGGATTGACCGCCTTCTTAGGTGGCTTCGCCATCTGGAACCTCGACAACTTTTACTGCTCTACCATAAGGAGCTGGCGTCGGAGTGTAGGTCTGCCGTGGGGCATTCTTCTTGAGGGCCATGGATGGTGGTATGCAAAACATTTTTTATTGCTCTTTCGCTACCGAGCTAATTGGACGTTCTAGGCATCTTTTGACGGGTATCGGGGCTTATATGTATATCATATGGGGAATCTGGCTTCGGCACTGCCTCAATGGCCGCCAGGACGAGTACGAGCTCTCCTGGCCCCGATTCTACAATTGGCCTGATGTTGTTCGTGTTGAAAAAGAGATTCCAAAACCAGTCCACCTTAACGGGTCTGCTGCGATAAAAACGCACTGACATCCTACCACCTTCAATACGCTCTCCTTAGACTTGCTTGATATCGAGCATTCAAATATGTTGTTTTGGTCTCTCCTACTACACTCTGAAAGATTAGAATATATATTTATTTGAGATTTGGATGTGAGGATTCTTTTTTCTTTGTATAGACTCGGTCTGCATTTTTGATTGGATTGGAAAAATTGAAAAGGCATGCAAATAGCAGTTTTGTTCATTTGCGCTGGCGTTTTTGTTTTTGGGGGACAGGTAGCTTCATTTAGGACTCGGATATTAACCAACTTTTCTCTGGAATAGACAGCATGGACGTGAACTCCTTCATTAATTCAAAGATCACATGAATTACTCAGTTAAACTAGCCTAAAGACGCAAGAGAATTTCGTGGATATCATCATCACCATGTATCTAAGAGCGCTGAATGTAAAGGTCTATAATTTGCTCTCTGGTTTTTCCGTCTTGCCTCCATTTCCATTTCTCCTCATTGGTGGTGGGCCAAGTCGTTTCTTCCACTCCGCATCAACAGTCATCTTTTGAATTTGAGTTCTCTTGTCCCACAACCTCTTGAACTCGGCCTCATCCTCCCTCCACCGCTTCAATTCATTGCCCATCCATTCCGCCGATAGATCTGCGGTATGGTCAACCGCCTCGAAAGGGACCAGATGCCCGACGCCTTTCAATGTGTGCTGGGCGACCCTGCCCTTCTTGACTCCACCACTACCTCCAAACCCTACACCAGTAATGTCTAGCTTCATCTTTGTAAATTCTTCGCTGCTCATCTCGGAGGTCTCGCCGAAGATATACAGGGCACTTGGCCGCAATGTGCGGAGCGTTTCAAAGATACGCGGCGGCTCGGAGCGGTAGAAAGCAGCATCGGGTGGAAAATCAGGTGGAATGTCTGGATGGCAATACGCAGTCACGGGCGAATTGGGATCAAGAACGTTGTACGCCGGGCGCGAGAAAGTGAACACCTCCTGATGCAGTGTTGTCGACAATGTCACGGGCCTCTTTCCTGGAGGGAGAGACTCGTTTTGTGAATCGAGAGGGTGGATGGCAGTTGGTAGTTCGCGCAAGCCATAGGTGATCCAGCGATCAAATACGCGCGGGTCGAAAGTCTGGTAGAACCTGGATTTACCAAGCATGCTCTTGGCTTCGTCGCGGGACGGCCAGAGTTCGCGGCGATAAGTGGATGCGAGGGTTGCGATAGGCGCATTGGACTCGTTGAATTTAAAGGCTTGTTTCTTTGAATAGGCTTCCAAACTATTTATTGCCGGATCTAGAAGAATGACAGAGGTGAGAATGCGAGGATGTAAGTTTGCAAGAGCGACCCTAGATGCGATGCACGAGGTTAGAAGGATGTGCTGGGATATAAATCCGGGTGGTTTCACGTACAAATGACCACCGCCCATACTGTGACCGATACCAATAATTGGTCGGGGCATTTCAGCTCTTTTCAGGTTGATAAGATGTAACAGATCGCGAGGATGATCGAGCCACGACGCTGTTAAGGTATCAGTACCGCATCTAATGTATCATCGACAACGGGTGTTTTACGGTCATTCCCAAGAGCATTTTCATTTAAAATGCCGCTGGCTCCCTGATGTGCGACGTCCGCGATCCAGATAGACCTGATTCGAAACCCATTCTTTTTAGATCGGGCCAGAAGCTCTTCCCAGAGCGGCTCGTACATCTCCTATTATTATTTTTTTAACCGTTAGACAGATAATGTCAAATGGCGCGAGCAATTCTTACCTTGGGGAAGGCATTGGCATGCGACCCAATGATGGTGACATCTCCAGGCTGTGGATCTGGATTATTCAGTGGGATGTATTGCTTCACAGCCAAATGTAAAGTGTCTTCCTGAGATACACTTGTAGCACGAGGGTAGTCGCGGATATATTGGCAGGGAACGACGTGTTCTACGACACGAAACGGAAAACCTTGGGCATTCATGGTGGTCCCTGTTCATTCAATTCCTCCCGTATCCTAGTAGTTAGATGTGTTCGCTCCCTGCTACGGGCGCAAGAGGCATTTTGTTTCTGCGCGTGCTGATCACGCTAAGTCATAAGCAGGCGAATACCTGGAGAAAGCCGAGGTTCCTTTTGAGGGGCCCGGACAATGGGTCCCGATCGGGAACATATACTTCAGCCTCACCGCGGGAGCCGCTTGGCGTTGTAGAGTTACAACTTAGTTTGTCATCAGGAACAGAGTGGCGTCACATGATCAGGTGTCTATACGGGCGCGTTCCACGTCGCGTTCATCCAGGCTCCAGGTCAACATCCCGAGATTCTTGCCGCGCGTGATCACATACAATGAAAGTGTGGTCTTGATAATCGGACTAGGTCAACGCATCCCTAGCCGTTTGCCTTCGATCTACACATTCGGATTTTACTTCCATTTCTACCCAAGTCATGGCCGACGAGCCCTCACATGTTGAGGGTGGGCTCTTCGCCCAAGCACACATTTGCATCATTCGCTCACCAAAACTGGATAAGAAATTAGCGACTGAGGTATGGAAGCTGGTTTTTACTTCTAGGTGGAGTTGGACTGACAAGTTTCACAAAGCTTTCCTCAATCATTGAGAAACAATCCGGCGAAGCAGTTATTCACCAGTCTCCCAAACCTATACCCTCGATCCTCGAGTTCACGCACATCGTCACGGCCACGATAGATTTTCCTGGCTACGAAGCTGTTTGCGATGCTCTCATTCCGGTCGTCAAGCCACATTGGATCAATGCATGTGTTTCCAAAAAGAAGCTTGCAAATCCGCGACAATATAACCCTGATCCAAGACTCTTTTTAAATGATGTAGTAGTGAATTGCATTGATATACCGGAGGGTGACAAAGATGCAATTGCGGGGGGTGTGTTAGGCATGGGGGGGCTATACGCTCCACGAATTACGAATAGCGTCACTCATCTAGTTGCCCTTACAATGGACGCGGATCAGTGTCGTGCTGCAACCTCCAAAATTCCACATTTGAAAATAGTTCTGCCACACTGGTGAGCATATAACCTCTTGGAACCTAATCTAGACGAAGCTGACTGTAAATAGGTTCGACGATTGCCTAAAACTCGGCAAGCGCATCGATGAAAAGCCCTACTTGTTCCCTAACCCCGAAATTTTGACAGCCGATTACGATCAGCCTATACAGCCGGTAGAAAACGCCGAGATATATGGAGCATCCACCCCAGAACCAAAGAATATCGATTCACTAGAACATGTACGAAGAGAGCTGGATGTTTTTAGTGGTAAAAATGTTATGATATCCTCGGATTTGAACGTTGGAGAAAGATTTTTACAATGCCTGGAAAGTCTGGTTGTTAAGGGTGGCGGTAGTATCGCCTATAGCGTTGATAGTGCGGATATTTTCGTCTGTCGCTACCGCGAGGGAGAGGATTACAAGGCCGCATCACGAGCCGGTATTGATGTCGGGAACCTTTCATGGCTATTCTTCCTTATCACTCGCAACACTTGGATTTCTCCTCTCCGTCGACTTCTTCACTATCCGATTTGCCGAACGGGCATTCCGGGGTTTCAAGGCCTCAAGATTAGTCTGTCGAATTATGCAGGTGAATCGCGAATCTATTTGGAGAGCCTCATCGCGGCTGCTGGCGCAGAATGTACGAAGACCTTGAAACAAGAAAACACACATCTTATAACGGCGCATGGCAATAGTGAGAAATGCAAAGCTGCCAAAGAATGGAATCTTCACGTTGTTAACCATCTTTGGTTGGAGGAAAGTTATGCACAGTGGGAAATGCAAACGGTCTCTGACCCTCGTTACTCGCATTTTCCCCGGAGAACGAATTTGGGCGAGGTCGTAGGCCAGACGAAAATCGACAAATATGCTATTGAACATGTATTTTTCCCTGGCGATGGAAGTGCACTGCAGGAGCATGTCCGCGACCGAGACGATACTAGCAACGAAGATGACCTCGAAGAACAGATCGCCATGCAACCAAAGGACGATATCGCACCTACTACCACCATACCGAAGACGACGGCTCCCAAGAAAGCAAGAAAGCAGGTTTCCGCATCTGCCACACCACGGAGCGTGAAACCGTCGAAAGCCACAGCAAAAAGAGATCGTCTGTCCCTGCAAACGCCCATTGTCGCGCGTGTTTTAACGGACAATAAGGAAAACGATGCTCCGTCAACCACTGGAAGCAGAAAATCTAAAGATATTGCTGCAGCCCGTTTACATGAAATAGCCCCAGACATAAGTCTTTACGAGCGAGAAAGAAGACGCAGTGGAGGTGTTATTTACGGTGGAAGAAGAAAGAGTGAAGATCAGGTGGTTGTATCACGAAAGCGATCAGTTGAAGCTGACGAGAGTGCGGATGTTGAGGCCAAAAAGCCTAAAAAAGTAAGAGGGCCTCCTACAATGGTTGTGCTCATCACGGGTTTCCAGCGATGGCTACAAAAGATACATATGGAGGATGCTGAGCGGGTAAGTAACTGCCATGGCGAATACTGTGACATGAAACTAATAGTATAAATAGCGCCAGCTACGCGAGCTTGGGATAGCGATTACCCAAGATCCGTCTCAATGTACACATCTTGCTGCTCCATCCATTCTGAAAACACATAAATTTGTTAGCGCACTCGCGTATGCGCCAAAGATAATCAATTCTAGCTTCCTCACAGACTGCATCGAACAGGACAAACTACTTGACCCCGAGAAATATACGCTGAAAGATAAGGCCTTCGAAAAGAAGTATAATTTCACCCTTGACAAAGCCCTAAAAAGGGCTCGGGAGAACGATCACAAGCTGTTCTCGGGCCACACCATATTTTGTGTCGACACTATTCATGGAGGTTTTGATGCATTTGCGTCTATTATCACGGCAAACGGCGGACAATGTGCGATGTACCGCGGTCGACCCGTCACATTGACCGGCCGCCGCGGTAAGGAGCCGCAAGGACCGCATAGAGATGAGGTTTTCCTCATCAGCGGCGCAAATTCCAATCATGCTAAGGTTTGGCCCAAGTTCCGCGCCATGGTCCAGGACGCGAAGAAAGTGCCGAGAATCGTGCGGTCAGAATGGATACTTGAGACTGCAATGTCCCAAGAATGGCGATGGAGAGACGAATATCTTCTAACAGAGAAAGACCTGTGAAGTGTAGCCCATCGTTGATAATACAACTGGGATGGTATTTGTGTATGATGATTCAGTCTCTAGCTTATTAGCGTTTTGACGGGTGCAGCCTTTGCCGTCGCCAGTGTTGGATACCCTCCAGCGTAGTCTTCTTTCTGATGGCGACTGGGATTACCAGAATTCTTTCGCGAATCATTCATACTTCCCCACAGTAGTTCAGAAGAACTTGACACCTTGTTGATCTTCGCTTCCGAATACCTGCGCTTTCCCTCGTTTGACCAAAACATGTAGTGATTTCTGTAGCACGTCCGGGTCCATGCCGTGGAACTCTTGTGATATTGTAGCTTCACCTTCAATCAATTCATAGAGTGTGAGAACGGTGTTCTTTTGCGCAGTCTCTTCAACCTACATATTCGCAGCAAATCGTGTCAGTCTATGCCACCAGCAAGATATCACCGTTGAGATTCTCACCCAGTCTGTAATGACACCCGCCCACTCCTCTGGCCTCCTCCACCAAATCCAAGCAGCGCTTTTCCCTCCGGCCTCACCACCAACCCACTCCGCCCGCCTGCCACCTTCTTCGGTGCACATCCAATCCACGATCTTTCTTGCATCTTCCAAAGAGAGTCGCTTTCTAACGTTCTTGTTATGGAACAACGGAGAATTGATGGCATCAATGAGAGACATTCGGAAGAGGCGATGGTGTTTGTAGTAAGACTGGATGAGGACGGACCATTTCTGGAGCTGCGAGAGGAGGGTCTGCGTGTTTGGCTGGAGGGTGAAGAAGGGAGGAAAGGAGTGGGTGGTAGGAAATAGGAATGTTTCGTCGGGCACGGAGGCGACGGCGACCGCTGTGGAGTCGGACAAGGAGGCTTGGGCGGCCATATGAGATTGCGTCTTCACTATTCAAGAAGATCGTGGCTTTTGACATAAATTCCGTGTAGAAATCATCGGGTACTGTCATCAGGCCAGTTGAGTAGATGGAAGGTTGAGCTGCCCGATGCGGAGGCGGAAGCAACTTTCTTCTACGCCAAGACCCAATGCCTCTACGGAGTAGTTACCTAGTTATAATTCTAGAACTACGGAGTATGTACGGAGAACTGTAACTATGCACATACTTCAAACTCCCTATTCAAATCTAGTCTCGCGTATTCAGACTTATTATATCAAAGTCAGAGCCAGGAAGCTCGGAAAAGTCGACAATCGCTTTTTCACCATGTGTTCCTACCCACACTTCAAAGTACAAAAAGTCGAGTTGCAGGGCATGGTGAAGAGTCGAGACCCGGCTATTTACTCCATTACGTATGCCTTGCATTCCTAGACCCTACGGTCTTTCATACCTGGGCGGAAGGAGCGCAATGATTGCCATTTTGGCGTGCTCCCCATCCTCAAACAAGTCTGTGTAGGCCGCAGCCACGTTCTCACGAGCCACCGCGGTGTACGCTGTCATTCCAACTCGAAAATCATGGGCCCAGACAGCCTTGGTCAACAACTGGTTTTCAAAGCAATTAGAGTAATCCCAATGTTCATATATTACTGCTTAAACTTGCCTTATTCCACCCCACATACTTGATGTGAGCTTTGTATGTCTGATCCTGATCGCGTTCAACTTCCAGAAACCCATGGGGTACCATATTCAACAACCGTATCTTCCACTGGTCATTAATATCATCATAATTGTAGATGCGTCCACATTCGGAGTGAATATAGCGTAGTACTTGCAGCTGATCTTTCGGGCGGAGGAAGCCATCAGCTACTGTTAATTTCCTAGTCCTCAGAGCCTCCTGGAGATCTTGCAACGTGCAGTCCGTGAAGTAGTAATGCTCAAAATAGGGACGCACAGGGATAAGCCTGCGGCAATTATAGACACATGATAGCACCTCCAAGCTATCCTGCTGTATAGTACAGCACTGTGAATGGTCAAGGCAAGGAACAACCCGGACCTCAAACCCTGCCCATAGGAGGGCCACGTACAAGATCATGTCCGGACCTTTGAGCATGTTTGGAGGTAGCTCCCGAACTGGTTCACCGGGGATTGAATAAACATGGGAGCAAATGAAGCTCAGTACGCGGCCTGCTTATCGTCAACAATTGCTGTTTGATCACGTCACTAGGAAATACCTTTAGGGAATAGATAAGCTTGGTCCAACATAGTCCTAAACACATTGAACAGTCGAGACCCAGCTGGCTGAAGTGTCCGGCAAGGATATTGGGGATCTTCAAGAGTGGTTGCGACATGTAGGCTATACGTTAGAGTGACAAGATATCGATCGGAGATTCGGTTAATTGTTTGCGCACAGTCTTCATAAAAAGCGGCCCACTGAATATGGGAATGACCAACCGTGTTCCAAGTATAGGTAACACTCTTATTTTTGTGGCGTATGGTCAAAGATTCTTCGACATGGGGGCAATAAAGGCAGACGACAAGAACCCCAAATTGAGTGGCTGAGCAAGGCGAGTAACAGTGCAAAGGAAACCTTCCCGGGCTGCCGTGATAGATCTATCGACATCGTTAGCAGATTCCACGAACCAGGGGCCGGCCTGGTACTTAAATTAAGCTCATATAATTCTGCCCGAACCCGCCGGTTGCCAAGTCCATCCACTTGACAGGAGCTAGCGCTTGGCAGTAGTGTTCGCTCAATTTCCTTCAAGATCCCATACCTCCCTAAATCGAAGTTGCAAGAGAGTCTGTCAGCCTCCATAGTGTACACTCTCTGCCCTTCTATATTCGGGCCATCGTCATATGTACTCCAAAGCCTGCCTCTTTTACAATCATGAGCTAGCTCATCAAGGGTACTTAGAACTTCAAACTCGGCACTTTGATTTCTAGAGATGGGGAATCGAATTTGGCGCCGATCGCTACCAGATGAGGGCTGCCAGGATATTTGAACGCCTAAAGCTCCTGACCAAGAAGGCCGGGCAGTACGAGGGAGCACGGTGCAGATACCCTCGCAAGCGAAAATAGACGAGTTTTTCTCCTCCTCTATAGCGATAGTCACTTGTTTGAGGTATTTGGACATCGCAAGATCGTAGAGTGATGGAACAGCATTGGAATTGCACGGTTTCAATGCTGTAAGAGAGCTGAGATGTTCTTCAACAAGAATTTGAATCAGATGCTTTTGGAAGTTGTCTAAGGCTGTTGAATGTTAGGTATCCACGAGGTTCTTTTAAGAAGTAATACAGTTCAGGATATTATACCTCTTTTCTCTATTTCTTCTCGTTTGCCGTTTTCATCTCTTGGATTCCTAAGTTGGTAGGCCTGAAGCATTTCATCCAGTTTTTTATAGATAGGCACCCGCCGCCAGAGTGTAGAAACGTCCGGCTCGGCTTCAAAAAAATCCGGAATCAATGCCTTGATGTCGGCCAACAGCTGATGGCTTAGTGCACTGACGGCTTCAGGATCCGGGACGTGTGGGCCAGAGAGGTCAGGGAAGTTCTGGGGAAAGAATTGTTCACCCAGTACGTCGAGTAAGCCGTAAAAAAACTTATCGAGGCATGCGTATAACTTGGCATCCTAAGCTTTTAGCATGTGGTGACGCGAGGCTGGTAGCGTCCAGTACCCCATACCTTGATCATGGATTTTCTGAAGAAAGCGTGCCGCTCTTTTGGGTTGAAATCGAAGATTTTGCTCAACAGAGTTGAGGAGCTGAAAGGATTTTCCGCCATCGTGGTTTGACAAAAAACACGTTGCGCAAGCAAAAGGCAGAGAAAACAGAGCAGGCTCATAAAAATCAAGGTCCATGGCTGTTAGTTGATATGGTACAAATTGTCAATATTGAAACTCAACAGGAAGGAGTATCCTTGCTTTTTACGCCACTTGTGACTCCAGGGTTGAACGTGAAGAAACGATATATAATATGACTTATCAAAGAAGGGAGGAAGATGAGTCTATAAATGGCATCGACCTCAAGCTTTCCGGAATTTCTTATGACCATACTAGACGGCAGAAAGACCCTTAAGGGATTCAAATGGATCCTATTCGAAGCCATGCCAGAATTCCAACATTCAGATGTACTCTTATGGCTCACTAGAAGCATTTCTAGGGAAGATGGATGGCAGTTGCGCTGTAAACAGTGAATCCTTCCACACTCGACGTCCAGGCCTCCGGATCAAATGTCGGCCCGCTAGCTTCGGCCGGAACGGAACACTATTTATCCTAAATAGGCCTCGGACCCCGAAACGTTTATCTAGACGACAGACTGCTCGATGGACTGTCAAATAGCCAATTACGCCAAAAGAGAACGTCCTCTCTTAGCGCATTCACTAAGAGTCTTATATGGGGCTAGATATCCTGATACAGCTTCTCTCTGATCTGATAGACTTTTACCTACTCATCAAGTCACCATTGTTACATGGCACCCTTGACAAAACGCATGTCCACGCAACGTAAAATTTACGAATATTTCAAATAACTTGACTTTCAAAGACTAAAATTTGCTCTGATAAGGTGGGCCTCATAATTACGAGGTTAACTGACCCCGTGATAGTTGTTTACGCCGGTCGAGAAGCCACCAAATCCTCAGTTGCTTTCTTAACGCCTGCGCCCAAGTCCGGGTTGATTCGAGCGAACCATGCTTTTGAAATTTGTCAGTTTTCATTCAAATTAAGAGCTCGGGTAAGGCTTACAATAGACCTCATCGCGGAGACGTACGCTTGTGACCTTACAGAGATGGACGGCAACATTTCCGTAGAACCGTTGCTCATGACCCGGTTCCCTCTTGATCACTTCCCACAGCGCAGCAGGCTGCACGAAGTCTTCATCGGTGACATGAGTCGTGAAAGTGGTGACCTCGCCAACCCACTTCTCATGCTCCGTAAGGCAGCTGACTGAGCTAGGTGCAACACTTTTTGTTTCGTGGTAGAACTTGGTCGGCTTCAGCGATGAGCCTACATAATTTGGATCTCCTCCATAATTATCGGAAAAATTCATCCTTCCATCGCGCTGGAATGGAGAATATACCTGAGACTTGGCTGCATTGGTCGGAAGTTGCTGGTAATTGACGCCGAGCCGATAGCGTGCTGCATCCGGATATGCAAACATGCGAGCTTGAAGCACTGCAGGATTCTCAATGAGAATGGTTGAAGTGACAGGAATAGGAGACTCTTCACATACTCGGATCTGCGGATGGCGCTATTCCAGGAACCATCGTTGAAGGCGAAAATGCCGCCTGCTCGATATCCGTAAAATAGTTATTTGGCTGATCGGGTAGAATCAGCATCCATGAACTATGGTTGGCAACTTTATTTCGGAAAAACTCACGTTGCGGTTCAAGGTCAACTTGCCAAGCTCGCGAAGAGGGAAGTCTTTATGCGGCCAGACTTTGGTCATATCAAAGATATTCCAGCGATAGCTCTCCGCTTGCTTCGGATCCATCACTTGAGCATATACAGTCCAGCTTGGATAATCCTTTCTCTCGATTGCCTCATACATATCCTGAATAAGGAAGTCGGGGTTTTCACCGGCGATTCTCTCGGCCTCCTCTTTGGTGAAATTGCGAATGCCCTGGTTCGTTTTGATGTGGATCTTCACATAACTGAAATCACCGCCCTAAACATAGTGAGCATGGGTTTGGGAGAATGGTGAGGAAAGACGGGCTGTACATACTGTGGTTGTCAATTTGTAGGTGTGTCCACTATACGCATTTATATGACGAAGGGACGCGGGCGTTCCTCGGTCACTAAACAGATGAAGTAGTTGGTGAAAGCCCTCGGGATTTCCACAGTGAAAGCTGTTACTCAAGTCAGTTTGCAAAGCTCTATGCTGTTCCTGCCAAAACCTCTTCTCGTCACATACTCCCAAAACTAGAATGTGTCAGCGCCACGGCGCTTCATTGGGGGCTTCCAGTGACTGACCATATCAGAATCAGGCAGATGAGTCCGTGGGTGTCTCTTGTGGGACCTATTTAGAGAGGGAAACTTAATCGGGTCTCGAACGAAGAAAACGGGCTATCGCAAAGGTCAAAATGGCCACCAGGATCCAAAACGGGTCTATAGTCTCATACAGTGTTATTGAACACCCAATCCAAGTTGCCCTCGTCAGTATAGAACTTCATGGCCCAACCATGCACGTCGCGCGTGGTGTCAGCAGAGCCCGCCTCCGGGCCAACCGTTGAGACGCGCCAGAGAACTGGAGTCGTCTTGCCGACTTTGCTCAGAAAATTGGCGGAAGTAATATCCGTACAATCTCGAGTGACAGTGAATTCTCCATACGCCCTAGAGGTATTTGATGAACTTGCAGCAATTCATTGAAGGCCGATAAGCATACCCTGCGGCTTTGGCATGGACTACTCTGGGTTTCGAATTAGATCAGCTCATACAAGTTTTAAGTATGGGACTTACCTTTCCGGGATTCTTTCGCGAGAGAAGTGGGCGAGCGTTTCAATCAGTTGCGTGTCCTGAAGAAGAGAAAGACCGCCACCATGCCCATCGCGCAATTGAACGCTGGTTGCATTGCTAGCAAATGGGCATCCTTGTCAAAGTCAGCCAGATACTCTTTATACAGGTGTAAGCACAATGATACACACCTTCTGCAAGAGTATAATATGGTCCCTCCATGTTAACGTTGGCCTTCTTCGATCGAGCTTGCTGATGATAGAATCTGAAAACCTGTCAAAGATATATCTTGCAGCAGGGCTATGTTCCTATGATGCAAGTGTGTAATATCCGCACTGTTATAGGCCGCCGCATGAGAGGGTATAATCGATGTCTCGGAGCTCAATTGGTGGAGACGGATAACGGTATAGTTTTGTAAATTGCGGGCTCGTTATAAATCGCAGTCGTCACCATTCAATCTCCGCGGCTGTAAGGAAGGGCCTGATTCCACCTGCCCATAGTAGGAGCTGCTTGGTGGGGACATCGAAGAGCACGTTGCCAAGAATTAACGAGGGTCGCGGTCTAGATATCCAGAATTCTGTAGCTTCATGGATTAGGTTCTAGCACGGCGCCAGGTTTTCAGCTTCTACATACATACCTGAAATACCTATGCTCTTCGGCTAGATGGTTGGTTATCACATGATCTGTAGTTTATTTTAACATCGCATGTAAAGTAAGTTGTGAGGTTGTAACTTTTAGATGCATTGCATGATGGTGCCTTGAGGTGAGTTCCTCGGATTGCTATCAAGTTCCATAGTTCAGCCATCTCTTCATCTATGCCCCCAATTGTACATTATGGGATAATGCTCGGGTATAATACCGATTCACGGCTCGAAGTTCGTCTAGCTGAATACAGCAAAATGCCGAATCAGGGTTTTGTAATCTCTCGAATAAAGGTATCAGTTTCGTAGCTGCGTGACGCTGGTACAGTCCAAAGTTCGGCCGATGGAGTCAGCAAATCACACTTCGCCACGATCTTACAGGATCACAAAGTGTAAGCATCATTCAAGAAGCTCTGTAACGCCAATTTGCAGTATGAAGGTCGTTCGATGGATATAGCAAATCACCCATCGCCACGGGTTAATCGAATCATGGAGTCTAGACAGCCATTGCGCTTGTGTAGGTATATGACGTTAATTATGCCATCAATGACCAGTTGTTGCAGTTATCCGATACCTTGTTGACGAATAGAATTGAAAATTCTCAGCAATCGTATGACCTACAGCGCTCCGTGAACCTGCCATACTGATCTAGTTCGAGAAGACTCAGTAAGACAGTCAATAGCTGTAATGCCGCCAGCAGGCGCCAAGCCATAGCGTTATCCATGTGAGCTAGACTGCTGAAAAAACCGACGAGCGACCCCGATCTCCGATATATAAGGCCTGTTCAAATCTTCGAGCTCTTATCCAAATAGATCCAACATCTCATTTGAATCGCGCTCATTGCATATAATTTAGAATGTCTCCTCAAGACGGCGCTCGATTTGACTTCATTGTCGTTGGGGGCGGTACAGCAGGCAATATCGTTGCCGCCCGCCTTGCCGAGAATGCCAATGCTCGAATCTTGGTCGTTGAGGCCGGGGTTGGCGACGCGAGCGACAATGAAGACATTAGAACCCCTGGACTCGCAATGGATCTCCGTGGCACCAAATATGATTGGGCCTACAAAACCACCATGGTCAAACGTGATGACTATGAGCGTATTGAGAAGCCCAATACCAGGGGAAAAGTCCTTGGCGGCAGCTCGTCATTGAACTATTTCTCCTGGGTGCCTGGTTCGAAAGGTACCTATGATATGTGGGAGGAGTACGGTGGGAAGGAGTGGACTTGGGATCCCCTTGTTCCCTACCTTCGCAAAAGTGCAACCTACCATGACGACGACGGCTTGTTTCCACCTGAATTGAAGAAAATTGGCGCGGGTGGTCCAATTCCGATTGCTCATGCCGATCTAATGCCAGAAATGAAAGATTTTCGCGAGCGCCTCACCAAGAGCTGGAAGTCCACGGGCGAACCTGTCACGGAGGACATTTTCGACGGCAAGATGCACGGCCTAGTGCACAGTGTTAACAGCATTTATAAAGGCAGACGCTCTGGCAGTTTTCTCGCAGTCGTCGGTAAACCAAACATCACTATTCTCTCCGGGGCCCATGCAAAGCGACTAATTATCGACAATGCGGACAGAGCTGCAAAAGGGGTAACCGTTATCGTAGGCTCTGGGCAAGAACTGAGCTTTCACGCCACTCGTGAAGTCATCGTCTCCGAGGGTGTGTTTGAGACCCCGAAACTCCTGATGCTTAGCGGCATTGGACCAGCGCCCGAGTTGGCTAAGCATGACATCTCTGTGATTGTTGACTCACGCCATGTCGGCCAGCACCTTTTGGACCACCCCGGTGTCCCGTTCGCTCTCCGTATTAAGGACAGTTACTCCATGGACAACCACGTTCTACGCAAAGGCCCTCTGCAGAATCAGGTTTTGGAAGCCTACCATAGGGGTCACGCTGGTCCTATGGGTTCTCCGTTCCTCGAAATGATTGGCTTTCCTCGCATCGATAAGTACTTGGAGAAGTCCCCCGAGTACCGCAAGGCAAAAGCCGCGAATGATGGCCGTGATCCATTCTGTCCGTATGGCCAGCCTCATTTCGAGATTGACTTCATTCCTTTGTTTGGTAGCGCCTTCCAGTGGCACTTTCCACACCCCAAGAAAGGTAGCTACATGACGGTTATGGTAGACCTCGTTCGACCGGTCTCAGAGGGAGGAGAAGTTACACTGAATAGCGCCGATCCGTTGGAACAGGCCAACATCAACTTGAACTATTTTAACAATGACCTTGACATAATTGCCATTCGCGAGGGTATCAGATTCGTGTACGACGTTCTCAAGAATGGCGAAGCATTCAAGGATATCGTTGAGGATGAATACCCATGGGAAATGCCATTGGATGACGACGAGGCGATGAAGCGAACGGTGTTGGACCGATCACAGACCTCATTTCATCCTTGCGGAACTGCACGCCTATCCAAGGATATCAAGCAGGGTGTAGTAGACCCGAATCTCAAGGTCCATGGAATTAAAACCCTTCGCGTTATTGATGCCAGTGTGATTCCAGTTATTCCGGACTGCCGCATTCAAAATTCGGTATACATGGTTGCCGAGAAGGGCGCCGATGCCATCAAGCGTGACCATAGCGACCTTTACCATTAGCATACCAACATACCCTATGCTAGAGGTGGACTTGTCGATATGCCGTTGTGGAATGTACGCTGACTGGCGTTATTCGATCGGGCTGCTTTTTTGATCGAACCGGCTTTGATTCTTGTTAGTATTCGAGGATTGAGTCTGTAGTGGTTCCTGGATGTGTTCTTACATAATTGGCAGGCAGCCCGACCATTGATCTAAATGGTTTCTGATCTTGTTCATGTGAATGGCTTTATTCCTGTCTGGGCATTTTACTATCACATAGCAAGATTGTAGGTAAATTTGCGACAATGTCCCAAATTCAGAGGCTGAAGTTGCGGACTTTCTGTAATTAATTTCCTGCTGATTAGTTAAGCCAGATGATGGCGATAGTCACGTGAACCAGCTTGATGTATGTAACTTAGTTAAGTAATCTATTTTTAGAACTGACGGGATATTATTCCCAAAAACTTTTCTCACCCCAAAAGATTGACTGCCGATAACTACTTTGGATTCTTAATGTTTAAGGATTTTATCAAAGGCTAATTCTAGCCAGAGGAGGCATTGAGAATTATTCAACCTTCCGTATTATCGTTTATTCACCAACATAAGATCCGTGCAAAGACTTCTGAGTTATTGACCTGGCACCTGCCTATCCTTGAACAAGAATCTCACCGTTGGATTTGGGAGGGTAAACACACCGATTGCGCCTGCAACAACAGGCTGAGGTGGTCCTTCCTTTAGCTTGAAGTCGTAGTTGCGCAAAATACGTGCAAGCGTGACTTTGACCTCTTGAATCGCAAAGAAGCGGCCAGGACAAGCCCGTAACCCATGCCCAAACACCAAGTGATCTGCACTGGTAGTAACTGCCTGTTCCAAAGACGTCAGTATTGTTCACTGACAGCGTTGCCAGGGGAGCGGACCTGGAATTTACTGGCGTTCCCTGCCTCCGCACGGAGTCGATCAAATCGGAAACCGTCAAAGGAACGTGGATTATTCAGTGTAGAGTTGTTGAAAACCGCGTTATCCGTATCAAAGCCGACAAGTGTTCCAGGAGGAATGACTGTTCCATCAGGAAGACTGAGAGGCTGGATGACCTTCCGCAGAGAGCTGACTAAAAATAAATTGTTAGGTCTCGATACATCCGACGATTGCAGGAACACTGACCGACAGAAAATTTGCTCCATCTTTGACACTCCCTGATGAAGCTATCCATCTTCGTGAGCCTGGCAACATTGTCCCGGTTCATTGCATGGCCAAGAGCTAGCACTTCCTCTCTAAGTGGCGCACTATATTCCGAATGCGTGCACAGGTCATAAAGAAGGTGAAATATTGTCATTCCGGTGGTAAATAATGCCGCTCGGCCGGCAGCAATCTGCACATCGAGTTGATGGTCAACATCCCGGCCTTTACCGTCTTTCAGATCTTGAATTGCAAGCTGGATCATATCCCGTGGAGGTTTGAAGTCTGGCGATTCCATGTCTTTGAGACGTTGCGCAAGTACTGTAGCAAGCAGGCTAGGTGAACGTCAGTGATGCATCTGAGTTTTAGGCCATGAGACCTAATACATACCCTCGAGCTTCTTCTTTGAGCTTTCTAGCTGCACGTAGACCAGGATTCTTCCAAGCGATCAAGGGGCGGGTCAGCCAATTACCGCGCCAGAGCTCAGTTACGCTACCAAAGGACGCCGCAGAACAGGTGGCAATTGTAGCAAGCTGTTAAAAGTTAGCGACAAAATGAGCGTGGATCAATATAGAATATCTCACCCATCTCTCGTTGCGACACAGAGGCTCCCCAACAAAGACACGCTGAGAGATTCTGACAATAATTTGTACAAGTTTGGGAAACAAAACAAGCTCCGTCCAATCTATTTCTAGTCAGCTCCGTACTCGTTACCATTAAGGAGGCGGAGGAACAAACCATCGCATGGGCCGATCTCCTCCCTAAGGGCCTTGATAGCTTCATCTTCTACAACGCCGTAAACATTGTCGAGATATTTCGCAATATTCCGCCGTAGTAGCGAAGAAATTTCGGGGTTATTAGCTATGCCGGTGTGATTTCCAACCAGTAAGTCATAGTTTGCCTGCATGAGACTCATTCTATTCTCCGGTGCATTCTTGACATGGCCGATACAATCCGGGGGTAAAATCACAATCTCTCCAGGATAGTGCTGAATCCTAAACGGGCGATTGGGGTACTGCCGTTCAAGTGTTACTATAGGACGGAGGTTTGTTCATGGCGAACGTGATTACCAGTTTGGAGCCTTTTGCCAGCAGCTCCTTAACATCTCCATTACTTTCCAGCTTCACCAAAGGGACATTGACACTTGGTGTAAACAGGCGGGAATACCTTAAGGAGTAGAAAATGGATGGTCGCCGAGAAAAGACCTTCAAGAAATCCTGGAGAACATAAAAGCTCAATGCCGTAAGAAGAGATAAGACAGCAAACCGCACAAAGAGAGCCGGGTCATGCAGGGTCTCAACTGCGTGCTGATAAAAGCTCTTGAACAATGACATTTGGTACTGAAGTCGAGTGGTCAACGGGCAAGTCCCAAAGATAGCATGAGGGCGTTGGGGGTATCCATCGTCTATTTATCGAGGACAGGCATTTTCCCCGCTGATCTGACATCGGAACATCTCCTGCTTTTGTGCATGCAGTGCCAGCTTTCACTTACTGCATAACTATCCTTGATTTTACCTCCTGTGCCGAGCGACGCAATCGGCGCATGGATGAGCCCATGTTGGACCCCAGACACCGGGTAGAGTGCAGGTGGCCATCTCCACAGCCGATGGCTTCGTCAGCACTTTATTCCCCTGCCCATTAACTAACTAGCGGAGGAGGGCTTTGCAACCAACGGATTAACAGTTGATCCACCTTTCACCCTGTAGTTATCTGAACGTTCCGCGAAAGATTTGCAACAATGGCCAAATTCGGCAACAGTGGATCAACTCGGGCTGTTATATAATTATATACGTTTATAGCTGATTATAAGTGATCTAGATGGCTAGGCTCCATGGATTAACTGTTTATTTGAGAGATATGTATAATCAACTCCCACCTGCTAGATTAGGTAGAAAGGTAGGTCGTGCTTCCTAATAAGCGGATTCTTTACTGATCAGGCTGTCTCTAATTTGCCTACCAGGTCCCTAGGTACCTAGGTAGCTAGTTGTTCGGACAGTCAGCTAGCTAGGAGAACTCCCAACCGGCGGTCGGGTGCGCGTTCGTGGTTCGAACTGAAGAGCTGTTTGGTATGTGGTGTAAAGATGATTGATTCTCCACCTGAATATATTCCTCTTGCCTAGATCCTCAAATAAAATGAGCTTTTGCTCATTTGACTGTTTTGGGCAAGCCGGAAATGCAGAAACTATACCATCAGCCTTTCATCTTTATCGAAATTCTGTATGGAGTGGAGTGTGTCAATTGATACAATCTCCTCGATGTTCGATTTGAACACATTCAAATTTTCCGACCTCAATCTTCTTTGAGAATTACCTCTGGTCTTGGTTCTCATGCTTCTGATACCTGCGTCTTTGGCTCTGCAAGTAACTCCACCGTTCCTTCTCTTATATGGTCGAGCCTTCTCCCAATTTGGTCGATTTGAATCCGGAAGGCGGGCAGTGGCAGCGGGCCCGGTTGCTACAACGGGAGTTTTCTCATTGCTCTTACCTTTTGACCTGCTTGCGGCTTCCTCCTGAAGGCCGACTTGAGAGAATGAGTGTGTGTATAAATACATCCCCAGGCTCCGGCCTGTTTGGTTTTCCTTTCTCTTCCTTTCTCTCCTCACCAGGTTCTTCTCCGCCCTATGTATTCTTATTTGATATTCGTGGGCGTTCTTGTTTTTTAATAGTTATTATTAGCTATTATTAAACTCCTAGGATGCCACAATTCTCGTTTCACCGGTTGACGGGGAGGTTAACCGTTGCCTTAGCCGCCGGCCATCTGGTCTGGCAGGGGCTAAGGGATGTCCGAGATTTTTCTCGTGACATTCAGGGGTTGAGAGATTGGTGGACGGACAAGCCATCCGTCGAATCCAAGGTCGACTCTCTGGTCGCGGCGGTGAATAAGCTCGACCGAAGCATCCGGAGTGAGCGACTCTCCAACTACTCGGCCCTCGTCGCTCTTAGCTATCGCTCATTTAATTCGCAAGAAATATCCGTACAGCAAACGCGTACGATGATGTTCAGATAGTGATCTTGAGCGCCTTTCCTGCCTGGGAAACTAAAAATGCCGGTAAAGAACCTTAGAAGCGTTGGCTAGTTGACAAGCTAACCTTCCTGTAGGTGGTCAAGAAGGCTGAATCGGGTGACCGTGTCCGACTCTCGGGTCAAGAGCATGAAGACAATTGTCGGAGGACAGGAAAGTCTGCTAGATTGGGCAAATCTAACGATTGATGCGCGGAGGAGCAGCCATCTTATCCCCGAAGTTGAAATTGGAAGGGCCGCGCTCGGGGAGCAGCTATCTCTTCCTCGAGATTGACATTGGGAGGAAGTTGTTAGGCTGCACGGGGGGAGCAGCCATCTCATCCTCAAAGTTGAATTTGCAAGCGAGGTCGTTAGGCTGCACTGGGGGAGCAGCTATCTCTTCCTCGAGATTGACATTGGGAGGAAGTCGTTAGGCTGCACGGGGGCTTGGTTGGAAGGCCGAGAGGGGAAGATAAGAAGAGGTTGGAGGGGACTGAAATGAGGAAATGATATTGTCAAATAGCCAATTACGCCAAAAGAGAACGTCCTCTCTTAGCGCATTCACTAAGAGTCTTATATGGGGCTAGATAGGTATCCTAATACAGCTTCTCTCTGATCTGACAACTGTCATTCTACCCCGAGGTCAACCATCCCAACACTGTTTTTCATCAATCAAGTGGTTTTTTGCAACCATATACTTACAACCGTGATGGTAGTCTCAGATCAAAAATGTCAAGCACTTGGAGGTGCCACGTCAACATGATCCACCCATGCGGTATTGCGCACGGAGTCCTGTGGTACTGGAGTAAATGTTAGGCAGCCTTTCGTCGCATTCAAGTTGTTCTTTGGCCTTACCTAGCCATCTATTCGGGATGATCAAAAGGCAGCCCACCATTGTTCTTCCGGAGGACATTGACGAAATAACTCCGCTTCGCTTCCGATTCGAGGATTTCACTGATCATGCCCTCGATTTTAGCATTACTCCGGATAGTCTCCTGTTCCATTCGATCCCAAGTTCGAGCAAACTTCTCATCTTGCAATTTAATCTCCTCGTGGAATCTTTTGAGATGCTTGATTTCAGTGTAAACCGCCTTGAATTTCAAATCTAGCTCCTGTCGCTTATACTCTTCGTGCCTCCAGCCCGACCAGGCCGTGAAGGACAGAAATGAGACAGTACCGGCCAGCCTCAAATTGCCATTATCATTGATTAAACGATAAAGAGTTATTAGGGTTATAAAAGGGTATAGTTAGAGAAGCGGTGGTAGGAAGGCTTTGATCACTTGAGAGAAAAAGTGTTATTGGGAAAGGAATAATACTCGTACCATGCGGCCCGGCCGATATCTTTAAACCCTTATACCCCTGAGTCATAATCACTACCTGCCTCTCTGTAGCTGGCAACTTGGCCATGAATTAGTCAATTAGCAACCATGGGAGCTGTTGATGTCCGTGACTACAACAGAGGAGGTAGGTTACCTACCTACCTACCTACATATAGTATGGATCCCCTGATCCGTGAGCGAGGTTCTTTTAGCGCCTTGGCATTTGGCACGCCCACGGCCAATGACCACCGACTCTCTACCCAATCAGCACGTCGTTCACTTACTCATATGCCAAGGCACTAAAAGAACCTCGCTCACGGCGGGGACCTCTTCAAGAGGGAGCAGCCATAGCGGAGATCTACTATGACTCAGCAACTGTTGCGGAACTGCGCAACCGTATCCCAACCCTAAAATGTTTCCTGCACTATGAGGTGGTGGGCTTAGAATCATTGCTTATAAAGTCCGAAGTGACTTCCATTATACAATTGGTATTTCGGACCATTGAGCGATTGCTGCAGCCAAACCCCATGTCCGTGGAATTGATACATTAAACCGTCACTAATGGCAACGCCGCCTTCAAAGCGTCAAAGGCGGGATGAAAACCGCAAGGAACGACAAACTCCCGACACTGGGACTATTCAAATGCCCAAGAAAGGGCTGTACCGTCAGCGTGCCCATGCAAATCCTTTCTCCGACCATCAGCTAGACTAGTGAGTTACCAGTTCGTCGCCGGTAGCACCCAACGTCGCATGCAACTTACCCAGAGTTCTTAGCCCAATCAGCCCGGATCATATGGATTGGTCCCTTCACTTTCCCGCATACGTCGATCCAGACCCAAGTAAGATAAACTCCGCCGGTGTCCGAAAGCTCTCAAAGAATGTGGAGGTTGCGGATATCGGATGTGGCTTCGGAGGCTTATTGGTCGCGTTGGCGCCAGTAATGCCGGACACTTTAATGATTGGTAAGTGGAAACTTGCTACGCTCTGCGTTTTGCATCATGTAGGGTCGTTTTCCTGAGATTCGGTTTTAGGTATGGAAATTCGAACAAAAGTCCTCGATTACGTTACTGCGCGAATTCACGCCCTCCGGTCGAAAAATCCTCCTCCACAAACACCTCGGGAACTACAATCTGCAACTCAGGATACCTCAGAAATGCGAAGCTTGACGCCTCTTTCAACACAGACCTCCGCAACATATCAAAACATTTCCGCTATCCGCTCAAATACTATGAAGTTTCTTCCCAACTTCTTCTCACACCACCAATTATCTTCGATATTCATATGCTTCCCAGACCCGCATTTTAAAGCCCGTAAACACAAAGCACGTATCGTTTCTACATCTCTTAATGCAGAGTACGCGTACTTAATGAGGCCTGGCGGTAAACTATATACCATTACAGATGTGGAAGACCTTCACTTATGGATGGTCAGTCATTTCGAAGGAACCGCCGATGAGTCGGCAAATGATGGATCTCCTGGAGTCAGTGAATTGTGGGAAAGATTAGACGACGATGAGCTAGAACGAGATGAATGTGTCAAGATTATGAAAGAAAAAACGGAAGAAGGGATGAAGGTTTCCAGGAATGGAGGCCAAAAATTTGTCGCAGTTTGGCGGAGAAGAGAAGATCCACCGTGGCCTTGACCTATGCCTCTTTTCGCCAATGGCATAGATAAACGTCTCAGAGTCAAAGTTCGCAGGGTACTCCTCGAAGAGGTAGAGCCTGTGGATGGTCTTGCCCCATTATACCACCCAAGCTCGTGAAGTTGGGCAAACTTAGGTAGAAGCAACCTGATGCATTTCAACAGCCATTGTACTAATAAAGAATAAGTAGATATAGCCAAAATATAAATCCAGATTCAAAAGCCCGAAAATAAACCAAATCGCGACAAAGGAAAAGAATTATGTTGAACACCTCTTATGCAAAGATGAATCCGCATCAACACCCTGCCAAAGTATCAGCGCACCGTGCTATTATAATGCCCAAACTTTCTCAAGCTTTTAGCCTTATTGCTTCGCATCGTTCACAAGCAGCCACGTCCATTGGCCCTCCAATCTGTCTGCCCCTCGCATTGACCCGTGGTTTCCCCTTCCGCACGAAAAACCTGCCCTCGGGCCCGAACCCGCCTCCACACTCACAGCATACAAAACACTTCTCATGCCATTGCCCACCAAGCGCCGAGACAACAACACTCTCCATCACAGGCAATTTGCATCCTCGACACTTATCAGCGGTCCGGCGCGAATGGCACCGCACGCACCAAGCATACCCCTCTTTTTCCACGAAGGGCGTCTGCGGCGTGAAAGGATCACCGCATTCGGCACAGAAAAAGTGGCCAACGTGCCATTCGGCACCACAGGCAACGATTACCTCTCCCTCAATGGGTGTTTTGCAGCTTTTGCAGCGTGGAGAGAAAAGTTCGTGGAAGTCGAGATGGCAGTAGAATCGAGGATTAGAGTCTGTGCCGCAAATTTCCTCTTCCGAATTGGCCAGCCGTTCTGCATGTTTAGCATCAGGCTCTTGATAGAAGGCGACACATTCGAGTGGTGTGTTGCAGTGATAACAAGTGAAGCATTCGGGGTGAAGGCGTTGATTGCAGGCTGTCACTATCCGCCCTGAGATCGGTAAGCCACAAGCAGCGCATGCTGCAGACGGACCATTACCACTGGTCGGCGTGATATGGGTGAGGCGGCTCTTTGAGAATGCGGCAGCTTTGTTACTTCGCTGCTGTTGAGTATATTTTCTGGGGTCAGGCAATGCTCGACGGTTTTGCTCGTTTTGAGGAGGCATCGTAGAGATCGGAGGACCAAGTTCCGATATCGATTTAGTCGGTTTCTGAGAATCATCGTCGCACGACAAGCTGATCTCTGGGATAGGAGCTTCGCTGACATTGATTACCGGGATTGAATCTTGTGACGAAGGAGCGGGATTCGCAAGCGATGGCTGCGGGGGCGGTGGTCTGGAATCTTGTCGGACGATTCCGCTAGGAACGACAGAGGCTTCCTTTTCTGGAGCTTTCCAGTCAGGATCAAAACTCACAATGGGACGACCGGGCCTGTCACTGACTGCTGATGGCATTGGGAGTTTGGAACTCCGATCCTTGAGCTTCATGCTTGTTGCCGCACGAATATCATCGCTCCTAATTTCCAAGCCGTCTTTCGTTGGTGGAACAATTTGCTCTGACTTTGTATCCGCAGTGGCAGACAATGCATTTGTTGTGTACAGCGGGTTCCTTGATTGTGTCGGGACATTCTTATGGATTTCGAAAATGGAAGGCCTCTTCATATCCCCACTTCCATGGGGTTGGCCTGGGGGTGGACGGGCACCGTGCGGAAGCGCATTTCGTGGTTTTGTTTTGAGAGCTGAAGGAAGATACCTACTTGACAGAGTGTCATTTCTAGAGTCAGGGTCTTCGGGTTCCTCATAAATACGGTCCCTGGGGTTCCTAAATAAGCTTTTTGAAGCATCGCCTATTGGGATCTTCGAAGTCACACCAGATTGAGGAGTCTGCGATATGTCATTTCGGGGCAAGGAAAAATTTACTCTCGTATTGTGATTCTCCCTTGAATTATTATTTACCCCTGCTGCCGTGCCACCGGGGCCAGCAGCATCAATGTCTGTTGAGGGCAGATTGACGGTCGCTCCAGCAGTATCATTGGAAGGACGAGTTGAGCTAGAGCGCCCTCTTGGAAAGGTCGGGGCAGTCGACCTTCCGTTTGCAACGTAGTGAGGGCGGGAATAGGAATAGTCGGGGTTCCGATAGGGAGCATGGGGATTTGGCTCGCTAAACCCGTGCGTTTGGTGCTGTAAAACAAGCCCGACAGCTTCTTCCTGCGCCGCATTAAAGAGCCGTTCTTCATCTTGCAGGTCCATCTCTTCCAGTGCATTTCGTAGTGACCGTGCTTCTAACTTTTGCACCAGGCGATGTCCGCTCATGCGGTACTGGCCGCTCGGCTGTGTTGATGTAGGAAGACCCGGCATATTCCTGGCTGGCTCATAGACTTCATCCTCTGGAATCCCGGAAATCTCATCATTTTCATCTATGTCTGGTATGGTTCGCCGGTATGACATGGCACTGGAAGACCGTGGAAAGGGATCGGAGGTTTTTCCTTTAGGATGTTCGGTAGGCCGGGAGGTTGCAAGAGCTGAAGAAGCCCTTGGTGGAAGCTCACTGTGCGGTGGGGTCGTGGATAGGCTGGATTCTCTTGTAGGTAGCGGGCGAGAACCATTAGGGCGAGGAGGACGGTTATTTCGCAGATCTTTGAGGTAGTGGGCTACTCAGTATTGCTTAGTATATCGATTTTCTCTCAGCGCAGGCAATTGGTTCAAATTGAGCAAGAGACCAGACGCTTGAGCATACAGGTCCATTCTTAAGTCATTCCCAGGCCTTCCAATTTAGTATTTGTACTCACCTAGTTGGTCATCATTCATGAATGTTGGAGTAGGAGGAGACACCTTCCGGGCCCCTGGTTTAAATCGGATGGTATGCACCATTGTGAAATACCAATTATCAAGCCAGGAACTGCAGATAGCTAGTGTAGTCAAATCAGACAGCCAGTCAAACTGCTCAATAAATGTTGGTCCAGGATCGGAGTAGTTACTCCGCGGCTATTAAAGAATGCCGAAACAGAAGCAAAATTGCCAGTTGATAGAAAGCAGGACGAGAGTAAAGTAAGAAGTATACTGAAGCTCAAGATCAGACAAATATTTAATAAATATGAGGCCAATGTTGTTTCTCAAGGATATCGACGACAGCACACACTTCATCCCTCGATCAACAAACGCCAACACATCCAACGGTGACGTTCCAGACCGACAGCCGGGTTTGTTTTGCCGAATCACGTGGTCGGCGTTGCAGGGCCAACCGGCTACGCTAGTCCAGCCCCGGTCTAGCGTGGGTCATGCGGCTCGGAAACCCGCGGATTATCAGATCCTCCAATTCCGAAAAGCTTAAAAGCTTCCAGACGTTCAGGGGCCGGGACGCCACTCGTGAATTATTCACGGCTTCCATTTATAGCCAAAATGTTGTGTTTGACTGATGCGAATGGCTTCATAAAACTGATTAATCCAATCCATCAGCCGTACTGCAAATTCAAACTGCCTGCCTGTTTTTCCCAATTCTTGTTTGCAACATTTCAATTTGGTTAAGCATCACTCGTCGTGGCATTTCTCGCCCACCGTCATGAGCCATTACAAAAGTCATTGCCGATGTCATGGCCCCCAATCGCCAAACACGTGCCTGCAATCTTTTCGAGTTACCCCACGGTATGGGTTCGATCTATTCTTCGCGCGTCGGATAGCCCGAAGTCCCATGTAAGGCCCTCAACTCCAGGAAAACCCTGCTCGAGGGTTAGACGCGGTGCATTGACCCTAGGCCTGCGTGTTCAAAGTTTCTCCATACACCGAGAACTTCGGGTGGAATGTGTCTTTAAGACGTCCCGCTACTCTCTCAATTAAATCGGGATAAGTAGCGCCCTAGTAATACAGTTGCACGCAGCCGGGGTATGCAGTAACGCTTCGTTGATAACCCTATCAGTGCCGTGTTTCAGCGATGCAAACAGGGGCCTGGGAGGTGAAATATCGGTCCGTTCGAGCCATCGCCACGACAATGTGATCTCTGTGACTTTGTTTGGTTCTTCGGGTATGATCTCTACTGAATCATCCTTCCTCTACGTGGGAGGCGATCTGGCTCTCGGCGTGCAGAGTTTTGCTAGATTCTCTGTGAAAGATTCTGTTCCTTCCGCAGAGTCTGATATGCATCATAGTAAGTACCAATTCCGGAAATGGCCGTTTCAGAGTTGCATCTGGCCCAAAGATATGGAGCCCTAGGATTTTAGTGTAGTTACTGTCAAATGGCATGAAAACGTGTTCTTATTTAGAACACTCCAAGGTGAGTATGTCTCGTCTGACATCTTGTCTACTTGTTCTGACAGCTTTTGCTTTCTGACATCTCCAAAGGGTGCAGGTTCAGCTATCCCTTATGCTACTCCAATCCAGCCACTCCTCTGACGAATCTTTAGGAGTGACTGGATCATCAATTTACATAGGACGACCGATCTTATCGACTATACAGAATTTTGCCATTCCTTGTCTTCGGCATCAGCACCTGAAGCACCCACTGCCACCTGACCTTAGCTCCGGCATCTTTTGAGAATCAATGGGATTCATTCCTTTATCGCAATCGGAAGCTGCAGAACGAGGCCCACTCTCTCAATATCCGATGACACTTCCTTACATTTTCGTTCCCGCAGATCCCTTGAATTTAAGTGGTTTAAACTTCCCGAACCCTAGCCACGTTTTGCTCAAAGCTCGTGGCCGTCCCCACATCAACATATTCACGTGGACACTTCTTCTGTTGCGTAAAGGATCTTTCAGTCTCTTCGGACTACGGAGTATTCCAAATACATACATGATGGCTCGCACTTCGAACATCTCGAGGTTCCGAGTACTAACCACTAACTCCATGATTGAGTTCATTAGTTAATTAGCCTTCCGGATGAATCGGCACGAGCAACGACCGCAAGCCGTTCCGCCATTCTACTGACAGTTCTGTTATCCGGACCTCAAGACCTCGGGTCCCCACATTCTTGGCAACATTGCCACTATTGAGGTCTCCGGCTGCTAAACAACTTATCACTGGATTGCCCATGCTAGTGCTTCGCAGAGGCATGCCAGAACTCGTACTTGCATGACCGCTCCCCAGAAGTTTCGGTCTTTTGAGGATTTTTCATCTTAGTGTCCCTTGGATCCTAGGTATCAAAAGTTCATTTCGTGAACCTGGCCTCCTTCTCTTGGTGTTATTAGATTTTCATATATAAGAAATCAGCGACTGAATCTCATTTTCCACGGCCGCGAGGGCTGCCACACATTCCAGGAATCCCGAGTCGACTCCGGCCCGCACGCTGGGACAGTTTCCTTTGAAATGAGGCTTCGGTGAGGACTCGTAACTTCTAATTTAAGCGGAGCCAACATAGTTGGTCTTCTTTTCTTTTACTCCCCTCCGAGCTCTCTCGGTCGACCTCCTCTCCTCCAGCAGCGTACACTGCTGTTTTTTCTTAGGTCTTTTCAATTAGAAAAGACTGGCTGGCTCCCCGCCATTCTAGCAGCAACAAAAAAAGCTGTGCATAATAATATTCATACATCCTTTAACAATGGTTCCTAGGTCACCCACAAAAGATATAAACCAATCTGCAAAGGGTGGCTCTGTCGACGGAACGAAGCATACCGCGGTTGAATCACCCAGCGATAACGTCGCATCTTCTTCACTCAATGATGGACCGGACGATAAGCCTCCTGAGGATGTTCCTCCGGATGGTGGCTATGGTTGGGTGTGTGTGGCCTGTGCTGCGTTTATCAATGGAAATACATGGGGAGTCAACAGTGTATGTCCGAGTACAACAAGAAGAAAAATGATTCTTCATTCTGCAAGAAGCTTACTAACATCATCTAGTCATATGGCGTCTTTCTATCCTACTATCTCTCACACAATATATTCCCCGATATGACTCCAATTGGATATGCTTTTACTGGAGGCTTGAGCATGTCCTGCGCCTTACTCATATCTCCTCTAATTACCCACATTATGCATCATTTCGGCCACCGAATAGTGCTGAACGTCGGTGTATGTCTACAAACTGCATCATTTATCGGCGCCTCTTTTGCCACCAAACAATGGCACCTATTCCTCAGTCAAGGCGTCTGTTTTGGGCTCGGAATGGGCTGTATCTTCACCGCTTCCGTTGGTATCACGCCTCAGTGGTTTTTAAGGAGGAGAAGTGTTGCCAATGCAATCGCTGCCGCCGGATCTGGATTCGGAGGCCTTGTGTATTCCCTGATGACAGGAGCTCTGATCCCTCGCCTTGGTCTGGGCTGGACCTTTCGCACACTCGGATTTACTTCAATGACTATGAATCTCATCGCTTGCAATTTGCTACGGGACCGAAATAAGGAGATAGGTAGTCGCTACCGTGCATTCCATCTCCCATTGCTAAAGCGGCCAGAGTTTCTTCTTCTTCAGATATGGGGTGCATTCAGTATGTTTGGATACGTTGCCATCCTTTTCAGTGTTCCCAATTTTGCGCTCACGATCGGACTTACCGCGCATCAAGGGAGCATTGTTGGCGCTCTACTGAATCTCGGTCAAGGCGTTGGCAGGCCAATCGTTGGTTTAATTAGCGATCGTTTTGGCAGGCTAAACATGGCCACCGCGTTTACATTCATGTGTGGTATCTTTTGCCTCGCAATCTGGATCCCATCAAACAACATGGGAGTACTGTGCTTTTTTGCAATTGTTGCTGGAGCCGTCGCTGGCACGTTTTGGACTACTGTCGTTCCAGTCTGTGCGGAGGTAATCGGTATGCAGGACTTACCATCTGGATTGAGCATCATATGGGTTCTTTTAGTGCCGCCAATCACGGTGGCCGAGCCAATCGCTGTCCTTTTGAAAAAGGACTATGGCAGGCAGTATATCCACTCACAACTGTTTGCTGGCATAGCTTACATCGCCGCAGGCTTTGTGCTGTGGTTCGTTCGCGGCTGGAAAGTGGGCGAGTTAGAGGTTGCTGCAAAAATGAAGGAAATAACCCTTTCAGCCGGCGCTGCCCAGGCTGTGAAGGGCCTTGGAAAAAGCGATTCCGAAAATAATGTCTCTCCAATGGTCGCAAAGGAGCTGCCCGTCGCATCTGGCGCTGGCTGTCAATCAGCTCAGTTTAGCCCGGACCTCACCGAAATAGATACTCGACTTTGGTCTCCAGCGCATTTATTACGGAGGATGGTTTCCCGAAATTGTGTCTGATAAGTATCTGGCCGCCGTATACAGACGATTATTTTCAATAAAAGTATTTCAAACCGTGCTCATGCTCATTTCGCGTTCCCATAACTGATGAGATGGCTGGTCAAGTTCAGTTGAGGCTACATGTTGCTTCGAACTCGCTACAGTATTAATAGTTATGCGGAGACGACATCCTCCAAAGCGTGCCTTTTGCCCATTTTCCTGAACGCAGCATTTCACTTCACAAGCCATTTTACTCCTATTAAGCGTGTATTTCGAGATATCGAACCAAGGAGAAAAGAGCTAGAACTTCTCCTACGGGGCAGGTATATTTGCAAAACAACGTAGCTTTCCCAATACACTACACCCAAACCATTCAGATAGGAAAGAAAGTAGCTAGCATAATTTATCATGCCTTTCCGAGGATCAGAATTCGCACTCTTCGCTTCCCCGCTCCTCGAACTCCTTCTTCCTTTACCGAACTAACATTGACCTTGACCTTTTCAAACAACTCCACAAATACAGCCTTTGATTGAGGACTTCCGTTCCCGGTTTCGTCTTCATGATGCCTCTCTCGTACCAGCAAGGAGTACTCCTCGGGATTGAACTCACTCTCCCTACTTGCAGCAATCTGCTTGCCGCCCGTAGCCCTTATCTCCCCGATCTTTTGGCCAGGCAACAAGAAGTCCTCCAGTCGCACAACTCCTTCAATCCCAAACCTTGGAACAAACACCACGACCCCATTGTCAAAGACACGCATCACATACCCTTCCTCGTCAACACCGGCAACGGCACCATTCGAATTTCCGGATTTTGAAGCCTCCAACTCTCCGCGTGCCTTGAGCGCCTGACCGACATAGTACTCTATGCTTGCACGACCTGCAAATTGAGCATTGCGGTGTCGGTGATTGATATTTTTGCAAATGTCCTCTAGTTTACTTCGAGTTGAAAGCCCTTCGCCTGCTGACGCGCCAGGGCCTTCGTATCCAATGGCGGCTGCTAGTTGGCGATGCACTACCAGGTCAGCGTATCGACGAATTGGAGACGTGAAGTGCGTATATATGGGAGATGCAAGACCATAGTGGCGAAATTCGCTTTCTGCATGGGCACCAGCACAAAAATATTCCGCTGATGTCATGCAACGGGTTGCTAAGATACGGATAAGAGTATTAAAGAATGGGTTGGATGGATCGACGCACTCATCTAGGGAGTTCGCAAGGGCGAGGGAGCTAGATACGTCGAGTGAAAGATTGCGCTTTTTGGAAAGTTGAGCAATTAGTTGTTCAAAGTTCTGAGGTGGGGGTGTAGCATGGCGCCGAAGTAGAGCGGTCTGCGGGAATGACTGATAGATACGCGAGGCAACGGTAATATTAGCGAGTAACATGAACTCTTCGACAAGGCTGTTAGTGGCTAGGAGTGCTTTTGTTTTGACATCGGCGACTGGGTCATTAAGCTCGGAATCAGTTTCTATGCGAACTTCCGGTGACGCAAGGTTAAGAGCTCCAGCGTCCATGCGTTTCTGCCGGAGAATTTTCGATAGTTTGAGCAAAGTGCGCATGCTCTGAGTGAGCTCGTCTTTTTTGGAGGCATCGTCAATTCTGAGCTGTGCCTGTTCGTAGCTGAAAGCATCTTTTGAGAAAATAACGGATTTGGTGAAGTTTGCAGATACTATCTCCGCATCAGGGGTTATCTCCCAGAGGACGGAGAAAGCGAAACGCTCAACGTGCGGTTTCAAAGAGCACAAGTCGGTGCCCAGTAGCATCGGTAGCATGTCAATACGTTTATCAACCAAGTAAACTGTGGTTCCTCTCATGCTAGCTTCCGTATCCATAGCATTGTTGGGTCGTACAAAGTGAGAAACATCGGCAATATGAACGCCAACTTCGAAGTTTCCATTCGGTAGCGGTCGCGAATGGAGAGCATCATCAATGTCCTGACATCCTGGCGGATCAATGCTGCAGACCAGCAGGTCTCTCAGGTCCTTTCTTTCTTTCCATAATGGGTCATCTAGGTTCTCAGGAACCTTCCAATCATGACCTTCGGGAGGAAGACAGTTGAGAACAGCCTGCGAAAAAGGCTTGTACTGTACATCATACTCAAGAAGGAGCGCTTCTGTTTCTGCGCCTTTTGTTTCCAATTCACCCAGAGACCGGACGAAATGACCGGTCGGATAACGAGACTCGCGATCCCAGGAGTCAATCGTGATAAGGATACGCTGCCCCAGGAGCTCACTGGCCTGTCGAGTGCGTATCCGTATCTTAGGGATTCGTTTGTCCATCGGAATGACAAAAACGGCTTGTTGGCGCCGTCCGGAGGAGGCCTCTGTACTGAATGACCCTCCATCAATATTACCTACATATTGACGCCAGTTTCGTTTAATCACGCCAACTACGCGGGCTGTTGGCTGAGGTTTTCCTTCCGGATTTGTGCCATGGGCTCTTTTAACTTCTTCCTGGAGCGCTCGGCGCTCTTTTTCTGTCACGACGGCTTCATGTTCTTCAGATTCAGGATTTTCATCCTTAGTCATTGCCTCCTCGTCGACTATTTTGGAAGAGGGCGATTTCCATTGGTCTTTAGGAAGTACTTCCACGACGACCAAATCCCCAGCAATTGCACGATTGCTATTCTCCCGACCAAGGATAAGAAGAGATTTATCAAACGCGGCCACCTGAACAGAACCTTCAAGGTAATTGTAGGGCGAGACATTAAAGACTCCTTGATGGAGAGTCCCTGCACGGAGGCCAGTCATCATTTTAGAGGTGGAAAAGTATTCAGGGTATATTAATCGTCCTCTCTGCAACTTGGAGTCATGCGCCAATCTAGATTCGCTGACCATGTCTAGAAGCCGGTCTGCATCTTCGAGGCCAGACACATAGTCTACGAGAGACAAGGCGGTGACACTCTCCTTGTTAGCCTTCAGCAAATTATCTTTATCATCTGTTATGACAACAATCGCCGGCACGGTGTAGTTCTTTTTGCTTCGTTTTAAAACTTCACTTAAGTGCTCATCATACCACTTTGCTGCAGTGCGAACGGCCCTGTCATTGCGATCATTGATGGTCTCCTCCTTCTGCCTTCTTACGTGGGTTTCTAGCCGGAACTCGTTGAAAAATAGGTAATACCGTTTCTCTTCGCTCCTTATTAGCGATATTAACCGGTTATAAAGCGGTAGCGACTGATTCCTGAGTTCTTCCAAGACGGTCTGTAAGATTATCGCGTCGTAAAATGCGCCTGTTTGCTCAAAAAGATCCATTCCATTGAGAAGAGCGTTCGTATCGGGAATTAAGTAGTGGCCTCTAGGAAATGCCTTTGTACCGGCTGGACGCTCCGATAGCACGAATGGGGTCACTATACAGGTTGTTAGTCTAAAGAGCGCTAACCTATCGACACAAGCGATAACCCACCATTTCCATTTGAGTCCGTCGGCGCATATGAAAGGCATGATGGGCAGAGTCTCGATGAGCAAGGAATATCCTGTCGTAAGTATAGTTCTCGTACTATCTTCTGAACCTTTCCGCTTTTGGTTGTCCGCACAAAGATTTTGCTCGAGACATTGGGGGCATGCGGGTTTGAAGACCGATCCTTCCTCAAACTTTTCATTATGATGACAATACTATGCCGATTCGGGTCTCAGGAATGCGATGTCACCGCCCAAGAGATAGCAGATTTGACTCCAATTTTCAAGGTCAGAGCCAACCCCGGAGCTCCTCGCAATTTGATAGTTATCAAGAAAACAGGTAACGCAGCAGTTTTACCTGATCCTCATTTGCCTGCACTTCACTCGGAAAACTTGAATATAGGTCGCAGAACCTAATGATCAGTATGAAGAAGATAAAGCATATTACATTGCGCTTCATAAAATGCGATTTCTTTAAGTTAATATCACGTGACCAAACCAATGCTGGAGCTCAAGTGGAAGGTTTGCCGAGTCCTGCATCATCTCCGAAGCAAGGCGCCGTACGCCGAGATACCGCTCACAAACATGGGCTTTCGGGAGACAGAATGTAGAACCTTTTCTTCGGCTTGATACACTTACCAAATAGCTCAAACTATTTCCAGCGGCACTATAATATCTTCTGAACAATGACGCGAGCGGTAACGACAATTTCCGAGCTTAGTGATCTGACTAGTCAGGTTTTCAGGCTAACAAATCTACAGGCTGTTGGACAAATATGCTCAACGGCGAGCATGGCCCATAACCTTTTTCAATGTCAGCTACTAGTGCAGAAAGCTGTTGCTGCGGGTGCTAAGGTTGGCATCTACTGGTCTACTTATTTGATCCTTGCTACAGTGGCTTAGTTCCGGTATCCATCCAGGCACTATTTCTTCCCGAAGCGTCAGACTATATCGCCTCGTCGCCAGCAGAGTCTCTGTTTCTAGCCCGCCCAGTCCAAGAGAGCGATTTCGTACTGGGTTTGCAGAAAGAGGCCAGGATATCAAGATTGCCCATTAACGTTGGGATACATGAGCCTGCTCCCTGTGGACAAAAAGTTAAAAACACGCTGATTTGGATTGATGAGAGCGGCAAGATCACACAGAGATACCAAAAGTTACACTTGTTTGACGTTGATATAGCGGGAGGCCCTGTATTGAAAGAAAGCAGGTATGAAGCAAACGGTTGCCCTAGGGAAACCTTTAGACCCTAACCATCTTCGCCGCTTTGCGTGTGCAGGACCGTGGAGATGGGCATGAAGATAACTCCGCCGTTTGATACGCCAATTGGACGTCTCGGGTTAAGCATTTGCTTCGATGTAAGCACATGGCCTTTTCTATTATAGATGCTCTGCCATTATAGGCCAACCAGCTTTCCTACAATTCTAACATTTCCGTGGCACCTTGGAACTTTGGGTATAGCTTCGTTTCCCGGAAATGAGCTTATCACTAAGACGACAAGGGGCGCAGATTATTACTTATCCGTCGGCATTTACCGTGCCAACTGGTGAGGCTCATTGGGAACCTCTCCTACGAGCTCGAGCCATTGAAACCCAGTCTTATATCATCGCAGCAGCCCAATGCGGTCAACATAACACCAAGCGCTCAAGCTATGGTCACTCAATGATAGTGAATCCTTGGGGTGATATCCTGGCAAAGCTTGGGCCCGAATCGGACGAACCTGGGGTTGCAGTGGCCGACATCGATATTCAGCTTCTAGAGAAGGTCCGAGCTGAGATGCCTTTGCTGCGAAGGACGGATATATACCCTGAGCTTTGAGGGTGATTGTGATTTTGGTTAAGAAAGAGTCCTCCATATATATAACACGTTGAACTGCTAGAAATATAAAGGGATGACTGATAGAAACATTTAGAAACTCTAAAGTATGGCCCACCCATCTAGAAAGGGACAAAAAACAGTGCTGTTTTCCAGTTCCACCTAGTTCAGTAGACACGATAAGAAAACTCAATTGTATGTGAAAAGGATAGCAGTGTTGAATGATTATCATCACCAATCTAAAGAGCCCCGCATCCCACTTCTTTTCAACCTCGCGCAACGGCAGCTCTTATGTACAGCAAAGGGAATAAAAGGCGGCATAGATAGAAACATAGGTCTAATCCTTTCGGGCGGTATCGGGATCTTCGAGAATACCCTCCTTTTCGAGTCGTCGTCTAGCTTCCTCAAGGGCCCACGTTTGTATCCTATTAATTAAAGAACAGATCAGTAAAAAGCACATTCTATAACCACATTGACCAGCGACGATGCAATCCTAGGACCGTGTAGGCAACGTTCGTTGAAGCCGAAACTGAGACGATCAAGAACAGGTACGACTAAGGGCAATACGTACGAAGTATCGGGTTTGAATGCGTATGCAACCCCAGCGACCATTAAGCTTCCCACAAATCCATATGTCCATAGTCCTTCCCACCCTTCTTTCACGTACTTATGACCGGGTTTGACACCGAACAACCATCCAGTTGGGGGGTCATAGTGTGGTTCGTGAGCTCCGCCAACTTGGCTTCGCGTTGAGAAGGCCTGACATCGGGAATGTTTCGGTGAACGCAATAAACACCGCGAGCGAGCGGAGAGCGAGGCAGATCTTGCAGGCATGGCCGTTCGAAGTGCCGAATGTGATGCGGAGCGCAGCGGGTTGACAGGTGTCAACAGGATTTTTGCCTCAGATGGTTCAGGGCAAAGAGTGGACGATTGAGCGCACGTCGGGATGCGCGGGTAAGGGAATTTGGGCGATTGTGCTCGTGCTCGAAATGGTCTCAATCCCGGCGAAGTTGAGAGGAAACCAGGACGACAATGCGGGCGGTGAAGGCAGGCTCGCGGTTCGAATTGAAGCGTTGTCGATGATATGAGGTGGAGTTTTGAATAGTCATCGACTAACTTGTCACAGGACCGAACACGGAGGGAAGGTTTAGCGAGCCAAAACACTTCCAACCGCCAACATCAGATTCTATCAATATCACAATTTGAGTGCAGAAGACCAGGGACGACGACTCGCAATAAATTTGGCGTGTAATAGGTATACTACATCGGCCAGGTGCGAGAGGAGGGTGGATTCAGGTGTGAAACAGCCTACCTACATTCATTGCCGCCACACGGCCTCTAATCAACTCTACAAACTTCGGATGCCCTGTCATTTAATTTTCACATTTGTTTTCTTCCCAGTTGCCCATTCTACCCTCTGTCTAATTGAAGAGACCTGATTTTGGTCTGAAACTAGTTGCAGCCTCATTAGGCTTCATTCCACGCGGAGGCCTGCTAACGACAGTCGGTGAGATTAGCCAGGCTCCCGATGATGGGACAGTGTCAGGGTTTTTAATCTACGCCTCTATGACTCTGGTCGCCTCGGTACAGACAAACATGCTTTTCCAGACTGTGTCCTCGGACAAAATTGCTGTACTAGGGGTCTTGCATCCCGATTGCTCCATATATCCCTCAAGACCCGGAGCGAGCCTCGCCGTCAACTCTTCGCATAGCACATCCTAGCGCAACCATTCGGACCTGGCGATTGGCCGAGAACTGTATGTATGTATGTACAGTACATACGTAGGGGCTTTCTCAAACATATGTATAGTGTTCGATAGCGAACGCGCAATCGAGCGATCAAGAACGAGATGACGAATCGCTTTACTCGGCATTAATGTGGAAATTTTGGGCTTTTTCAAACTATGGCCTTCAGCAGCCATTGCCCGACCATCTCGCACTGGCCATTGACTGGCCTGTCAATGCAGGCAGGCTATTCAATAGGACAGTCATTCAGGCTTCTGGTCCGCCATCCGCTCTTTCCCCAATGCTTTACTGGCCAGAACAAAAGGCATCCCTTCTCGCCTATCAATGCAAATGTGAAAGTCACTTGGAAAGTATTTGAAGTGTTGCATATCTACTTTATGTTGTTATGGGGCGTGCAGCCATACTACAAGACAGGTGGAGGGTGCAGCAGGAAGGATGTGACTCACTTCTTCTCCCAAGCTCGGAGACCGGGCCATGAAGGATCCAGAGCTCTTACAGCTGCTTCATTTAATGGAGGTGCTACGGCTGGACCACTATATGCTTGACTCACCTTCTAAGCGCAATTTCCACGCCTACCCAACAAGGTCGGAGTTAGGATATAGGATATCGGTTCAAATAAAGGCTTTGAAGATGATCGAGTCCTTCCTCAGCCGCCGTAGTTCTAGATTGATCCTGGGGAATGAATGCCAACTACTGTGGACCAATGACTGGCTAAGGAATGAAAGCGCATCTTATGAAGCCAGGTGCGCTTGCAGGCGGTGAGCCTGAGCTTGCCCAAAACGGCAAGGACGCTGGGTCAGATTTCCATTGCCCACCAGGTCTGAGCTTTGCCATATAGCCCCAATTTAATATGATTCCCGCTCTCACACCAATTCTCTTATTAATAATTCTCCAATACGGAGTACCGAGTTTGTACTGTATGCACACACTCCCGACATGTCGCTCTCCTCGCTGGATCCCGCCCGGCGGAAAAACCTTATTAGTGTCACGAGACACGCCAAAGAGAATTCCTATTGGTAGGGAGCCGAAGCGTCCCAGAGCCTGCCTTGGCGCTGCCTGTGATTGGCATCGTACGAGGAAACCCCGAATTCGCCCGAAACTCAAACCCGCGAGCGCCTGCGGGCGTCTAAACTCTAACCGCAGCGCTGGACTGCCGATTATGTCACCAGTGAGAAAGATTGAGCCTCGGCTCATAGCTTCTCACAAAAAAACCCGCGGTGCTTCCGGAGTTAGTAGTCGAGATTCGCGGGCTGAAGCCGTGGCACTTGTGATTTTGGTCTGAAATCTATATTATCTGGAGCCTTCCCCGGAAATCTGTTTTTCTTTCTTTCTTCCTCCTCCCGTACCAGCTGCCACCCTCAATCTCTTTGCACTCTTTCCTCCGCTGGAGCTGTTCTCACTCTCTCTTAATCCGCATTCTTTTATCACTCTCCAGTCATGTCTCCTACTCCAGAATGGGTAAAGAAGCTCGTGCCTTCTGGGCCTCAGGGCTCAGAGCTGCTTGCACAAGAGCGCGAGAAGTCGAATGTCTCCGTTGACAAGCTAGCTGAACTGCTACACACAAAAGAGTCGCTTGACCAGCAATCTCGCCTTCTCGCAATTATGGAAAAGGAGCCAACCTTTGACAAATCACAAAACCACAGCTTAGGCCGCGTTGAGCGGCTCAAGCGCTCTCTTGGTAAGGCTAAGCGCCTGCAGAACCTGAGAATTGAGCACGGGTGGTCCGAGAAGGAGTTCATGATGGCCAATGACTTGCTCGGAGAGCCGACTCCCTACGGCCTTCATGCAAGCATGTTCTTGGTAAGTCTCTAAGTTCTGGTTATGGAATTTGTTCAGTGCAACTAATCATGGACTTATGTCTGCAGGTTACTCTTAGAGAGCAGGGAACGCCGGAGCAGAAAAAGCTCTTCCTGGAACCAGCTGAACGATATGAATACATTGGCTGCTATGCGCAAACAGAGTTGGGCCATGGCTCAAATGTTCGTGGACTCGAGACTACTGCCACCTGGGATCCCACCGACAAGACTTTCGTTATTCATTCACCTACTCTGACCGCGTCCAAATGGTGGATCGGTTCTCTCGGTCGAGCAGCCAATCACGCTGTCGTCATGGCACAATTGATTATTGACGGCCAAAGCTACGGCCCTCACCCATTCGTCGTTCATATTCGTGACTTGAAAACTCATGAGCCTCTCAAGGACATCCATGTCGGTGATATTGGTCCAAAGTTTGGTTACAAGTGAGTCAATATTGACATTGTCCATCGTCCAGTTCTAACAAGCCTGCAGCACTATGGATAACGGATTCTTACTGTTCAACCACGTTAAGATTCCACATGTGAACATGCTTGCCCGTTTCTCCCGGGTCGATCCAAACACTGGCAAATACATTCGCCCAGCATTGCCTTCGTTGGTGTACGGAACATTGACTTGGGTACGAGCTAACATCTGTTTGCAATCTGGTGGAGTTCTTGCTCGTGGTGTCACTATTGCCACAAGATACTGTGCAGTCCGGAGACAATTCCAAGATCGTGATGCACCACCCTCTGAACCCGGTGAAAACCAAGTCATTAACTACAAGATGGTTCAGATTCGACTGCTTCCGCTTCTGGCGGCTACTTTTGCTTTGCACTTCACAGGTCGTAGCATTATGGATCTCTACGAACAGAACCAGAGCTTGATGAAGGCCACAGAAAAGTCAAGCAAAGGCCGAGGTGCGGGTCCCGAGCAGTTGAACCCTGCGGCAGATCTCTTGGCAGATCTTCATGCCACATCATGCGGTCTCAAAGCCTTAGGAAGTACCGTTGCTGTGGAAGGCTTGGAAGTCTGCCGCCGCGCTTGTGGTGGCCATGGCTACAGCAGTTACAGTGGTATTGGCTCTTGGTATGCCGACTATCTCCCAACCGCTACTTGGGAGGGTGACAACTACATGCTCACCCAGCAAGTTGCCCGATATGTAAGTTCATCTATCTTGCCATTTCGAAACAGGACGTTCTGACTTGCCTCTAGCTCCTCAAGTCTGCTCGCTCCGTTGTTGCTGGCAAACCAGCTAACAATGACACATGCCGTGTCCTCAAGACATTCCTTGCTCGCCGGGATATCGGTGCTGCATTCGATATCCTCGGAAATGACAAGGATATTGTCGACGCTTTCGCTTGGAGAGCTGCTTACCTGACATTCGAGGCCCTCAAGCACCGTGATATTGAGAAGAGATCCTGGAACAGTCTCCTCGTTGACTTCTGGCGTCTCTCTACCGCCCACTCTCAATATCTCATCGTCAAATGCTTCTACGAGTCCGTCACCTCACCCGCAACCTCCAGTGCTCTTGACTCAGATACTACAACCGTGCTCCACAAGCTCTTCCGCCTGTATGCCTTGAACACTCTTGAGAGTGAAGCATCCGAATTCTTCATCTCCGGTGCTGTGACAACAAAGCAGATTGCTCTCACTCGCACCAAGGCGGTTATGGTTCTTCTGGAGGAGATTCGTCCTCATGCTTTGCGGTTGGTGGACTCCTGGAAATTCCCTGACTGGCAGCTTGATAGCTCTCTGGGTCGATATGATGGCAAGGTCTACGAAGATCTATTCCATCGCGCCAGCGAGTTGAATCCTGTCAACGCCATGACTTTCGACCCTTATCCAAATCACCCACAGCTGCTCAAGAATGAGAGACCTAGCAAGCTTTGATTCGTCATCAATTTTTGTATGCGTTTAAGCTCTTTTTACAGGATCCCAGTATCCTTGCGATGACTATTCGTTGTTGGTTATTTTCTTTTGTTTTTGAACGGCTGGTTAGATTTGGAATAGAATTTAGAAACTGCAAGATTTGGATTAGATGGATAGATCAGAAGGAAATCTGCGAGATATAGTCAGGTATTTTCAGGAATACAATGGGATTTCCATTTCAATATTTCGAACGCTTCAGCTACTAGCTAATACTCCGTAAGCTCTTCGGTAAAGTCATAAAGTCCGAAGATGCTTCGTGCATAATCATGGTCGTCGTTAAACATCTTATCATCAGCTGGCATTATCATGTGCAATATCAAGCATGTGAATATCATATGCAAGACTGTTAAAAACGTCCAAGCTCTAAATAAGCTTTACTCCAGGTTTGAGCTTCCTGCCCATGCTCACCAAGCCCACAGGATGGCGCCTAGCACACCAAGAACGGGCCAAAAGTATGCCAGCTCCGCTGCGCATAATCTCCGCGCCGAGTTCTCTGGAGGAATTTTACCCACAACGGCCTCACCAGTCGGCCCTGGACCTCCGGTACCGGAGAATGTACACCGCTCTACGCCACAGCGGAATCCATTCGGGCAGCATCCCCCGCCATCATTTGAACTGCAACTTGTCCAACCATTGGCGCATTTTCTCGTTGGTTGGGGCGGAAAGCTTGCGGACGGAATCACCACGGTCACGCCGTTGCTATTTACCGTCGTGTATGGAGTGAGAGGCGGACATGATGTCGTGTTACAGTCGCGGCCGATCTGGCAGCAGCCTCCGATGTAGTAAGCGCTGCAGGCGTAGAAACCCGTCGGGCAGAAATCGGAAGGTACAGTGAGGCTTGTAGAGGGAGAGATAGTTGTGGTCGTTGTGGTAGTGGGGTTTGAAGTGGGCCGGATAGGTGGGCTGACAGTCTGCGTGGATGTGGTCAGGGTCGTTGATAATATGGTCGTGGAAGATGGCGGTAGAGTTGAGGATGTCCTCGACGGAGAGACCGTGACTGTCTGGGTAGAAACGAAGAGACATCCATCTTTAACGCAGGTATACCCAGGGATGCAGCAACCTCCGCCAGGGAAATCCGAGCAGTTCATATACCCATTCGGGCAGGATTTGAGCTCGCCGGAACATTTACTATTGTCACCCGGGCAGCAGCCGACATCTCCCAGCCCAGTATCGGGAATAAGTTGGCATGTGCTACCTGCAGGGCAACAGCTGTTAGGACGAGAAATGGATGTGCAAGGCCGGGTATTCAAAGGGCATTGGAAATCCCGCTTTTGGAAGAGCTTTTTGTGTTGTAGATTTCGAGGTAGCGAGAGTTCATGACCGAACAAAAAGAGTCCCTGAGGCACGGCATCGAAATGCCTAGGATATGCGGGCAGCAAGCCGAAGGAATTATCTGATGGCCCGGTGTTATATGCCTCCCATCCGATCGTAGATTCTTCGCTCTCATCACTAAAGTGCCAATAGTGCGCCCAAAACTTCTCGCCTTCGTCGTGAGTCATTTTCCTCACTGCGGTAGGTTGTTCGAGAGGAAGTCTCTGCCTTGCGGAGGCATCTCGCCGGAGGATGGAGTTCCATGTCGACTCTGTGGAGTCAGATTCAAGAGCTGTGATTGCTGTCAGATTGGAAGTTTGCCCTGAAACTGTAAGCGCAACTAAGAATAAGAGAATAGGGCTGTGGAGTCTCAAATGAGGTGGCATTTATGAGCTCTGGGATTGCGAGATGTCCAGTTGAAGTGTGAGGAAGAGAATCATAGCCTTCCCAAGATAGTCAATGAAGTGTCCAGCATTATGGGAAGGCATTCTCCGCATTTTATCATCTTAAGAAATTTCCCAAAGGCCAAGTATCCGGATGACGTTGGCAGTACTCCGTACTTGTCCGTACTGGCTTGGATATTTCCCAGCCACATATTAGTTAATGTGTTGGGCCGATGTTTCATTCATTGACCCCTGCATTGTTAAATGCTTGGCAGTCGTTGAAGCCGTTGATTGCTAGCATCACCGCCTTGGGAACAGGACATCCATACGGAGTACAATGAACAATGAACACCCATAATTACACAGAAGGCGGTCAATGTGATCAGGATAATAGGATTAAGGAGTCACTGACTCAAATAATTATGCAAATATGGAGTGAGTAGAGGATTGCGGAATGCATATATGGATGCCCCTGGATGTTGCTAAGAGCACGAAGCCAATTCGACTAAGGAGGTCCGCAAAGGACAGAAGCTTCTCGCTGCTTCTGAATCTCAGCGTAGAAGGATATAGTCACTACTAGTACTGAATTCTCCTCAGTCACGCCCCTTGACAGTGGTCAGCAATCGAGCCCCAGACATGGTTCGGAGCGCGAAGTATATTGCAAAAGTTAGGATTATAGTCATTAAACCCTGATGCTATCAGGGCATACACAGGATAACAAACATACATACAAAACAAATGACAAACATGGTCGTATCATAAGCAAGGTTGCCAATTATCCCCAATCAAACTGAAAAGAAAAAACAACCTGTCATAGTGTCATACACTTAGTATGCAGAAATATTAGGAAACGAGAGGGTATCATGAAAGGAATGTAGTGTATCGGAGGTGGGCAGCATTCTCTAGGAAGCAATAAGAAATATGGGTGTAAAAACAACGATAGCCAGTATCACAATGAGGCTGGGTATAAAAAGGTGACAAAAGAAATTTGTTGCAAGTTCTCCAAAAACGCCTACGCTTATAACAGACCAATGAAACCATTGAATGGGGAATGGGGAATGGGGAATGGGAATGGGAATGGGGGGAAACACAAATAAGACTTTAAAGTGTAGGGACCAGATCACACTCATAATGCGATATAATACTCAGTCGGAAAAGAAAGTCCCAAGCCAGGAAGTACGCTTGGGCGGCGATGCTGCATGAGTATTAGCCCATGTTAGTGATGGGATCGCCCTGTTGCGACGTACCAGGGGTTTCGAGGGATGGTCTTTTCGAGCCGGGAGTGCGCTTCAAGCCAGTATTAGCGGCATCGGGTGGTGAGGCGGGAGGAGTTTTCGGGACCACGTCTTGAGACTCAGCGGTGACTGTATCGTCACTGTTGTCCGCGGAAGACGTTTCCGCCTCATCATTTTCCTTCGGTGCTTCGGGCGCTGCTTCATCTGTAGGTTGCTCTTCTTCGGCTTCTCCAGATTTCTGGCCCTGCATACGCTCCCATACTTCTTTTCGAATCTTTTCATCTTTAGCGAGCCTTTGCCTCTCGGCCTCCTCGATTCCACCGCTTTTCTTTAGCTTTCCTTGCTCAACAAAAGCACCGAGCTCCTTTTGAAATTTGCCGATACGTCGACTCTCCAGTTCCTTTTGCCTGGCCTTTTCCGCGCGTTCGATAGCCTCGACACGATTCTCATGGTTAGGTCGAAGGGCGCGCACCTCGCCAAGGAGGTTATCTTTTGCTTTGGCAGGGTCCACGGTCGGATCGAAAGGAAGTGATCGGGATGGAATTCGGAATCCAGCTACCGGTGCTGCTCCAGCGGCGTTAGATGATTGAATTGCTTGCTGCTTCGTGGCCTGTTCAACCAGCGCGAATGTTTGCGTGGCTTTCTCCAGATCATCCTCAAGGTCAACAGCAAGATCTTCTTGCATGGTGAGTTGATCACGTTCTTCACACACTTGCTGAAGCTCCTTCTCCCAAATCTTGGTCCATATTGGCTTCTCGCGCTTGAGGAAGTCTTGCATCTTCTTCAACTCCTTGGTCACGGCACTAATATCTCGACCGACAGCCTCCAGCTGTCTCGGCAATGGCCGCACTCCACGAGTAACAACGTCCTTACGAAGATCCTCAACCAGATCTTGCAAGTCGTCTACGCGGGCGACAAGTTTCTCCGACTCATCCGCAAGTTCCTTCTTACCAGCGTTCACACGAGCACGGCCAGCATCACCTTCATAGGATGGAATGGCAAAATCGGCTGCTGCAGATTTCACGGCGCCTGCTTTTGTTCGTACGTTGTTCATAGACGCTGACACATCTGAGGAGAAATTGGAATACGTTTGTCGAAGCACAGCGATATCCCGACGTAAGTTTTGTATCTCTGTGACGTGGCCTCCTTTATCTGACGGCGGAATAGCTTTTCCATTGCTTGTTGAAGCCGGCAGCGCGGCAAGGCGCGCGATTTCTTTCGCTGCCTCTTGCTGTCGATCCGTCAAAAGCTGGATAGAAGTAGCCTGGCCGCCTAAATTATCACGTATTCCTTCGATCAAGCGACGCACACCTCCAACGCTTTCATCGATGTGTTTCTTGACCTCATCGAGTGCCTCGATGTTGAGAACAAGTACAGAGCGATCTTTGACGTCATCAAGATCTTCCAACTCATGGCGAACGCCAGAGACTGGATCTTGTATATATATTTCAGGAAGATCAACGCCGTTGCTGTGTGTGTTCCACGCAAATTTCTCAATGAATGCCAGTTGAAGTCGAGCAATAGTGAGACCGGAATATCCCTCTGGAAGCACAAACTTTTTGATTTTACTCTTATACTGCAAGAACAGCGTCAGCTCTTTCGTCGATGGTGGAGGTGACAACTCCGGGGTAAATTGAGCAGGTCGAGAGAGATCCGAGTCTACCGATGCAGTTCTCGGTCCTTCACCCTCACCCTCAATCTCGCGCTTGTGCACTTTATCAACTTCATCCTGGAGAGACTCTTGCTCGGGAATTTGTGGTAAGGTGGGAATTGCTTTGTCGACAATAGAAATATCCTTTTCTTTGTCCTTGATCTCAGAGTCAAGCAGAGTTCGAATTTTATCAGCCTGTACTTTCGGACTATCCTCGGGTTCGGACGGCGGTTCTATTCTCGTCTTAATAATAGGAGGCTCGGGGGTTGAAGGCTGCTTAGTAGGCTCGGGAGGCCGTCGATTACTTGGCCGCTGACGTCCATTAGCATTACCACGAAGACGAACAGCGTTCATTGACTCGCGCACGTCACGTCCTCGACTCGAGAGTTGTGAAGACTGGGATGGCGGAAGTACCGGGACACCATTGGTTGTGTTGAGGTGTTTCTGGATTTGATATGCCGAGAACCTACGCGAGGCTCGTCTTTCGAGCTCGCCGCTTCTTTGAAGCATACCTATCGCATCATTTGTTTTCGGTGGTGGTGGAGGTGGGTGCGGAAAGCCATGGAGACGATTTGAGGTGGCGGGAGAGCGGGATCGCATGCTTGACGAGTCTCGCTCGAAAGGCTGGAGGACGGGCATATTTTGCATGGTGGAGCTAGACATAGATGAAGACGATAGTGATGGAGCACCTGGGCGGTGTACGTCTTTTCGCACCGCATCCCTTTCGGAGAAGGAACCGAACGGCCGATCACCAGCTGCCGCTGATGGTGGAGCCCTAGCCGACGACGCTTGATCCGCAGCAAGTGGTGTAGCCATCTCTATCGTCCTTTTATGCGGTGACGGCGGCAGTGGTTCGTCAGCCGGAGGCGCTAAGCTCGGCTCTCCGTTGGCGATGCTCCCTTGACTTCCCTGGCGCGGTGGAACATTTCTTGACTGTCTTGATCGTAGCTTTGCCTGTTTTCGTTTTAAGCCATGCAATAGATTTATTATGATGTCTCGGATGCGCGGTAGATATCGGTCAAGGCTTTCGGTACACGCGTCCTGGCTGAGGGTATCTTCGAGGATACTTCGTAAGAGATCGGGTACAGGACCTAGGTCCGCGGTATCGACTCCGATGGCCGCGAAGGCGCGACACGCAAGATTGAACTCATATCCCAAGCGAACATATACATCGGAGACCTTGACTTCCGACGCTTGGCCTCTCGACCATTGGGTCAAGGTCTCTAAGAGTTCTTTTGTGGCCACGAGAAGATGGGTTACACTCTTTTCGATCTGGGAGAGCTGTCGGTCGGGCTAGCCAGGGCACAGGCAGATCAGTAAATATATCCATAACAGGTCTGAGCAGCTCTTTTAACATGCTATAGAGGATTGTTACTCACTGTTGTTCTGGCTGCGGATGATTTGGCCGAGCCTGATGAAGTGCGGCCTCCTGTGGGCTCCCCAGCCGCACCACCAGCCATCGCGGAGTTATTGTTGCTCACCGAACCTGTAGGCTGGGCCTGATCTGAGCTTGCAGCACGGGTCTGTGGTGCACGATGGTACCTTGAATATGGCTCCATAGTGAAAAAGGCAAGGTCATTTAATTAATATTAACAAGGACTTGCATGGTAACCAAGCAAGTGGTGATGTTGTTGAGGAATGGGTTTCGAGACTTAAGATTCACACAGTTTGGGGTTGTGGTTGGAGGCGGCCAGTGAGTGGCCAGATTTCGCGCTTGTCCGTGCATCCTGGTCAGTTTTAGCGTGGGATTCTCACCAAAGATGACCTGTATGGTACGTAGGTGGTTACCAGGCAAATGCTCCTGAACATCATCATGTGCTGGTTCTACTTTCACAGAATTGACCTGGAATCTCTAGCTGCTGTAGGACTGTCCTTAGAACTGAAACCAAGCGGCTCTGTGATACGCAATCCAGATAAGATTGACCACTAAACATCAGTCACATCCGCTATATTATTGCCCCGACGCCCACGAGAACAATGAAATACACCATCTCCACCACTGAAGCTAATGCACGTCGAATAACCGCAAGGTTAGGAATGCCCTGCCCGAGAATTACGAATGGAGTACGTGAGTGTGTGGACTGTGTAGACAGAGCCTTCCGGGTGTGGATTGCTCTCGTCGAAGCCCGGTGGCATCCCTGCAACTCAGGCGGATAGCTACAGTACTAACTCAAAAGTTTCGACAACCCTCAATTGATCCTGCTGCAGGAAACCTCTTGAAAGCTCTTAGGCTCAAAAGGTATCTCTGGAAAATCACCTAAGGGAGCTCAAGGGCTGATTTGAGGTCTTGGTCCAAGGGTACATTCATAGGATAATGACGGGTTGACCGAGTACTGTATGCCGCTGAGAAGGCATGCACACTCCGTATTCCGCCTCAAAACTTTCATTATGGATCCAGCGCTTAAAAGGGGCTCACCGGGCTCACTCAGCCGAGCGGAGGGACAGAGATGGGAAGCACAGTGTCGATGACTCCTGTGGCGTCACGATCTGGTCCAAAGGGGCATACTGGAAGTGTGGAAGGAGGCTTTTATCTGGCGCCATGAGAATGTCGATCTGTTCATCCCACCTTTTGCTTCCTTTGTTTCTTTTTTTTCCTGCAACCTGGACACTGTGAATCCAGTCTGTATGCAATCTTCCTAACGGTGCACTTAGTACGGAGTAACGAGGCGCGGACTCGATTGGAGAACAAGGAGGGGCTTATTTTAGGACGGACGGGACCATGGGAGAGCAGAGGGCAGCATAACCTTATGGAGAAGCTTAAACCCACTGGACTGACATCACTGCTGCTCACATGAACGTCTCGTGCAGATGTACATATGGAGCAGAGACGAACTCCAGCTAGCGTACATTGATATACTGAGTAAGGTATATCAGAGTCTCGTTGCTTGTGGCAGAAGGCGTACTGGACGAGAAAGGCGGGAATTGCTTGCTTTCAATCAGTTTGTCCGGCAACAAACGCCTTTGTTTCTGCGAGTCTTTGATTGGCAGCCCGACCAGTCACTTTTGACATGTGTGTCAGCTTGATACATGACATTACGCTGTTCGTGTCAGATCTGGCCGACGAACGGGCGGTCTTGGCGTATCTCTGGTATTGCATTACGGGGCCTCCGAGCCTTCCAGCCTCACAATACCGCCTTGTTACAGTAAGCTCTGGGCACGTGCTTCATTTTCGCGGGCAAAGTGGTAATTAAACCCGCGCCAAGCACACGCACTCCGTAATACCGTTACCCAGCACGTCGCTCTCAATTGGCTTCTCCCTCTCTGTGTCGCTGTGTCCTCTCTCTCTCTCTCTCTCTTCTTACTCCGTACAGCGTCTCTTGTCCCCCCTGTCATCTCGCTCTCGCTCTCTGCGTGTCTTCCCGCTCGCATTGAATTCTGGGCTTCGCAACTCTCCACATTAATCCACATTAATTTTTGCCCTGCTGTTAATCAGTCTGAGTTACTCCATCACACTGCCTTTCTTCATCTCCGTTCTACTCTGTACCCATTTTTTGCATTCTCTGCGATCATTCAATCCATTCGATCTCGATCTTCACCTCCTGCTTTTTTCCCTTACCTTACCTTCGCCTTCTTCGCAGAATCGACAAACCTCCGATTCCTCCTGGGTCGTGTGTTGACCTACAACTTTCCGCCGGGCGGTTTCTGGCCGTTCGTGGCTTTCTTTTCTTTCTCTATCTATTCCTTGCTCATCTTACCACATGAGCCTACCTATCTACTAGGAACTCTACACGGTTGTGAGCTCGAGGAAAGCGATTTGCGTACTGTTCTCGCCTGGGAGCTTCCAACCTCCCTTGCACCATGTCTCAGAGCGCAACCGGAAACAGAGGTCCCATGAGGCCCGGCGCCGGTTTCAAAGACGGTCGCAGGCAATCCGGCAGCCCTGTTGATGGCGGTCAGAGGTGAGTCTCTTTTTGGTTGTCTTCTTCTATGTGTCGCTCGCTGTTCGCTGTCTCTCCGCAACGCTTGACGTTGTCGCTTGCGACACTTCCTATTTGGGAAAACTCAGCTTGCTCCCTGCTCCTTCCCGATCCTGGCCCACACCATTGTATTTTGATCACCTGAGGAAACTACGCCTGGCTTCCCCAATGCTCTGTTTTTGGCAATTACTCAGCTTGTTTACTTCTTCTCCTTCCGCTCGAGGCTGACACTTCCCGTTGTTTGCAGACGCAATAATACATCTCGAGGCTGGTCACAGAATACAAATCCCAACACGCGAAGGGACACCGGTTCCATGTCACATCAAAACGGAGCTGCTCACGGCAGAAAAGCTACGACTTCGCCCAAACCACAGGCAAATAAGGAATCAAACACTCCAGACATGCACGCACATGACCGTCTTCTCTTTCTGATGACTGCTTTCATTGTAAGTCAATCTATACCGACCGGTGAATAGGGTCGTTCTAAGTGCTGGCTTAGGGTTCGGACGCAAAAGTGACAACGAAGAATGGTGACAAGTTCTCTGGGATCTTCTCGGGTGCTGTATTGGAATCGAATGAAACGTCCTTCGCGCTCAGCATGGTACAACATGTTGCATCAGACTCGCAGTCAAATGCTTCCAATGGTGCAAGTCAGCAAAGCACCCAGTATCTCGGGGTTGGCGATGATCACAAGATGGTTTTCGACATCCAAGATCTGGCAGATTTCGCCGTTGATGGCGTCTCGCTGGCCGGCATGGCTGTAAAGGAGCAGAACGGTAAGTCTTTTCCCTTTGACCATTGATACTTGGTAGATGTGTGCAGCTTCTCATGTTTCTTGTTTCATGTCAGCCTCTAGTTTTCGTACCGATACCGATATCTCCGGAAACCAAGCGGGTCGAGAAAGAGAGCTCCAGCGATGGGAGCCCGGATCTGGCCCAGTGGTGGAGATGTCCCTCGAGAGCTCTGGCACAACCGGCGGGTGGGATCAATTTGAAACCAATGCTAGACTGTTTGGCGCCACTTCAAGCTACGATGAGAATCTATATACCACTCGGATTGACCGTAACGACCCCTCATACAAACGAAAGGAAGCGGAAGCTGCTCGCATTGCTCGGGAGATCGAGAACAGCGAATCTGACAATGTTCATGTGCGCGAAGAACGAGGCCAAATCAATCCCCGAGATGACATCGGTGAAGAGGATAAATACAGCGGAGTTCGCCGTGATGGATATCCTCCATTGCAATCCGGTGGGCCCAACAAATACACTCCACCCGCGAGAAGACCACCAATGGGGCATGCCACAGTTCCTGGCGCTCCTGTCGATCCTGCGATCATTTCTGCCCAGGTTGCACAGCCTAAGACGGCACAGCCTAAGGCCAATCCGAAAGAATCTGAATCAAAACGCCCAGATAAACAACCCGACAACAAGAAGATGCCACAATCAAAAGCTCCGGACACACTGAAGAGCACTGCAGATTTACCAAAACCAGCGTCGACCACTGAACTCACTGAGTCAATTGAGGGTAAGCCTACAGCCGTTAAGCCCAATCCGAGTTTGAATGTTCCCCCCAAGCGCACCGGTGTGGAGAATGCAGCAACGAACGTCGAGACAGAGGTCCTCGACCACTTCCGTCAGTTTGCTAACAACGAGAAATTAAAACTACAAGAGCGACGCCGTAATCAAGCCCAGTATGACAGAACCATCAAGCTGAACGAACTAGTCAAGTTCAGCAAAAACTTCAAATTGGGCACTCCAGTTCCAACGGACCTAGTACCGATATTGGCCAAGGACCCTTCCAAGCAGGAGGAAATCATCCAGAGATCCAAGCGACATCACGAAGAAAAGGTAGCATCTGAAGCTGCTGCCAGAGCTGCCGCGGCGGCCGCCGCAAATGCTGTAGCAGCATCAGCAACGGGGCCTACACCCGTTCCTTCACAGCACCCAGAACAAAGGCCAAACCATCGCCATAACGGACATGCTGGGGGACCCCGGTACGATGCGGGTCCTATGCCCCCAATTCCCAATGACCGACAGGGATATGCTCGAGGCCGTCAAGGATATCCGCCATCAGGCCCGCAGAGCGCCCGTCCTATGTCTCATCTACCTCCACAAGTCAGCCGTGCAGAACCTGGGATGCTTAGCCATCGCCTAGCTAACATTCAACAGCAGCGCAAAGGTGCTGCTGCCGCAGCGGCTGCCGCCATGGCTGCAGCACCTCCACCTCTTCCTCTTCAGGATGCTCGCATTCCTTCGAGTGGTACGACTGGCACCGACCACGCCGGAGCTAATAACAAAGCCCCTCCCGCTCCGACCTCTGCGGTCTCGACAAAGTTCAACGCTCGAGCTATGGAGTTCAAGCCTAACCCTAACGCGAGTGCATTTACCCCATCCGGTGTGCCATCGAGTCCAGCTTCCAATGCCCGAACTCGTTCCATTTCTCGTGCCACGAGTCCGTCTGCATTCTTCGGCGCTAAGAAACTAATACCAGCGTCTGAGAGGCCCAGGCTGCGCGATCACTTTAATCCCATCAAGCGGATGAAAAAAGAAGCCACGGAACAAAGTATAAAAGACTTCTCCTTTAATTCAGGGATTCCACCGGCCTACAAAACAACGCCAACTTGGGATGTAGCCCCTATCAACCAAGAGAAAACATATGCCGACATGTTCAAACCACCGTCTGGAGCTACTGCTCCGTCACCTCAAGTCAGGTCATCCAATCCCGCGATGCCCCACCAACCACCTGTTCCCTTCCCTCTTCAGCATGGTAATCCTAATGTGCCATCGGGAAATGGCCCACATCATGGAGCTCCTCATCTCATGCCCCCACAGCACCATCCAGGAGGCCAACCCCATTTCGACGATCATCGTATGCAAGTGTCGGCTTCAGCTTCTCATGCCTACCCATCACCGAGGCTTCAGCACGCTCATATGCCGTACCAGTCGCCAATGACTCACCACGCCCAATTAGCAATGGGTCAAGGAGTACCGCAGTTCTATGTTGGACAAGGCCCGCAGCCCCCGCATTTGAGGCATTTTCCTGGCGCACCACAGTATATCAATCCGCAAAATGGCATGGGCGCCCCTTTGATGGCTCACCAGGCTTCTAGCGGTCCTTACATGGGCGTACCACAGGGGATGGGAGGACCGTATAATCCTCAGATGCAAATGTATTCACCGAACCCAGGTCATGCTTATCCACACCCAGTCCAACCACCGCAGCCTCACAGTGGCTATCCCAGTCCAAGTCGGGTTGCACCTATGATGGTTCATCAAGGGTCCCAACAAGGACAGACCGCTCAGCCTATCATAGCCATGAACCCAGGGCAACATGGACAACCATTTTATCCAACACAGGCGGGACACAGTAAGTTTCTTGAACCTCGTTGTTGTTGCGCTTTATTAACACGCTACAGTGCCTGGTGGTCGCCCCGTCCATCCCCAGCACCCACATTACTCATCAAGCCCGAACCAAGCCCACCATTATCCTCATCACCAATACCGAGCGGCTAGTAACAATTTTAATCAAATGCCGCATATGCCTCCGCCTCACATGCATGCTCAGTCCCATCATGGTCCCACCTCTTCCCATCATCCTAACGATGGCATCGAAGAGGTCAAATGAGTCACAGATTCTCACTCGCATAGATCTAGTTACCCCTTATAGTGCGTCTGTGTTTCTGCTGGAACTCTTTTCTATACCACTTGACTATGCGGTACGACGGATCTGGACGCTTGCCACTTGATTTCGCTTCGGTTTCCACTCTTTCGATCGAACGTATGGATTTTAACTTTCTATGATATCGGCGACATGAGCCCAGCAATTCGTCACGCGTACTGCTCAAAGTGAGTACAGCACACCAGTCCATAATTTCAAAGCTAACTTCTGCATAGAGGGTGATACAGAGCATGTACCACCCATCCTTCCGAGCAAAGCGGCCCTACTAGCCAATATCATGGAGTGTTATTACACTAGTATTTTAACTCGGTGTTTTGTAGGGGAGAACCCATGCGGTGAGCACATGGCTGAGGCTCTGGGCTCTCGTCGTTTCACAAGTCTCGACCACCCATTTCTGCGAGCGCCAACAGTAAGGTAATCCGCCACTAGTGCGTCTTTCGCGCCCGGACCCATTCGGCTTGGACTTCAAATGGAGCCCATAATCATTGCAGTGTGGTCAGTTCGACATTACTGATGGCGGCATTGAAGAAATATTTGAGGTTGGACGAAAAGAGAGGTTCCGTAGGTGAGATAGAAAATTTGCAGAAACAATTAGGACGATAGTGCAGAGCAGTCTGGAAGAGCATAGCTGAGGTGAAGGAACTTGAAGATTTGAGGCTTTGGTCTTACTAGGTGGAATGACGCACAGTGAAGATTTGAATGATATAGTCTTCCGGTAATCGCCCTTGGTTTTCGGGACTATCTCGTATCAAAGTGGAGGCAGCCATAGTAGAGGTCTAGCCTGTGACGGAAATGGTAGATTGATAATAATGGGCTAGTGGTGTCTCGGATGGCTAATTGTTTTCCACAATGCTCTGGTACTGGTATTCAACGTTCCTTGATTTATCAGTACTCCAAGCAATGTAAAATATCTTGATTGGAATTCTCTAGTCTTTTAAAACCAATAATCTATACCGTGACTATCGCTATCATTGCTTCTAGTCCCGGGAGTACCTACCTTTCCACGGATTTGCTAGGACCCGAGAACTAGACTCGCCTTAGGTGCGGAGTGGAGAAAGGAGTGTTTAAACGCAGGAAAAGATGTGTATGTGTATGTAGAAGATAGAAAGGGAGGTGCTTTATCAAAGGTTTTCAATGGCAGAACAACCGAGCAGAGCTTAGGAGGTATGTATGTGTATAGGAATGGGAAATTGGATTTCTCCTCAGGTCTTTTCAGTTTATTTAATTTTGGTCATCATCCAACACAAACCGTCAAACAACCGACAAGTCACAAAGAGCATCATGTAGGAAAAGCTGTGGGTATGCAAACGGGCTTTCCACTCATCCTTCCCAACACATCTAACCGAGGACAAATCTTCCCGAACTTGCGAGGCTCTATTAAGAACCTTGTCGGCCACTGCCTTTAGCTTTCTGTGATCCTCATTGATAATAGAAGCGGATCGAAAGCTCCGAGATAAAGTGGACGTGTAGCTTTACACTAGCAATTCCAGGGAGAATATACTGTCATTGAGGGTCAAGATGACCAAACAGTTCTCCTTCTTGCCTGCTAGTGCTGATATTTGGGATATGCGCTGTTTGTGTCCGGGAAGTCTTTCCATAGGCGGAGAGATTGGTGTGGATGGGGATTCTCGATGCGGTTTTGCAGCTTTTCCTTTTATCGTGATGCCGTGTATAGGAGGCTTGTGCTCTATGTGAACAGGTGGTGTTTTCGGCTGTGCTTTTTTTAGTCTGACCTTTTACCAGATTAAATCATCATCGGAGAACGGGTGGAGCTTGGGGTATATAAGGGAATGTGGAGAATGGAGGAAGTAGCAAGGGCTGGAACCTCATAGCACTGAAATAATAGGGGCTGGGGAATTCTCGATTTGCTAGGCAAAGAAAAGGCAATAGCTCATGAGCGGGTGGTGTCCCAGAGAGAATGATCGAGGCATTTGTCTTGCGTAAGGGAGCAACCAAGAAGCTCAGACTCTTAGCTGAGCATGGCTGACGGGAAGTCTCCTTCACAAAATGGTTCAGAAAGGCCTAGATCAATGAGTAGACGGTGGTACCGCAGTAACAAGAGCACACAAAACAAGTTTTGATAACATTGATAAGCGTTTGAGAAATACCTAGGCTCCCTGGGCCCTGTAGACGGCCCGTACATAACGTGACAGCGGGAAGGCGCGGTCTTAGAAGGCCAAGTAGCATTACGTAGGAAAAAGACTACTTCAGAGATGTAGCGACTGCATGGTAAAAGAGATGTAGAAAACAGAAGGCCACCCAGCGGGCACCAGACGCGTGCATAGCTTGAAGTGGTGGATGAGTGAATGGTCAACGATGAGCGCGTTTCAACGACGTAGGGACAAGGTTTGGCTCAAGTCGGGCAGGTGGGTTTATGTAAGCGCTTCGCCAAGGGTCTTGGCCGCTCGCCCGGACGAATCAGCGCTCCAGGCCGCCGACCCCGGCTGTGCTTAATCAGCATAGCTGGCTGGAACCCCACTAAAACGACGGTGGAGGGACTCCATCGATGATCTCGAAGGACGTTGTCTATTTAAAGAAAATTCTGTTTCTCTAACATCAGCTGCCTCGCTAAACTCCAAAATGAGATAAAAACTTGAAAATCAGGGCAAATCTTCCCTCATTGTGGACTTACCTGAATCACTGAAGGATTCCTCCATCTTATGATCACTGGGGCCAGATATCCTCTTTGAAGTATTTCTCCATGCTGCAACCGTGGGATGACGGGTGAGGTGAGCTTGCGGAACGTTCGGAGAAAGGCCGGTCCTGACTATTGTGGAACTAGCAACAGCTGGTGGCTGAGCAATGGCGTCGTGAAGACTCCACTGGAGAGCAAAAACCCGTGGCTGCTGCCTAATAGGGACGGTCCTTGACTCTTGCAGGGGTCTTGGGTTTATATGCCGAGGAAGTTATGGTAGTCGGAGGGCATCGATCTCTTCTTGGCTGTCGTCTTCCGCCACTGCAATCCTTACCAGACGACGACCAAACTTCCCTAATACTTGACTCCGATTCTTGTGATGGAAATGGCTATGAAGGCCAAGCCCATTGCCACAGGCACAAGAGGCATCTTCATGGCAGAACCAACTTCTCTGTTGGCGAACAAGCCCGGCGCTAAGATTTCCATTACCAGACGCATTCTCATGATGGGCCTTTCCAAACCAACACAATGAGCGGTATCACTGATCGATAGATCTAGCCAATGTGGACTCTGACCCGAATTTTGAAGTGGTTTGTCTTCGCTGGCCAGTCTTGTTTCATTTCATCCGGAACGATAGCCCCAATGTCACTCCGGCGCTCAATTATCATGATCCATACCTACAGCGGGAATCCTATATATACGGCTGATGCCCGTAGTGTCAACGCAAAACCTTCTACACTTCATACACTTCAATCAAACTTCACTCAATAACTGAGAGGATTCCGATACTCCCTTTCATCCTACCCCGCCTCTACACAATTATGCTACCTAAAACTTTTCTCGTTTCCTTGCTTGTTACGGCCGCCGCAGCATCTCCCTTGGCCACTCCTGGACTCTCACCATATTCCAATACTGCCGAAGTGAGTTTGCTGCTTCAACTAGCTTCATTGAAGGCCACTAGTCAATGCTACATTTTCTAACGGGGTCTTGAAAATCAAGTCGCATAGCCTTTCCAAACGCACCACTTGGTTCAAACAACCAGGATTAGATGAAAATGGCGAATTCATAGAAAAGGAGACCTGCAATGCTCAACAAAAGGAATATCTAACAAAGGTCTTGAACAAGGCCGTCGAGTATGCACAGGCAGGTGCTAAGGCAGCGAGAAATGGACCAGATGAAGAGTTCGTGAGATATTGGAATTCTACCAAATATCGCGATGAAATTGTCAAAAGGTTCGAAGCTTATGCGAAGGAGATGAGCACCACCGAGACTGGTGCTGCTTCGATTACGTGCCAGCGAGATAATCCGTGCGGTGGAACGATATCGGCGATTGCTGATGGCACAAGTCACTCCATTTACTTCTGCCCCCTATTCTATACACTCTACCAATTCACCACGACGGAATGCAATTCCAAAGATCAAGCGTCCGTCATGCTTCACGAACAGACTCATCTTCGTCGTGTGTTTAGCCCTCAAGCCTTTGACAATGCCTATGAATATCAAAATATCATAAAACTCTCAGCTGAGGAGGCCCGTCAGAATGCCGACACATATGGAATCTATGCTGCTGGTACGGATTATAATTACCCTCCCTCCCTACCCACTTGATCTAGCAGGCATGATGATTACTGACACTGTTTCACAGATGCATTCCGCGGCTGTATCAAAACTAAGAAATAAATGTGATGGGGTGGAAATACTCTCATAGTCTCCTCTGTTTTTCTTTCTTTCTTTCTCCTTTTTTTCGAGCAGCTTGTATGATTGTTACGGCAAACAAAATTAGCATGGAGTCCATCATGTCAGCTGGTATCGAGTTTGAACAGTCGGTAACTTCAAGGTGCAGAGCGGGTGTTTGCATTGTTTGGCATGATAACTTAATCCTGAGCTTGAAGAATTTAAAGTTCGCTACTCTCTGCGTGTTGTGCTTGGCACATTTTTGCTATCATCCGTACTTCGTAACTGGTATCTGTCCCCTTTTGATCTGTTTTTCAAATGGTATAAGAAACACAGGATTAACTCGCGGGATCTCACTCTCTTCAATACCATAAGTTTCCATAACTACAAGCTTTGCTCATCAAGGGATTTGGTAAACGATCAAGATTAGCCTATCACTGGACTCAGTACGGGGACTGCCCTCCCCTCCTTATCTACGCGATATATGAAGTACCTTGTTCGAGAAACCCGCTCTGACGCGGCACCCAGACCCTGAATCGCATGATTTGTCCTTTGAAAATACTGTGCCATGGAATTCTTAAAGTCTGCCGTTGCCTCTGCTATTTCGAAAGGCAGTTCCTTGCCCTACTCATTCGGGGATCGAGTTGATAATGGCGAGTCCATATGGACGCTGCACAATGCTACGAAACGAGTGCGCAAACACCCTACCTTTCTATTATATCAAATTCTAATATCTACCACCTCCATATAGGAAGATGGCTCGGCCTGCAGTATATTCTCCTTCGAAATCGCCCCAAATCGCTCGCGCCTCCCTTTTGCAAAGAACGCCATGCGAAAGTTGCGAACCTTGCGCCACCCTGGCGTCTTGAAAGTGCTGGACACCGTCGAGGTCAGTGTTCATACGCGCTACAAGGGTACGGCTCTGGCCGGTTTTGCGATAGGAATTAACACCAAGGACAGACAGAGACGCAGATCTACATTATCACTGAGAGAGTGGCCCCATTATCATGGCAGGTAAAGAGAAGAAGTCTCTTGGAAGAAACCGCCAAGTGGGGTCTATATTCAGTAGCTGTATGGGCGATTCGTGAGTTCCCTATCAGTCAAGGACTAGACTGATGTCTTCCTCTCCAGTCAACTCTTAAATTTATCAATGAGGACGCGACCTCTGTTCACGGCGCTATCCGGGTCTCTTCAATATATACCAGCGAAAGCGGAGAATGGAAACTCGGAGGATTTGATATTTTAAGCTCGATGAAAGACGACGATGCCATCATATATGTCAGTTTTCCAAGTAATCTGATGGATTTGACGGGCGCAACAGCTAATTTGCTCAACTCTAGGCTTTTGGCAGCCTGATGCCCGACTCACATCGGTATATGCCCCCCGAAGTTGTGAAAGGAGGGTGGGAAGCAATTAAACGCAATCCCGTACATGCTGCGGATTCTTACAATCTTGGGACTCTCATTTTTGAAATCTTTAATGGAAGTTTTCAGACCGATCAGGCTGGTCAGACTTCGAATATACCTCCAAGCATGCACCAGAGCTATAAGAAACTGGTACACGCAAATCCAAAACTAAGACTTAGTGCTGCCCATTTTCTTGAGCAAGGCCAAAGAGCCGGCGGATTTTTTGACTCTACCTTGATACGATTAACCCGGGATATTGATAGCCTTGGACTAAAGGACCATGACGAGCGGGAAGAGTTTATCAAGTAGGTCTTTCGAATCTTCAAAATCACTCAAGTCGTCTAATCTTTAATAGTCAACTCGACGAGTTAACAGATGACTTTCCAGAGGACTTTTTCAAAATGAAAGTTCTCCCCGAATTACTAAAGTCGGTGGAATTCGGTGGCGGTGGTCCAAAAGTGCTGACAACCGTACTTAAAATTGGCACCAAGTTTACCGACGACGAATACGGCCAGAAGCTCACGCCTGCAGTAGTACGCTTGTTCGCAAATCCGGACCGAGCCATACGGGTTTGTTTGCTTGATAATCTCTCTTTGATGATCGATCGGCTGCCACAGAAAATCGTTAATGATAAGATATTCCCTCAGATGGTAGGGAAATCCAAGTGTCTAGAATGTGAACAGAGATGCTAATGCATATTCGCAGGTAACTGGGTTTACCGATTTAGCGCCGGTCGTTCGGGAGCAAACGGTCAAGGCCGTTCTCATAGTGATCAACAAATTATCAGATCGAACTATTAACGGTGACCTTCTACGGTATCTTGCAAAAACTGCAAATGACGAACAACCCGGGATACGTACAAATACTACTATTTGTTTGGGCAAAATCGCTCGAAATCTAGGGCAAGGTGTAGGTGTTGACCCTCCCCCAGAATATTATATCCTAAGTTTTGCCATAGTCTAGATCAAAGGTCCTTATTGCTGCATTTTCCCGGTCGCTGCGAGACCCATTTGTGCATGCTCGAAATGCGGCTCTTCTAGCCCTTGCGGCTACGATGGATCTTTTCAGCGAAGAGGACTGCGCTGCTAAAATCATTCCGGTCATAAGCCCAGCCTTGATAGACAAAGAAAAGTAAGTCGTATAAGAGTCGTATACTTAGAGTATCTTTCTAAAAAAGTTTAGACTTGTTCGTGATCAAGCCAACAAAACATTTGATGCGTATGTACAACGTATTCGGCAACATGCTTCGACAATGGCAGATACAGCCTTGCCTCCTCAAGCGCTAGACGCATCCGCCGGCGGAATGACAAAATCTGCAGCCGCAAATGGCGTTTCATGGGCCGGATGGGCCATGTCTTCATTTACGAGCAAAGCTTCCAGTCCTAAGGGAGAAATTGAACCAGCTCTTCCGCAGAAAACTACAACTCGACTCACTCCCACTAGTACAACTCGCTCTTCGTCAATGCCACGAACAACCGTAAATTCACCTTCACAGCAAAGTCATACCCCGATCTCGTCAGCCCACTCCCCTCAAATAGCCCGAACACAATCCGAAATACAACCGGAAAAGTCTTTCACCGAGGACGACGACGGATTCGAAGCTTGGGGTGGTTTTGAGACAAGCGAAAATAAAGACCAGGAACAAGAAGCAGCAGATGCATTCTTCGATGCTCGAGGATCACCTAGCCCAGCACCATCTACCACTCCGGCAGTACCTTTTGATGACGGCGGCGAACCTGACTTTGCTGGCTGGTTGGCCGCTCAGTCAAAAGCGAAATCTAAAAAGGTCTTGCCAAAGGGCCTAAACAAATCTAGCGGCACAACGACGACCACCAAACCCTCCACCATCCGATCGACTTCTAGACCAATTATTTCGGGAGCGAGCAAGGCTCCGAAACCGGCGCGAATCGTTCAGCCAGTAAAAAGGTTGAACCCCAACCAAAAATCAACAAAGAGGATGATGACTGGGGTGAGGACTGGGATTAACAATGATCTGAAAGATGTATGTTATTACTGCTTTCATCATTGGAGAAGGTTTCGCCGCTTTCTCCCTTCTACTATCTGTGCAGCTACAATGTGCTGTTAACCCTTGTATAGTGTCATATAGACAGATCAGATTGGAAACTCATTGGGCTCATCTTTATGAGACCATGTGTGTTTGCTGGCGTTTTTGAAAGATACCAGATCAGCCTAAAAAAGCCGTTATATAAGGAAGACAAATTCTGAACCTGAACGCTTGTCAGGTAATTGAAAGAAATATCCTGCTTCTTACAACAGTGTCTTACTTCTTACTCACCCTCCATCCCTCAAGACTAACTCACTTCCGCGCGTGGATATTACTAAGGCTGATGCGGCCTTTCAAGCAAGCCACCATTCTACAGCGAGCCTTGACATCAGCAACACTTTCTCAGAAGCCACATTTAGACATATATTGAGACAAACAAGAAATAACTCTGCTGGGCATGATCATAGAGCTACAATCTAACAAAGCTGATGAATATTTCTTGCCAAATTTCTGGCAGAGAGCAGCGGAACACCAGGCAATGGCTTCTGATATGAGGTGGGCAACACCCCTAACTGTCTTCAAACTATAAACTTTGCGCTGGCTGTCATCACTAAATGAAGGTGATTTCCAAGTCACTATGAAGTGAAGTGAAGTGAAGTGATGACTGAACTAAGAAAGTGATAGTATGGCAAAGAGTTACTGCTCAAAGTGAAATCGACAAAAGTCTAACTGACCATGGGACTATATAAAGCGCTTACAGACCCTTCTAAGAACTTACCTCCAATATGCGTTCTCGGAGGCCATAAGAAAGGCCACAGAGCTCGATCAAGGGCTGAAGGAATACTTGAAGCTGGCGCAATAAGACACTCAGACTACCTTATGAGTCATCGAGTACTATGGAAGAGGGTTATAGACGACAGTCTTAACATGAACAATACGATCTTTGCTACAAAGGACTGGATGGCGGAGTGTTTTCTCAAGAAGAATTGAAAAGAATGGTAAGCTCACTGTTCTCATCTTCCCCGGCTTGGCCGCAATCACAGGTGTTATCACTAAAGTACAGTCTATATTTACAAGCTCAGCAATAACCAGTGGAATCATTCTTCTCTAGGAGCCGATAGAGAGCTTCAGTTTCGTGCGGCACTGGAGCATCCTGCATTGGCACGGGTGTCCCCAGCTGCACCGAAAAAGTCCCAGAAAAATAAGAAGAAGCAGGAGACCCGAAAACAGATGGCAATGGATCTCTCAAGGAAGGTGGAACTCGCCCGAAAAAATGGGGAAGACCCCCCTGCTCAGTGCCCGCTCTGCGCCGAGAACCACTGGAAGGCTGACTGCCCAAAAGCAAAAAGTAAGGAAAGTTCCTGTCCCCCCACAGCACACGGCATTTCTCAGGCCTCAGGCATCTTGCTTCTGCCAGCGATAGCTCACTCGCTGCTATCGAGCAGGTCCAGAGTCTGTTCTACGGTGTTTTTTTCCGGTTATTGTCCTCGCTTGTTTCCTCAGAGTACGACTCATCCCTCATGGGTTTGCGGTGAAATCGTGTGCTAACGTTGGAATAGCCGTCACCGTCTCCTGAATCAAGCTCCCGAGGTCCGCTGGCAACGTACTGCCACCCAACCCTGCGAACAGCAGGTGAGGAAACTCTTATCACGTTATTGCAAGTGGGTACTATGATGGAAGACAAATAATGTCCGCCAGAGCCTTACGGCCCTTGTCTAAAGAATAATATAGATCTCGCTCAGGGCTGTGAGCTCTGTCAGGTGACCACCTTGGGTCAATGTGTCCCTTTACAACCAGAGCCGTCAGATTTACGATTACAGACCGTACAACCCGCTATTATGCCATTCAATGACGATGACAGAAGCTCCAGCAGTTTCGCCGAGCCGCAGGAAAGCCTCGTTTTCGATACAGAAGACGAGGGGGCAAATTTCAACATCGCGAGTCAATGAGCTCATACAATCTTTCGGCCGCAGGCCCACGCAAAGTATGCTTGCATGTAGCGATGGACGTAACCTCACGGTTGTAGCACCTCGCCAACCATACAGCTTCAACCTTGGGCGAACCGCCGAGCCCCTCGCCCTACAGTCCTGCGGAGATTCGGCTGAGGAGGACTGCAAGCACTGCAAACATGGCTTCGGCTCGTTGGGAGAGTGCATACAGCTGCGAATATTCCCAACGGGTCTTGTGCCAACTGTCATCACACAGTTTAGGGCTCGATGCATATCATGAAAGATACACCACCTAACTAAAGACCCTGCGTCTTTTGAATACTTTACAATGTCAATGGGACTGTGGTGCGAACAAGCTGAAATTCTCCGACAGCTTTATAAATCTCTACATGATATTTTGCCCCTGAGACGCACCATCACAAGAATGATGTCTCCGTGGGACCCTTGTGCCCAATTATGGACAAGGATGGGAAGAAACTTCACAACGTATACCCCCTACCAATACTTGAATGAGAGCAAAATACAATCACTTCCCACTGATATATCAACACAAAAAAAAAAAGGAAATGCCGATCTCTTATCCCTCTTATTCCAACTCATCAGGGGTTGATTTCAGTCATACCACATAAACTAATCACACTATCTGCTGCCAAAAAGCAGCTAGCTGAGAAACATACGACGAATGTCTATTTCCAGAACCTGATTGCACTAATATCTGCACTGGCTAGATATCATGCGACTCCTTATTTAGTGGACAACATACGTGGCAATCAACCAGAAGGACATGAGACTGGTGCAAGATATTGTGTACGGTCTTGGATCCCAATGTTTTAGTCATCATCCTTATGAAGAGAAAAAGGAATAGTGTTCGTCGAATTCTCTACGAATATATTTGATGACCGGGTAAATGAAACAACATTTAGGCCTCTGTCAGGGAGAGATACAATGTTTTCTGTCCCCAATTTCCAAGGGGGATTTTATAACGAGGTCACGAATATGGCCCACGAGCTCGGATATACCTTTGGCCTGTACCACGAGCACCAGAAGCCCGAAAAAGGCCTCAGAATCAAGGCCAAAAACCTGTTCGACTACAAAACCATGGGAAGGGGGCATCATGATCGGCAGACGTACCGTACAGTAGCCGCTGAGGCCGGATTTTCAGCAGATAACATCCTCGCATATGATTCCATGCAAGTCCAATACGGCAACTTTTTATTGGAGCCTAGCTACAGCATTGAACATCCAAGATATATCGACTTTGAGTCGATAATGATATATGGAAGCAAATTTGGCGGAAGAAGACGATTTTTTGGACTTGGTCCAAGACGGAAGGTTATCTTAAAAGCAGATAACACAGAGATTTATCCAAATGAGAGGCCATCAGCAAGGGATATCGCCCATCTTCGGTGGCTGTATAGCCTCGAAGTGGGCCACAACCTGCAAATATGATCGGCTGAATATCAGTTGGGGCAGCTGAGGATTGGAAGAGAGAAGTATGCATACATTAAGTGCTCCGTACCATATTGCTGGATCAACCATAATCCGCCACGGCAGAATTTCGGAGCATCTTTATACCATGTCTAGATAGGCACGTTACTATAATATCTAAGAAAATAAAGAGCGATAGGGATCCTAAGTTCACAGCGGAGCTATGGAAAGCGACTTCTCGGCAATTAGATACCAAGCTGCTGTATATAGAGTGTTGGTACATCACAATGAAAAGCAAAATTGAAAAGAATAACAGTATAGAGCAGGGGTGAGGGTTCAACAGCCATTGTTGGTCAAACATGAGGGCTTTTCATCAACTCTCCTAGGAAGAAGAGTGAAGGTGGATGAGATGAATTACATCTCAGGGATATTTGCCAGGAAATGGTGTTGGGTGGCAATGGTGCCTGCATCCGTTAATGACTGGTACGTTAGCCCAAAAGCCACCAAAAGTAATGATAGACAGTGAGCTTATTGGGATGAGGGTTTGGCTACTTAGGAAGACAGTGGCTCTTCTGAAGCCAGTTGATTTCACTATCAAGAGGGACAGCATGTACTCCAAGATAGCCCTCGGGCCCTTTTAATGTGTATGGAGCATTCGTACACCTGAGCCTGTCCTTCGGCCCCCATGACAGGGGACAACAGATCCGAGATGTCCACTTACCCCGCCACTCCCTGTACTCAGCACCGCTTTGCAAAGCGATATCCTCTTTGCCCGAATCAGCTCAAGTCGTTTGTGTCATCACTGTCTTGTGAGAAAATTGCAAGATGACCGTCGTCCATGTTGTTTTGTTTCGATTCAAACCAGGAACCAGCTGTGAGAGGATCAAAGATGTATATTACCTGTCCCATAGTCCTGCGGTTCGCTGAATCTAATGCAATCTGGAAAATAGCTGTGTGATGCTTCGGTTGCTCTCAAGGAGCGCTGTCTCCACCCGGTGTCCAAAAAGCCTTACATTCAATCCGTGAGTTTTGGTGCAAACACTTTGCGAGCAGCGAATCAGGTACATCCAAGAATTCAGATAAATTGCCCGGGCCTGAAGTCCCTAACTGATGGAGCAAAGAATGACATGACCCATGGCATGATCATGCGTTTTGAAGACCCCGAGGATGCAGAATATTTTGCTACAGCAGATCCTGTACACCTGGAACTTACCGAAAGCTTTCTCGAAGTTGCAGAGGATTATCGGGTCTTTGACTTTTTGGATGGTGTATACTGATCACTGCCCATTTGTCTCTCATACTTGACCATGGTGCCGTTCTTTGGGAAGAATATGATATTGCTTAGATCTCGCGGATCCGCTGCGGCTTTTGGTTTCAAGAAATAAGAGATTTAATTCTTCCTTCTTTGGCTGTTTGTCTGTCAGGTAGATTCTCTCTTTGAAATTTCTGCCACTTCGGCATTGCAATATAATGGCATCCTCAGGAACGTGCGCCAGATCTTGTCCTTAACAGGTTTTTCATTAGCATTCTTCACATTTCACATAACAATTTACTCTCCTTTGGTCATTAGCAGCATATACAATACCTCCAACTTCATGGATTCTGGCATTGAATAATATTGACGCCCTATATGCATAGGGCTTGACCAGGGACAGAGTCGAGATATGGCACAGGCAAGGAAACATGTGGATGCCAAACAGAAGTAGCGGAATAGAAGGCAGTCAGGTGACTAGTACCTCGGCACGGAAGATTGATAATCCTCCGGACTTGGCTGGGGGATGACTAATCATATATGAAAAAGTCCGCGAAGGAAACCACGTATCAAAGCGCTGCCCTTGAATTTTGATCTTGAGAATTAAGCAGCATCGCCCAATGATAATGGTGCAAGCCAGAGGACCATTCATACTTCAGATAAGTTCAGACATTAGCCCCCACCTTGCAGATTCCCAACCACATCAAGAGTGTCTCATAAAAGTCAGAGAAACAAGTCGTCCACCCAGTTTTTACCCGGGCTGGGCGTGGCTGGTGCCCCGTGGTGCCCAGAACTGCTATCACGATAACTGATGAAACAGGTAGATACCCATGTAGCTAACAGTTTAGAAATTGTCTATGGCGATTCGCCCTTAGGCGCAGGTCAAGTGCCGGATGGCCACTTGCCCATAGTTTTCTGGTATACAGCTATTGATCTATATGCCTGTATAATCTTTTTTGGGATTTCAGCTCAAATTTTGCAATAATGGGTTACGAAGATACGCAGCATATACTGCTCTTTCCATAACTCAGTGCTGCTGCTGCTTATACGCTGGCGCATAGTTTCAATTTTTTAAACTATAAGCCCCTAGTCGATAAGCATTGCTGATAACCTCACTAAATTCGTGAATAGGATATCGATCCTAGTGGTGCTCGTGTTTCGTACGTCGATAAGGACACAGCATAAAGGCTGTGTGACTACAAAACACAGGTGTTGTGTACGTGGAGTCGATTATACGAACCAGAATATTCGAAGGGGCCGTGAGTCCGCCAGTCTGGAATTCAAGAAATGTTATGGTCATTGAGAATATCTGTGGTGTTTGGCCTGCCTTGTAAGAATATCCGTTTCTTTGAATAGAGGCCTACCTTGACCTACCGTCAATCTAGCCGGACAACGGGTACGAGCCGGTCCGAAGACGGAAAATTTTCCATCATTGAGGGTGTAAATACGCAATCCTCAAACATTATGACACTCCAGACCACCCAGGGTTGCAAAATTGACGGCAAGTCTTTCAGTGAAAACTTCATCTCCAAGGATTGCGATGTCAACTCTCCAAAACGGCCATGAAACCAAGGCTGCTCTTTCTCCGTTTGTGCTTCTGAACAACCATTGAATGAGGGATATGGAGGTGCTTATACTATGGAGTGGATGGTTCTCCCCTCGAGCCTCCATCTCCAACAATATACACAGCGGCGACAACCCGGACCCGTTGTCTTACCCTCTAGCTCTTCGATTGAAAGCTCACCCATCTCAGAAGCATGCCCAAACTACACGAACAACTTGCATTACACATGTGTCGATGAAAAGTCACGCTGCTGTATGTACATACATACCGTACGTGCAATTTATGGCACAGGTATGACAAGAGAGCTTTCGAGCATGTCGTTTGCTGGGCCTGGACATCGGGTGTTTTCTGAGAACGGGGAATTTAAAGACATGGCGGAGCTTGACGCCATGAAAATTTCAAGGCTACATATATGCTTACACAAACGATGGGTTGTCCCAGCATTTCTAAACCATGGTTCCTGCACTGCCCCGTATTCCGATTTTAGGGTATTTAGGCCTCCTGCTCTCGACGGGGAAAATGTAAAAACAGCGCCTTGCAATCAGACTATATAGTACATAATCTGGCGAGTGCATGATAATCCTGTTGAATTCCCTTTAAACCTCGTGATGATGAAAGCGTGGTTGAAGGCGAGTCAATGTGGCTATGTCTAACATATCGACGGTTTATGTAGTTCACCAGCTATCAACGATCAGCAATAACACAAGTTCTCCTCGGGTGATCATTCAAAGGTTTCCTCATAGGTTCCAGCATATCCGAGAAGTACACGCAATGAGCTCAGGCAGAATGATTTCCGAGTGCGAAATACCAGACAGTTGGATATCGTTTCAGCCTTCGATAAGACAGGGAAATGGTGTTGCCTAACGGACTAGTTAACCAGTTGTCAGAATACGAGGGCGCTTAAAACGGGATCCAACTCCTCAGCTTAGGCAAATATCTTTTTGTTGGATTTTTGTTTAAGACATTTCTGCTTGAAGAATCGATTTTCCATTTATATTCAACAGCGTCTCAATTGCATTAACTCCACTCAAGATGACGTTGAGAAAGGCGGATACAGACGACGCCCCGCCGCCATACACAGTGACCGACCCGCTGACGCCAAACACATCGATCAGCAATGAGACTCCAGCTCCATCGGTCATCGAAGAGGTTCCAGCGTATGATCGCGCTGCTGAATCTGCGGCGAATTTCATTTCCGCATTGCCTTATTTCGATGAGCGTCCACCCAGTGTCTCCCATGGCGCTGACGAGGAAGTTCTCGAGCATACAATCACCATTTACAATAAAAGTCTAGCCAAAGATTTCTCACGCTTCCCGCGATGCTGGCGAAGGCGATATGACGAGGCCGACCGACATGATTGGCAAACATTCCTGAATTATCTACTCCCTTTGAACCTGGGTCTGGCTTCGAATCATCCAAACCTTCCTCAGAAGTTACGCCGGGAGATAGAACGAGATCATAAAGATCGACCTCAGGAAACTGACGAAGAGCGGAAAGCCAGAATTAGCGCTGTCATCGAAGAATGGAATATCCATTTCTTTGGTCCTCGGGCGATGAGGGTGTTAGTTTGCTTCGCTCCGGAGCTCGGAGCTACAGCACCATCTCCTCTTTGCCCTAGATGCTATCCATCGACCGTGAGAGCATTGCCTTTGCGACACGGCCCTGCTTCGGCTATCAACAGATCTCAGACAGCTCCCCTGGTTGCTGAGTACTCGATTCCTCGTAAACCCGTGGGTGGAGCCCATACGGGGTTGCGCACAAGGGAACCACGAGCCAATACACAAAGGCATGCCATCGATCCCCAGTCAAGCCACGCCCAGGGACCTGCCAACCAAGCTTATAGGGGGTCCTGGGCTTCCACGATTCAAAACTGGGCGAACAACCTCTCTGAACAAGCACAGCGATACGGTGAACAAGTCGAGCGGCAAGCCGAGGAGCATGGAAGACGAATTGAAGAGCGGGCCGAAGCATTCGGTCGCATGGTAGAAGCCAAAGGGCAAGCATGTGAAAACTACTTCGAACATCAAGGACAAAGAATTGAGCGAGCTGGTGAACAGTTTGAAGATGCTTGCAGCAGGCGCTCTCCTTGGTTGTATCCATGGAATCCGTCTGGACCGTTGGGGAGAGGCAATGGAGGATGTCCTCGCGGCGGACATGTTCGTATCAGAGGCTCCCCTTGGCTGGGTGCTGCCTGGACGACTGCTCATTCTGGACAACATCCTGGACAACGTCGTGGGTCCATATCATCTCTGTCCTCATGCTCGTCGTCTTCGTCGTCAAGTTCAGATTCGTGTCTATCAGATTCCCCTGATTCAGAGAAAGAAAGGGAGGCGGGTCCTAGGCGCGAAACAGAAAAAGTACGACAGCAGCGTGCCGAAGCCCGTCATCTACATATGGAGTATCGTGCCAAAGCTGCGGCTTTGCGGCACGAAATGGGAGCATTACGAGTTGCACATAGAGAAGTTCGATCAACGGCTTCGCGTCGACAGGGTCGTGGTCCTGATGTCTGGGAGCTCTCCCGCTCCAAGGCTGCGGAGGCGCAAGCTATTAAATGTGAAATGTGGAACCTGAAAAGAGAATATAAAGCGATGAAAAATGAATTTAAGGGAGAGAGAAAGCAAGTACGGCATGCACTCAAAGTCTCTAGAAAAGAACAGAAAAAGGCAAGGAAAACTGATAGAAAGCAACGCAAGGGCAAAGGAAAACGTAGGTCTCATCATCCCTCCTTAACGAACAGTTTCTAATCTCCATTACTCAGAGGCCCAAAACTTGGGATCCCAAACTCGCGGAGGCAATCAGATTCATGGGGAAGGCAATTCGTCTTCTGTCTCTCTCCCAAGGCAGCCTACGCAACCGACACCTCTTCCGCAACCACCGCTGTCTGATTGTGCCTCGCGGGCTGCCACTGAATCTCAGAGGACTTTCGCCAGTGCCTCTGAGGATGCAGTGAATCAAACCGAGAGGCCCACGAAGGATGACTCGAAGTCGAAAAATGGGAAGGAAGCTGCACCGCCGGTGGTCGGTTGGGGCTGGACTCGTGACAAGGCAGCATCTAAATCATCCGGTTTCCGCAAGAAGAAACAAGAAACTACAGCACCAGCTGTGCAATGGTCTGGCGATGGAAAGCAAGAATCGGGTGTGCTCTCCGTAGATGAGACTGGTCCAGCATCTGGTTCGCAGAATGGTCCAAACCGCGGACAAAACTGAACGCTCGGTTCCTAGTATGTAGATATACTGTGACAATTCCTTGTTGCGTTTGCATGCTCATTGTGCTAGGTGATAAAGGACAGCTTGAGGGATAATGTATGACGGTAGATAATAATTCAGCAATATTCTCCAATCCGATAAATGCTCAGCCTCATTTCTACGGTAGCTATACCTGGGTAGTCATTGAGGAGCAATACGGAAATCAAAGACGAACTCCTCCTCGCAACGAGCAACCAGATCTTTTTACAAAAATAGGTCTGTGAAGCTGAGCCCTCGAACGACATAACTTTTGGGTATGTCACAATCATCGCGCAGCTTCATTCCTCTCCACCAGATCACCAACACCTAACGCTCGTCCAATTTTCACTTTCACCATTTTTTCTCCGTCTTTGCCATCCTCCTTTTTCCCTAGGCTCCCAACCTCATCTCCCTCATCTTCTGCATCTTCATCGGCATGTTCTTTGCGATTTCCATTTTCGCCGGAGGTGATACCTCGTCCGACTTTGTCTTCTTTTATCCACAAGTCTTTTAGGTTCATTTTCATGGCATATGCATCCTCCCCATCAGCGTAGTATTTTGCTTCGACCTTTTCCACTTCGAATCCCAGAGTATCTCGGTATAGATGCAATGCGGCGGTATTCGACATACGGACATGTAAGGAGACGTAATGCGCACGGTGCGACTCGGCCATTGCTCGTTCTATTGAGGGTTAGTGGGTGGAATATAAACGATTTCTGGATCCGGTGCGAAACATACGACTCATTCTCATTAGCCTTTCTGCAATACCCAGCCGCCGATGTGTTCTCATAACACTCAGACTTGTGATATGACCATGTGCCAGCCCGTCCGTGGGCTCCTCCTCCATCTTCGCTAGTACATATCCGACCACTTTGGGACAATCGCCGCGCTTACTTTTGCTGGCATTTGGTGGCGGGCGGACAACAGCAATAAAGCTCAGCTGAGGCCATGAGAGCGCATGGTACATGTAGTATTTCAAAAAGTAGTTTTCGGGGAGGTTGGTGATGTTGCAGGTTTGGATTGATGGAAGCAAGGAGAGGTAGGACGGGTAGGAACAGAGCGGCAGGATATCAACCATTTTGACAATAGAAAATATATTGGACTAATTGGGTTTAATACGCAATCGTCAGAGGGTATAATGGTGACTCGATGAACAGAATGTGTTGAAGCAGCGTTGACAGCGGGGAAGATTCGATGTCAAAAGATTCGAAGTCCGACCAAAAGCGTATCCACAGTTTGGCGTTGAGCCCGAAAGACACTCAACTCACGTCTTCCCAAAGTCTCGGAGACACACACGCACACACACATGATGACCACCATACACATCCCGGTCTATGGATCATGTGTACGGAATATACATATACAGCTCCTCTAGAATTTTTGGAGCTTGAATACCGAGTCGACCCAAGGATCTCCTTCAACTAACTACCTAGCTACTCTGTAGTCTTTCGAGACTCTCAGGGGCCGCGTGAACAGCTCAAAAGCCGGATTGGAAACCTGCAGTCCAAGCCATCCCTGCGGTGACACCAGGGCGGCCCTTGTCCCACGCCGCATGTCTCTCATGATCCGTTATTTGCTTGGACGATGAAATATAGCTCAATCGCTGGCTTTATTAACTAGTGCCATCAGCTGTTTCCTGGACGTGACCCACATGATCGGTATGGATTCGCTGCTCAAGACAACGATGACGGCAAGCACCAGCGCGATCGCCACTTACTTAATGCTCTGTTCCAGTCCGCAACCTCGAATGCGATGATCTGGCCCGCCGTCGACGTTGTCAATGAGCAGAATGCTTTTGCTTTTTGTTCGGGAAATCCATCTGATGCGAGAGCTTGAGATTGTTGCTTCTCCTTGAAGCTCTGATTCCTGGCGAGCCTATCCAGCGTTGCTCAACTTCGAAATTTTCAATTTTGATATCTTTTTGAACTGAAAATTCTGGCTCTTGCGCGTCTGTCATGCTAATAGGCTCCTACGTCGTAGGATGGGGTTGGTTGGTTGGACATGTGTTGGCTGACACGCTCACTCTCACTGGAACAAAGATACCCCCATCGCTCACGCTCGGTGACTTTCCTCCGACAGATACCTCAGGTCTTTACCCGAGCTACTCTTCTGTTATTACCGTGAGCGCCACGAGCGATAGGCGAAGATCCACAGCGACCGGGTCTGCTAAGGTCACTGGCACAAACAACTCCACAACATCTCAGGAATACACCATCCTGGTGGGCAGCAGATCGAGCTCACTGGAGACTGGCAATGGCACTACGTTATCCGGAAACGCAACGAGAACATCCTCTGAATCCCCTCCAATTCCCACCAACACCCGGCCCTGCAATGGGTATCCTGAGTTTTGCCAGAGACAATATTCTAATATAACCCAGGTAGCAGCACACAATAGCCCGTTTGTACGGCCGGGAAATATTGCTAGCAATCAGGACCTTGATGTAACTATTCAGCTCAACGATGGAATACGCATGCGTTAGTGGTTTGATACTCTAATCTACGTTTGTTCCGATTGACTAATAGCTTTCAAGTTCAATTCCAAACACACTACGTCAATGAGACCATCCGCCTCTGCCATTCGTCTTGCAGCCTGCTAGATATGGGCACACTCGAAGATTATTTGCGCAAAGTTGTTATCTGGCTCAAAAGCAATCCTTATGATGTCGTTACGATCCTCATGGGCAACTCGAATTTCATTGATCCGAAGAATTATACCACGCCTATAGACAATTCTGGGCTGGCCGATTATGTTTATACGCCTCCAAAAATCCCCATGTCACTGGACGACTGGCCAGCCCTCTCGCACTTTATTTTTTCGGGCAAACGGGCAGTCGTATTTCTCGATTACAAGGCGAACCAGACTGCAGTCCCATACCTTCTCGATGAGTTTTCGCAGATGTGGGAGACACCGTTTTCTCCAACAAATCGGAACTTTCCATGCACCGTTGACCGGCCACCGGGCTTAAATGATGAAGATGCTAGAAAGCGGCTGTATATCGCGAATCATAATTTGAACCTCGAGGTGGCATTAGCTGGGCAAAAGATCCTGGTGCCCAACACTGCCTTGTTGAACGAGACAAACGCTGTTTCTGGCTATGGAAGTGCTGGCGCGATGGTTGGTAACTGTACTCGTGAGTCCTTTCTAGCGCCTAGCAAGCAAATTTTTTATGCTAATAATGCATGTGAACAGAGAAATGGGACCGTCCACCAAATTTTCTTCTAGTTGATTACTATAACCAAGGTAGTTCCAGCGGATCAGTGTTCAAGGTTGCAGCGGAGTTTAATAATGTGACATATAATGGCAAATGCTGCGGCCGGAAGACCTCTATGGCTCCAAGGACGTTTACGAGGCATATCATGGCATATTTATTCACAGCTTGGGCCCTTTTGTGGGCATTCTTATAGGAATCTGAGGTTCTCCTGTTATCGTCTCAACCAGGGAGAGATGCAGTTACAAGGTGCATCATCCACTGGAGGTGATTGATTTTCCAGTTGAGAAAAGGAGTATATTGGGATACGTCATTGTGGTATGTATGGTTAAAAGCGTTCTAGCTCTGGTTATGGAATAATGATACTGTTTTCTGATGGTTTTGTTGTATTCTTCTAATATGCAATGACCAAGGAGTGTATTATGACAGATTAGAAGCCCCAGGTCAAGGGCGTTTCATATTCCCGCTCCCTTCCAGAGAATTCAGCAAAATCGCATACCATGTTGACGAAATCATGCGGATGGTTGTCACGCAGATATGCTACAACCATATCAAGACCGTTTGTTATACCACCTATTTTCGCATCGTTAGAGCTCCATTCATATAGCCAACAAATGAATAGGGCGACCGAGGCCTTGCAGATTGAACATACCACTGCTCCAAACATTGCCGTCTTTGACCCATCTTCGTTCCTCCCATTCCGCAACTTGAGGAAACTGCTTTCGCAGGGTGTTCAAGAGAAGTCTAGGGCCGGTCGCATGTTTTCCATCGAGAATTCCCGAATAGGCACCAATTCTGCATCCGGTACAAATCAAAAGGATTGTTGCTCCAGCTGCGTTATGACCCCGAAGCCACTCCTTGACCTCCTCTGTAGGAACAGCACTAGGCTCGGCACCGGGCACTAGAATGACATCTAGATTCCCCGGCGACACGGTAGCGGAGGATACAGAATCGGTGAGGTTTATGGAGAGATCGGAGGTAAGCTTTGTGGTCGAGACGCTGCCAATATAGTGAATCTCTGAGGGAACGGCCAGATCCATGGTGGATTCGGGCATGTTGCACATGCCGAGCCATTCGGGCGTCATTATGGTGAACAGGTCGATTGCGGCGAGATCTAGGAGTTGTATAGTATTGATGACTAGAACTCCGATTCGGAGAGGTTTCGTATGGGTGGGAGCCATGATTGCCTGTATGAGTGCTATTGAGCGCGTGAGAGGTGAAAAACAAGGTGGGGGACACTGAAGAAGAAGAGTCTGAGAAAAGCTGGAAATGTGAGGCCCTTTATTGACCGGCTTGCTTGACCAGCTTAGTCCTCAGGGTTGCGGGAGCTACACGAGCCGGGAGATCTCAGGTCCACAGCCACTCTTTACCCCTCCATCAAATGTGGGAGTTGATTTCGTCGCACAGGGATATTTTCCTTAGCTTTCGGCCAAATATAGTTGATCAATGAGAATCTTCAGGCTTTATGGAGACCCTCAGGGCCCGACTTGGCTGCCTCTTTGGCACGCATTAACGTCGTCTCTTGCGGAGTCTGGAGAAGCCGAATATGTATCACCGTTCCTTCTCTCATGCATCTTTGGCTCCATTCAGATGTAAGTCTCTTTCAGGTTCTTCAGGCTGCTTTGTCAGTAAGGCCGAACCCCGAAGCGGCGGCTGGAACTGTGGTGGAGCATCCGAGCGGGATTTTGACAGGGGCAAGAAATCGGCCGGAACTGTATCACCTCTAGTGATGATGGTTGGCAATAATGAATGGTAACAACAGGCAAATAAAGCAGATTATAGATTCTCTTCTTCAACAGATTCAATTTCGATTTCTCGATGGTTTTGAGGGCCTTTTAAAAAGCCGACTCCTTCCTCATCAGCGAGCCGGCAATCGAATTGTTGCATGCTCCACCAAAATTGTCAAGCTGGACATCGATCAATAATGCACAGTGAGTGGCAGTGAGAACCATATCGATGCTTATCTTTCATTAACCCGAGAAATCGCTCTCTGTCATCAAAATTGCCATCTTGGGCCAGGTGCCGACTCGGTTCTTAGGTATAATCAATACAACTTCCAAGACCGTGACCCAAGTATCACTGCAAGGATGGTCATCCAAACATTCCGAGTCCTGAAGCCCAAGAGTTATTGACGAATCAGTCTCCCTTAAAGCAAGCAGAAGTTAGTTAGAATCGTTGGTTGATAGAGAGTGTAGGTAAACCGGCATTTTCACGGTCTGGTATCGAGAATCAAGGATCCAAAAGCAAACTGTTAAAAGGAGCGTAAGCTGCATTTGTGGTGGCCACCGCGAAAAGGCCCTCTTGATGTAGGACATGATTAAGACCCTTGGCTCCAAAGCATCAAAAGCCTGGTGCTTGAAGCGAGGGCCAGAAGAATCTCGACGCTGTAGTTGATGGAGCCGCGTGACGAGTGGGCGTTGTGGCGGTGGGAACTGTGGATCAGGGGGTCCAGAGCCGGTGACGTCGGGGTCGGAGACACGGGAAGCGAATAGGGAAGGGATTGCTAGACTTGACTCACTCGTAACCTGATGATCAACCTGATGGATTATTTTCCCTCCATGATCATCATTCTTGTGCGACACCTCTCCAGAGGGCGTCTCTCCTGATCCCAGCAGCTCGGCGGTTCTTTTTGTTGAGAATCAATGCCTGCGAGCTGTTGAAAGGAGCTTGCTATCGTTTATTCCTCTTCATGTCGTCATTACTTGTCTTCGATGCTTGATATACCCGCGAGGAGGAATACTCCCGTCGACCATCAGCAGAACGATGGCAACCTCATCATATCCTGAAAATCCTGAGCAACAGCCATCCAGTACATCGCCGCAAGCGCGAGAGCGTCGCTGGTTCTCAAAATGGCGACTGCTTCACGCTCTTCTATATCTTACCGCACTCGTCTTTCTCATCCTAGTCGAGATCGGGAACATTGGTGATAAACCGGTTCTTCGAGACATATATTTCCTAAAGATCGATCTATCCGAAATAATCCCTCGCTCAGTCCCCGATGCTGTCCTAATAAACAGTATTGCTCGCTCCATCGGTCTTCATGACTTCTATCAGGTCGGACTGTGGAATTTCTGTGAAGGCTACGATGATGGCACGGGGATCACAAATTGCTCGAAACCGAAAACAATGTATTTTTTCAATCCAGTCGAGATCTTGCTGAGCGAATTACTTGCTGGCGCAACGAGTACGTTCTACTCCACCTAAATATGAGTTGAGTGGCTATAGAGGCCTAATGATTGATGGCAGTTGCACTACCAAGTGGAGTCACTGAGGCTCTTGACATCGCTCGCATAGCGTCCAACTGGATGTTCGGGCTATTTTTTCTCGCTACCGTTCTATCCTTCATCTGCATTTTCCTCACGCCATTTTCCATCTCTACCCGCCAACCCATCTCATCATCATCTACTTCGACGCCGAAACGCCGAAGTCATTCGGCCAAAAAGCGATATCTGTTTCCACTCAGCCTTCTTACATTTGCAACATTCCTCTTCACCCTGGCCGCAAGCGGAGTAGCAACAGCCATGTTTACTATCTTCAGGATAGTTTTCGTCTCAAACGAGGCAGATTTGAACATCCATGCAGAACTAGGTACTCGCATGCTTGCGTTCATGTGGATAGCGACTGGACTGACAGGGCTTGGATTTATATTCCATGCTGCGAGGATGTGTGCATGCTGTTGCTGCTGCTGTGGCGCTGGTAGGAAGCAAGGTAGAGAGAATGAACATGCTAGCCATGGAGAGAAAGGCCCGTTTGGTCGTAGAAATGAAGCTGCTTCATCCACGGTTCCTGCCAATACAGAGGGTGAGAAGAGTGGCAGTACAAGGCGCAGGTTTCAGAGATGGAAAAGGATGGAAATAGGCGCGTGAAACCTTTACCTAGCTGCAATTGTTTGCTTGAACAGTAGATCTAAGACTTTGGATCTACTCAGCGTGGAAACGATGGCATGTCTGTATCTACCAATTCGAGAGTAATACCAAACAAGAAATTTGTTGTCTTACAGCCTAAGGTTACCTATTAATGCTGTTTGATATTGATACTTGAGAATTGTACTCCGTACATACATCATAATGAATTCAATACCCCTTAGAAAACAAACATCCCTAGTTCAGTTGGATATCAAATGGCACAATGCCCGTACTCCGTACATGCAACTATAAAACAATCCATAACGCCAGCAAATAAAAACAAAATGCAAAGCCTTATGTAAACTTTCATGGTTAACACTCAACTCTCAACTTGATTTGCCGGGTTATATAGCTCCTCAGTAAATCCTTCCCAGAAGTCAACCTCAGCGTCGCTCGTTGCGTCTGCAGTCTCAACATTGACTAGACGATCCAAGTCTGGTGGCGCATTGTCAGGGCGAGTATCCTGGACCGAGCTCATACTACTCGGTACACCTTGAGGAGCCAATGCCGCCGATGAGGTCTGTGGGCATATTTCTTTATTCCCAATAGACTTAGTGCGACTTCGCTGTGTGCTAGGCTTTGAAGTGCGTTTGACCTGAGGAACAGTCGGAACGGATGGAACATAACTCTGCTGCATATGATTTTTGGCTCCGAGCCAGCTGTATGTTTTTTGTCGGAATGTTTTCCGCAACTCGTCCGGCCGATCCGTTGTTTCCGTCTCGATTGGAGGAGTCGATTCGATGACGATTGAAGCCTGTGTATGAGCCGCTGTCGACGGCTGAGGTGCGGCGGTAGATACTGCAGCAGGGCCTGGAATAGGAGGTTGTGGCGGAACGTCCGGTCGCTGATGCATCGAAGAAGAACCTGGGTTGGTAGCAGGTGGATGTGGGATTTGTGGTCTAGCGTTAACGGGAGGATTAAATGGCGCGTGCTGAGGAGGCCAAGAATACTGCGCTACCGGCTGAGCTGGAACAGAACAATGCGAAGAAGAGCATGCGGCTACCGGTCCGCAACCTGGCACCAGAGGAATGATTGATTGAGCTGCCGATTTTGGATAAGAAGGCGCTGCATAGGTTCTTCCGAAGTGTCCAACCAGGTGGTTATAATTTTGTTCCAAAGCCTTGTAGCCAGTGAAGAGTTGCTGGTGTCGAATCATGAGCTGATTGTGCAGGAGTTGATAGTGTTCGCTAGATTTCTTGATTGATCTCTCTCGTTCCTCTGCTGCATTCAACCGTCTCTTGAGCGTTCGCATTTCGTTCTTGAGAAACTCCACCTCAGTTTTTCCGGTCTTGGGGTCCACCTTTTTTGCCTGAGCTTCGGCTTTGAGCTTGGCGCACTGGGCCTGAAGTTCTCGGATAGTCTTTTCTTGGGCCATTCTGACCCGATTATCCAAGACATGCACATATGCCGGATAAGGGGAGATGTGCTGTTGCTGTGGGTTGACAAACCAAGTGTGTGGTTGGACGCCGTCCGTCGAATTCCCGAAAGACTGGGTGGACGTCGTGCTAGCCTGGGGAATAGCGGCGGAGGTTATCGGGGGCTGGAAAGCCGCAACTTGGGGAGCTTGGTTCTGAATTACTGAAGCACCAGGATCACCGGGAAGCGAAAGTGCAGTCCTGAGAGCTGCACCAGCAGAAGGCAATGGCTTAGCGATTTTTGGGTCGGAGCTGGGCTTTAAGTCTGGAAGTGCCTCTGCATCTGTTTCCAGCCGCGAAATACTCTCGGATTTAGGGTGATCTTTCGGTGGGGAATCCTGATCTGGACTCCCTGAGCCATCAAACAGTGAATCGTAAGAAGGTTCTCGTTCGAAACGTGAGTAATCCGGGCTACTAGGGTCTCCCTCGGCCGAAGTGCATGGCGGAGTGATTCCCGCAGTGTGATTGACGTGTAGTTTGGGCAGATCTGACGGCTCGATGCCGCGTGTTATCGTGTTATTTGGATTTCCGAAGTCATCCAGACGCGGTTGTTCCAAGCATTGGCGTTTTGCAGGAGGCTCGTCAGTACATTGCTCTGCCTGAAATAACAAACCTGTAGCATCTCCATCGCCGAGTCCGAGTAGAATATCGTTTGGGAGCGCGTCGAAAAGGTCATCGAACGGAATTGGAGGGCTTAGGTATTGAGCTTGGTCACAGTTCTGCCGTGGCTCCGACCCGGGGGAGAGTGTAAGCCCCAAATCAAATCCCAAAGCAGACTGAGAAGGAGAAAGTTCAGAAATATGTTGAGAAGACTCCCAGCATAAGCCGGGAGAAGACAGAGAGGTACCTTGTGTCTTTGACATTGCAGCCTGCATGATGGACTGATCAAGTTATCAAGCAGGATACTGCAATGCTCATGGCAAGAGAAAGAAGAAATCAAATGCCGTGGGAGGAAAAGGCTCCCAAATAGTTTTTCAGTCACGACGTAAGCGAAACCAGTCACGTCCAGCACTATGCTGGCGTCGTGTTGAAAGCGTGAATGTTCCCAGGAAGGAGCCGAGTGCTCGGCAGATTCCTGTGAGCTGCACTGTTGTTGTATTCATTAAGATGGAGTCAGAACTAGCCATCGTGAATAGGAGAATAAAAGGATGAGTGTCACATAGTTTGATGGCCAGATATCTAGTGACGAACCAAGCAATAAAGACAGTGATTGTCAAACTGAGGAACAAACTCGTGAATCTCCAAAAATTTCCCTTCATATAAGCTGTGGTCCGTGCACGAGCCCTAGATCCTTGCCCTCCTTATGTCAGCATTCTAGAAGCTAGCCATATCTAGACTAGCTCCTTTCCCCATGTGCCAATGGAGCTTATCACCACATGACCCCCGTTATCACTGGATGCCCCAACCTTCGCGCTGAGAAGATTCCAGGAGACTTTCTTTCTATTAGTAGCTGACAGGTGCGCATGGAATGGTCTGGCTAGTCAGGGTATGAGGCCCTTTAGCGATGTGAAAACGCCTATGCTGCCTTTCACTGCTGCTCCTTGTCCCCTTTTATCCCTTTTTCTTGAGGCAATTCCGGCATCTGCCCGGAATATCTCAAGATGAGTGTCATTCTTTGTACCGGTGAGTCTTTTGAACACGCTTTTTCCCAATGCATTTTGAAAGAACATTCACTAAGTACTTTATAAAAGCTGGATATGACCATACAATTCGGTAAGCAAAGAATCATGGATGCCATTGTCTTTGACGCCGCGTTCTGATTGCTGTTTTAGTTTCTGGGAGGCACTATCCGGAATATGTTCAAGAACGATCCAGCATCCGACGTCGCAGGTCAATCGGCTATGCATCACCCCCGATAAGCGCTACATCGCTGCAGCCGGGCACCATAGCGTAAACCTCTACGATATTAGATCCAATGCTGCGGAGGCTGTGATGACATTTCAAGGCCACACGAACAATGTTACTGGCGTTGCGTTCCACTGCGAAGGAAAATGGATGGTGACCAGCTCTGAAGATGGGACTGTAAAGGTCTGGGAGACACGGTCGGGCACGCTTCAACGAAATTACAACCATAAATCTCCAGTAAATGATGTCGTGATTCACCCGAATCAAGGGGAGCTGATCAGCTGTGACTACTCTGGAGCCATCCGGGTATGGGACCTGGGAGAGAACCGCTGTAGTCACCAACTTATCCCTGAAGAAGACGTATCCGTGGCGAGTGTTAGTGTCGCTAGCGACGGGTCGCTTCTTTGTGCTGGAAACAACAAGGTAACCTCATTTTCATCCTCATACTCTCCACCCTATTTGCTTATATTGTGACCCATAGGGAAATGTCTATTTATGGCGGATGGTGCAGGACCGTGAACTTACAAATATCGTGCCGATCGCAAAGTTCCAAGCCCACAAGGACTACATCACAAGAGTACTGCTATCCCCAGACGTCAAGCACCTCGCCACGTGCTCTGCAGACCACACTGCTCGAATATGGAACCTTGACCCCGAATACCCACCCGCAAAAATGGCTGGTGATGTTAAACCTATCATGCCTGAAACCGTTTCTCAAGTATCGAGCAGGAGCCGATCTTCTCTTCTCGTCCCGACGCCGCCTTCAAGTGGTGACACAGAATTGCAGTCCGCGCAGTTGGTAAACGGTAACTCCACTTCAAGCGTCATTCAACATCCGCAAGAAGAAGGCCCGCGCGAAAATGGCCCGAGTCTTACACCAAGACCAGAGGGCCTCGCGAATTTGGGTCAACGCATCTCTAACCAAAACTCCTCCACTACCGAAAGTCACGTGCCCAATATGCAGTCTCTAAATCTCCTCGAAAGGCCCCCTATAGACCCCACCACCTATACTCTTTACCTCGAAACCACTCTTGCTGTGCATCAACGATGGGTCTGGGACTGTGCATTTTCTGCAGACTCCGCTTACCTCGTTACCGTGTGTAGTGACCATTATGCACGCCTCTGGGAGCTAGCTACAGGCCAAATTATTCGACAATACAGCGGACATCATCGGGGAGCCGTTTGCGTTGCTCTAAATGATTATTCAGAGCCACGCTAAATCTCTGCTGCCGCCTTTGTAACAAGGAGGATGATCTGGTATCATGATCACTTTTCAGCATTTCCGGGATGTTTCATGCTCCGGAATAGTGCGATCTGAGTCTGATTTGGATTTTTTTGAGCCACGGCGTTAAAGACCGGTTGGTTTATGTACGGCTAGAGAGAAAATACAGGGTTAATTAGCGTGAAATATGAAATGTCATGTCTCTCGGGCAATTCCTGATAGGCGTTATGCTTTTCTCGTAGATTGTTGACGAAGGTTGTTTTAGATAGCGCTCAAACACGCCTCGGCTATGTAACGAAACCAAGGGCAAAAGCTTATATGACAGGTATATCTATTCTTGTTCATGACTCGATTCTTCCAAGGATTCTCCTAGCTTCTTACTACTCCAGATCTACCCAAACAACTCGGCCATAGATTGTAGGTGTGCAGCGTTCAATAGGTCTTGTTCCTCACAGTTTCAAAGAGAGCCAAACCAAACAATGTTCAGCACCAAGTCCAGCCCCTTCTCGGCACCATTTGTGTATTTGTATGTCCACATTCCATCACGCTTGGCATCCCAGTACGCTCCCGACGCAGCGTGCATACCACGACGACCAATGACTTCAGGAGACTTGTTTTCCCCGGTCTCGGAAGGATTTGGGTCCGTTAGACCTTGTTGGATTATAGTGCAGTTGACGGTGAAGCGGTATGAGGGTTGTTTAGGGTGCGAAAGTGATGTCGTGGACTCGGTGGAAGGATTTGTTGATATGAGTGATTTTAGGATTCCGTTCTACGAGTGCGAATCGGGTGTTAGTAATCAGTCTGATTTGTATACTCGAAAAGTAACGAGTAAGGCATGGTACTTCATACAATTATCTGAGAGCTCCATTGTCCGACTTTCTCATGGTCATAGCTGGTCACGCCCTCTAGCGTCGAATCGCATGCCTATAGGTGCGGAGAAGAATATGAGTGACACAGTCAGCCAAACGTGGGTCGGATATATTTCTAGACTTACGTCAGTCGCAAGTTTTGATAGCTCCTCAAGCGGTAGCGGCTATATGAAAGCGGTCAGTACTGCGTATACATGTCTAGAAATGAAAGTTTGGCGGAAAAGGGGGTTGCGAACACAGTTATTCGGTGCAGCTTCTGTAGCCATTGTGAAGGAGGGAGTGGAAAGGTTTCGCACGAAAGGATATAGATCACCAGTGATCTTGGAAGCATGGACTGTAGGAATAAAGTGGTGGAGTATATTAGGGGAGTACCAGATCCGCGTGTCTCCAAAACCCGCCCTGAATGTTGAAGTTTTGAAAGTTCCACGGCTGTCAATATCAACAATGGTGACGTCGTTGGGACATAAAAGCTTATTATGTAAGCGTATCTGGCTGGCGAATGATCTTTCTTTCCTGTCCTAACCTCCAAATCCCGCCTACATTGCCTCTTTATGGAGTATCGCTATAGACTAGACAATCTTCCTCTTTCCATTGTTCAGTATTGGACGTGAACCGTTCAGGGCTTCCTCGGTATCTTTCAGCCAAAAATTCATGCTAGATCTCCTGCTCCGTATTGCTCACTTGTTACAGCTCTCCTTGTACTTTGCCTGAACCCCTGTAGATTGACGTATTTAGAAGTGTTTCATCCTCAAAAGTGATCCCATGATCTGAGCTTTCATCGAGCTGTCTTAGAGAGGTCCAAGCTTCCATTCTATCCATTTTCCTGTAGGATCAGTGTGATTTAGTTTACACGGAATCTTCCTCAACACACACGATTCAGTGCCTGAGGCTCCCGGCGGTTCCTTCGGCTGCATCGCCAGCTGCCCGGCTCGTTGTGGACCCGTAATAACACTGTAAATTACCACCCCGCCGTCTGGACCGCGTGTAACAGCCGTACCAACCAGAATTTTCCAACCGACCCACGTGAGAGCACGGGGCTTGGCGGGCTGCTGACTGGGTGGCAAGACAAAGCGGTGGGCCGAGCAACAAGCTCCTCATCGCTTCTCGATCGCTGGGTGGAGGAAAAAGGCCCTTTTAAAACACCGTCAAGGTATCACTGGTGGCACTTTGCAGAAATTTTCTTTTCTGTCCCTCTTGGTTTCGAAACAAATATAATACCCTCTTGGAGTTCAGGTTCTCGCTGACATTGTCACTTTGCTCCCTTCCCCGCCCGCAGCGAGAGCCCTCCAGAGAGTACTGTATCCCCTCAGACCAGTACCATCATGTCCAGCCAACCACTCCTCCAATCCGGGCCAGGTTAGAATCTCCGAGACTCTTCCCTTTTCTTGTGCACGATTCCAATATTTACCAATTAATTGTAGGCAAGCGGATCGCCCTTCCAACCCGAGTCGAGCCCAAAGTCTTCTTCGCCAATGAACGAACCTTTCTCTCATGGCTCAATTTCACCATCATCCTCGGCGGTCTTGCCCTGGGTCTACTCAATTTCGGTGATCGCGTTGGTCAGATAAGCGCCGCATGTTTCACATTTGTTGCGATGGCGGCTATGATCTATGCGCTGGTGACATTTCACTGGCGAGCGACGAGTATAAGAAAACGAGGGCAGAGCGGGTTCGACGATCGTTTTGGCCCAACCTTTTTGACTGTGGCACTGTTCGGTGCTGTCATTGTCAATTTTGTCTTGCGAATGAAGGATGGTGCTGCGTAAAAGTTCAAGGCCTGTTACATCTCTTGGAAAAATTGACCTCGACCACCTTTTCATGTGCAAAATTTGGATCCAGATGCCACTGGACTTATATATACTGGCATACATGCGCTTTGTGATTTGTTTACTGAATACCACGGGGTGTGAGGGATATTGGGTGTTGTACCGTCAGTTTCTTTTTGTCATGTCTTCTCTGAGCCCGTCATTGGTCTTATCTGTATGTAAGTAGGTGCTCGTGATCGAGCCCATATCTTCGTTCGCGAATAGTCAAATGCGAACGACTCTCAATTGGCTCTCTTTCTTTGAAGTCTGTGGATATCCGACCGAGGTTAAATGATGATGTGATACTCCATAATGCAGTCGAGCTCCACATATTAACTTAGTCAGTTGTCAACAACAGACAGACTATGAGAATTTTTCTCGAAGCTAGTAAAAGCTCGCAGAAAAGACAATCACACTTCAGGCGGCGAAATTGGCGTGATGTTTGTACTCCGTACCTATTGTGTGTTTCACCGTATTTCCGAAGAAAGCTAAACCTCTCAGTTCTCATGGACGAAGACACCAGCTGTAACACAGCACGCGGCTGAGATGATTTCCAAATCCAAACTGACTGGACCCGTCTTGGCCCCGAAACCTTCGGAAGTTTTAAGTTTGGATGCATTGATGCTGAAGGGTCTCGATTCTAGATCAGGCAACTTATGATCAATCATATTGGCAAAAGTTATAGCTTTTTCATTTCAGAAGAGACACAAAATTCATCACTAGGACATCACTTCTCCTATAACTCTAATGCTTCGAATCATAATGGAAGGAGAGTAGCCCTATATAACTTATTCGCGAAGACAAATGAAGCGTAATATCGTGTCATGTATATATCCCTTCGCCATGGGCGTTATTTCTCCCACCTGTTACTTGCAGTGACTTCTAGGCCCCAAACCCTTGGAGAGGAAGCAAGGACGATATGTATATACTGTACATACATAGGCTCATACAGCTGACGTGATGTGTTGTTTCAATATCCGGGCATACGATTCGAGAGTAGCTAAAGTGAGGAGCAAATGTGCACTCTTTTGAGCATGTGATTTAAATCTGGCTTCGCCTGCTGCTTCGTTTGTGCTCCTTCACGAATGTTCATCTCAAGAGTCCTGAGATCAAGCACTCTCTTCTGGCGAGAAAGGGAAAGCCTTGCGGATGGACATAGAAAAAAAGCTTGGGCACTATACCTAGTCCCCGTGATCATTTTGAATAAAATCCATTCACTTCAGAAAGTAGACCCTTATTTCCCGCGGATCGGGCGGTAACAGAAGCAGCCGACTAACTTTGGATATAATTTATCAGACTATAGCTTAGGCTCAGATCGCTCCGGAATTGGTCACTCTGCCAGCCTATTCAATAATCTTTAGTCGTTGACGACAGTTCCAGTGGCTTTGTCACATGGCTCAGCGGTAGGGCACCAGAAGGAGAGGATGGATAAGGCGACCGGTAGTCTTCGCCAATTATAGCCGCCTGTAGCCCAACCTATTAGGGTTGTTCAGCCATCTTTTGTGTGATGTAGGGAGAATTGGTGGGGTAAGGCGAGGCAGCATTATTATCTCATCGAGACATACAAGAATGCGACGTTTTGGCCGAACAGAGGGAGTGACGGATTGTGGTGTCGGGCGGATGCAGCGCACTTGCACCTTCCAATGGAAGTTCCGTTCCGAATGGGGTTTGATGCATCGGGGGAAGCCCAATGCAGTTAGCGTTCCGTTTCCGCACTGTGATTGGCTGTATGGCTGAACTGGCCCTTTCGCTTACTAATCTGCTCGGGTTCTCGCTTGTATTGCTGTATTTTGATTGTATGTTGAATTCCCGCTGTGGCTTCACTGGCAGGTAATACTGCTTGGGAGTTTCAGTTGGATACTCTCCAAAGTCCTCTAAATATGCATCGCTGACTCGCGAGAAACGGAGCCAAAAAAGGGCCCACGAATCCATCATAGCCGTTTTTTGGGTATTTCCCGCCAGCCAAAAGACGCCAGCCGTGGCCAGAACTTTCTAGTGGGTTAACTAACAAAGGGTCAATACGGGGTACGGAGTACGGAACACGGAACACGGCAGACAAGAATCAGAGCAGAGGAGAATCATAATGAGAGCATCGAGGTGGCCGTTGACGAATCACAGCGTATGGCTGCTGCATTGGCCCTTGTCATCATCTCCGCCTCGTCCATCACATTCTTGAAACAAGCGGGAGGCATCTTGCTGGGCGTGATCCAAGTATCAGGGAGTCTTGCAACTCCTCACAAATCTACTCCGTAGTCACTACTACTGTCTTCACAGCCTCCCAGCTTCCAACTCTCGACGGTTCCGTGGGATCAATGAATCATCGAGACAGGCTGTCCTACTCCCTCCTTCTGGTGAGCCTGTTTGCTTTGTCATCGTTTCTGGAACATTACAAATTTCCACTCACATCCTGGGAGGCTCTTTTTGGCCGGGTGTTTTGACTCCTTTCACTCAGCGCGAGCCTTTTTATTGGGTGACGCCTGTGGACGTCACTCCTCCCTCCCCTTCCGACCGTCCACCACCCGTTGCTGCTGGCCACAAGCCAACCACCGCTCTCCAATTCACTTTCTCATAGTTGTTACATTTTCGCCATAACCGCGTTCCCGTGGATCTCCCCCTTCGCTCACCACTATCCATAATTTATTGCGGATGCATCGCCCTTAACATACGTCAACCTGCTTGATAAGACGTCTGGGCATTCCGCGCGTCTCCACTCGGCCGCTAGCTAACTCCGACTCTGTCTCAGCCCGACTAAGACGGATGCATGCAGGCAGCGCCGACAACGCGCTTCAAACATCTCTCTGCTCACCTCATGCTTGACCTCTCCCTTTTGAACAGTTCGTCTTTCTGATCGTCTCCGACCCTGGGACGCCTGACCTGCTCGAAGCCTGCGCGCAAAGGCCTCTTGCCTCTTGTTCGACTCCTGAAACACCGCCCAATCGGCCGACGTCACCTTCCGCTTGCTTCCGAACCTTCCGTCCTAGTAACGCGACTCCGGCGTCGAGACGACCCCAAGCATCACCCATGCGCTTGCCTACGATATTTCAGGCGACAGCGCGATAGAAGAGGAGTCATCGCATCGACCTTCGTGTCGTCAGGAGTCAACGGTCGCATACGTGTGTGCGCCGTCACCGGAGGACTAGCGATCGAGGACCGTATCCTATGGAATGTTTCGTTTGATTCCTTGGTCTATTGGGGGCAACAAGGTGGGAGCTGACGAGGTGAAGATGCTGGCCCTTTCACAGCAAAAGCCTCCAAGCGTGGGAGGTCCGTCACCGCAGAAGCTAAAACGGAAACGGACGAACTCCAGTGAATTTGGGCAATTCTGTGATGCTAACAGGATGTCTTCACCCCGAATCAAGACCGAGACCTGTGGAAATCCTAGCGCCGAACCATGTACTGGCAACACAATGGCGCACTGTCCTTCCGTCAGCGGTAGACCGTCAACTGCACCCGTCGCTTCCCAACCCATCGCCACATTGCAGGATCATCAGCGCGAAAGAGAGGACCCGAAGCCACAAGACTCAAACACGTCAGACTCCGGCTGTTCTCTAGCCACTTCTTCGTCGCGCAAAATGGACGTTGAGACCTTACGCCAAACACTAACCGCACAACTAAGCCTAGAAGTTCTACTTAAGCATAATGAACTAAGGCTGATCGACCAGGAAATCGCCAAATGCCAAGTCGCTTTGGATCAGCTTCGTCGCTGCTCCGAGATTCCATATCCATCGTCCAATATATCTGGTGTCTCTCAGACGCTGAGCAGTGGTACAGGATTTGCTGTTTCCCGGCCTGGAGCTGGCAAGCAACCGACTTCTCCCTCGCCATGGGGCATCACAGATGGACCTTATAGCCGGCATTACTCAAGGTGGCTACTACCAGACCCGCGTTTTGATGGTGGCGAGCTCGAGCCTTCATCATCAACCGCTTATGGAGTGGGAAAGACGCCAGCTGAAGGCCGAACTACGCGAGGTTCTTGGGCTGAGGGCTCTTCGCGATCACAGCGAACCACAGCTGGCTCAAAACTACAAGCGCTATCAAACGGCTATCCTCCACCCAAGGAAAGAGCGGGCCCAATGATCATGAAGAGGAAATCAGATGGCAAGATGGTTAAATTAGCCTGTCTTGATTGCCGAAGAGATAACTTCTCAAGCACCCAGGGCTTTATCAATCATTGTCGAATAGCTCATAACCGCAGTTTTGCTAGCCACGACGCTGCCGCTGAAGCGTCTGGGGAGCCTGTGGAGGTTGATGAGACCGGTGCAGTGATTCTACCAGCCGGCGAACCGTCCAATGCACCTCCGGGATATGTTCATCCTTTAATTAGATCTGCTCACTTGCTTAATTCTACAGCAAAAGATGCCATGCAAAAACGGAGACCATCAAAAGCTAGTCGTGAAGAGAAGGCGGCCAGGACTCCCTCTGGAAAAGACGATGTTTCGAAAGCTAACCTTTTGCCTACAACCCTTACTCCGCAAATACTAAAGTGCAAGCTAGCCCCAAGCCCTGACTTTGTCGCATCGCCGCAAACACCGCATCTTTCTGCTTTAATGCAAAGCAAAGGTGTCGGCTTGGATCTGCTGAACATCGTTGATGATGCTCTGACCAAAACCGACATCGAATCGTATTTATCTGGCGATGAATCGGATGAAGATGCCATGGATGTGGATGTCGCGCCCAATGTTGAAACTGTTCCACATAATTTCCGTACCACTCGATTACCCGCCCGGACAGTTGCTACTACCGCTCCCGCTCAACGGCCTAACAGTCGGAAAGGCACAGACAAGGCCTCCCGAATGGCACAACCTTTACCACCCATAAGAAACCCGCTTTCTGTACCCGCTTCATACCACAGCGCGTATCCACTCGCCTCAACAATGCACTCAAATATGATGAATGGGCGACGTGTCTCACACGGCAATGATATTGAGATGCCCGACGCGAATCCGACCAATTTGAGCCCAAATACAGCAGAAATGAATCAGGCACCGAGCCTGGTGAGCGATAATGATTTCGGAGCACATTCCGAGTCAGAGTCCCCTAGTCCTAGCCCTTCCGTATCTGGGCGAGACGACATTTCATTCGATAATGTTGAAGTGAGGGATGGATTTGATGCTAGCGCTGATGGATCGACAACCTCCACGACCTCGGTTGAATATTCTGAGCCTCACAAACGACAGTCTTCAAGCATATCACAACGGTCGCCCCCAAGTCCGATGTCCAAACGTTCGGTTAAGCCTAGCCACACTGCCGGTTCTTTCGGCGGCGGCAAAATGGAGCTTGAAACTAAACATGTCACCGTCATTTCACCGCCTGCCTCACCAACCAAAAACAAAAAAAGTGCCAGTAACAGAAAACCTCGTCGAAAGCCTTAAAGAATCCCAGCATATCAAGCCTCGAAGGCAACCAAAGTCTTTTCCTGCCGCTTTACTTTTACTTTTACATCTCTTGTAATCTCCCTTTTTACCGCTCCTTAACCCAGCCGCTGGTTTTGCGAGCTTTTCCTTTTAACACAATCAAGTATGGGCTCAAGGTTCTCGGCGCTTAACACAATCAAGTATGGGCTCAAGGTTCTCGGCGCTCGGTGGGCTCCTTCTTGCATACTTTCCTAGCTTTTCCTACACAATACGCCATTTTAATTTCCTGGTCACTGTTTCCTTGTCAATTGCTGCTGGCGCGCGGTTCGCTTTTTCTCTGAGTTGAATCGTTCATGTTCGCTGGCCAGTTTCTGTTGTTTCATAGCCCGATACATTACTCGGGAATTCCACTACATTGTATTAAGTATCGCTTGGAGGAACCATTTGGGATCGGATAAAGGGAGACTGTAGATCATATGAGACGAATTTCTTTTGGCGTTTAATGATTTTTATATGGACAGATTAGGGCTGGGATTTTTAAACAATGTCTTCATATCGTGTTTTAATATCAAGACATTTAGAGGCTATGGCCGATGACTGTTTATACTTCTGCCTATAGGAAATGACAATTGTAGACAGAGCTCCCTCGTCATAGGCAACATCTATTGATTACTCTCTGCAAAGGTTGATGAATTCGGTGTGATCTCCTATTTGGAGTATGTGACAGTGTGAAGTCCTTGTCCTAGGGAGCCCCTGCCCGTTTGAATCTACCTACTTGGGCCGCCCTCTTCAAACCCTGAGCACTCGGAACAGGCTAACCTCAGTACGATTATTCCCAAAAGCAATTCTCTTTACTGCATCATCTCAAATGCTTTCTAAGTTGAGACTCGCTAGATTTTTGCTAACGGCCATTCGTATCGGCGTATAGTTAGCAATGTAAAACACGTTCTTGATCAGCATTAAAGTATATTGCGCTCCAGTAACGTTTAGTTTAAACGTCCCCTCTTAAGAATCACCCATCTTAGGCAAGAAGCGCAAGACTAAGAGCCGGGCACGGAGAGGAACTCTGCAAGTCTTTGCGTTCATGGATGAGGATTGGTGTGGATTAGTCGATGCTGAATGTATAGGAATACGGATGTGGGTTGTCGTCTTGCAGGTCTTTGTGGCAAAATCCCTGTCGGTTTGGGTACAGACTCGCGCTTCTGACAGTCCTGATCACCGTCTCGCAAAATTTGGCATCCATTTACGGAGTACTCCGTATACAATTACTGATCGCAAGGGTCATGTTTTATGTTGATAGTGCGAGTTGATGTCACGTGCAGGGTCGTCATCGGATTCTAAGAACAGACCCAGCCATCAACAAAAAAAGGAACCGGTGATTAGCCCCGCATTCTAACTAGTTGGTTGAGTGGAAGTGAATTGCTAAAGCTAGGAAGAATTTCCTTGGGGAATGGGCTGCTGAAAGGGCTATTCTATTTGGAGAAGCCAAAATGACCTCCCGCTTGGTTCTGGTCATAGGTGACCTGTTCGTACCTGATAGAGCTCCGGTAAGTGTCTTTTTTGTCCGTCAATAACGCGTGCCTGTATGCTGTTTGATGGGTGGTTATCTGGGATTGGATGCTAATGGTTTGTTTTGCTTTTGATAGGATTTACCGGCTAAGGTATGAAATATCCCGCCGAAACTCTTCCAGATGAAAGGCCCCGAAGTTATATATGCGACGCAGCTCCCAAGCTAACCCCTTCCTCTCCGAATCCAGTTCAAAAAACTACTCACACCGGGTAAAATCGGACAAATTCTATGTCTCGGTAACCTAACCGATCGCGAAACATTTGAATTCCTACGACAAATCGCCCCGGATCTCCAGCTTGTCAAGGGAGATTTCGATGTCGATTCACCGAATTTACCGCTCTCTAAAGTGATCACTCATGGATCTTTGAGAATCGGATTTACACATGGTCACACGATCGTTCCTACGGGAGATCCGGATGCGCTGCTGATTGCGGCGAGGCAGATGGATGTTGATGTGTTGCTGTGGGGAGGTACACATCGATTTGATGCGTTTGAGGCGGAGGGGAGGTTCTTTGTGAATCCGGGGAGTGCGACGGGGGCGTTTACTGTTCATGGAGGTGGGGAGGAGGTGGTGCCGAGTTTTTGTCTGATGGATGTGAGTTGATACTTGGCTTCTTTTGAGCCCCATGGAGCTCATGATCATTCCCTGCTGTACGGTTGCTAATGGTTATCCTTTTTTGCGTATAGGTGCAAGGAGACGTATTGGTACTCTACGTCTACCAGCTACGGACAGATGATCAAGGCTCGGAAACCGTGTCGGTCGAGAAAATGTCCTACCGGAGACCGAATGCTCAGTCCTCTTGATTTTCTGATCCCGTGCATCGAATGCGATGCCATGCGGTTAATGAGTCTTCTTTATCCGACCTTGGGTCCAATATAGAGCTGTATGTATGTAAATAATATCCGGGAGTACGGGAGTATTAGGTCGTCATTTTAGATTATATCAGGAGATAATTTATCCGTACAGTCAATCAAGCCCTCGTCAAAAGACTCAGGACCTCATTTCATCCGGTTGCTAATCTTGGATAGCCTTTAGCTCTATCAAGCCCCTTTAATGCCCCTAGGCTCAAGAGTATTTTTAGAAATCTTAGAGGGCGGGTCAAAGTAAAGAATAGGAGTGACAAATGAAGGCTTGCGAGCACTTCTGCTGAAGTGTAGTTAATTACTACAGCGCTCATGGTCAAGATCTTGTTGTTCTTCAGAGCACCCTCTTTTCACGGTGGCTGCCAACATGTTTAACAAGATGTCCATATTTTAGAATCAACACTGAATGCTCACATAGATTTTCTTCTCTCTCAAAATACATGGAAATCATGGACCCCAAGAAGGATCGCTCAGCGAAACGCGCGGTTAAAAGGGTGCGATTCGCCGCTATTCCCGATTTGTGCAGCCCGTATTGGAAAGCGTTAGGTAATTTTGGGAAGCTTTGGAAATCAGAAGTAGCAGTCAGAGAAAGAATATTGTTAACCTCCACTGCACTGAGCAGTGTTTTCTAGTGAATAAATCTACAAGATTTCAGTCACTTTTCATTGTTACCATTTTCCCTGAACTTACCTCTGAGGAAGATTCTGATCTATCATTCCGTTCTCGGGTGCTATTCTTACTTTACTCCAAGGACAATACCGCATCATCAATAGAATCTCGACTCAGCTCCTCAAGATGGCGACCAGCGGAGAAATACCAGAAGAACCTATGAACACCCATGAAAAACATGGCGATGATGAGGTACTCCTTCTCCCCATTAATCTTCACCGAATCCCTACGCGATGTCACGCTCGAGTCTTCACTCAGTCACTAACCCTTCTCTTTGCCTGCAGGAAGAAATCGAAGCCATGAAGCGGCGGGTCGCTGAGATGGAGTCAGAAGCTGCCAAGTTACGCGAGATGCAAGCATCCTTAGACAAGCAGCAGTCCGAAAACATGCGGGAGGACAAGGAAGACATCGATGCGCGAAGTATCTTTGTGGGAAATGTAGACTATGGTGCTTCTCCAGAAGAGATTCAGGCCCATTTTCAGAGCTGCGGATCGATAAACCGGGTTACCATTCTGCTGGATAAGTTCACAGGACATCCGAAGGGGTGCGTTTATGATTGATTGAATTGTGATGTTTCATTCCGTCTGCTCTTATCTATGTATATGAGACAGTTCCTTTCTCGCCATCGCTGCCTGGCAAGAGATGGAGTGCTAATGGTGGAACCCGTGGCAGGTATGCGTATGTCGAATTCAGTGAGCCTAGTTTGGTGGCGCAGGCGCTGGTGCTAAATGAGAGCTTGTTTCGCGGCAGGAATCTGAAGGTAGGTTGTCTTCGTGCGGTACTTCTTCTACAGGCTATTTGGAGCTGACTCTCTATCTTTCTCTCTACGATAGGTTGTTCCAAAACGCACCAATCTCCCTGGCATGAGTCGTGGCCGTGGCGGCGGTCGCGGCGGCTTTCGTGGCGGTCGAGGATACGGAGGAGGCGGCGGCAGCTTTGGCGGCCGCGGAGGATACCCTCCCCGTGGATCGTACAGGGGTGGCGGCTATCGTGGTCGGGGCCGGGGCTATGCTCCGTATTAAGCGAAATCGTGCTGCCGAGCTCCGTGAGGAACATCTGACCTGAGATCTGCGAGTTGGGCAGCTTCTCCCGCATTGTTTTAATATGTATACTGGGGCAGGAGGGACGGTGTGTGTACGATATGTCACGCCACTTGAAAAATGAAGACTGGAGGTTCTGGGAAGAAAAAGTCCGGATTTTTGGCCGTCGATATTGTCGGCTTGACGCTACCTGGAGTCCTTCTGTGATATGATGTTGTTTTTCGCTCATAGTTTCTTTACTGTTATGGAAGTCTTGGTTTAAAAAAAGCACAGTGCTGGCTCAACGGGCGGATTGTATTATTATGATTATCGTTGACGATCGGTGATAAGGGCGGCTTTTGCGCTAGAGAGCGAAACCGTTTTGTAGGTGCGGTGGCATCCACGTCTGTCGGCGGGAGCCTCCAGGGAGCTGATATTCCTTTTCGATTTCAGCACCGGAGAAATATGCTTGATCCGGCATCGATGAGCATCTCAGGGTGGCTTTGCGGAGGCTAAGATCCTTGTCAACCTTTTCTCCACAATTCACAACCGTCACTGGGCTGAACACTGTTCATTGTTTAGGTGGTGAGTCCATCACAACAGAGGGCGAGCGAGAGCAGGACATAACCTCCATCTCAGTAGAAAAACGCCTGTGTAATTCCACCACAAGCTGTGCTGCATCAGCTGTTGGATGGTGATATTAGAAGTCATCGACATGGTGACCAGCGGGGATGCGCCACTGCAGAACAGCCACAAAGTTCGAACTTTCGAACTCACTAACGAATAGTTGGACTGGGGCTGAGTTCAATCCCATTCCATCCACGCCTCCATCCAGCAACCAAACAGAACTATCAAACTTCCAGGAGACACATTCCAGGCTTCACTCTTTCTTGTTTGTCTTCAAAGAGCCGGCAGATGAATCACTACACATACAGAGTCTTGTTGGCTTAGGCTCTCCTCCCTTTGTTTGATTCCTGTCCCCTGCCCCGCGCTGGATGTGCTGCACACGAAGCCACTGTGCTTGGCTTCCACAATCGTCGTCTGGGTAGACAAAGACGACTGATTGCAGTGTGAAGAATGGGTTCCAACCTGCCTGCGTAAGTCCATTCTTTCATCACAATCTTCTACTGATTGATGAGTGTTTGGCTAATCCTCTACCTATCCACTGTAGGCAACCAAACCTGCGCTTAACCAGTAGGCCTCCACGTTTTTCTGTTCACATCTCCTTTCACTTTCTTCTCAGCATTAATCCGTTATTCTAAACAGTCATCGCCGCCGATGGTCTATACAAACGAGATGTGTTCCGTAAGTCCCGTGTTCATTGTCCTTTACCGTATCGAAGGTGTAGCTGGAGACTGACGCGGTCGTGTTTCATAAGGATTCCCGGATCCTTTTGCCGTCGCGACGGTGGGAGGTGAGCAGACGCATACTACATCTGTGATAAAGAAGACATTAAATCCATATTGGAATGAAATGTTTGATTTGTATGCCTCTCCTTGTCGAAAGGAAGCGAGCGAGATCTAACAGCGCGCCAAACATAGGAGGGTTGCCGAACAAAGCATATTAGCGATTCAGATCTTCGACCAGAAGAAATTCAAGAAGAAGGACCAAGGTTTCCTCGGTGTAATAAATGTCCGGATCGGCGATGTCATTGATCTTGACGTTGGTGACGATGGTAGGTTGGCTTGCTGACCCAAGGGAGAGTGACTCATTCTGACCAGATTCACTTATATATAGAGATGCTTACCCGAGACCTCAGAAAGTCCAATGATAACATGGTTGTTCATGGAAAACTAATTATAAATCTGTCAACCAACTTATCCACGCCCATACCACCTAACCAGGGCGGTCCACGGTCCCATACAAATACGCTTCCTCTCACAAGTGTACCCAGCCAACCCTCTTCAACCCCTCTCCCACCTCCATCTGCAGGATCCAACCAACGTCCAACCTCGGCCATTGCGGATACTCCTACTCAAAGCTCTTCATCGGTCCCACAGGTACAGCCTTCTGCAAGCACTGCACCAGCTGTGGCTTCTTCCTCAACTGCTGTCGCTGGATCTAGCTCACACGTGGACGGAATGGCCAACCGGGATAGAAACTTGAGCTCCTTTGAGGACAACCAGGGACGACTTCCTGCCGGTTGGGAACGGCGAGAAGATGGCCTAGGCCGAACGTACTATGTGGATCACAATACTAAAACGACAACTTGGACACGGCCATCGGCCCAATATAATGAACAGGCACAGCGATCCCTACTGGAAGCTAACATGCAAATGGAGCGACGGGCCCATCTTAATCGAATGCTTCCTGAGGACCGTACTGGCGCCAATTCACCTGACTCTCAACAAGCCCGTACGCCCCCCGCAGCTAACAATGCTAGCCCAGTTCAAATGATGACAACAGGAGCCACCTCTGCAGGATCCGGAGAGCTTCCAGCCGGATGGGAGCAACGCTACACTCCCGAAGGCCGTGCTTACTTCGTTGACCACAACACTCGAACAACTACCTGGGTGGACCCTCGCCGACAGCACTACATTCGGGTGTACGGTGCCGCTGCGGCTATAGCCCCTGGTCAGAAGGTTTCGCCGCAGCCTCTATCCCAACTCGGACCCCTTCCAAGTGGCTGGGAAATGCGGCTCACCAATACCGCTCGTGTGTACTTTGTCGATCACAACACGAAAACTACCACATGGGACGACCCGCGCTTGCCATCATCTCTGGATCAAGGAGTACCGCAGTACAAACGTGATTTCCGACGTAAATTAATCTACTTCAGATCCCAGCCTGGTCTTCGTATTATGTCTGGTCAATGCCACGTCAAAGTGCGCAGAGCTGCGATTTTCGAAGATTCATACGCGGAGATTATGCGGCAAAATCCTGCTGATCTTAAGAAGCGGTTGATGATCAAGTTTGATGGCGAAGACGGTCTTGATTATGGTGGCCTGTCACGGTACGTATATTGCATGGCGCAATAATAAACCAGTTTGGTTACTGACATTAATAGTGAATTCTTTTTCCTCCTCTCCCACGAAATGTTTAACCCATTTTATTGCTTGTTCGAATATTCCGCACACGATAATTACACTCTTCAGATTAATCCTCATTCTGGCGTCAATCCAGAACATTTGAATTATTTCAGATTCATTGGGCGTGTGGTTGGTCTTGCGATCTTCCACCGCCGGTTTTTGGACTCCTTCTTCATTGGTGCATTCTACAAAATGATGTTGAGAAAGAAAGTGTCACTTCAAGATATGGAAGGTGTCGATGAAGATTTCCATCGAAATTTGACATGGACACTGTAAGCCTAAGAAGCCCCGCAAATGAATTCGACTCCTTGGTGCTAACTAGAATAGTGAAAACGATATTGAGGGTGTTTTCGAACTAACATTTTCCGTTGATGATGAGCAATTTGGTGAGCATCGGACTATTGATTTGATACCCGGCGGAAGAGATATTCCCGTCACGAATGAAAATAAAAAGGAATATGTCGAGTAAGTTAATACGGCATGTTTGATAGTTCGACATTCTAATTTGGAACATAGCCTCGTTACCGAATGGAAGATTCAAAAGCGGGTCGAAGAACAGTTCAATGCGTTCATTCACGGATTTAACGAGCTCATTCCTTCAGATCTTGTTAATGTTTTTGATGAACGAGAGTTAGAGCTTCTAATCGGCGGTATCGCTGATATCGATGTTGAAGACTGGAAGAAGCATACCGATTACCGTGGCTACCAAGAACAAGACGAGGTTATTCAAAATTTCTGGAAGGTCATCCGTACTTGGGATGCAGAACAGAAGTCGAGATTGTTACAATTTGCTACTGGTACTTCTCGTATCCCTGTCAATGGGTTTAAAGATCTGCAGGGCAGTGATGGCCCAAGACGGTTTACTATTGAAAAGTCCGGTGATATCAATGCTCTTCCCAAGTCGCACACCTGGTATGATCGTCCTTTGACTCATTATACGATCGAATTGCGTCGCTGACTCATCTATAGCTTCAACCGACTTGATTTACCTCCGTATAAAACATACGAGGCATTACAAAACAAGCTCTCCATCGCTGTCGAGGAGACCGTTGGGTTCGGACAGGAGTAAATCTCTGGTTCCTCTTTTTTTGGGCTCGCGTTTGATCGTATGGCCGTCACGTTCTTTCATCTAGTCTTAGGAATTCTACTACGGTGCAAAGGAATCGCGATGCATTTGTTCTATTTATGGAATCCCTGTACAGCTAGGTATATAGAAGTCATGTCCTTTAGGGGATGCACACATTTGAAGTTTCCGGACGGATTCATAGCCTTTTCTACTTGTCATATTGCAAGGTAATTAATTTCTCATCGGCGCACTCACGTAACTTGGTCTCAACTGCAGACCGTTCTATTCATCTGATTTGGAATTAAATTTTTGATTCATTTTGAAAGACAAATATTTATCGATGTCGCGAAATGCTGTATTTACAGGTCAGGAGATGTTGAGGACCTGCTTTACATCTATTCTCCGAGCTTTCTTTTCGACCTTCTCAATCCCAAACTTTTCTTAGAGTCCTCGGTTTTAATGGCGTCCTGAATGGGAGACTTCTTCTTTTCTTCCTTCGTGTCCACTGTATCAGTATTGGCTGGAGATGTGATGTTTCCACCACCAGGCTGATATCCGGACTTTTCGAGATGACCAATCACGAAAGCGACTTGTTCGATATCTTGCATTGAAAACTTTTGCGCGTTATCTAGTTTTCCTAGGCGTACTCTTAGATCTCTTGCGGACTCCCAGAGCTCTTTGTATTCTTTAATGGTATATTTCAGTTTTGGTGGAAGACCTGCGGGTTTCACTTCCTTTGTGAAGGTAATTGACGGGAAACGATGCGAGCAGAGCCACCAGTACATTTCATCACTGAAAAATGGAGTTTGGTTCAAATTCAAACCTGTTGTACAGGCTGAGAGGATCAGAGATGCGGTAGCGGGTCCAACGCCGCGTAGATTTGTCAATTGTTCTGTAGCAGTTTGAGGGAACGCAGGACATGCATCTTCCTTGTTGTCATTGTTGTTAGTCTCGGGTACTGGCAATGAGGCCAGTGCCTCATTAGTGGACGAATGAATACTGGCGTCAGCATTCGAGCGGATCAGGTTCATCAAGGCTGGTCTCATGGAGCCGTGTTTTCTATCACGCTATTAATTAGGATCATGGGCTTTGATGAGGAATATTAATGAAGTCGCACAGTTTCCATTCCATCAGTCGCACCACTTCATCCTTCTTGAGGTGTAGCCCACAAGGGGGTATCTCAGTCGCGTTCGACGCGGTTTTGGCTCTCTTTGACGGCCGCGAGTCTAGCTCTGCAGCTCGCTTGTTGATACTGGCCGGCAGCTCCTCATATCTCCAGCGGTCTAGCTCGACAAACAGCTGCAGCTGCTTCTCAATGTCTTGTTTGGAGTTCTTCGACTTTCCTTCCAACTTCGCTTGGTATACAGCGCGAGCGGTGGCCGGGTACAGCGCAAGAAGTTCGGAAATCGTCGAAGGTAGGATCTCTGAGGGCGAGAGGCTAGGTTGTGAAGGCATAATTATGATCAATACCAGAAATTGCTGAGCAAATGGTTAATTTCTTTGTTCATTTCATCTCTTCTGCTGCTTGACTGAGCCGCGATGTTCTAGAGCTTTGGCGGCGTTTCCAGCGCCTAATTTGCTCGCGGGTGATGGGGTCCGGCTCTTCGGTCTCAACCTAGGTTGTTCAGCCCCTTTTCACGCCAAAGAGGAAAATCTTCGCCAACGCGGATGTCTTGACTGCCCAGAGAAGCAATTGCTTTCAAATCGAACAATCGCGTGCGGATTGTGACTCTGACTCTTAACAATTACGACTTCAATCCGTGGCTCCATCGTCATATGCGAACCTGCTTATTAACTAGCTAGTCAACAGCCCACTACCTCCAAGCTGGCGGCGATATTCCGAGCGTTGGCTCCCCGGAGTTGCCCCGCGGCTGCTCCTCTTCCGTCCGTCATCCTGGCTTCACGTTCTCCCGTCCGCCAGCGTCTTAGTCTCATATCTAGACATTTTGACCAAAAGCTCCCGCTTCCGGCTCTGAACACTCCCTTCTCGACCGAGAGAACCGTTTCTGTAGAACCAGACGACCTAGAATATAAACCCTTCCTCCGCGAGTCCCCTCTTGTTCATCGATTTCAACAACCGCAGCAGCCGTTACCACCACCACAGCAGCAGCAAAAACGCAGATACAGCTCTACAAAAGTGAAGAATAACTCCGCAAATATGTCCGCTCAAGCTCCTCACCCGACTTTGTTGATTCCTGGACCCATTGAGTTCGATGATTCCGTTCTCCAGTCCATGTCACATTATGCGTATGTTGATCTGCTTCCATCCCCGAGATTGGAACAAGAAGTGCTGACCTTTGCCGAAAAGCGAGAGCCATGTTGGTCCGGCATTTGTTAAAACGTTCGGCGAGTCTCTGACCCTAGTCCGCAAGCTCATGCAAAGCACCTCCCCAGCTGCCCAGCCTTTCATCCTCGCCGGCTCCGGATCACTCGGCTGGGACTTGGTGGCATCCAATTTGATTGAAGCCGGACAAGAAGCTCTTGTTCTTCACAGCGGATATTTTGGTGACTCTTTCGCTGCGTGCCTCGAAACATACGGTGCTAAGGCCACCCAGTTGAAAGCTCCCATTGGCGAACGACCATCACTGGCCGACATTGAACAAGCATTGAAGCTTTCGGACTACAAAATGATCACTATTACGCACGTTGATACTTCTACCGGTGTGTTGAGTGATATCAAGGCTGTCGCAGAGCTTGTCCGCCGGGTCAGCCCGAACACACTCGTGGTTGTAGATGGCGTTTGCAGTGTCGGTTGCGAGGAGATTGCGTTCGACGAGTGGGGCCTCGATGTGGTTCTAACGGCCAGTCAAAAGGCCATTGGATGCCCACCTGGCCTGAGCATAGTAATGTGCTCTGGCCGAGCCATGGAGAGGTTCAAGAATAGACAATCTCCTCCCGCTAGCTTCTACGCCTCTATGGCCAATTGGACCCCAATCATGCAAAACTACGAAGCCGGTAAACCTTCCTATTTTGCAACACCAGCTACACAACTCGTGCGAGCTCTCCACACAGCCCTTACCCAAATCGCTTCCAAGCCACTTGCAGAACGATATGCTGTCCATCGTGCTGCTTCACAGCGAGTGAAGAGCGCCGTGGCGGAGCTTGGATTGCATCAGCTAGCTACCAAACCGGAATGTCAGGCTAATGCCATGACGGCGATCAGATTGCCTGAGGGCCTGACTCCACCGGACATTCTACCAATCTTGGCAAAGAAAGGTTTCGTGTTTGCCGGCGGTTTGCACAAGGAGATTGCAAGCACATACATCCGGTTCGGTCACATGGGTGTCAGTGTCACCGATCCACAGAGGCAAGATATTGAAAAGGCAATTCAGGCATTGAAAGAGGCTTTTGCGGAAGTGGCTAAATAAGAAGCCAGTCCTTTAAAATGAGGATACTATATCGGCTGTAAGGCTAGGTTGGTTTCTTAGTAATGACCTGTTCTGTATGTATGTATGTACACATATCTTTATATATAGATGAAAATTTCGAAGGAACCAAAGTTACTTGCCATACGATTTTCTTTCGTTTGGATGGAGAAGCCTAGGAAACTTGAATCTCTCACAGGAACACAGTTAGACAACTACCTTCAAAACTTGATGTGCATACAAGAATGAAATAGGGACCGGCAGTAAGAAAAAACAAGGCATTAAAGGTATATCATGGAATAGCGCCTGAAACATGAAGTAGCCAGAGATAATCCAATATATGCACGCTTATGCATGATGGAATTCAAAAGGAACAGAGATTGCTAAAATATATATACAGCCGGCCCAAGTTATTCAATGCTCACAGCATTCTATGCCATGGCTTCGCCTCGCCGCAGAGCCAGTAATGCCCGAACATCAGTCACATATTGCATCGCTTCTAGCAAGGGAACCAGATGAAGCAAGTCGTTATCTGTAGGGTCATTGATCCACCCTTCAATCGGTATAGCATTATCTATAATCGATGTTAGACTATCGCTGATACGATAAGGAGGGCAAATAGGTAATTTTTTACCTTCGTGGAATATGTAGCTCATCGGGCTGTTATCCAAAATCATGACCTTGCTCAGATCCGGCTCCACTGAACTCAAATCCTTGATGTAGGCACCATTTCTAAAAGTGCAATGCTGTCGATAATAGCGACTATGAAAGAACTTTCTTTCCTGCTCCAACCAGTCAATGACTGGGTCCGCGTACTCCTGCACGCTGGCGGTGAAAACCACAAGTTTGAACCATTTGCAGACTTTTCGGAGAAATACATCACAATGTGGCCGCTTATGAACATAGTAAAGAATTGGATGTTGGGGGCCGATAGTTGTTTGCGGTCCGCCAGGCGATGCGGATGTCGTCATAGGAGTGGATAGGCGGACTTCAACCATGTGCCCGCTGGACATACGGCCACCCTTAGCTAAGGAGTGAATGAGAGTCTCGTCAAGGTCGATAACCAGAGTCTTCTGAGGATATTTGGAGCTGACTGATCCTGGAGCATAAGAAGGCTGTCGAGGGGGTATCAATGGCCGTGGAGGAGAAGGAGCATGAGGGTATTTCGTGATCCGATGAACCGAAGGAGATATGGGCGATTTCAAACTGTCAGCAGCGGTGTTAGATGCACCATCAAGATCACTGGCTTGTCGCCTATGTGACCTTTCTTTCTTCCCTTTTCGGCCGTTTTGTATCTGTATGCGGATTGAGCGTCGCGGCATCGCTTCCTCCCCGCTGGCAGACATAGCTTCTAATTTTGATTTCGAGAGTCTACGAAGAGATTTTGAAGTTTGAGCTTCAGTTTCCGACTCCGAGGCGTTGGATGATATTGAAGATATCGAGTCTCTAGATGGTGACGTTCTCAGATGCCTCGATCCTGTTTCCGCCTTCGCAGCCCTGGAGGAAGCTTGTTTGTCTGAAAAGCTGTGAAGCTCCGACATCCTTCCTTTCTCCGATTTTGACGCTTTCGACCATCGTAGCCGATGAATTGGAGCTAAAGGAGAGTATCGGCCATCCTCATACCGGAAGGCGCGCGCAACGTAGATCGCGGGAGATGCAAGCGTATACAATATCGACGATAGGGTTTCCACTATAGCTTCAACGAGCTGTCGTGCAATTGCTTGCAAGTCACTCTTCCGTATTGCCTTTCCATCTTTTCGTAATCCTAGCAGTAAAGCCTCAGTCTCCTGCGGATCTCGGCTGGTCAAACCATGACCACTAAACTCCTCGGGGGCAATAGACTCCTCTTCACATGAGACTCCAGGTAGTCCAATCCCATATAAATTATGTTCATCGTGAGAAGTATCTCCTGTTGAGCTTAGGGTGGTGGAACTTTGGGAGCGGAGACGGGAACGGGATTCGGCGGTCGTGCCTTGACCGATGACGCGGGACGAGAGGATGTTCAGAGAATTCATCGTTCCGTACCAGCCATGAAAGCGGATCGAAAGTAGGTAATATTTCGCTACCTAAAGCAGCTCATCAGAGGTGGGAGTAATGTTGGCCGCGGGTTCCGAAATACGCCGCTCTGCACGTCGCTTGAAAGGGAGGATAGCTTCGTTCGGCAGCTCGCTGTTAGAACCTGAAAACCCTTCTAAAACAATAATATGCCACTAGTTCTCATGAGCGAAACACGGTCGCCGCAGTGAGTCGCTATAGAATGCGCTGAAGCAGGGGGAATCCGGAAGCAGGGTCCGGTTGTTGAGCTGGGGGAAGTCAGTGAGGTGTGGGGATCGTTGAGCCAAGAGGAATCTTCCAACAGCTGGATGCAACTGTGGGCACGACTAGTCAACAACACCTGATTTCAATCAACTGACAATTGCGTACGGAGTACCTGTCCTGATAATTCACTTGTCTAAAAGACCTATATACTCACAGAGACTACATATTCATTATCATCATTACAGGCCAAGATCCCGAGTTATTCACCCTAGTTACCCGCTCCTCATTCTCATTTCAACAACATTGCCCCAACTGTTTCAGTCGATAACTGCTCACAGAATCGATATTTTGGCAACATTCCGAACCGTATACCGGGGTTTCCGGAGAATACAACAAGTTTTCTCTTTGAGATTGAGGTTGTCATTCTCTCAAGAAAGGCGCTCCTCGTAGGTCAATTCTCAAGGCTGCCATTTGTTTTTAATGAATAGAGAGCCATACTCTCGCCCTTTGGTGGTTAAGACGCCTATTTGCAAAGAGTTGCTCTCCGAATCCCGATCTGGAGCTCTTGAAGGAAGGCTAGCTGGAATCCAAACATTTTCTGATATCCAATTCATATACCACTGGATATACCACAACCTGTTCGACTGATATAGAGGGGTCCAGACACCTTTCTCCAAAGAAAAACCTTTCCTCACCAGGTATCTCTGGCAATCCAAGCAACTTACCTTTGCATGTACTATGTCAAAGCTATGCACCTCCCGCCAATAATATAAAAATATAACGGGATGGCAATTGCTCCATACACGCGCATTACTGGGCTTGATAGACGGCGGACTATCTATTGATAAAAGTCTCGGTATAGAGATCGATCGCAAAGGATGTTGATTAGGGAGAGCTGCATTATCCTGCGATTCCAATGAAGTGATTTGAATAATCCTCAGAGCCTAGTACGCTAAGTATGCCGGTATATTTTACAGCTTTAGTACTCTTGTTAAAATGGTCAGCTGACCCCTGCCTGATCGGCCTTGAAGGCTTGCTGTCGTCTCCCTTCCCTTTGCTACATATATATATGTGTATATATTCGATTTTAACCCCTCTGGAAGGAATGCTGGAACGTATAAGAAGCCATGGGCACTGACATAATTGCATTACGATAGCGAATGGCCGATATGTTTCGCTGGTTAGAGACTCCTGTAAGATAATGGTGTGCTCTGCCCTACCACTTCGCATTGGGGTAGCCCAGCCATACTCTCGTCTCACAGCCGTTTCTGCGAGCACTTCCACTCCATATATAATGAGACAAATTCTTATTGTCACATTCCATATAGATCACGATGGATGAAACAGGGTTTGGCGGCTGAATATTGCTTAGTAATATTTATCTTGGCATCTATCAGTCATTCTGGACGGAATTCTTTGTATGTGAAGCTGTTATAATTAGAGGATTCCGCAGATTTATTCGCTTGAAAGAATTCCCCAGTACCATCCTATCTAGGACCATTAGAAAGCCTCTCGGCATACATTCAGGTCGAGTCGCTTTCCTCAAACCCTGTCTACTGCCTCTATATCTACTGAAGTTTCCTCCTTGAGTCATCAACAAGTGGTTTGGAAGAAAGCGAAGGAGCTCAGAAAACAGACATGCCCGCCCCAGCAGCGCTGCCCATAACTCCAGGGCTATCGAGTTACATTCAATCCCTGAAGCAAAGCCCGGTTGAAGCATCAACTGAGAACCTAATCACGTTGGTCTTCCCACGCCTACTAACCCCACTATGTCGAAAATTCACTGAAACCTATGAGTAGACTTCTAAAACGGCGCCACATCCGACAGCCGCATTCATGTGCACTCGCGACAGCCCATCTCCTCCTCCGCGCGCTGCATATCAACAAATCGAATGATCCCACTACGCTAATTGAACAAGTAAGGCGAATTGGGAGGCGCCTAGTCTCCGCGCAACCCAAGCAGCTCGTTGTTGGGAACATCGTTCGCCGTGTTCTTGGTATGATGAGAGATGAAGCTGAGAGCTGGCGTGGGGATTGTGGATTGATGAGTGAAGCTGGATCGGACGACACACACCCTCATACCCCCCTCATGGTGTCTCACATCCACATTCGCGTTTAGTAACGCCTACGCACGCTGCGCTGGAAAAGCTGGCCCATCTTGAATCTTTCGAAAGATCCTCACCTACAACTCATGTGACCGCAGCTTCCGCTCTACCTGGAACTTCGATGTTCAGTCTACTCTCATACCCACCCGAGTCCGCCGGTGCAGAATCCCCGGTCACTATCTCAAGAGGAGAGCCGGAAACTGGCGAAGACAATCCGACGGACTATCGAGGAGAGGTCTTTGATGGCATCAAGGAGATTCTTGAAGAACTCAACCAAGTGAATGACCAAATTGCTGCATATGCACTCGATCACATCCACTCGAATGAGGTGATTCTCACCCATACGGCATCGACAACTGTTCAAAAATTTCTACTTAAGGCTGCAGCAAAAAGAAAATTTAGCGTGATTCAGGTCGAATCATATCCCAACAATCATGAGGACACCCATGCGACCGTGACTGGAGTTAAAAGTGGTGATGAGGAGCGACTTTCCCCGGAATCTTTCCAGAAGCCTCTCATTGCCCAAGGCATCACCGTTGTCATGATACCGGATTCTGCAGTTTTTGCTTTGATGTCCCAAGTAAACAAAGTCATTCTCGGAACTGACTGCGTGCTCGCAAATGGTGGATTGGTTGCTGCTGCTGGGACACGGCTCATAGCTAACGCTGCCAAGGCTCACAAGACTCCAGTGGTGGTCGTGAGCGGCGTGTACAAGCTTAGCCCAGTCTATCCATTTGATCATCAATCATTAGTCGAATATGGAGATCCAAGCGCGGTGCTGCCGTACGAAGATGGCGAGCTTATGGAAAGTATTGATGTGGTAAATCCATTATCGGATTACGTTCCTGCCGAGCTAATCGACCTTTATATCACAAATGTGTAAGTCCTTTCCGGCTGCCTTTTTACAGGCTGGAAAGCTAATCATCTCTTTCTAGCGGAGGACATGCTCCATCATACTTGTATCGCATCGTCGCCGACCATTATCGAAATGAAGATATTAATTTGTGAATCGGCTTCGCGTTAAAAAAGTTGTTTCAGATCATGATGCAATGACATTGAAAGGTTTTATGAAACATTATCATAGAAAAAAGGCTGTTAAGAAGCCGGTAATTCCATCTTCGCTACTTTTTTTCAGAGACCAACATAATCAGAGTCAAAATCATGTGTGCTGATTTCTTCTTTCAGCCACAGACCCTTTTGTAGTCATCGCATAACCTTCGTAGTAATTTGAAGTTGTAGCATTGGATATCCAGTAATTCTCCAGCCGGTTTGAAAGCCCGTTTTCCGTCCCACCATCTGACCGTCCCCTGCCCCAGGTTCCCTCCAAGTTGGCTTAAGATCTTGGCTTCTCCTTCTTCTCTTTCCATAGAGCACTAAGACCGACACCGGAGACCTTAACAACCTTGAATCGAACACCGGGAATATCACCCTTGGCTTTGCCTTTTCGACCGAAACCAGCAAGGAGGACTTCGTCGTTCTCGTCGACAAAGTTCAAGCAACCATCGTTTGGCACTGTTGAAATGAAGAGTCAGCAAAACTACCTCCATCTGATGTGTTTGCTCCATCAATCTAAGACGTGTAAAACCCACCGAAAGCTGTGACCTTCTTTCCGTTCTTGATAAGTTGAACCTTGACACACTTTCGGATAGCGGAGTTAGGCTGTTTGGCCTCGACACCGACTTTTTCGAGGACAATGCCCTTGGCGTGTGAGGAGCCACCGAATGGAGAGGACTTGAAGGCAGTTCCGAGAAGACGCTTCTTGTATGAGAGATCGGCCCAGCGGTTGTCACGACGGTGGTCGCGCAACTTGCGGGCGGCGTTAAGACCACGCGGCTTTCCTTTACCCATATTGACCTGATTCTAGGATGTCGATTGGGTGGTATGCTACCGGAAGAAAATTATATGTCAGTTTTGTATGGAAACAGCCGGGAGAGAACGCAAATCTCTTTGAGTGATATAAAGTCCAAGTGGAATGTTGAAAAGGGACGATTTCTATGTACATACCGATTAGAATGCGATCGCAAAAGGAGTCGTTGAATGGCCGCGTTAAATTGTCGGAGCGGAGGCTGTCGTCGATTTTCACAATCCCAACTGTGGATGTTGCTCGCCTCGCCCTAACGCTAAGCGAGTTTGGGATATCGCGGCTTAATGTTTATCCTTCACCCGAGCTAAGGTTTCAGATATCACGCTTAGGTAATTCGTACTGCGCCACGCCCGCGTTCGCGGATCTCCCTTGATACTCCTTTGAAGTGACGAAATCCTAACCCAAGGAGAAGAAGCAGCCAGGACGTAAACGGGTGGGAGGCGCGGAACATACTTCTGCCTCGGAGGAAGCGCCAATCCGAAACCGGATCTTTCTGCTCGTTGTTGCACCTCTTCCCCTCCCGCTGATGATTGGCTAGATGTCCGTCGTATTCCGCTCCCTGGGGAAATTGAAATACAATAACGGAGTGATACATATATCTTAAAGACGAATTTCACGTTGAAAGCACTTCTGCTTAAAATGACATCACAGCCAATATCCAAATATAATACCCAACGGCTGCCACGTCCCACACTCTTCCAAGGTCCACCGTCTCGAAATACCTCCAATCTATCACTCTCTCCAGGTCCGCTAAATGCTCCACAGGCCTCAGGTAGTAGAGGATCCTCCATAGGGGGCGCACAAACTCCTTTACAACATGGTAATTCGAAAAGCCGACCTGGAGCTGTCCCAGGCCTGGGCTCTCCTTTTCTCCGCTCATTTCAGCCTGGAGGGCAGGCTGAGATGGATACCGGAGACCATGTGTGGAACGAAATGCGAAATACGCTTGCGGAAGTAGAGCTGAGTGCAGCTAACGGAGATCATGTTTTTGGCGCGGATCACGCCACAGCTCTAGAGGAACTTCGAGTCAAACAATTAGCGCTCGCGCAGGCGTGGGCGAGAAATGAGGTGGACGAAGTGGTTGACGGCTCTGCTAGCGAATCGGGACTGGGCGGTGCGAAAGCAGCGGAGTCTATCCGACGAGAGTCGACGGAAGCTGAGAGCCACGCGGGACATAACAAAGTGTTGGACGAACGGACGGAAAAAGATATTCTGCTCGCACGAATGCGTAGGGAAGCGAACGACCGATATTTCGAACGGGTCAACACCAGCGTCTTGGATGTTGTAGCGAAGCTTGACGAAGTTGCTACTGCCATGCGAGCTGTAGAACGGGAGAGCCAGGAAATTTGGAGCGAAAGTGAATCCACTCATTCAACTACACCTGAGGACTGAGATGAGCTGTGTATAGAAATTTCTCGTTTGCGATGTTTAACACTAAGGGTAAATGTCAACATGGAGGAAATGTTCGCTTCTTCATTTTACGCAGCGCCATACATGCAAATATGAATGGACCTATATCTTCTCAAGGTCTACATAACAAAAATAATCATACTACCCACATAATCAAGGACACTTCTCGGGAGACATCATGATGGCTAAGTGTAGGGTATAGCGACTGCGCTTCCGGTTGTGTTTCTGCCTAGTTATTTTTAACCAGACTCCTTACTGCCTCCCAACCTCTTTGCGTCTTTTCACGAACATCTTCCCATTTCATCTCGTGGGCCTTGTGGACCAAGTGCTTAATTTCCTCGTTCCATTTTTGTTTTCCTAATTCCACGATCCCAGGCCTTTCCCGTGGTAGATAGCCTTGCCTGGCCATGACTTCGGCAGCCGCCCCATTTCGGATCAAGCCATTGCGGGCCGTCTTTGGAAGAGACAAAGTATTGAGAAGGTCAATCTGTTCGCGCAGAAGAGCATGATGGTGCTGTCGATTGGCGAGGTGAAAATGTAAAGTCACGTAGAGAAGCGAGGTAGTAAACGCGAAGCCCCCGAACTAAACATCGCCAGTGGTTAGCTGACTATCTTAAATACGGAAGAGAAGGGATGTTTGAAGTCTAACGTACGAAGCCGGAAAAGAAGCCCATTTCAGAGAGCTTGGATGCTCTGTGCAAGGCTTGGAACCCCCATAGCGACCTAGCTTTTCAACATCAAAGAGTCCCGAGTGATTGCGGTCTTTTGCTAGGGCGGATCCCTGCCCACCACATCTCCACTCCGATTGGCTGAGGACCGCATTTCTACCCTTCGAACAACTTCACCACTCCTCCTCTATCAATATCATCTTCAAGCCGCATTCCATATCTTATTACGTTCATTAGGGGTGTGATACATTCTAAATACTTAGTTGATACCGGGCGCGTAGTCAATACGCCCTGTTCCACTCTCCTCGGAGCTTCAAAGCAGTTCACGACACCTGAAAAATTTTGATCGGCGCTTTCTATCATGGCCGGCGGTGCTGTGAAGTTCCGCCATTTAGGTCGGAAATCATCACATAGACAAGCACTTCTTCGAAATTTGGTTACTTCTCTTTTCACACACGAATCGATAACAACGACGTGGGCAAAAGCCAAAGAAGCTCAGCGCCTCGCTGAGAAACTGATTACCCTCGGGAAGAGGAACACGGAAGCTAGCAAGAAAAGGGCGTTATCTATATTTTACGTACGGTTATTTGAGGAGCCCTCTCTTGAAATAATAGTAAAGCCCCTCACTAACCGTCTCCCAGACACCCCACTCCCTCCTCCCAAAACTTTTCGGTCCTCTTCGAGAGCGGTATCTTGAGCGTCCAGGCGGCTACACCCGTGTTCTGCGTATTGAGCCCCGAAAACCCGATCAGGCTCCCTCAGCCATTCTAGAACTTGTCGATGGCCCCCGCGACATGCGGTTTGCCATCACTGCCAAGGCCATAGCTCGACGCCGTGCGGAGGGCAAGGAAATTAACGAATATACTTCTCGAAATATAGCCAAGGTCACTCGTTTCAGAAAGGATGGAGTTGAAGCGTTAGAAAAGGAAGCCCAAAAGGCAGAGGAAACGTTACTAGAGAAGGGTCATTGAGTTGATCGATTGGAAAGTATCATATACATTTCGATGGCGTTCTTGGGGGCTACTAGTTGGGTTCAAACTTGTATATGCTTCAAATCGAAACTAGTTTTTTGCGCAAATGGGTAGATAACTCATTAAATCAAATTGATGTTGTACATTATCGAGAATCTATTTCTCATAGCTTCTCAAGTCCCAGCCTCCGCCACACTAGGTAACATCTCAAACCAATGCTATGGAAATTTACCGCCTCGTGATCCGCCCTCACTTTTGAACTAACCAGCAGTTATAAGTGATGCTGATACCACTTTCTAGAAATGCGATTTTGAAGTAAATTTACCCCAAATATTATCAGAAAAAAAAAGGGCCTGGGTTGATACACAGAGATATTGTATCACTCATTATCATCAATTTGCAACTTCTTTTGAGCTCCCTACAATTCAGAGAAAAAGAAAAGGGTTTCAAACAGCAAATGAATTCCGGAAGCCATGCCACGCCACCCTTGAAGTATTATGTATCGATCCCCATAACCAGAAGAGGCCCAGATACGCCTACAAACTTGGTGAGACACATCCACATGGATCCTAAGCGGTAGATGTACCTACCTAGACATGCAAAAGAACCCACAACGCCGTAGCTGCTGTTCATTGAGAACGGGTATTTTGAGAAGGTGTTCCTCCGACGACGAGTGGACCAGGTTTTGGAGGGGTTGACTTTGAGGCCGTTGATGGGCTATTCATATAAGGCTGGGTAGGTACGGTTGCGGGGCGAGATTTCGAGTTGAAATCATAAGGAACCTCTGACGGCGGAGGTTTGGGGGGAAGATGAGCCGGCGTGCCCCATTTTGCAATGGAATTTTGAGAATTGACCCGTCCACCATGACCAGAGGAGGTACTCGAGGATTTACTGCTGGCCTGTGTCGAAATATTTTTTGGCGGAAACCGATGTTCCTGTTGTCCCGTCCAAATTGGAGGAGCGGAGTAGGTATTGGAAGGCTGAGAGGATTGAGCCATTCCAGTAGTGGGGGCAAAAGATCTGCTTTGGGGGTTGAAAGTCGATCGTACGAAACTTCCAGGAATGGGATGCTGTGGACCGCTAATGGGTGGCATCTGTGGATAGGCTTGGTTCTGGTGCTGACCAAAGGGATAAGGCGGTTGTGGCGTATTCATGGGATGGGACGGAACGTTAGACCAGTGAACAGCCTGAGTACTCCTTTGTGATGATGGAGAGGGGTAATTGGGTTGGTATGGGGTTGATGTCCATGTGGGCGGGGATTGCGAATACTGGATTCCAGTCGGAAGAGCGTATGAATTCATGGCCGGCGAAGATCTCGTGGGTGAAGGCTGTGATATCACTGAGGAGTGGTTTCCTTGATGAAAGCTCGTATACTGGGCCGGAATATGTCCTGACTGCCAATTACTGTGTGGTGTGATAGGCATAGGGTAATGGGAAAAGCCGCCTGCTGCAGTAGCTTGCGGCAAGAATATTGTAGCGGCTTGGTTATTGTGCGAAAAGTTCATGGCAGTAGGAATCGATTGCCCCATCATGTAGCCATTCTGTGAGCCGTATCCAGTTTCCTGCATGACTCCAAAAGGCATGGTAGTATTTGTATACTGAACGCCTCCGTAATAAGTGCTCGTAAATTGCGACCTTGCCTCGAAACTATCATCGTGCGGCATACGTTGCTTATGTTTTTTGCGTCCAGTCCTAGAGTTGGATCTCGATACTTCTGCACTGAGCTCCCCACTATTGGGGCTATCTGATGACTTTGACTCCGGAAAATCTCGAAATATTCGCTCGCGGGCCTCTTGGTATTTCGCCTCGCGCTCTTCTCGTGTCAATGCCTGGCGATCCTTAGCCGGTGTGGCAGCGGTCGACGATTCCGTCCCATCCTCTCCAGAACCATCCGCACCAACTTCCGATGTGGGTTTTGAAGGTGCAGATGAGCTTGGGGCGGTGCTGCCTCCAACGGATGCTGAATTACCCAGCTGACCAGCACGCCGCATGATTTTCATTGCTGGCATAGTTGGCGGTGGGGTTTTCATAGCAGTCGCAGCATATAGAGCTGAAAGGGGTGTAGGCCTATGGAAAAATGTTAGGATGTTTATCTCTTACAGCATGCAGTACAAGGTTTGCATACAGTCTGCACCATGGCGTCCGGTGAAGGCGAACCGATGTCACATTGTTATCCACAAAGTGTGTCAAGTGATAGTAATCCCCTAGCTTATGAGCTAATAGGCGGCCAAAGGCATTACAGGGCGGGAGTTCCAGTGATTGTTCGCTAGAATTGTTAGCAAAGATAGAAAAAGGGGTTAATATCGAAGTGGAGGTACCTAGGAGTTTTAATGAATGCGATAATCTTCTCTTCAAGCTGCAAAATAAGCAGTCTGTCTTTTGAGGAACGCATCGCCTCAAGCAATTTCTCATCTGGTTCATTCGGAAACCCGTGGAGAGCGCGTTCATTCATTGGGTTTGCTGAAGGTTCGACGAGAGAGGGCTTCAGTGGAGTCCTGGCTATGCCGTTTCCGGCCAGTGGCAGTGGAACAGGGCCATTGTCAACAGGATTGGCGCGGTCACTCCTATCTGAGCCGATTTGGGAATTGGGTGCTCCTAAAGCTGGTCCTAACAGGTCGTCTTCCTCAATGGCTTGAACGCTGGCACTATCATCTGGTCGTAATGATTCCTTCTCATCCAGAGCGAACGTAGTTACCGAGGCCATGCTCTTTGAGTCAAAACTGGTTGGCTTGGTAGAGGAAGCGGAGAGGTGCGTCTGATCGTCGTCGAATGCCCCCTCTGACTTCGAACGAGTATCATCTGCGGATGGTTCGAGATTGGCTTTATCCTCCTTCATTCCCGCGAGATGGAGAGCTTGAACTCCTCTTGATAACCCATTCATATTGCCGTCCTTTGAGTCATCACCTGAGATGTCTTGCTGAGCAGAAAGGCCGACTGCCGGTGCAGAATAACTTGGTGAGCTAGTCGAAAGGCTGGTGGACTTCGGGGTTTGATGCGATGTCAGGTTCTCTTGATGAAGGAGCGAATTCATCATAGGTTTCTGTTCAAGAGGCGTGTTAACATAGCTAACAACAGACGAAAGGCAGGGGACCTTTCCACTAACCGTTGCATATGATAACTTATCATCGGTAAAAGCTGTGTTTGAAGCCATGGTGGACTGTGAAAGCTGAAGTCCAATCCAACAGACAGCTGATGATGGTTTTCTGATGCAGTTCTCTGGAAATCACAATGACCATATAAAGAGAACGGGATCAATAAGAAAAGAAGGGACACGCAGATCCAGAGAGGCTGCCGACATATCTCTTGAAGTTAATTTCCGCCATTAAAATGAGTTGGTACCATGAAAAAAAGGTAGTAGAGGAATAGATATTGCAAGAATTCTTTGCGGCTGATAGCTGGGATGTGCAGACAGTTGAGCACTCAAGGTGTGTGTAAACAACAGATTAACATGGCAGAGGGTCAGACAGTCATTTGCAGAGCAGGATAGCCACAGTCAAGGTGCTGCCAATCAGCAGCTCCGTGCAATAGAGTCCGGGTGAGTCCAGCCGGAGAAGGAGAGCACAGTCGTGAGATGCGCAAAGTTGATAAAGGTGAGGGTTGGGCGCTGGCCTTGGCACTTTTCAGTTGTGGGGCCGCTTGGAAAGCGGTGATTATATAATGATAGTGGGCAAAGCTTAGTCATCTGGACTTCTCTTCCACCCACGAATGTGGAGCCCGTGAGCTCGACATATCTAAGACGCCAGTAGAGGAAAAAGGAAAGAAATGAGACTAGAAGATGATACTGCAATAAGTGTACTTTGGTCATTGTCGATAGGGAATACCAGTTCGATCTTTTTTCAGACTATACTCGCTCTCTCCATAGCTGACCGGAAATTCCCCTGGTCGAACTCTCAGCATTGGCAACGAAAGAGCGATGAATCGTTATCGCAACATCGCAGGACTCCGGGCGCCATCCAAAGCAACTCCAAGTACTCTTTGTCAAAAATGCTTAAAGCGAGATATGTTTATACCGTCCCTCTGACGTAGTGCCTCGTGCTGACCTAGATTCAACGTCACTACAGCTACGAATGCAAGGCAGCTCCTCAAGAACGCCCATATACCTCGCGTCCATCCAGAACCCAACAATTGGCGAATCCAAAACTGCTTCAGCCTCTAGCTTCCGATACCTTACAAGACCCTGGTCCTGTGTACGTTTCTCTTGGCAATCACGCTCGAATTATTGCTGACACAGAATGATATTCAGCTCGGGGGGCCACTATGACACACAAGAACGTCATGAAGGGAGCAAGCTAAGCAATACACAGGAAAGAGGCAGACCAAGATCGCGATCACGCTCCATACTATCGCGCAGATCCTCAAGCTCAGTATCCTCCATCTCCACGAATCGATCCCCTTCCCCGCCTCCACGGAAATCCGCATCATTATCACATTTAGGGAGGGAAGAACGTAAGAGAAAGGCTAGGAGAAGCCCATCTGCAGAGTCATATTTTTCTTCAGATTCCTTTCATGGTACATCTCGCTCAGATGGTATAGACCGCCGCACAAGGCGAAGGAGAGAATCGCGAAGTCCAAGTGAACGTGGGAGGAAGTATGATTCGGATAGGCGGGGCAGTCGGAGAGATCACTCAAGGACCAGAAGCAGGGATAGAAGCAGGATTGCGAGAGAAAGACGATCGATGACGCCCAAGCTATATTCAAATGAAACTTCCACCAGACGCGAGCACAGTCCCGCCCGGAGGTATAGAGAACAGTCCCGAGACTCGGCCATGAGCAACGCGCCTGAGTATCGTGAGCTCGACTCAATGAGGGGGAGAACTCGTCGGCCAAATCCATCCTCAAATTCTCACGGTCCTATTCAGCCCGAGCGACGAAGTTTAAGCCCATATAGCAAGCGATTGGCTCTAACACAGGCCATGAATATGGGAAGATAATTTTGTTTCAAAAACTGTCGTGGGCCTTAACCTTCGGTTGCTGATGCGTTTCTCCTTGTCACCCATTACCTTCCTCATCAGCAGGGCGGCTAATCGGCCCCAGTGACCCAATGTATCATAACTTCGTAGTAGAAATTATAATAACATTATTATTTTTGGAAGCGGCACTGATCGCTGTATTCAGATTGTTCGAACTGGAATTTCGAAAGGACCAGAGCGACTTATTGATGACGGTTTCGAGCGCTGACTAGTTTGAGTCTTCTTCCATTTCCATTTTTTCTTGTTCTGCCTCTACCTTTTCGCGAAGATGCATGCCTTCTACTAAAGCTTGGCCTTCAATACCGATCTCCTCTCCATCTCCATGATTATCCTCGCTCCTTTCCTTTGCCGCCTTTTGCGCATTCTGTATTCGTTCTCGTACCAAACGGGCGATGGCATTCTCTGTTCTCACATTAAGGATCTTGAGCTTTGCATCCAAATCTCTTTTCAAGTCCCAATTTGGCTTTTTGGGCTGTAGTTTGAATAGATCTATGGGCTTATCCGCCTCTTCATCTTCTTTCGCAGCTTCAGCAGTGGATATCGCGATCCTCGCTGCCTGCTCTTCAAGAGTCGTTTGCCCATCAGTGGGCGCATTTTCGAAACCGAGTTTAGGGCCACGGGTTTCTGCGTCAAAATTTCTACCTGAAAGGTATTTCGAGGTCACATCAACGCTTTTGTCGCTTTGGCCAGCCTCTTGGGGGAGACTCGAGTCGTTCGTTTCAGGCTCAGGTTGCTTTCGTTTCAATGCCGCAAGCTTCGCAAGCCGAGTTTTGCGGTCGACTGAAGCCGCATCGAGAGTGCTATGTGTTGAAGCCATATTGATCATAAAAATAAACACGCGAGGCACTAATCGAAAGCTCCGTGCACTCGCAGAAACGAGGACTGATTGCTGCAAGGAATGTGTTGAATCTTGAGGTGGAACTCCAGAAGGCCAGCCCAGCCCAGCAAGGTTCGACAGCCAGCCGCGGAAAACCTTAAAAAAAAGTACGGAGACGCGAGCCATTTGCCTGTTAACTACCTAGTTACTGCCTGGAAAGAAGTTGCGGCAGGTAACTTCAAAACTCATCGATTGTTGCCTCTATGCAGCCACTGGCTTTGTCCTGAGCTTACTCTCCCAGACGTATATGACTGGCATTTGTGCCTCCCGGGCACTGCTTCGCGGTCCAGAATTTAGATATTCCAGCGTGTTTCCATATAATGCCTCCCCGAAACATGCCTTGAGTCTACAGTCTCCTCTCCCGAAAACGAACCTTGCCCGTTTTACGCAAACAGCGACAGGTGCAGACTTTCTACATGATGAGCTCCCAGCTCAAGCGCTCAAGCGCCGTACGCCTAAAAGCCGACTTCATACTCCGCTAAAGCAGAAGCTCCCTCAGTCCAAAGGCAGTTCTCCCGAGAGTGGACCCTACGACTTGAGAGGCACTCAAGGGACCTCCGCTATTAAAAAACGCCGGGAATACTTGGATACTGGTAATACGGCGGCGCCTCGTCCGAATTCGCTTGAACAAAAATCTCTTGAGGTTTTGAAATCCATCCAACAACAGCGGCGACAAATTGATGAGCTCATCGTCAAAGATGCAGACAAACATCGTGGGTTCATATTCAATCAAAGGTCATATGGTCTTGAGTTTGAAGCGAGGTGGAACTCTCTTTACCCGGTTGATGTCATCCGGGGGGACTGGCGAACGAAATTCTCGAAGATGTGGAGAGCGAAAGAGCTCGGCCAATCCAACGCGGAAATATGGAATGGCCTTAAAACACACAAATGGACAACCGTCGCAGATTGGGCTAAGAATTTTACCAATGCCAGCAGCGGCAAAGCTTTTTGGTTTGGGCTGAGTAGGTCCAAAAAAGGCGAAATATGGCCTAGTATAGCCTTATGGCTGATGATATATTCACCTGCGGACATCCTGACCTTTTTCGAAACTACGTCCTATTCTCCTCATCCTCCGTTCCGTATGGTAGCCGACTGTTTTGTATACCTTGACAAGTTCTTTTATGAAGAGCTAACAAGATCGCCCGAAGAGAAACATCGCTACCATAGAACAATGCATTCCATGCTCGGTCCAGCGAGGTGGCCTGTCTTCCATCTATCGCAGCGGTCACTTCGTACCTATCTCAAGCACTGCGAGCCAGCAATTTTGGAAGAGGCGTTTGATAAGGTCTCTTATGGTGAGGCTTATGTGACGAGTGACACATTATTATATTTCATGGACCTTTTCAATAAGTTAGGAAATGCCGAATACTCCCTTCGAGTTCTGCAATACTTTCGCCGACGAATAAACGACTGGAATCGAACGAATATGGACGATATCATGTCACGTTGCTGCCAACTACTTGCCTTAGACACCACTGATGATGAGAATGGGGCTCGAAGGTTTAAACTGCTCCCTGCAATACTGGAACTTGGTATCCAGCCCCAGCGGATGATGTTGAATGTGGTAATGCAGAATGCACTTCGGCTAGAGGATCCAGATATGGCATGGGATATTTTCAAGAATTTCGACATACCTCCGGATCCTTTCACGTATCTTATCCTTCTTGACGATGCTATAAAGAGGGGTGATATACACAAAACGGAGAGTCTCTGTCGATTAATATTTGCAGATGCTGAATTAGTAAGACAGCCATATACTCTCAGCAAAGCATTACACGGATTATACCATGAAGCTGTACCTGAGACCGAATCAAAATTGTTCAATGATATGATTCAGTCTTATTGTCTCGGACACGATCCGCAACCATTGAAGGATTTAGGTATAGTTCAGGACGAATTACATGCCGGAGAACAAAAGCTGCACTCCCCTCCATCACAGCATTCGTTATACTTAATGATCGCAGCCTACCTTCGATTGCACAAAAGCTCGACACTGGCGCTCAAAATATATCAACGATTTTCCGAACTTGTTCGACAGGGACATGAATCTGTTGGCAAGCTAGCAGAGACGGACCATGTTTATAATGCTTTTTTGAGTGCCCTTCAGCCGGATGATCACATGATCAGTCAATCGATCTTAATCGTTCGAACCATGTACGATTCTTTACCGGAGACAGCTTTCCTCCAAGGGGAAGGCAGGGCCATAAAGCAAGCGCGACCATCTATGATTACTTGGAATATCTTACTAAACACAGTGATGATTCATAGAGATTTTGATACAATGGCTGTCATTCGCAAAATGATGGACGAACAAAATGTCTCTATGGATACATCTGCATGGAACGCGATCCTTCAGGGCTATGCAAGATTTGGCATGGTAGACGAATACGCCAAGGCAATCCATCAAATGTTGCTAGAGAACTTGGTACCTGATGGCTATACGTTTTCGTCCCTCGAGAGAATGCCAAATCGCCGAATGATCTCGGAGGCCTTGATGCAAATCGGGATTGATCCAGATACTCTGTCGCTTAATAAAAAAACACTCTGCGAATACGCAGAATGACACTTGAAGGACTATTAATGCAGGCCGCAGGACCATAGAAGTATCGTAATTCACTATCTCGGGTATTAAGACTCCATACTTCTATATTTGACTAGCTGTCATTCGCGTTGGCGTCAGGTACAAGGCCTGCTAAGCATTGGGACGATAAAGGTATTAAACCGCCCTTTCAGACGCAATCATATTCTTTAGGCAGTGTCTAGCTTATGAATACTCAATATTGCGTTCAAAATATCAACATTTCACGCACTAGAATCGAATGAACCCTTAGAGGTTTTAAAAGAGTGACACTGTTCTTAAGGTTTGTGGGATTGGGTATATCAAAAGTCGCATCAAATCTGATCAAGATAAACTCCTAACTCCAATACACCAATACTCTATAGGAAAGATCTGGTGACTCATTATGATCCGAAAAAAAGTGATATCTGTATTGATATTGATTTGTGTTAATAAACCGGCTTAGAACGTCATGGGGGATCCTTACCGCCATGGCAATACAACACAAGCTCACATACGGACTCAACCGCTCGCCAACCCTTGCACACTTCCAAAATATACCAAAAAAGCTGCAGGCTCCATCAGTACATGTATACAGCATCAATTTTTGTGCTTTCCAGCCTGACAAAAGCGGGGCGTCAAGGGGGCCCATACCCGTTCTGGTTTCGGTCCATAATCCCAGGCATTATTGAGTGCGCATATGTGCTCGTGCATATAATGAGGAGTATGACTAGAAGAAGAGATTGGAAATTGAAAAGAGCCGTCTAAACAACAAAAGTACCCGTTAGCAAGTGTGTAAGATAGGATACTGTGAGAAAATTGGAATACGGAATGATAGCTCTAGCATTTGAATACCCACCATAGTAGCGTTTATTTGAGGAATATTCCTCTCTGTATTCGGTCTCTTTTGCGTTTGTTGTAGTGTCAAGTCCTGGAGATTGTCTATGATTGAGCTGTGGCTTGCTGTCTGACGTTCATTGGCGCCAGATTAAGCGCGCGGTTGCTAGCTAACTAGTGGGTTAAGCGGCTTTTCACGTGACTAATAAGAACCTCCTGATCCCGAGGATCGCCAGAGCCAGTCAGCTTGAACAATCATCGAGACCTTCTTCACTTTCCACCTCCAGCGAGCGCACTGGCTAATCTTTACAATCTTTAGCTATTGAGAGATGACCGCAGCCCTACTTCCAGCCTTCTGCTTTAACTCTATATTTTCTGTAACAGCAGCTCAGAGTCTATTAAACTAGCTGCTAACATCCCATTACGGAGAGTGGTCCGAAGCAGCCGAAGCCAATATGTCAGAGCCTCGCGTTCGCTTGACTCGGCATCATGCCCAATTGAACTTCGGCTTCGAGCGTATGTTCCTTCGCCCTCGCCTCATGCGTGCTTCATTGTCGAAACAGAATGAATTGCTGTCCCCGTATCAAATTTCTGCTAGCCTTGCTAATGATTGTGACCCCTCTCCAGTTCGGCAGCTTTTACGTGCATTCGGGGATACCGCTCCCCACTACGATTTCCGGCAGGAGCCCAACCCCGAAACAGTCCGCGTTCTCGATGAGATTGTTACTGACTTTGTTATCGAAACTTGCCACGCTGCCGCTCAGGTTGCAGCTCATGCCGGGCGTCAGAAGGTCAAGCTGGACGATTTTATGTTTGTCATGCGCCGCGATGCAGTCAAACTTGGCCGTGTCCAAGAACTTTTTCAAATGGAAAAGGAATTGAAAGAAGCCCGTAAAGCTTTTGACCAACATGATGACCGTGTCAATCAGGATGCGAGCGCTGCCAGAGATCTCGTGGGATCTGATGGTGATGGGGCAGAAACAGTCGTAGAAACGGCCGATCCCGCCTCCGGGAAGAAAAAAGCAAAGGAAAAAGGCGTGCCGCGGGTGCAGAGCGAGCTGTATCTGAGAGCGGTTCGGGTAAACGACGCAAAGTTTCGGCTACTAAACCCGAGTCTCTAGCTTGACTCGGTCCGGGCAGTCTATATGTTACGATATTATGACGGCGTTTTTTGGTAGCCTGGCGGTGGCATTTACGGATGGTTAGCCTTTCAGCGTAAGATACAGTTGTGGATACGGCGTCCTAGACATTTTGAACGGAAAATCGGCATCACCTTTGATTTCGTTCAGTTCAATATTATTGACAAATTTTGCACTGGACGACACAAGAAAAATATGCACTAAAAGTAGAATCGGTCGAGGATTTTTCATTTATCTATACACGCATGTTTCATTCTTCGTGATCCAGTGCTGATAGAGATAAAGGTTCCCAGTAATTCCTCTATAGAGAATAACCTTGAGCTGGTATCAGATTCTGACAAGCAAAAGGCGGAACTTAAAACACCAATCAAGCCACGCAGGAAGTGAACTCCAAATACGCCGTGCTTTTACCAATAGCCCCAGCCGAGTCGATCGTCATAGTAGATTTTAATCAGCCTGGACCTCCTAAAGATAAAGGCTGGCCCTTCGCATAAGCCGTTGTAATGAGTGTAAGGCTTCCGGGAGCGATCATCAATGTGGTAGAGAGGATCGGTGTGAAGATTTGAGTGAACATGGAGGTGACTTTTAAAGCCCGGCTCATGCACGCAATTCTTCAGGTTGATTACGTTGCTGGCCACCCCGTTGGCGCCCGCCACGCTGTCCTCCTCCCCGTCCCCCACTTTCACCACCAGCACCACCAGCTGAGCCGCCATCGCCGCCTCCAAGGGTGAGTTGGGCAGTTGCTAATCGATTGGACAGTTCCATTTGAGTGCGGATAGTGTTTGCCAGATAAGAAACGACCAGTACATCTTGGATATGTTTATTGCTACAATCGATGTTAGTGTTTGGTGACATTAAGAATGATATCAAAGGATAATAACTCACAAGTCATTCTCGATATCAGCAGGATCAACCTTCGGTGCAAGAGCAAGTGTGTTGAGCAGAAATTGCCCAAGTGCAGTAGATGCAGGAGCTTCCTCATCGATGACAGACTCGACGTATTTAGATACCCGATCAATCATACCAAGGACTTCTTCAACCGACTTTTCCAGGGTTTCGATGTCTGTAAACAAAGTCGAAGTCCGGTCTTCGGTATCTCTGGCAGCTACAATAGCCTCTAAGCCGTTCCGTTCAGCTTCGCTGTATCTTATCTCGTAAGGAACGGGAATGAACGCTGCGCTATCTGCGGCTCTCTCGGCGGTCACGCCAACTGGCGCAGATATATACGTCCTGGCCTCAATATCCTTTCCAGGTTCGGCTGCAACGGTCAAGTGGACGGCGGGATGCGGAAACGTTCCCTCTCCCTGGTTACCATAGAAGTTCTGAATCAAAGCCGAAAATGTGTTCAACTCCGATGATGTCGCATACCAGCCCACGAGGACTTCCTTGGGATTTGCTTTCAAGTGCAAAGCAAGCATTTGCTTCTGATATTCCATATCAACTTCAACCTGATCAGTTGTTTCCGTATGGCCGACGGCAAAACTTGTCCGAATTTCGATCTCCGTTCCATCTTCGGACCGACTACCAAGAAGAGTTCCAATGACACGCTCTTGGTCGACATTGCGGCGGAGAGAATGATCAAGGATAGAAAAGATAGCCTATTAGGTTAATTTAGACTCATTTTCTTTCAACATCTGAGTGAGTTCGTAGTCTTACTTGCGGTTGTATAACGACATTCAGAGGGGCACTTGTTGGAGCCGCACCAACAGCAGCGGGACCCAATGGCCGAGCCAAATGGATGAATGAACCGGTATCAGCCATTGGTATTAGTTTATTTTGAGATTCGGCCCGTTAAGCTCTAGAAACTTCGTAGTATTGAGGGCAAGTTCGGGCTGACGAGCGGGCTGAAGATTCGGGTCGAGTCTTGGTCGTTGTCTGTGTGTGTGGATTTCGATTTGGAAATTTCGCGCTAGATTGATAAGATAAGATTTTGGTAACGAAAAAAATTATGGCACGAAGTACTTGGTACAGAAAACCGGCATCCGGCGAAAACAAAAACCAATTCGCATTGAATAGCTATCTATTCTTGCCTTTCATCGTCTCTAATCATGCCTGTCAAAGGCGCTAGGGCGCGAAAAGGTCCAACCCGCAGGAACCATCCCAGATTCGAAACGTCTCGAACAAGTGCTCCCGCGTATGTCTTCCTCCCCGATCCGAGGAACCTAACATTTGCTAAGTAACGAGATTTCAGAGACGAAAACGAAGCCAAGGATGATATCAATGGCTCACAATTTGGAGCATCGGACGAATCAGGCGATGCAGAGCTATCCATCTCTTCCTCTGAAAGCGAGGAAGAGCCCGCATCAGCACCGGATCCATATAGCACTGTTTTACAATTCCTAAACATCACCGGGGACTCGAACGGTCCTGCTAGGAAGAAGCAAAAGCTGAAGCACAAGACTACAGACAATATAGATACTGCAGAATCAGTCGCGGCTGAAGAAAGGCCGGAGTTACAGACGGAGTCGCACGACGACCTTGATGTGAAGGAAGCCTCGGAAGATGAGAGCGATGAACAAAATGAATTCGAAGACGAGGTAGTCAATGGTTTGGCTTTCTGCTTATCATCTACCAATAAGTCATCCACTGACGTTTGTTCTAGATTTCGATCCTTTTCAGACCCATTTCTCACATCCTAGTGATGTAGAACTGGCGAAACGGATTGAACTCTCGTCCCAGAAATGGCGGACAAGCAAGCTCGATCACTCTCCCGGGATGCGACTTTTGGCAAGCTATCTTGATCCAAAAGATGAAAGTCTTTTCCCTCAGGCGCCTATAAAAGATCTCGGAGAGCTAGTGCTCAAGAAAAAGCTAATTGGGACCGCCAATACACACTCCTCTCACTTTGATGCGCAAATTAAAAAACTTGCGCCTTACGTATTTGGCTATTACGATATGCTTTATGCTGCCAGAAACGTTTCGAATGCAGCCAAATTACGAGATCTCTATAGCCTTCATGCGCTAAATCACATCTTAAAGACCAGGGATAGAGTAATAAAGAACAACGCCAGAATACACAAAGAAGGAGAGGATCTCGAACTTCGAGATCAGGGCTTCACACGCCCTAAGGTTTTGATGATCCTCCCAACTAGACAGTCCTGTGTACGGGTCATGGATTCGATCTCTAAATTCTATAATGCCGAGCAGCAAGAGAATAAGAAACGTTTTCTAGACACGTTTTCTGCTCAGAGCTCCTGGGGCAACAAACCTGATGACTTTAAAGAATTGTTTGATGGAAACGATGATGATATGTTTCGAATCGGGTTGAAGTTCACCCGAAAAACAGTCAAATATTTCGCCCAATTTTATAACTCGGATATCATTCTCACCAGCCCTTTAGGGCTACGAACTGCAATTGAAAAGGAGGAGTAAGAGCTAAATAACTTCTCCCTCAAGCCACTCGGCCAGCTAACAATCTATAGTGGAAAGAAACAAGAAAACGATTTTCTATCTTCCATTGAAATTGTCATCGTTGACCACGCCGATGCGTATCTCATGCAAAACTGGGATCATGTCGAGTTCATATTTTCCCATCTAAATCTTCAGCCTAAAGAATCCCATGGTTGCGATTTTGGCCGTGTACGAACCTGGTATCTTGATGGGAATTCCAAATACCTTCGGCAAACCCTTGTGTTTGCTTCCTTCATTACTCCCGAGATCAATTCACTCTTCTCACGCCATGCACAGAATGTTTCAGGAAGAGTGAAAATAACTTCAGTCCATCCTGGGGCGTTCCTCGACATACCGGTCCCGATACCTGTCAAACAGATTTTCTCTCGCTTCGACTGCCTGTCACCTATGAAAGATCCAGACGCCCGGTTCAAATATTTCACCAGCACAGTTGTCTCGTCTCTCGTCAAAAACTCCTCTACTACCGGCAAGTCATCGGCAAGAGGAACCCTTATCTTCATTCCATCATACCTCGACTTTGTTCGTATTCGAAATTATTTTGCTACATCTTTGCAGACAACAAATCTCTCGTTTGGCGCACTCTCAGATTATACGTCGCAGAGACAGGCGTCCAAGGCTCGAAGTAATTTCATGCGTGGCCGTCATTCAGTCTTACTCTATACTGAGCGTTATCATCATTTCCATCGCCCCACGATCCGCGGAGTGAAACGGGTCATAATGTATGGCCTACCGGAAAACCCGATATTCTATAGTGAGATTGTGGGATTTCTGGGAGTGGATCCTACGGCGGTGAGAGAAGCAGCGGAAAAGGGAGTTCGAGCAATTTTCTCGAAATGGGATGCTCTCAAACTAGAAAGGATAGTGGGAAGTGACAGGATAGGTAGCATGATGCTGGAGAAAGGAGGAGATACCTTTACTTTTACATAGGAGATGCCCAGTTAGCGGCATGTATAACGATGAAGATAGAGCAAGAGAGAAGATGACCAAATCCGGTTTAAATATCTTCAATTTCCCTTTCTGAATATAGTAAAATAGACCCGATGCCTCACCCGAAACCAGTCAGAGATCAAGTCTAATATTAGTGTCATTTTTCGGAATATATAACTGGGTTGCATTAGTTGAGTCCCGAGCTTTCCGAGGTCGCTGACCACTGGCAGGGTTTGGTGGCAAAGCTCCAGCATCGGAGAATTTTGCTGCAGAGGCCGCGTTTACATCCTTCCACAGCGGACATGAATATGACTGAATTTTTATTTTTCTTAAATTTTTTTTTTACCCAGTCGCCTCTCTAGTTCTCTAAATAATTCCGAATCGCAAAATCTTTGTCTTTTAAAGCCTGCATCTTATTGATATCCCGAATAATTCCCAGGGAATTCAGAAGTTTGATGTCGATATCCTGATATATTATGAACCTGGCTAGTTAACTACATGATAGCACTTGTCGATCACCATGGCATCTTCTATACCAAAACACAAGCAAGAGAACTCCTGCAGCCAGGAGCAACATACTAGAGCCTCAAGTGCCCGTAAAGCTATCCCAAGGCCTGATACCCACCAAAGACCTAAAGGCTATGGAACCTATTTGGACGTTCCCAGCTCAAGTTCTTCACCGAACTCTTCGTCTGAATCGCTGGTATCTGCACATCTGCTACCACCGAATACGACTCACAATGGACATATTTGCTCCCAGCCGGCATCTCCATCTCCGTCTCCAGGGCCAGATTCGGGGGACGCAGCTCCATCGCCCGGCCTGACTTGCCAACAAAAGATTATACGTACCTGGTTGCTCAGTAAGGGCATGCTGATGGTGATGGCAGCACAGTTCTTCGGTGCATCTATGAATGTTATGACGAGGCTTCTGGAACTGAACGGTCCGCACGGCAAAGGGATGCACCCTTTTCAGGTAGGCTCTAACTACCTGGGTACCGTCTCGAGTGGACCGGCAAACACTAACAAAATTTGCAGATTCTTTTCGTCCGAATGTCGGTCACCACCGTGTGTAGCTTCTTATATATGTGGTATACCAAAGTTCCCCAGCCTTTTGGAAACCGCGAGGTTCGAGGCCTTCTCGTGCTCCGTGGCATAAGTGGCTTTATTGGCGTCTTCGGTTTATACTACTCGCTTGGTTACCTACAGCTTTCGGAAGCTACAGTACTTACATTCCTTGCACCCATCCTGACATGCTACATTTGTTCTTTGATCATACCGAACGAGACGTTTTCTCGCAAGCAGCAGCTGGCTGGAATTTTCTCACTTGTTGGAGTCGTTCTCATTGCCCGACCTGGCTTTCTTTTTTCCAGGTTAGAGGGTCTGATACCCGAGAGCAATTTTGCCCGAATTTCCGTGCTCAGTTCTACGTATTTTATCTCGGCCAAGGCTACTATGGGTCCATCCAGATCAGGCACCGATACGGACTCCAAGCAACATCTTATCGCCATCGGCGCTGCACTCGTCGGTGTTGTTGGTGCAACGTCCGCATACACCTCTATCCGCAAAATCGGCAAACGTGCGCATCCTCTCGTCAGTGTAAACTACTTTTCCAGCTTGACCACAATCTTTTCTACCATTGCCGTGCTCGTCATTCCTAGCGTCTCCTTTCGCCTCCCTGCGAACGCCATGGAGACATTACTCCTGTGCGGACTCGGTATATGTGGGTTTTTCTTGCAGTTTTTGCTTACGGCCGGTTTGTCATATGTTCCTCCACCGTCAGTTCTTGGTGATGCAGAGAAGGGAAGCTCTCACGGCTCGCGGGCAACGAATATGGTATATACCCAAATGCTCTTTGCGCTATGCTATGATAAGCTGGTGTGGAATTCAATGCCATCGCCTTTGAGTTGGGCTGGATCCGGTATCATTCTCCTAAGTGCCATCTACGTCGCCATGTCCAGAGATGTGAATCGGCGAAATATGGAGATGAAGCAAGAGACCGATGAACAAATTCCTACACACCATGTTTTTGCCGGCGGTGATGATTTGGAAAGTGGAAGGCCGCGACCAAGAATTGCACTTGGAGCTGGTGATGAGGATGAATATAGGAGTCTGCTGCGTGGCTATAACGACGAGGCCGATGACGCTGACCAGAAATCTTAGAAGTTATGCTGGATTCAGCTTTCATTATACCCCTTTTTTAATTGATGCGATGTCACGAATTACAAGCGGAAAAGTTTTTAGTTGAAAAAAGCACCTGAAAGATTACTTTGGTTTATTTTTCAAGACTAACCTCTCCATATTAATGGGAGATTAAAAAGAGCGTGTTACATGAATGTTAGATCAAATCAGTTAGAATATAGCTCCTTGCGCCTGGCTGGTAAACAAGCTAATGCCTACATATTCGCCGAAATTTAGCTTAATTACAAAATGTGAATGCACTATCAAAATTGCAGAAAAATGCAAGCATCATCGCCTGAGTGATAGGGGTAGGTTACAAGCAACGCCCCTATGCTCTCCCGATAAGAGTATTCTCCAGGGATTTCGGTTGGCCATCAGAACACTCAACCACGCTAGAAAAGAAATAGGCTTGAGAATACATCCATTATATGTTTAGAAGAGTGTAAGAAAGAGAATACAACAAGAATACAAGTGAAATCGAAGAGACTAAACAATATTGATACTAGCCGAATGCTTATACAACACAGGAATAAAAGAGTAATGACCCATTCTTCCGAATTCTACTAAGAGTTGAGTTTTTTTTTGTTTTGAATTCCCGAATAAATTCAAGGCAGTCGGCTTTTCCCACGGCTTTAATCTTCGACTTTTAGAAAATTCGAGACTGATTAGGACTTGACTTCAGATGCATCTTGCGTGCCGATCGTTGTCTCTTCCGTTGCACCTCGTTCTTCGTCACTGGCAGATGGTGATGGTGGATGGCTGGTAGTGTCACGCAAGGAAGTTCGGCTGCGCATCATCTGATATCGAAAACATTAATATGTCAGCATTAAGATCAAAAATAGATTGTGGGAACGAATTGAGACAAAGGATCAAAGTGAAAAGGATAAAGCGTACCCAGGACCGCACTCCGCCGATTAGGCCCAGACTATACCCGGTTGCAAAATCCTCGGTTCTTGCCACTCCAGGGCTATCCGGGCGACTGGGAATATCCAGACGCATTTTGTTACCTCCGAATATTCCGCTGCCGGTAGGGCTTGTGAGGCCATTCTGCCCATCGATACTCCGCCGAGCTGGGCTGTTGGACCGGCTACTTTGCCAAAGTTGACGTAGTTCTTTACCCAATTCCTGTCCAGTTGAGGACCAATTGTGTCGAATAGTATCCCGAAGCTCCATAACATGCCTTTTGATGTCCAGTTCGTTCTTTTTGAGCCAGGAGACGTTAAGCTCCTGCCGCGAAGTTCCTCGCTTAAGTTGGCGAGCGATATATTTCTCGTAGTCTCGAACAATCCTACAACATTATCAGTCATTTAGAACCCAGCAAGTAGGATCTATTAGGGTGTTGATGACGTACTTTGTAATTATACCGGTAGTACTGACGCCTTCAGTCCTCTGAGTGACAAGGAACTTGCCTGCCGCCTTGATGGGAGCATAAATATCATCGCCCTCGTCCGCACCGTATGGAATGTCATCATGGGCAACATAATCGATCTTGTGCTCGTCGAGAAACTCCGGTGTCACAATCCAAGGGCACCGTGGGACTACTTCATCCACCCATTTACAATGGCGAACTGTCTCAGCTCTTTCAACCTCAGTCAGAACAGTCAGACCTTTGCGCTTATGCGTTTCGTCATCTCCGGTCACACCAACGATAAGATAGGTATCAGGGAAGGCTTTCTTGGCTTGCTCAAGCTGGCGCATATGGCTATAGAGAATATGTCAGCCTAAGAACGATTCGGACGTAAAATCTCACAAAGCCGAGGTAGATCAGCAAGCCACATACCCAAGATGAAATAGATCGAAGACGCCATCTGCATACACCCTAACAGGCCGTCCTGTCGGAGGCGGGTTTGTCTTATAGCCGTCCGGATCCTGAAGCCCAGCTCGAGAAGGAGGCCTCATATTCTGGGCTTTCGAGCCCACCTGCCGGAATGAGCCCGAGCGACGACCAACTCGATCCTCGATGTCCACACTCGCCTCCGTCGTCTCTGACGGTTCTCCGGGATCAATTCCACCCATTGATGATGCAGTGACAGTGTCTTCATTGTGATTGGGAGTCAGGGAAGTCGACGCGGTGACGGATCGGGTTCGAGGGCGTTTAGTGGGTGGAATTGAGGAAGGCTCTGACTTCTTGGGCTTCTGAGGAGTTTCTACAGTAGTAGACTCATCGCCCTCTTCGCCAGATGCGTCGCGCGACGACGGCTGGAGCAGCTCTGTCGTGGATGACTTTAGGGCCTCGGAAGGATGGAGGTGTGAGAAGCTGCGTTTCCGCTTCGCAGTAGTGGAAGGAGCTGGCGCCGACATCGTTTTCTCTCAAGTAAGAGAAAGAAGCCGAAGTGCTAGGATATCCTTTTTAGGGATTCATGGATGAGCAAGTTATTCTTGCATGTATTTCAGTAGTGTTAAGAACCGGCCACGGTGGATTGGATTGAGGCGATGGATCCGACTCGACTTGGTGTGGATCCCTGATGGCAACCTTTCGCGCAAGTTTGGCAAATAGCATGCAAGAAGCTGGGTCTTCAGAGAACGAGTGAAAATAACGAATCTACCTTGAACAACATCATGACTGTAGATAGAGGCATTTGATAGTGCACTTCACTTCCGTCTCATGTGAAAAGCAAAAGGGGCCACAAGATAAAAAAATTAAACCTCACAGATGATTCTGCAGGGATGACCAATGCTTGGCATACGTATGCAAGTAAATAAAGGTCGCGTCTCGTATTCAGCGGGTATCAACATCTAACATTAATAAGAACCAAGTGGCCTGCACAGGGGTTAGAGGATGGAAATCAGGATTTTGATTGCTTTTTGTCTAATACACAGTCTTCTTGCATAGCTAGAAGCATATTCAATGGCATCTAGACAGCGCATTGCAACATATTCCGGCAAATCACCCAAGGCTTGATACTCCCATCAGACATAGTCCAGTGTAAAGAGCCTCCAAGTCTTTCTCAGGAAAGCTTCAGTAGTTTTGACTGAGAGAATCTTTCAATGGATAACTGATGGAGCACTTAACTGAGAAGAATGAGGCGGGAAGCAGGGCAACATATTTATTCTTAACTGGCATGTGCACTTAATGGAGCCTGTGTGAACGCCTCACGGGATGAACAATGGACACTAAGAAGAGGCCAAAGGATATGAATCGTAAATGTATAGTCAATGCCTGATCACCAGAAAACATGTAGATCATTGGTATTCCCACCTGGTCCTGTTGCTTCACATGGGTTTCATTCATTCATTGGACAACCACCCTCCCGCGACATCAGAAAATGCAATTGTAATGAGAGAAGGAGAAAAAAGAGCTGGGGAAGGGGAGGATAACATTCAAGAAAAACGGTGTCAACGAAGCATCATGTACTGGTTCACCAAAGAGAAGGAGTCTTTGATCATAATATGACAATTGGTCCAGGTGCCGAGTAGATTGGACTCCAAGTAAATTAACAGAGACATTCAGAGGCGGAAGAACGAGCAGTGACCGGTGTCAATAGGCCCTGCAAGTCACATATTTCTCGGTGAAAATTCGTATGTGTATCTTCTTCGCTCGATGATAGAGTACCATGCCTTAGCTAGAGGAAGGTGCGGACGAAGAACCATTTGTAGCCGGTTCGGTAGCGGGTGCCGAGGCCGCAGGCTGCTCAGCTATCTGTTCTGTTTCTTCAATTGCGCCATTGGTGTGAGCTAAACGGTTGGCCAGCGGGGCGGGTGTATTTTCACGCTCGGTTCTTGGTGTTGCCAAAGGGCTTCGGGTGGCCGCAGACTCCTCAAACTCTCTGTCATTATCGAACATCTCGCCTTCTCCCATATCTGTCAGTAACTCGGTGCCATCACCAAGACAAATGATTCTACCAGTGCGGCCAAGGGATGGTCGGTGTTCTAAACCAGGGTCGTATTCATCAGGAGTATCGTCAAACTGATGACGCACGCCAGGTCCACGGAATTTGGCTACATGAAAATTCAGTATTGGTGTTTGAAGATTCGATAAGTTATTCACACTAACCATATTCTGGGGGAGCGCAAGGCCCATCGTTCTTTTCGACTCGCTCGGCAATCATATCATACCATTGTTCCTTGGTTTTACCATTAAGTAAACCAATAATGATCATGGTCATGTTATCACAGCCGACACCACCCGTCTCGCTGTTAGAAGCTAGACAATTATCCATAAGATTTTCGCAGATCCTATAGAGCTCTTGCTTGGCCACAATGCCCCGCCGGACAAATTCAATTACAGCTTGGGAGGACTGGCAGTCCCAAATACCTAGTGAGAAAGAAATTGATTAGTCCAAAACTTGAAAATTTCCAATCAACGTAAATGGGAATTAGAAGCTCGTACCGTCACAAGCAATTACGATGAACTCGTCGTCCTCTGTAATCTCATGGGTAGTCACATCTGGGAAAGCGGTAACGATTTGCTGCTCGGGGGAGAGCTCGGGGCTCTTCTTGAATTCAAAATCGCCTAGGGCCCGGGATAAAGCGAGATTGCCATTTACTCGGCCAAAATCAACAAAGCCTCCAGCGGCGCTAATTCTGGCTTTCTCTCCTAAATGAGAGGTCAGAGCGAGTCACTATTGAGATAATGCGGTATGAATGAAGACAAACCTTCGTTTTGGGGTTTATGGTCAAAAGAAAGCGGCTTTGCGCGGCCTTTAACACCGAGGACGGTTCTAGAATCACCAGCATTGGCCTGAGGTCGAATTAGTGACCTTGAAATAATGCTAATATTGGATGATTTGAAAGCACATACAACCCTGATTTTGTCGGCTGAGATAACAGCAACAGATGCTGTACACCCGGAAACCTCCTCCTCATATCTTGGGTCTATCAAGGGAAACACACAAAACGTTAGCTGGTCTGAGACTTGCGGGTTTCAGTCCCAATAGGGTCAGAAAAGGAAATATCACCTTCTAAAATAGCTCTATCAGTTGCCAAATATCCATCTTTAAGAGCCTGCTCTATCTCCCCGCGTTGAAATGATTCTTGATTCGCAACGATTCTTGCCACATTGAGACCAGCATACAAAGCCGTTTGTTCTCCTCCATGTCCGTCAAATACTCCAAAGAACGATAATCGTTTGTCCGGATCCGTGGAGTGATGGTCTTTGTTTAGGTATTTTGCTTGAAGATCAAGCACGGCAGAGTGGGCATCTTCCATGCTGATACGCCAGCCCTGCATGGCGGAGAGGCCATAGATGACACATTCATCAGCGCCTTCATCGGAGCTCTGTTGGAAAAAACAGGAAGCAGATCAGTACATTTCCATTCCAGTAGCAATCAGAGAGAGAAGCTTAGGAGAGATAGCAACGGGGTAAAGCCGAAGATAAACCCCGCTTAGGCACTTGGACGCGACCTTGAGGATTTTGTCGTGCCTAGAACAACAGCAAAAATAGCTTACCTTCTCCACCACGGGTTCACTCAGAGTTTGGCCCATGATTCAACTGCTATCAAGTTTGGACTGTAATGTGGGTGTTCGGGAGGTGTGCGCGCTCTGTATGAGGGGGAAAGAAGCGACCGACGAACGCTAAAGGAGTCAAGAAACGACGGAGAAAACAATGGTGTAGGGTTGCGAGTTGAAAGAAGAATTATCAAAAGGTCAAGCAGTACTAGTTATTATGTAAAAACAGCGAGCCGGCGGTTGGGTAAAAACAAGGCGGATGGAGGAACGCAGGTCGATGTGGGTTGTCAGCGGGATCGCAGCCTGGGGGGTTCCAGGCAGGCAGGGAAGCGGGCGGGCTAGGAATATGCGCCGAAACCGTTGTCTGTGACCTCTGTCTCTCTTTCAGGCGGAGACAGGAGACTTGCTGAATGGAATTGGTCGGCGAAGCAGAACACAGGAGTTTGAAGTCAACGAGGTCGCGTGTGGAGGAAGTTGATTGAGAGAAGATGACGAAAAAGCCCGCCCCAGAAAAGATCTGATGGGTAACTTAACTAACCGCGCGCTGGAGAGTTCACTACGCCATGACCACTGAAAAAAAACCCTATTTTTTCTCCTTGAGCCGGAAGTCCACGACATCGGGCTGGGATTTGGCTGGTGTTCTAGGGGCATCTGCATATTTGCAGCCCTTCAGCCCTGGGGATCGGATGAGGGCGATGTGTCGGGCCTGGAGTCTACTACGGATACCGCGCGTTATGCTGCTCGCTGTCTACATAGCCTGCTACGGCGCCTAAACCAAACAAAAATACGTCCGTTTTGCTACTCTGGTGTCAAAGTGTTTCATTGGAAAGCAGAAAAAGCGAAACAGATGCGATTTAAGAATTCCTTTCTCGACGAGTCCCATACCCATTCATGTTCGTAGGCCCCTATCGTATGATCTTTTCCTTCAAGATGACACAAGATCAGGTTCAGCGAGCCCTGGAGCCCTTAGAAACTATTGCGATGGACCTCTTGCGGGGTACTTAGTGGCCTTTTGCATATTATCGATGGAAGAATAGTCGGTTGTGGCCAGGCAACAACGGATTTGACGGAACAAAGGTAAGGGGTGATAATACTCCGTAGATCGGGCATATCATTAATTATGAAGAGGCCTTAGCACCAACAGGCCCTTGGTTAACAGAACAGTTCGCTTCCCCGCTGCAAGTGATATCCGTATCTGTCCAATGGCAAGTGCATCCTCATTCGCAAGGGGCTTGCTGTCAAGGCGTTCTCGAGCTTTCAAGCCACTCGTCGTGTCCCCCACAAAGCCAAGGCGAAAATTTTTTTCGAGCTAAACTCCAGTCACTCTAGCTGCTTGAAGGACAAGCAATCGACTCCGTTGGGCACGCGGCTTCTCCGCCGACGACGTGCAGGTTCATCCTTTCTGGGAGCATTCATCAGAATTTCCAGCCACGCCGTTTGGTGGCGATAATCATCAGGTTCTGGCCTCAAACCTTCCAACAAAAATCCCTGTTTGGCAAAAGTTGTGGTCACCGTCACTCCAAGGGATGAATTGTCGTTGAGGACACTAAGGATGCCGCGCGAGGTATTTAGACCTACATACTCCGGTTGCTCGTACCTGGCGTTTGCTTCCGTCCGCGCCTCGCCATCGTTGATCAACAAAAGCTCGAACCTGGGCGAGCGGGCTATAAAAAACGGCATATTGCTGAAACTTCGGGGCTGACATCATTATTTCAATCATCATGTGCCCAATTGAAATTTTCGAGTAACCAGCCCCAATTTTGGAGGGCTTGATTTCTGAAGGTTACATGTTTTTATATATCCGCCAATAATGAGGATGAGGCAGGGTCGCTTCGACAAATCGGACGAGCTGTTGAAGTCAAAAATTTGGCACCTCAACATCAAACCAAGCTGGACAAAGGGTGCCCAGAGCGATTTCGACGGGACACGCCAACCATGGGGGTACAGGTTGGATGGCATTGGGCCACCATGCTGGGTAGTGTTGAGACCTTCCTCTACCACGGGTTTCGTCCAAAGATGCCGGCGTTTTGAGTGCCTACAAGCCTTCGTAGCTTGGCCGCTCCAGCTCTTAGAAGGCCAGCGTACAACCGACCTGGAATTCCAGTATCGGCACTGTCAGCCTGTCAGGCGAGACAAGCATCATTGCTCAAGCTGCAAGGCCATTTTAATCCCGGTTCTCCCTTTGCCGTAATAATTCTCAACACACTCGATTTCTTCAAAGCCACATCGAGCATACAATCTCCTTGCCGCCGCTCTCTCTTTATCCACCCACAGTTGAACTGTCTGACACCCTTCCCGCCGCAGTCGCTGCTCAATGTAAACCATTAGCTGTCCACCCACCCCGCATCCACGGTACTGTTCAGCAACACAGATTTTATGTAGCAGCGCTATGCCTTTCATACGAACGTAGACCGCATAAGCAACCAAATCCGTGGCATCGGTAGAAGTACTTGACTTTGGTATCATCGGCGCTTTTGGAGGTTTGTACACCTTCGAGGAGGGGGAGATATCCGCGAGATTCGCGTATATCACCCTTGTATTCGGTTTTTTCTTCCACAGATCTAGGGTGAATTCAAATGCTTCGGAGGGCGGGAAAGTTCGCCTCTCGAGACGGGTGATACGCTCAATAAGGGCAGCGGCATCTTTTTGGGGTAGTTTATGGATATCATTTATAGCCAGCTGCGGCGGCAAGGTCATATTTTCAAATTCTGATATGAAAGGAATCCGTGTTTGGATTTCGAATCGACCCTGAGGATGCGTTGGGCTGATGCTTTTTTGAGTTTCGACGTCAGGAACAATTCCAAACCTCGCGTTCCGTCACTTCAGCAATAGGAATCCAACCTCGCACGATGCAATATACATAACAATTCTAGTACCGCTCTTACATTACATCGAGGGAACCCGAGGCTGCTCTCCTGGTCTTGGATTTCCGGTCCGAGAAAAGGCCATCGATTCCAATGCCATCACAGGATGAAAAGCGCCAAGCAGCGCGTGAAGTTATTGATATCCTCCATGAAATCTCCACGCTTTTAGTATGCAGATACCTCTTGTGATGTATGGATTCAAACGCAGGTACTTACGCAAGTCTCAAGAATACCCATCTGGACCGTACCGAGTTATCGCTATGTGTGTCCTTGATAGAAAACGGAGTTAACCCTGAAGCGCTCGCTGTAAGTCACCGCTCCTCTATCCCATGGCCCAATCTAATTTCGCGTCTTCCGTCACCGTACAGACTGTGGTGAAGGAACTTCGAAAGGAATCGGCCCAGGCTCATGGTGCTGCAAGTACCGGTGATTGAAGTGAGAGCCACTGATCATGTATCTTCCGGAGAATGGCGTTCTGGCTAGCACGTTAGGCACTTCTTTATAATGCTTGCTTGATGCTCTTAGGCCTCATTTTGAATGGTACCGCGATATACGCGGAGCTATTGATTTGTTCTTTACTCGCGCCATCTCTGGAATATGATGTGCAAATCGATCGTCGATAATATGATAATTGACACTGGGAGGTTGGATTACGTTTGCTAACAAATTGGAGCAATTCGCCGGATAACTACACGCTTCAGCCGACATGTATGGGATTATAAACAACAAACCAACAATCAGCATATATATTGCAGTTACGAACTACCGGACGGCTTGTCCGGCTTGCTACTGTCTTTGCTAGCTTTGACATCATCCTTGTTAGTTTCCACGGCGGTCTTGTTAATTTTTTCAGCCTCTTCTGCCTTCGAGTCTTGCTTCTTAGCCTCTTTTTCGTCGTCTGTATCACCAAGGCTGAAAGGATCATGATCCGCAACTGGAGATGGCTCAACCGCCGAAAGTGGCTGCCACTTGCTTTGTTTATTTGATGGCTGGGCGTTGCGATTGAGGGAACCTGAACGAGGCGAAAACGACGCTCCGATCTCCTCCGGCGGTCCTTCTTGGAAGGAAACCTTTCGTTGGTCTGAAGAAGGGGATTTAGTCTTGAACAAATCCGGATTGGCTGCCGGACGAGGTGGCCGGGTGGGAGGCACTGTTTTTAAATATGAGTTCCAGTCTTGTCACTGAAAGCTATTCGGGAAATTACCTTCTGTGTCTCTCAGTTCTAAGGTCGCAAAATCGTCACCTAGGACCCGATGATCCGCATCATATCTCTCACGATCCGCACTCCGGCGAGCTTCACCACTCCTTCTCGGCCGGTAGCTTTCGGGCTCACCGAATGCCTGGCCATGTTGCTGACCTTGCTGACCTTGCTGAGCCGGTCGGCCTTGTCCATGATTGTTAAAATCGTCATCCGATTCCTCGCCGTCCAACCTCTTCTTAAGGTTTTGTACCCAAGTATTCACCCGTGTTTGGGTTTCTAAGAAGCCTTTACGGATGTTTTCTTTGATTATGGGAAGATCATCTATGGCTGGTCAGTCTAACCGGTCACGATTTGCGGTATAGCCTTCGTACCATCAATAAAGCTGTGCTCTCTGTCATCGTATAGTTCGTTGGGTTTCAATCCCATCTCTCTTCTCTGTTGGGGTAAGTGTGGTTCGTGATCCCATAAGTCGTCAGGTAGTCTGCGACGTTGGTCTGAACTGCTATAGTGTTCCGCCAATTGGCGGGCGTACATTTCGTCCTGCTCGAGCTGCCTCTGAGTTGTGGATGTCGAGGATATCGGGCGAAGGGGCTTTGCGGGAGGGATATCGACTTGCGCCTCAGGATCAGACATTCCTATGATCGTGTAAATGGTAGGTCAAAACATCATGCATAAAAGACCAAGTTAGTACCAAGGAGAGCATGAAAAGCTCTGTCCATATTACCACCACTTGCAACAACTACTGCCCTCACTACAGAAGCATCGATTCCTGGAAATGCCTCTCTTAAATTGTTTTCAGCCTCCTGCTGAGGACTGAGGGGCCTGGGAGGTTTCGGGGGCGGAACATCCTCATTTTGGGGTTTTGAATTCGGCGTTACCGATGTAACACCTGTCTCGAGAGGTTCATCATCGAAATCCAAAGGACGAGCGGTCGTCGGCGATTCCGGCCTCACAACGTTCTTGGGAGGTATTTAGTAAGTGGGGTTCAAAGGGTGGTGATGAGTGAGAGGAGCTTGATCATACCTTCGGCCCATCAGCCATGGTTCGGCCCGCTTAGTAAAAGTAATTCGGAAAGTTGCGCTGAAAAACGAATGAGCTGTATATATTGTCGAAGCTGTATGCCAAAGAATTTACCGGCCTGTTCTCCGTCCGACGAAGAAAGATGATGCACAGCGTTTAATACCGGAGGAGGAATGCTGATGCCTGTGGCTTTGCGGCTGTGACGCCATTCCCCACACTAGCCACATTACTTAGTAATACAAACTCAAGTCCAGCCGGATAATAGTACTACCGAATCACACAACTCAGCTGCTATTGGTGGGAATTCTTACATGGGATATCGAGGTCCTTTTGATCTGTGTGCTTTGGAATGCATGTTTTACAGCGATAATCCTGGCTGACTTCCGGGCGGTATCGATCATGGAACTTTTGATACATTTGGTGATACCCTTGGCTCCATGAGTAAATGACCCAAATGGCCACCGAATTTGATCTTTCAGCGGGATTCATACCGGCGCTGTACAAACCCCCTGCGTTACTGCCTATCTCGAAGCATCGAGAAAGTTTGCTGTATGTGATTGAGAATCATCCAGTGACCATAGTTGTGGGCCAGACTGGGAGTGGGAAGACTACTCAATTGCCGCAGTTCCTTGAGCAAGCAGGATGGTGTGCAGCAGGAAAGCAGGTCGCGGTCACTCAGGTATACTACTTCTTTCGTCGCCTTACAAATAACTCCATTCAGCTAATATGCTATTAGCCTCGCAGAGTAGCTGCTACAACTGTTGCAGCTCGCGTAGCAGAAGAAATGAACTGTACCGTCGGGCAGGAGGTTGGCTATTCGATCCGGTTCGAGGATGTAACTTCCGCTGCAACTCGGATCAAATTCCTCACAGATGGCCTCTTGCTACGAGAAGCTCTTGTAGATCCCTTATTGTCACGTTACTCAGTGATAATGGTGGATGAAGCGCACGAAAGGTCACTGAGCACCGATCTTCTTCTAGGGGTCCTAAAGAAGATTATGAAAAAGCGACCAGAATTGCGAATCATTATCAGTAGCGCAACTTTACAGGCAGAAGACTTTCTGAACTTCTTTTCAGGAGATTTACCCAATCCGGATTCGCAGAGTCAACCAGAGAGCGAAATGAAATCGGGAAGGATTGTCAATCTCGAGGGAAGAATGTATCCCGTGGACTGCCTGTATCTCGAAAGCCCCACTGAAGATTATGTTGACAGAGCGGTTAAGACGGTATTTGATATTCATACGCAAGAAGCGAAAGGTGATATCTTGTTGTTTCTCACAGGCCGCGAAGAAATTGATGCGGCAATCCAGAAGATTTCGGAACACGCCGTTACTTTACCTCCTAAATCTCGAGAACTGCTCACTTTGCCTTTGTATGCGGGACTTACTTCAGAGCAACAACTCTACGTTTTCGAGCCCGCTCCTGAAAATACACGCAAAGTAATAGTCTCAACCAATATTGCCGAAGCATCGGTAACAATCGAAGGAATTGTATACGTTATTGATTGCGGTTACGCAAAAATGCGTGCCTACGATCCAAATACCGGAATTGACACGCTCACAGCAGTCCCAATATCGAAAGCTTCGGCCACTCAAAGAGCCGGGCGGGCTGGCAGAACCAAGCCTGGCAAGTGCTTCCGGCTTTACACTGAGCAGTCTTTTGAAACTCTCCCCCGGTCTCTGTACCGGAAATTCAGCGGTCAAACTTGGCACCCGTGATTCTTCAATTAAAGGCATTAGGTATCGATAACATTGTGCGATTTGATTTTTTCAGTGCTCCTCCGGCGGAGCTCGTTGTTCGTGGGCTGGAACTGCTGTATTCCTTAGGAGCAGTGGATGAATACGCGAAATTGACCAAGCCACTCGGTACTCGCATGGCGGAACTTTCTGTCGAGCCGATGATGGCAAAGGTACTCCTTAATGCCTCTTCATTCGGGTGTCTGAGTGAAATTTTATCTATAGCAGCCATGACTAGTCTTCAAGGGTCAGTGTGGTTTCAACAAGATGATGAAAAAAGGCACTGGAATCGGCACGAAGAAAATTTGCGGCCGAAGAAGGGGACCATTTGACATACTTAAATGTCTATCAAGCATTTGTTTCAAAAGGCAAGAAGGATTCCAGGTGGTGCCGGGAACATCGCCTGAACTATAAATCGATGGAAAGAGCTGTGAGCAATCGGGCCCAGCTCAAAAGATATCTGGAGCGTTTCGGCATCAACGTCGAAGAAAGCCTTTCTTCCCGGCAGCCAGATACATCCACCACAGCAGAGCAAATTCAGCGATGCCTCACAACTGGATACTTTGCTAATGCTGCAAGGATGCAGCCGGATGGCACCTTTAAAACAATGAGTGGAAATATAATTCTCCACGCGCATCCGAGTTCGTTGATGTTTGTAAGTTCTGCCAGCCCATAAATCCGCAGCACAGCACTGATGAGATAGCAGAATCGAAAAGCTGACTGGGTGATTTTCCATGAAATCTTGCAAACAAGTAACAAGACATTCATCCGTGATGTTACAAAAATTGAGAAATCATGGCTACTTGAATATGGGCCGGAGTACTATAGTATCAAAGAATGATGGTGGTATGGATCAACTATATTAGATTCGGCACGTATGTACCTAGGTAGTTCCATAAAATGTTAGAACACCAAGAGCCCGTAGAAACTACTCGCATGACCCCTCTTATTGAAAAGTTGGCAAGTGCATAGTATCAAGAGGTACCTATCAAACAGGCAGCTTTCCAATGCCTTTTATCCCATTGTGATAAAGCCTTCTCCGGAGTGAGTACCCCGTGGATCTCAGGTGTTTACTTTCACTTCATCCAAGCCCGCATTCATCCACGCTCCTGATTTGAATATTGTCCATTGCCATCAGTACCCGATAGATCACCATTTCACTGGAACTGGAAAAACAGGAAGCTCAAAAATGTCAGACCATCACCACGGCAGTGGAGGCCATTGCCAGGATCATGACCATGGCCATGACCATACTGATGACCTGACGCCCGCGCTGCAGTCACTTTTATACAAACAGATTGACTTCGATAAGATTGTGACTCTGAACGAATCCGAGCCCAAATCAGGTGCTGCAATTGTCAAGAAAACATGGGCTCAGCGATTGGAGGACAGCCCGGAGCTGAGCAGCGATGTGGATGAGCAGTTACTCATGACTATTCCGTACGTTCATCCCACTACAGCCCTGATACCCCACAACCAGGAAGTCCACGCCAACCTGAACCACAACGCCTGTCTGGTATCGCTATGCTTTAGCCTTTTGACTGCCAGGTAACTTCAGGCCCACAGACTGACGGATGAGAAACACAGATTTACAGGACAAGTCAAACTTCACTCCCTTACATTCTATGCGGCTCCTGGCCCCTCCGCCCCAATGACAGTTAAGCTCTTTCGGAATCGCTTAGACCTTGATTTTACCACTGCTACCGAGTTGCCTGCTGTTCAGCAAATCACACTTCCCCAGATTCCTCCGGGATCAGATGCTGATTCTCTCGAGATCCCCCTCAACCGGGTCTACTGGAATACTACGACCTCGATCACCTTATTCTTCGAAGATAATTGGAGTCAGGGGGAAGAAGAGGTCACAAAATTGGGATATCTTGCTTTCAAAGGAGACTATATGGCCTTGAATAGAGAGCCAGTCACCGTGCAGTATGAAGCGGCAGCCAATCCAAGGGATCATGAACTTATACAGGGGGTTGGAGATAGTGTTGGGCGAACAATAGGGCAGTAGAACGATCTTATAACCGGACAAAGCTTTCAAAGAACACAGGAGCTATTCCCAGTGAAAATAGCCAAGCGTTCATTATCGAAGTTTTGGCTAAATTTCTATCCCGCCATTAGCAAGCTGTGCTAGCGGTATTAGAAACGAAGTATATGGTATGATAGAAGCACGCTCTAGTTAGAAGCGAACAGAAGCAAATGATAAACGCCGTGTATGCTATCAATCTCCCCGGAGCTTTATATGCTTCCCAAAATAATCACGCTATAGTGCAATATAACAGCAGAGAAAACGGTCTATCTAGTCCGAGTATCATGCTCCTAAGGCGGCAGCCTCCCGTGCCCGTGCTCTTGGTCTCTGTTGGGCACGTTGATGAACTTCGGCGGCCTGCTCCCGTTCGTCTTCTGGGAGTTCTGACGTTGGCGCATTTGGTAGTTTGATACCAACGCCGACTTCGCGCTCAAGCTCTTCCAGTTCATCCTCAACCTCATCTTCATCCTGGTTGGACATTTGTCCCATAAGCATGCGACTTATTTCCTGGTAAAGAGTCAGAATTCAAGTCAAGCGTAGATCATATAGCAGTATCCAGCACCCACCTCTTGGTATGCTCTGGCCTCTTCAGTCTCGCCCATCATCTTTTCGACCCCTTCCAGGCCTCCCATTTCCTTATGAATGGCTTGGAGAACTTTCGTTCCTTGGTTCAAGCCAAAGAGCACATCTTTCTGGACTAGTGCAAACTCGACACTACCTGTTAATTTCTCAAGTTGATCTAGCTGCGCGTCTGTTTTGGCGAGTAAAGATTCCTGATATTTCTTACGCCGCAACGCTAGTAGCGCACGAGGCCGATCATTGAGGGCAAGGCATTTCCGGGCTATCTCGGTCTCGCGATCAGTCAGAACAGTGATGCGCCGCTGGTATTGATGGAGTTTATCCCGCTGATTTTTCAAGTCAAGGATTGCCCTATAATCAAATCTGTCTCAGAAGAGTGTCCTTCAAATGTCCCATTCAAAACCTGGAGCTATGCGTACCGATCTTGTGCTGATATTTTATTCGCGCTTGAGGCGTTTCCCATCGTATTATCATCTCTAGCTGAATGAAAAGAGAGTTACAAGCTTCAGGCTCGAATCCCAAATCACAACGGCAGATGATCGATACGCACCTGTGATCACACTCCCGGCTTATCGATAAGCCCCGAATGGATGACATAATGGCAATCGGTGTATATATTGCCCGGTATTTCAAATATGATACCGAAAGATCAGTACACAAAATTACAGGCAAAACTTTCAGATCCAAGATACCGAGCTATACAGGGAAAGAAGAGCCAGATATTTCCTATTGGGAGAATGGCACCAAGGAATCGTGGAAGTAGGCCTAGTCTTGCGCATGGTCTTGACAAGGAGGTAAGTAAAATAATCGTGGCGAGCTTCTAAGGATCAACTAATCGTCTACTTAGGTCTATCAAATTGTGAGAAAACTTGTCGACGATCAGCAGTCGGGGGAGTCCGAGATCCGGCTCACTGTACCTGCCCTCTATGATCGAATAAAAAGGTCAAATTCCAGCCTCAATCGCAGGCCCAAAAAACTTTTGGAAGATAGCATCGAGCGGGTTTTGGATGTTGTTAAGGGCGATGTCATCGATAATGACGAATCGGAGTCTGTGGACGGAGATTTCGAGGGCCTAGTGGACAAGGAACAACCTCCGGTATGGATTCGCGTAGCGCTTGAACATAGAGACCGGGAACTAAGTCACTATAGCCCTTGAATGGTTTGAATAAGAGTATTGTAGGAATGTGGAACACGCAGTCAAAGCCGCCGCCGTCACCGAAGAAGGTAGAGAGCGCCGCCGAACCCCCTTCACCCGTCCCACGGGTTACAAACAAAAGGCGTCAAGCTGGTGGAGAATCAACATCTAAACGCCGGAAGGCAGAAAGTTCCATCGACCGCTCTCCGCCAACTCATGTAAGTCTCGCGGATCTAGGTGGAGTGGACGATGTTATCCAGGAGCTGGAGGATTTGATCGTTCTTCCTTTGACGAGACCTGAGGTCTACTCCTCGTCAAAAGTACAGCCTCCACGAGGTGTTCTTCTCCACGGCCCTCCAGGCTGCGGAAAGACAATGATCGCCAATGCGTTTGCGGCCGAATTGGGCGTTCCATTCATCGCAATATCTGCACCTTCGATAGTCTCTGGGATGTCGGGCGAGTCTGAAAAGGCTCTTCGTGAGCATTTTGATGAAGCCAAAAAAGTTGCGCCTTGCCTTGTTTTCATTGACGAGATTGACGCCATCACACCGAAGCGTGAGAGCGCCCAGCGTGAGATGGAAAAGAGAATTGTTGCCCAGTTGCTCACTTGTATGGACGACTTGGCACTAGAGAAGACTGATGGAAAGCCTGTCATAGTGCTGGCGGCTACGAATCGGCCTGATAGCTTGGACGCAGCGTTGAGAAGAGGTGGCCGCTTCGACAAGGAAATCAATCTTAGTGTTCCAAGCGAACCAGTCAGAGAACAGATCCTACGGACATTGACGAGAAATATGAATCTTGCTAACGATTTGAAATTCGAGTTGCTTGCCAAAAGAACGCCTGGATTCGTAGGAGCAGATCTGAATGATCTAGTGTCTACAGCCGGCACTGCTGCCATCAAAAGATACCTAGATCACTTGAGAGCTTTAAGTGATGAGGAGATGGATATTGAAGACCCGCAGAGCAATATAAGTCCCAAAGTTCTCGAGCTTCGGAGGCTTATTAAACGTGCTCGGGAGACACCTCCAGAGACGGAACCTCAAACTGTCTACGTCTCAAACGAGGATTTCTTCGCAGCACTCCCTAAGATCCAACCGTCATCAAAACGTGAGGGTTTCGCCACAATACCCGACACCACCTGGGCTGATGTTGGAGCGCTCGGCGGTGTACGGGAGGAACTCGTCACAGCAATTGTGGATCCTATCAAAACTCCAGAAATCTATGCTCAGGTCGGAATATCTGCCCCGACTGGTGTGCTCCTCTGGGGTCCGCCGGGCTGCGGAAAAACGCTGCTTGCTAAAGCTGTTGCGAATGAGTCTCGCGCCAATTTCATTAGTGTCAAAGGCCCTGAGCTCCTCAATAAATATGTCGGTGAATCCGAACGTGCAGTGCGACAAGTCTTCTTACGCGCTCGATCCTCAATACCCTGTGTCATATTCTTCGATGAGTTGGATGCACTTGTACCCCGCCGCGATGACACACTCTCTGAAGCTTCTGCTCGTGTTGTTAATACGCTACTTACTGAACTCGATGGACTGGGTAGCGCACGGCAAGGGATATATGTCATTGCGGCAACTAACAGGCCAGATATCATCGACCCTGCAATGCTTCGGCCTGGGCGTCTTGAAACATTGCTTTTTGTCAATTTACCGAATGCATCGGAGAGAGTGGATATACTACGTACTCTGGTCCGCAGCCTGGCCGTCGAAGTCTCATCTGAAGTTGAGGCTTTAGTCCGATCTTGTGAGGGTTTCAGCGGTGCCGACTTAGGCTCTCTACTTCGCCGTGCGGGCTACGCAGCGATTAAGAGACGTGATACGATCAAATTAGAAGACTTTGTATCTGCAAAGAAAGAAATACGGCCGAGTGTGACGGATATGAAGAAGTATGAAAAGTTGAGAAGAGACTGGGGCGGCGGCAATACAACGACGGCTTAGTAAATGTAGCACTCCAGAACCAAAGTACTGAGAAGCATTGCGGCATCTACTGGAAAAAGCAGTCCATACTATTTTTATGTTACTATCTAGTAGTCAACTTATAATAATTTTCTCGGTGTTCGGACAGCGCCCGGCGGTAGACTCCCATAGCAGGAGGCTCTATCTAGGCTCCATCGGAGGACTGATTTCCAAGCATCGGTTTTATACTCCGATTTTTATAACACCGTTCAACCAATACTTCAACCTGTAGATATTCAAGAATCCGCCAACTTTTTCTAAGAAAATACTTCAAAGTGGGCGATTACAATAGGGTTCCAAATCATAACACGCTTAACTGCCCATTACTCTATACAAGTCTCCTTGAATTTTATCACATCCATAATCTACATGTTCCATCCGCCCCAGCACTGACACACCATGCTTCTCTAGGGTGCCAGTCTAGATCCAGAACTCCCAGATCGCCCGTAACCTTGTGTCCTTTCAGCACCTTCAAAGGAACGATGGTAGCGTTGCTTAGCAGATCACCCGTCACGTTGCCGTGGAAGATCTGTAAAGACCCGTCGTCGCTGGAGTCCGCGAAAAGCGGATAGTGCGGGTGATATTTGACCTGACGAATAGCCTTTTGGTGATATCGAAGTATTTTGTAGGGGCGATCTGAAAGGTCGACATCGTGCCAGAGCAGACGCCTGTCGTAAGAGCCAACGATTAAGTTATCACCACCGGAAGTGGTAGAGGAGCTGGGATGAATGTCGAAGGACGATATCCATCGGGCGCCAGGGCGCAGTATTTTGACAAGAGTTTGGCGTGAAAGGTCATACGCGCGGATTGTACGTTGATTTGCGACAAATAGAATGGGCTTAGAAGGATGGAAATGCGCAACTTGTGGTGGACCTCCGCCCTTGAGTCGTCTGCGGAAAGGGTATTGTGTAACGTGTTTGGAAAGTGTGTGGATGGCTATGGCAACGGAGGCCGGTGTTGACGAACCGGGACAGACAGTGACAAAGTAGTCCCCGCGGCGATGCCACGAAATTGATTTGGCAACATGGCCAAGAGGAATCACTGCTTGTACGCCAGAACTTTCGAGAGAGGAAGAAGGACGAGTCCATTCAACGGAAGAAGATTTTTTGGTATTAGTTCCCGCGGATGAGGATGCAGCATACCCCCAGCCAGCATCCAAGATTTCAAGAGTAGCGGACTCTAGCTCCGGATTCAGTATATCCGGGACTGCAAGGTATACGCTATCGCCGGCAGACGCGGCAATCATAACGGCTTCTCTGCCTGGCCTCCAACGCACCACATTGACAGCATCCTCATCGCTTAGCTCTACGCTCCACAGCTGCCGTCCCGTAAGAAGTTCCCATACGCGAAGAGTTCCATCATCACCGCCACTGGCTAGCCAGATCCCTGTGGGATCAATTGCAAGGCTTCGAATACGGCCACGATGACCTCGAAACAGTGTTGCACAAGTTGTTGGAAAAGGTTTGAGCTCCTCCGGACTAGGGAGCTTAGGCAGGAGAGACTCTGGATCAATATTCAATTTGCTTCGCCGCACCCGAGGGGCCAGGTATAAATCAAGACATCGCTCGAATTTTTCTTTCACAAACTTCTCATATCCTGGAACCTTGCGCAATGCACTATGGTCCGTTGGCAAGTAATCCTTTTCGCGGTCCTCTTCATCTTGATTCTCCCACTCCTCTCTTTCTTTCTTGTCAGGGAGATATTCAGGAGGAGGGTGATAACTTTCGTCATAGCCCGGCGGTGGTAATTTTGGTGCGGGAATATTCATTGGATGATCAGGACGCGGAGTCTCGTCTGCCCAAAGATCATAGGTCTGAACTCCTTCTTTTGCTTCGTCTTCTTCTTCTTTCGGTGGTTTATATGGCAGTATTCTCCCTTCTCGGATTGCTTTGACAAGCTTCATCACGCGCTTAGCTTCATGCTTTGATGGTACGAACCGTCGTTTGGGTTCGGGTGCCGCACTCAAAGGCATGGTCTCTAGTATGCTGGTAAAGTACTCGATGGTAGGTTGATAAGGATCGTAGCCGTCTTGAGTAACTTCGTTCATTTGGACTTTTCGTATGAGTTCTAATTCTTCGGAGCTCAATTCGAGCGGCTTTCCAGTGGAGGGGTCCGTCAAACCAGTCCATCCTTTTGGAATGTCGATACTATCCAACAAAGCGTCTAGTGCTTGACCTTTTGCAGGCCGTAGAATCTTCTTGCCGTTGATATTATAGCCGATGTGAGGGTACTGGTCGTAGAACGAAAGGGGGATGTTTCCAATGGTATTGGCTTCCTCCTCGACTTCGGAATATTCCGAGTTATCGTCGGGATTGATTTCGGGGTAGATGTAGCGATCGTTACCATTTGCATCTTTCTCAATGCGATAGTTCGGCTCTTCATCGTCAGTGAATTCCTCGTCGTCAACACCCAAAAGGATATCCGGGTTTGCTGAATTAAGTTTCGAGGCGCTACTCGGCCGCTCAGTATCTGAAGGAACTTCATCACTATCCAATTCAGCTTCATCATCGTCTTCTTCATCATCACTGCTAAAATCGCCTATCAATTCGACTTCCGAGTCATCGCTCGAGCTATCAGAGTCGTTTCGGTCCAAGGCTTCTAGACTGAATTCGTCCCCGGAGAGAATGCCTGGGTCTTCGCTGACATCTCTGGTTACTGCCTTTCGCTTTTTTGATCTTTTCGTGGAATCCATTTTGGGCAATTCGTAGAACCGAAGACGCCGTTTCGAAGCTATCCATGTCTTGCTTCCATCAGAAAATCTTCACTTTTTTATTCTGCCAGTCCTCACCGAGTTTAATTGTCCGGATTATCTAATCGGCCTTTCCTCGGAATATATTTATTCCGCTTATTTTTTCCCCGTCCGCTGTTTTGGGTATGTTCTGCCGGGATGCCTAGAGCCTAAACCTCCCAAGGTAGTCTGCTGTATTCAACTGCTATGTGATGAGATCTGAACGTCGAGTCTTGATTCAATTTTTCCTCCTGGTGATAAAGCTCTAAGTGAAGTTCGATTAGCCACTACCAGACGGGTCCTACTCAATAACAGCACGCTGGCTTTAAGCTCTTATTGCTGCCTGGATCGCAAAGACGCTTATGGGGCCTTGACATCTTTCTGTCCTCCTTGGATTCAGGAATAAGAATCGGCCGAGGACAGGCGAATATCAGATTCTTTGGCCCTATGATAAGCCTTACTTTCCCAAATGTTGATTCCGGCCGGAAGGATGGCCCAAAACGGCATGCCGCCTGCGATGAGTGTAGTAAGTTACAAGCTGATTGGGCGCGTTGGTGTGTTCCCGCAGCATACCAACGTCTTGATGTTTAGGGCAACGCAAGATGAAATGCTCCGGAGAGCCAAACGGATGCAGTCGCTGCACTAGGCTTTCTCTGCCATGCCATTATTCCCCCCAGAAACAAATGGGACGGCCTCCCAAACGGAAGCGGATAGATGAAGGCAATGAGCCGATGTTGAACATGGCCGTTGACGACGATAGTCTTACAGAATGGTTGATTGACTTTGAAAATCTTCCAGAATCAATTCAACCGCTAGGAGCGTCGGATTTATGCCAGTCAACATATAAGTCCTTAGTGATGAACCAGCCGATTTTCGACGACGACATTCTTCAGCCAGAGCCGAATTTGATGCAAACGTCACCAAGTCTGGACTTTTCTTACATGAACTCATTGACAATACTTCAGCCTTCAACAGACCAGCCGAATGCCGGACTTTTGCCCACTACGACTTCTAATACCATACCGGTGCAATGCTCGTGCCTCTCGCGTCTCTACTTATGCCTTAATTCCATATCGACATTGTCATCGTTACCTCCTTCGACACACACGTTAAAAGCCTTATACGAATCTGCATGCACGGCAAAGACGGTGATTCACTGTCCGATATGCCCACAGGCATTTAGCACCTCCATGCAGAACCTAATGCTTCTTAGTACGTTGTTGGCCGTAGTCGGTGATGCATGGCTATTACTTTTTCACAAAGATCCTGAAGCTTTAGCCAACGTGTGTGTCGATCCATCAATCATCGCCCTTTCGCCCGCCGAGCCAGAAGCTCGCCGGTCCCACTGGAAGCAGTGGCTGCAGACTGTTGTTAAACATGCTGTAATCGGCGGTACCCCATCGCCCATACTTGCTATGGACGTGCAGTTGTTGTGCCTTGAAGCCCCAAGCTTGCTCTCACTAATCGAAGATATGGAAGAAAGGCAACACAAGCGGCATGCAGAAGGGTGTCAGGCAAATAATAATGGGTGGCAGGTCCATAACCTTAGCTTCCCGCCCCAAGGGGGTGGGGAAGTCGGAGATCATTTTTGCTTGAGGGTCGTAGGGAGTGTAAGGCGGGTACTTTCAGGGTTCAAATTCGATGAGAACGAGTGAGACTATCCAGGTCAATCCGTCAATGGCCGGCTACGCGGAGCTCGACTTGCCATATACAGAAACATGACTCTCTGTCTATAAAAACAATTACATGGCTTACGAAACATTTTCGGAAAATGATACCGAGATAGAGTGAGTTTTCACTTTCAACGCACACGTTTTCTATGATTGGAACGAATCTTGCGTTTGAGAAAGTGCTGCAAGATACTATATCAAGCATCACACATGTCGGTTTTTCCATTTAATATTGTACACATATTTTGGGTCTATGGGCGAAATCGTCAAAGACATATCATCAAGTTATTACTCGTCCTCGTCCGACTCGACCACATATCTGTTCTTCTTTCGTAGAGGAGGCGAGCCATCTTTTGCTGCCCCCGCCCCAGCCGGCTCATCAGCTTCGTCCAAGGGTCTCTTTGGCGATTTTTCGATTTCACGGGCGGTTGGTTTTGTCGAGGGGGCAGCTTCATTGTCTGTTTCACCTTCCGCTTCGAGGTTATCATCTTCGAGAACTTCCTCCTCTTCCTCATCTTCTTCCACTTCGGGCTCCTCGTCGCTGCCAACTAGGAAGCCGTCATCTTCATCATACTCGTCCTCACGAGTGCGACCCCTGCGGCCATATTCCTCCTCGTCATCCGAGTAAATCTCCCCGCGGCGATTGGGCCTACGCTTAGCTTTCGTAGCTCCACGTCCCCGAGTAGCAAGTGCATCGTCACCCTCCAGCCCTGCTATTGTGAGACCAGCCCCTCCGGACCTTCCAGGAAGACCGACACGTCTTCCGCGATCTAGATCCCGATCTGCCGCCAACTGCCGCCTGCGGGCTTCACGGAGTTTTTCTCGCTCAGCTTGTTCAGCCTGCTTCTTGGCAAGCTCCGGGTCCACTTTCACGTCGAACATCGCGACACTACCATCTGGATTTTTCCTGCTCGTTCTAGTAGCTGCTGCCAAAGATTCTTGGAGTCTTTGGACGGCATCATCGCTCTCTACCGTAGATGGAAGAACTGAAATCTGCCCAGTAAGATGCGAAGTAATTCGAATGACAGACGAAGCTTCGGCCGCAGCAGCCAAATAGACATGGGAGTCCAGCTCCGAGTCATAGTTGGCTTTGATTGAGCTGTGAGATCGTGCAAGCGGCTTGATGGGCATCCGGTATTGCTCGGTTGGGTTTGAGGCAAGCTGAAGGGTCATAGAACCATCCGACCAACGGATGATGCGGGCATTGGATTGAAGTTTGGCTTCATCTTTGGGATCATAGCGCCAACAAAGCGACGTGGAAGCGGAGGAGAAAGGTGGCGGAACGTATGTTTGAGGATCGAAGTTCTCGGATTCGATGGAAAGGAAGTTGGGCATATTGAGAGTATACAACTAGGTACTCGGACATTAGCTTGATTCTTTACCGGGTCGCGGGTATGCAAAAGACAAACCTCTCCGTCCGTAGACTTGGGTACAGCCGTGCGACTAAGATCGACGTCCATGATGTTGGTGATCTCTGGCTCAGGGCTGCCAGCGTCCATTGGCGAGCCGCGCCGGTCCCAACGCCCTTCATCATCACCGGAATCCAGTTCTTCATCATCAATTCCGCGTTTTGAGCGTCTGAAAGTGATCAATACCTATGTCCGCTTTGACAGGAAGTATTGTACGCACCCATGGTCTCTATCTCCACCTTCCGATCCAGAACCAAACAGATCTGCATCGTCATCGTCTAGCTCCTGTTCGTCCTTCTCCAGTGATGGTGGACTGGCATTGTCGTGTAAGGAATCCTTTTCAATTGTTTCTCTGATATCATCCCCATTTCCGCGGGAAAGCTCCTGAGGGCTAGCGCCGCCGGAGGACATTTCTTAGAACTGCGAAACGCCGAGCGAATCGGTAAGTCTATCGAGGTGTTGAGTTCTGAAGTTCGGGTGAGGAGCGGAAAGGACGTGGGTGTATGTGAGAGGGAGAGAGAGGGAGCAGAATACTGATCAAGTCTATTCTGATGAACCTTTTTGGAAAGCCTCCAGCAACACATGCATTTGAACGACTCCAACAGATCCATCTCCATTGTTTCTCCAAGCACGCTAAGACCAAACTTCTTCTAGCGTGAAACTCTGGACCGCCTGCACCGCCAATTGTGTCGGAACATCATGATAATCCGAGCCGGGCTTTACTTCATGGAGGCCCATGTGTGCTGGCTGGGCCTGTCACATCTTGCACTTGAAACTCTGGGGCGCTTGCAGTTGATCACACTGTTCACAATTCTGCTTGGATCTCTATGCCGATACCTATAAAGAACCCATTGTGAACTAATCGCTGTTCTGGTCTTGTTGCTAGCCCACAAGACCTCAGCATCATGGCAGCGTTCTTTCAGAGCGTGTATGTTCACCCCTCTTTTCACCTGTCTCATTTCCTTGTTGCCAGTCGACTTCTGCCTCCTGCATCATAAACCAGCCTGTCTTCTTTAGCCCTCTTCTTTTGTGATCATTCCTTGGAACCACCTTCATCAATCCTGATTTCCTCCTTTTATTCTGATGGAGTGCTGCTAATGTCCACGGTTGTTTAGTCGTCAGGGGTTTGGCAGGGGTGGAAATAAGAACAACAATAACAATAACAACAACAATTCCAGTGCTAATACCAATACCAATACGAATATCACCAACAATAGCAGTATCCCAAGCTATCCAAAAACCAGTAGCGGACAGTCGACTCCACAGCTACCCACGCAGCCGCCGAATCAGGGCTCGTTCTCGAACGGCTCTTCCGCTGTCCCGACCGAAACCCCCCAAATGAGCCTGTCAAATATTTTTTCCAGGAAAAATATGCACCTCTCAATGTGAAGGGCAACTTTTTGACACTTTGTGCTTGTCCTAAAAATGTAGAGCTTGGGGAGTGGTTGGCTCATCAGAGTATGTCATCGCCTCTCGTTGGATATGCAATTGAATGCTAATCCAAACACAGTTGTGGAGCAGAATCGTCTCCTTCATGGCATGTTGCAGGTTGTTCAGGAAGTCAACCTGCACACAGGAGTTCCAATTTGCAACGAGTTGACTTGCCCTACTATGTCTGCTGGAAAGTGAGTTGTTAAAGGTGTCGTCTCTGCTCCAGCTATGTACTCATTCTTCTATTTTTTAGCCTCACGTATACTTGGTTGGTTGATGGGAGAGCAGCTAAAATATCTGCTCCCAAATTTATCAACCGGGTCGAGAAATGGATTGTTAGCAAGATCCATGATCCGGTGATGTTCCCGACAGAACAAGTGACTACAGCACCCATCACATTTGCAATTGCAGAGCTCACCAACGCCTCTACACGAGGTAATTCTGGTCCCACCAACAGTAACGCTGAACTTGCGGCTCAAGATTGGATCGGAAAATCGAGTGGTTTTCCCCCGACATTTTACAAAGACTGCCAGGGCATCATGAAACAGATGTTTCGCTGCTATGCTCATTTATACCATGCTCATTGGGAAAGCCCATTTTGGCATATCAACAAGCATGAGGTTTTGAACATGTGCTTCGTACACTTTGTTACTGTCTCAAAGTATTATAAGCTTGTGGCAGATAAGGAAATGGAGCCCATGCAGCCGCTGATTGACATCTATATCAAGCAAGAAAAGATTCCTCCGGAAGCACTTGCGGGCCACTGGGCTCAGCAGCCTGCTGCCTCATCAACATCTTCTTCAGCATGATTGCGCAACAAATTGATCGATACTGGGTGCCGCCGGCGTTTCTACTTTGAAGGATTTTCTCTACGACTATTAACGGAATGATCTATCTCTGTGTTTTCAATTTCATGGGCGTTCTAGCGCTTCTCGAAATCCGGGTCTAAAAAAAGACGAAAAAGGAACAGGCTCGTTTGGACGAAGGTCATGTATGCATTTAATTACGGTGTTTTGTCGCTGTGGGCAAAGTGGCCATCTGAGTTATGATTTCCGAAGCCATGTCCAGGCCGTCACATCATCCACGGCTGTGGAGTTTCATGTTTTTAAAACTGGCTAAATGCAACTGAGCTATCACCTGTGAGGTAGTTTCCTTCAGCTCATCGTTCATTTTCAACCTTTACCCCGTACTTCGTTGCGTATTTGGCCAATAATTTTGGCTTTTGAAATGATCCTACCGACCGCGATATTACTGGTCAGTTTCAATGGCCTTGCCTCCATTGTATCACCATTGTCGGACCGCGTCCTCGATCACTGGAAGCGTTGTTAGGTTTAGAGCTTAGCCCGACGAATAATTCTTGTTAATTTTGGTGTTCCGAGAGCTTCCTTTCAGAGATATACCCCTTCTACATCACCGTCGTGCTGGCTGTCGCCATTTACTGCACCGTGAGGCATGGGCGATTGGTGAGATGCTCCATTTCTCTCAACTGGAACATCTAAAACTTGATCTTGAGGATTCGGAGTTCCTTGTGCAGCAGGTGTATCAGCGGTCCCGACAGGCTCTGTTGTAGTTGTTCTTGACTCAATCTGTTCATTTGGTGTATCTGCACCATCCAAATCAATCCACTCTTGACCCCGCGCTTCCACTTCAGCCTTGATCATGTTAATCCGACCTAGCATTCGCTTGATAACTTCTTCGTTCTCGACAACGGCCTCTTCACAGATATTATCGCCCTCTACCACGGTTGCGATATAATCTTTTAGCTCATTGTTAGAACGTTCAAGATGGACTATGGAATTGCGCAGCTCTGACGATTTGGCGTAAAGGGATGGAATGGTGAGGTCTTTTAAAGCGGCGGCGAAAGCGGAGGGAGAAATAGGTAGAGACTCAGCCGACATGGTCCGTAGTAGAATGTTCCGTAATAGCGGCTTGCTTGATGGCGTTGCTCCAGCTCTCCGCCTGGAGTAAGATGTGAGTTGACGATGTTTGGCTTGGGCCCAAACCCAGAAGCTTGCACCGTCACGTGCTCGTGAATCAAGATCCAGTGCTCGGAGCTTCCAGAAAAACTGCCCACAGAATAAACTGATCACTGCGGAGATACAAGTACATCTAGGTACAGAAAAAGAAATTGATACGACTGTTACCAACATTTTAATTAGGCCAGCAATTGCGCCAACCATCGAGGTGGAATCGTCATCTTGGACGCCGGCCTCCGGAGGATAACCGGGTCGGTCACTGGAAATGAACAATGCTCTCTCGGTAGCATGGCGAACGCCATGCGCTGCGGCTCGCTCTTCACCACAGCTGAAGTCTCCGGCTTCTACTCGAAGTTTCGTCCGTTCGCTGCTGAGAGCCAGTGATGCCCTCTCTCCCGTCCACCCAACTCCCATCCGAGAAGCTATCCGCAATTTTGGATGCTCACGCATAAGAAGGAAATCCCCAAGTTGCATACCGTCGAGCTTTATCAGCTTCAATCGCTCTTTTACAACCTCAATACGCCCCAATGCTCGTTCAGACACGGCCCCGAACTCTGCCAAACCGCAAGAAGAGGGCGTCTCATTCCAACCGCGTGAACTCTCCCATTCTCAGATTTCCCGAATATTCGGAACTCCGAGAATACCCCCTGCTTTCGGCAACCGTGTTCTTCGGGTGATTCATGGTCGGCGGGTAGCAGGCACTCTAGACCTAGAGCTGCCAGCGGATATTAAACACGGAGTTCCGCAGCATGTGCTGGATGATTGCTTGGAATGGCTACGCCAAAATTTCCCGATAGATGAGGACGCGGCTATTATAAGAAGGATTGAAAGAGAAGAGCAAGAAGAGGAAGAGAGACTTATGGCAAGAGCAGAAAGACTGGGATTGTATAAGCCCCAGAGCGGGAAATTCGGCGAGGAGATTGTGAAAGAGGGAGATGTATATGGCCGCAGCGTGTTCCAAGAGATACGAACAGAGAATGAAAGGGTTAATAAGAGGAAAGATGAGGAAGAAAGGAAAGAGTGGCTTGAGTCTGAGGCTAAGGAGCAGGAAAGTCTCCAGAGGTCAATACAGAGGAATACCGATCTGGCAAAATATCAACAGGCAGCGATTACGGAAGGTAAAGCTTCCTAGGAGTCGGTCCCGTATTTGAGAAAAACTACTTACAGTCACTATAGCTCGTCCACGCGCAGACCCGAATGTACGTCCTGCTTTGGCCTGGATCCAAAAACACCATTTGCGCGCAACAGCAAATACAGATACATCAAAAATGAACACGGTGAGTGTACTGGGTTTCAGCATATTTCAAATACTAACAAGATGAGCAGCCGCGTCGTTTGCTTCCATCCTTAGGTGTAGTCCTTTTAACAGTTGGACTTTGCTATTACTATGCAGAGACATATGAGCGTCCGCCTCGCGAGAGTCGCATTCTGCCTACTTTCCCACCCGCTGCAGCTACCGCAATCGGGTTAATTGGCGCCAATCTCGCCGTGTTTGTGCTGTGGAGAGCCGTCCCACCGGCATGGAGACTACTGAACAAATACTTTATCAGCGTCCCTATGTACCCCTATTCACTCAGCACCCTGGGCAGCATGTTTAGCCACCAGAAATTCGGCCATTTTGGAGCTAATATGTTTTTTCTCTGGTTTGTTGGGACAAGATGTGAGCTCATACCCAGCGTACCCTCAGGGAATGATGATGGTTAAACTTACATTTGTCGATAACAGTGCATGATGAGGTTGGTCGTGGAAACTTCTTAGGGCTTTACGTTGCTTCTGGGGCCATTGCTTCATTTACCTCGCTAGCTGCTCACGTCCTTGGAAATAATTTGGCTATTACATCTCTTGGTGCCAGCGGGGCGATCGCCGGCCTGGTCGCTGCTTGGTGTATGCTGCATGCTAAGTATGTGTCAAAATTTATCCACCGTGGGGATTATCCGATGTACGGCGCTAATACTTTCTATAGTGACAAGCTTACCGTTGCCTTCGTGCCGAGAGACTGGCAGGAGGTCTTCGCCGCCAATGGAAGCACATTCCTTACAGTGATCGTCATTGTCGAGATCATCACTCTCGCTTTACCATTTAGAATAGCCGCCATGGATCACTGGTCGCATCTGGGTGGATATGCAACAGGCGCCCTTGTCGGGTGGCTGTGGAAAGAAAAACGGGACAAAGAGCGAAAGAAAAATATTTGGCAAAAGTTTTTAGACAAACACCGGTAATGGTGAAATACGACGTGAAGCTAACTACTGTATGAGTATCAACATGTTGGCGTTTGGGAGGCCAAAGATCTCAACTATTTTCAGCGTTTTGGTGACAAAGAATCCGATTTATATTATACGGAACAGGAAGTTGACATAATACATAGACCGTATCTCGCAGCCAAATAGAAGCCTGCAAACCGTTTTTCCACCTATTTTCAACGTATATAGACATTACTATGCAGAAAAGTCAAGCGCCTCGTGAATCATAACATTAATCTCGAATCGACGTAAACGGGCATGACACCGTCGAAGGTCGGCGACATAAGAAGGGGAAGGAATGAATTCGACGAATACGGTGGAAGGTTCATATCATCTCCTACGGGGAAGACAAGTAAGCCCATTAGACCTGAGTGCTCTGATCCCATTGCAGCCAACTTACGCCTCACAGTAAGCCAATTGTGACATCACCCTTGACACGAGCATAGAGGTCGACCTATTGGCAAACAAGCGCAAAGGAGAAAAACATCAGTCCAAAAATACCGTTTTCATTACATCAAGCCGATTGTTATGTCTCCCTTCACGCGAGCATAGAGATCTACCTCTGCTTCTAGATCGAGTTCGATCTTGATTTTCAAACTGCTGTCCCGCTCCTGCTTGGGCTGTGGGCGGTCTCTGATGCGGGATTCGCGGATTGCGCCTGTGCGTATGCCTTGTTCGGGCTGGCGCATGGCTATTTGCTGGTTGGTTTGGGGCTGTTGGTAGAATTGCGGCTGCTGCTGCTGTTGTTGCTGTTGTTGCGGCGCTTGTCGGGTTTGCACTTGCTGTTCACCCTGCTGCTGGAACTGCTGGCCGGACTTCTCATTGTCGGAATCGGCCTCAGAGGTCTCTTGGAATCGATTGCGATCAGGTCTAGATCCTGTTGTTCAGTCTTGCAAACGCCAATGCAAAATTGGAATGGTTTGGTGTAACGTACGAGTCTCCCATGTTGACGCTTGGTTAATGGATTGTGGTTTATAGATTGAACCGTGGGACAAAGTCAGGGGAATATTGAGAATATGGCTGATATTGGATCTGAATGTATAGGTATTGCAAGAGTCTATTTTGGCTCGTGAAATGAAATCGACAATCAGCCCTACGATGATCTATATAACTATCTCGCTGCGATCTCATTTCCCTGTTCGAGGCACCGCTTCAAGCATCATTCCACACGCGCAGTGACGTCACTAAAGCGTCCGCCAGAACGCCATGTTGCAGGATACTTCGGACCGCGTGGATGTTGAGCCCTGCATCGCCAGTGATATCGCAGAGCAATCCGATATTCTTAGAACAGTCCTTTTGTTATGTTCAGAATCCTGGATCCTGGTTCCGTGCCATGTGGGGCTCCCATCGTCTTCGTTGTTTGAATTCCTGGCTCCCTTTCCCGTGTGGAGTCGCGGCGTGATGTCAGGCGGCAGGTAGTGTGCTTGGCATCGCGGTCTTTGTTGAGAACGCGCATTGAACAGCAGTCGGGCCGCCGGGCCAGAAGCAGTCCAAACGGCCATGTCGTCACATACGAGGCCCCTTTACTGATCCCGGAAATTACTGCATTCGTGGCTTTCTGCTTGACGCGGGGATGCCAGAGCGCTCTTTACGTCATTATCTCCTCAAGGGAGGGTGCCATCAGTCACGAACGAGCAGGAGAAAACGCAGCATTCGGTGAGAGATGACGGCATCCAGAGCAGAAGCAGAGGCAGACTCCGCAGAACCGCAGCGACTCCGCCGTACAACGAGGAAGGAGAATGTTGAATGCCATGGATTTGATAAAGGTCACACAGACCCCGCGGCCGGGCCAGAGGGCTCTGAGTCAGGAATCTTCTTGTAACTACCGAGTTTACGCACGCTTGTTCACTAATAAGTCGATTGAGCACGTTCACATTGTGAAATCCAGCGACCATGGAATGGGCTAGAACGAAATCCGCCGCTGCCTACAACTATGTCCTCTCGTGGGTCGAAGACAAGTATCTCTCGTACAACAACGAGAATCGGTCGTCGTATGTTGTCAAAGGTGAGTCGAAGGTCGAGACTGTCGCATGCGGCTTCTGTGGCTCATTCGTGGAACGACAGATAGCCTGAGCAAAACAAAGGTCACCGGCAACGAGAGCATCGATGGCATCCAGGATACGGTGAATGATACCATAGGAAACACAGTGGCACCGGACCAGCCAGGTGGTGTGGTCGGTGGAGTGGTTGACCAACAACTCCTCCGGGGCAATTTCAGGTGATGGAGACGCGATGGATCCCTCATTTTATCACTCCGTATTGCGAAATTTGCGAGCAGATTTTATCAGGCTTTCGACGCGGTCACGTGGTCTCGGCTTCCTCTTAATACGATCAACGGCGGGATGGCTTTACCGAGTACGGAGTACTTGTTCTCCCTTTCGAGACTTTTGTATGACTTATATCTATATATCTATCCTTACTTCAGTGATACCTTTCTTTTCTAGTCTGCTAGAAATTCTTATTCATCTCAAGTTCTCCAATCACTTTTTACACCAACATTAGATATATAGGTAGTCATCTCTCCGGGGTTGCTCTGATTACCTCCATGGTGCACCCTGACCGATCAACCCCCACGTGACTGATTAATCATCAGCTTATCTGAGACGCGCACAGCCACAGATCGGCCTGGCTGGAGGCGCACCAGCCACTAGCTGAAATAAATATTACGGCCCGTCACATTGAAACGCGTATTGTCAATGATCGCCGAGAACGGCAGTCATAAGAAAGACAGTGCATGCGGGCCTACATTCTAGTCCTTGAAAGGGCTATGGAGCTGTATACAGCTGCGAGCACAACATTCACGCGCTCCACTGAGCCATCGCGAGTACTGAACAGCCTAGACGGCCGGGTTTATTAGTAATAGGTGGCTGGTGCACTCCCGCCTGCAGGGCTGTGGATATCCGGCAAAGTTCCGGGCTGAACTTATTTCAGGTACCGTGTATGGCGCGATACGGAGCTAGCTCGTTAGGAGCTTCCAGTGTTTGTTGTTGTGGTCGAATTGGGGCGCCAGATTGGTTCCAAAGAAGGAAGTCGCCTCCCTGGACGACTTCATCTCATCAGAGCCGACCCTGCCAGCTGCTCTCGTTTCCCATTCCCTAGCTGTGCTTGGGATATTCAGAAATTTCCACCGTGAAGATTAACACCATCTGTTGTTATCTATCGCGTTCCAATTCTTTGCCTACCTAGCATATCTCCCTTCAAGCTCTACTTGCCACCTCGCCAATCATCAACCGCTGCGCGCTTGTTGCGTCGACCTGATCCTCGCCACTTTCCTTAGCTCATTCGAGCTGCCTGTTGTCGCACAGAAGCTTTGAAGCTCTGAAACCCAGTCTTCCAGAACACTGAAGATTATGGAGAATCCGGCCCCGCAACCGGAAGTTGCGATTGGGGAACCTGTTGAAACTGCGCCGCGTAAGCCAAAGCCTGGTCCAACATATCTTGCGTCTTAGTCGCATGCGGATTCGCTAACAGACCACGCGTTCAAGAGCCGCCTGCCGCCGCTCCGGCTCAGCTCAGTAGCGCAAATCCCCCGCAAGGTTACGAGCACGTCCATAACACGTCGGATGGAGTGGGCAAAGACCCAGGTTATGAGCGTGTCTCCCTATTCATAGACACCCTCTGCGGCCCATTGCTGAACTACAGAGGAATGGGAACAAACGCCAATGGCCAGAAAACATGGCTTGGAAGCGTTTTGATAGTGACAGTTCCGAGCGAAAAGCAGCCGGGCATGGGACTTTGGTGTCGAGGCCCAATAAACCCTGCCGACGGTAAAGTACAGGCAGAGAATGATAATACCGTTGATAGGGATAGTTTCTCAGAGACTAGGGCCCAGAAACTATATGCTGACCCAGATAAAACGTTCTGGAGATTTTCTATCGAAGTGCCCCTTAATGTTTTTGAAGCTAGGTGGCAATACTCTATACCCGAGCTCAGGTATACAACTGACAGGGAACATTGCATTACCTGGACCTTCGTTGTACCATCCCTCACCCAGTCTATGCGCATCATGTTTCACTCTTGCAATGGCTTTTCCGTTGGGACGGATTTTGACCATTGGAAAGGTCCTAACTTGTGGTCAGATGTCCTTAGGCACCACGATCGGGTGCCCTTCCATGTTATGATCGGTGGAGGCGATCAAATTTACAATGACTCGGTGCGGACAGAAGGACCATTGAAGTCGTGGACCGATATTAGAAATCCCAAAACCAGGCAAGCTCACCCGTTCAACTCCGATATGAGGGATAACTGCGATGCATTTTATTTCAAAAACTATATCGACTGGTATTCAACCAGACCCTTTTCGGATGCAAATTCGCGGATTCCTCAAATCAACATCTGGGATGACCACGACATCATCGATGGCTTTGGATCCTATACTGACCATTTCATGAAATGCTCGGTCTTTCGCGGAATCGGAGGCGTGGCTTTCAAATACTACTGTCTGTTTCAACATCATGCTGCTCCTCCGATGTCAACTTACACCACTGATGCCTCACCAACCATGCAAGCGGTCAATAACACCTCGGGCCCGGATCCTCAACAACTAAAAAGGTCCTTTGTCTATCGCGAACGGGAGGAGGACCCGGGTTTAATCCCGGGCTCTAAGCACGGGCCATACGTAGAGGAAAAAGGTCGAAATTTGTATTACAGACTTGGGGAGAGAATAGCTTTCATTGGACTCGATTGTCGCACCGAACGAACTCGCCATCAGGTCAATTACCCTGAGACATATGATCTTGTCTTCACAAGACTTGAGAATGAGTTACGTGCTGCCAACGGCGCTATCCGTCATGTTATTCTCCTTCTTGGTGTTCCAATCGCATATCCTCGTCTGGCCTGGCTCGAGAATATTTTTTCCTCTCCTATCATCGCCCCAATTCGCTTGCTTAACAGACGTTTTGGCTTTGGCGGTAGTTTCTTCAATAAGTTTGACGGCCAGGTCGATCTCTTGGATGATCTGGATGATCATTACACTGCAAAACATCACAAGAAAGAGCGACGTGTGTTAATCCAGCGACTCCAGAAGATCTCACAAAAGTTCTCCACCCGGATAACGATTCTTGGTGGTGATGTTCACTTAGCAGCAGTCGGTCGATTTTACACCAAACTGAGCCACAAGATACCCATCATCTATGATCCAAAGTATATGGTCAATGTGATTAGCAGTGCTATCACGAACAAACCTCCACCAAAGGCTGTCGCTAATCTCCTTGCTCGCCGAAACAAAATTCACCATCTCGATTCTCATACCGACGAAACGCTGTTAGGTATGTTCGATATTTGGCCAGGTGGCACAGGTGAGAGCAATCGGTATACCATGCCCTCCCGCAATTATGTATGTATCACAGAGGTGGATACCGGGCCTTCGGAACTATCAGAGGAGACTGCAGCGCGATTCTCCAAACCTCGGAAGGGTTTCTCCCCTCTTCACGACGGCGAGCCTGATGCCGGGTCACAACACGGAGCAGCCGACGGTCTTAAGCACAATGTTGGTATCAATGGCAGCCTGGATGTTGCTTTCCAGGTGGAAATTGACCCTGCAGACGTCACGGGGAGTACTCAAGGATACGGATTCTCGAGTATGTGCCCCATAATCCCTTTGCCTGCATTATGTACTCTTTATACTGACAGACACCACCAATAGTTCCACCATTAATCCAGCGATCAACGCAAGGCCAACAGCAGCAGCCCAAACAGCAGCCTGCTGCACAATCCAATCAAGCATAAATCCACACCTTGTCATGATACCTTTTCTGGCGAATATGACATTGTGTCCTGAGGATATCTTACCGCTTTTACAATATTTTTATGTACTCTAGTTCCTCTCTTGCTTTTATTGACTCCCTTCACCTGAAGAATAGCTTCTTCTTGCGGTTTTCGCGGTTTTGCTCTGGTTGGTAATGGCTTGGAAAACTGATTTGCACCTGGTTATGTTTTGTTGAACCCCATACATTGATAGCACACACAAATAACATACATGTTGTACAAGTACAGACAGCATGTACTTCAATAGGCCTTCACAATCTTAAATGCTGATTTGTACAGTATCACATTAAGAACGATGCCCCTAGACCGGCTTGACAGTCAAAAAGGAAGATGAAGCAGCACATCACCATTTTTGCAGTAACTGACTTCAAATTCTGGCAATGGATTTGTTTTGGTTTATTATTTGTCATAATCTGATCTGAGCGCTCGTGGCCAAGCGGTAAGGCGCCGCACTTGTACGATGTATATACACAGCAATGCGGAGACCGCCGGTTCGATTCCGGTCGTGCGCAATCTTTTTGGTTTTCAAGTGAAAGCCTTGATTACTAACATCGGTCATAATGATCACGTGAAATTCTGTTCTGCCCACATCCAGGATTCTGATTGGCTAACATTCCACAAAACACGCTAGGCCGCATTGGGTACCACATCAATAAGGTTGACTTTCTAAACATGAGGTCAACCTTAGGTTGCCTGCAGGGTGCAATGCACCCAAAATAGGTGTGCGAAGGACAGGGTCATGGCCATACCTAGCCATCATACAGAGTATACAGAATATAATTAGAGATATGAAATGTTATATTTTGACAGCTGGCCCAGATACTAGGTCTTCACTCAGACATCCTCAACACAAGGCTTGGTAGCTGACACTTCTTGATTTCCATACTTCGTGGTTGATTCCTATGTGGCTTCAGGGATATCCTCCCCTTGCTAACAGGGAGAAAAACAGTGTCGGGCTGTAAGGCCTGGGCGGATTCATTTGTATATGTATGTAGCTAGATATTCTGATGCAGCTCATTTCATGGTCTGACCGTTACATGACTACTCTAGAAGGTACGACAGTGTGCTGACTAGTAAAGTCGTAAAAGCGAGGTCACCAGTGCCTGACCTCCTAATCCCTGACACTCATGATGCTGAAACACATGACTTTCTTTCTTTGAGTTGGACCTTGCAGAAGAAGGTCGGCCTAGATTATGTATGGGTATAGGCCGTTCGGTACCTACTGAGTATCTAGTTACCAGGACCCATTGCTAATTTGCCAGGAAGCGAAGTCATTGCATAACTAATCTGGGCAACCTTTCAAATGCCAAGCCAAGGGAAGTACCCGAAGTGTTTTGTTGTAGTAGGAGTCCACGACAAGTAGCTGAGGTTGGATCCATTTTTCCTTCCCTGTTGCAAGTATATGGTACCGTATGGTGTGTCTGCTCAAAGGTACTAATTGCAACGCAAGGTTCTTTGGGCCACTGAATGCAAACTGGTCGCTTGCTTCCATGGTGATGTTGAATGTGAGAAAATGCATCGACGGGTTCTCTAACGTATAGTCGAGGTAGGTGAGATTCGGCATTGAATCAGATGGGGTGGCTGTTGCAAGGACCCTGGGTTCACCCATTGGTATGGTAAACTGCGGAATAGGAATTCTCGTTGTAGATGTTAATGGGTAAGTTGTGGAGGGTGGCGTTGTATCGGCTCCTGCCCGACGCCATTGAATGTCAAGTGCTAGGGTCAGCGCCGTTGCCGATTGCCGTTCATCTAGAGTGGAGCGCTGCACGTCGAGGAGGAATTCTGATTTGTGAATTCCATCGGGTGTTAGAATTGACGCTGATTCATTTTGATGCACGTTGGCACTAATGTTGGTAACCAGCCCACCAGATACCTCCGTAACAACCGTTGACATTTGCTCGATAAATAAATCCTCATGAGCGAATGATATCATTTTGCAGCACAAGCACCAACGCTGCCGTAGGCCATTTGCTTTTGGCCCCGCTTCGTCATCCAAATTAGGCTCATCTATATGGAAGAAGTCCGGCCAAACATCTGGGTGAAGCCGAGGCACAAGTTCACAGTGCGCTTCGAAGGGCCTGATAAACGAAAGGTCCAGAATTTTGGTCTGCAAGACTGGTGTTTCGACATCCAAGACCAGATGGTAATGGGCAGAGATTTCAAGTTCATAGTCAAAGGGTATAGAAGTGTTTGTGAATGCAAGAGCAAAGGACTTTTGGGCTCGGGAGTCAACAGTACCAATATCGACTCGCTGAACATGGCCTGCTAGGTCGGGGCCCGGGCCATCGCTCGGCGCGGATGATACTTTATCTGATTCTCTATCTGCAGTTGAACCATCAAGCCAGACTATTTTTGCGGACTCTTCTGGTTGGCCGAGTAGCCTTGCTTCTAGCGATATTTCCGCGGCGTCATCTTCTCCATTCTCGATTAGAATGTCAATAGTGACATGCTCGTCTGTATAGTAATGGCTCTGTATATTGGGTGACCTCACAAGAACTTTTGGTGGTTTCGGCAAGATACTACACATGGAAGTATCTCTGTCTTTACCGATTCTTCTCGAAGTAACACCTTTGTTGTTTGTCTTCCACCACACGGGCTGATCCGCGCTTTGTCCAGAAGCAACATATTCGAAATGAAAGTCTTCATTTTCAATGCTTAGAGCAATCGATGCGACTCTCACTTCGCCAGCTTCACGTGGTATAGAGGACAGGTTGTAAGCCTTGGTTTGACCAGGGGCGAAGGTGAGATCGGCGGTCCCACTCATTGGAGATACATTAGCCATGGGCGGTTTAACACTACCTGAATCAGATAATGAAGAATCGACCAAGGCGATGTTTGATATCTCGGTTTGAGCCTGCGAGCTTGAAGGGACTGGAGAGGCAGGAGGGTCTCTTTGGATCGTAATTGGCCGGAGGCAGCCTTCAAAGGCAATTTTAACCTGAGTAAGAGAAATGGGTGCAGACCCTCGTTGAGCATTTGATCCTATCACTAATTGGGAGATTAGAGGCTCTCCAACGTTTCCCTCTATTTTCTCAAAGATTAACGAGGTCGACACTGTTCTTCCGGTCAGTACGCGGTGGAACCAAGAATCTTTGTTCTCAGCTTACAGCAAGAGACCACCTCGCCCTCATTAATAGTAAGCTGAAGCTGGGTATTCAAAGGTGGGAGACTTGAAATGCTTCGTTTGAAGTCATAGTTCCACCCCGATTTGGCCGTGAACCCTGTGAAGAAAGAAATTTGAGTCTTGGATGATGGAAAGATTCGAGAACAGCGCCTTTACTTACGACGGTGTATCAACTCCCAGTCAATCCTTAGCATCGTCTCGCGATCGCCAATTTGATAGGCACACTCCCTCAATGCCCAACCGAATCGTTCCATTAGTTTCCACCATCCTTCCCGTCGCCAGGATAGGCGAACCCAAGCCGGACGAAGAATATCAAAGGCAATCTGCCATTCTTTTAATCGCATATGTTCTCTCGCTATATCCAGTAGTTGCTGTTCTACCATGCGGGGTTGGCTTCTCGTCAAAAACTCTTCCGACGACGCAGTCAAATACCTGATGATCATCTTCGAATATTTTTTTCCGGGTGTATCTGAGAGAGGATACTCTTCGAACGGTTCTGGAGCTAGATATGTATCGTATATGAGGTTTTGGGCCTTGGGTTGTGCGGAATTGCCATGAACTGGTGGAGATCTATCTTCGTCTGGGATTTGTTCAGCTAATTTGCGTCTCCGCGACGTGTGTCGAGCGGCCCGGCTTAACCAATAGCCTCTATGATGAAGAAACTCCCAAGGGTAGAGTTTGTTACTGGAGGACACCGATTTGTCTGGAGGTGCGTATAATGGTGTCTGAAGGTATTCCGGGTAGGCTGCTTCCGGATTGGTTGGGATGCGCAAAACTGTTAAATCCGCTCGATCCATTAATTCTGCCATTATAAGTGACCATCTAGCCTCCCAGGCTTCCCAGCCATAATTCTTCGTTCCTTTCCCACGACGGTCAACAACATCTCTAATGCGTCTTTCATGGGTAACCCATGCCCGGACAGCTAAGGTGGTGTGCTCGGTCCAAAGCAGACATCTTATGATCCGAATTGCAATAGCATCGGCTAATAGCCTCGCATCATTGAAGCGAGAACTCCATCCAGCGATGGTAGTGAAACCCTCTTCGCCGAAAAGTAGCTCGTATGCATTCTCGAAGCTTCGACAAGCAGCGTCCATCTCCTGACGAAATTCGGCAAAAACGCCCAATTTAAATTCATACCGCATATTCCATCCTTGTGCAGCCAAAGTTTGGGAGGTTCCAGTTGTTGGAGGGCTGGTCGGCAAAGGAATGGAGCCTCTGTTCTTTTTTCGCCGAGAGTGTTTAGATAGATCTCGATAGTACTCCACACAGGGACTTTGCAAGGCAGTGAATAAATGTTTTGCAAAATCCTGAATATTAGTTGGAGAGGGATCGGGCCGCAGAACAATAACATTCTTCAAATCCAAATTTGTCGCCCTTCGAATGCTTGTGATCCGGTCATTTATATCACTCGGCAATGGTAGCCCGTCCTCACATATAAGTGCAAAGAATAGCCTCGTCTTATATCCGGAGCTAGCCCATTCCTTCTTTAAGCTGTTGATTTCGATTTTCAACTGATTATCTCGTAAAGAAGCCATGGTATTATCGAGAGTAAGCGGGAAGAAGCTGACAAAAGCGGCTGGAACTAGGCTCTGGTGTTTGGTCACCCATAGAGGGGTTGCGATCCCGTCAGGATATGTAGGAGATTGGGGAGATAAAGGGGAAATAGGTGAGTGTAGACTAAGAGGGGATGCCGTTGTATCATAGTGATCGATGACGCCGGGTGGAAAATGTGTAGGAGGGGCCGCTTTGCGGGGAGGAAGGACATACGTCTAAAGTCAGGAGGTTAGTAAGGTTGGCTTCATGGATAGCGCATGTATGCTATTGATAGCGTGTGACTATAAACTGAGAAGGGGCAGCTATATCATCCGATACCTGCATACCCTCACCCGAATCAATCATTCGCATGCTTGGTTTGACGGGACCGACCGCTAACCTACCCTCCCAACCTGCTTCACTCTAAAGCCAACACTCCCCGTTTTCCCAGAGGTGCGGGCATTCCAAGGAGCGTTTGTTGCATCTTCCGCCACAAGTTCCGCTAACAATTTCCCAGCGATAGCGTCGGATAGGGGTGGAAAATCCGAGAATACCCGGATACCATTGCTGTCAAGACCGGGGTAATCAGAAGAGACGGGCTCTTGTAGTGATTGCTCTTTTGGCTCAAGCCCAGACAGACAGACGAGTGGGAGGTTATGGCCAACATAGTCGGACGGGTAATCGTCCATGGCGGGGCGTCCCTTCGGTGAACTGCTCAGATAGCTAGAATTTCCTCGAAGTCATTGCATTGTAAGACATTTGACGAACCCAGGGCTAGCTTCTATAGAATGCGCAGAGCTCCAATAGTGAGCAATATCAGGAATTAAATTCCTTTTGGCAGGTAATCTCTTGAGTCAGGACTTCGCTCCCTCCAAAGGTGTGTCGTTCTATTCGTCTGGCACCCGGCGCTTCCAAGGCTCGGCAGTTAGGTAGCTGCGAAGGCACCTGATTGGTGGCTTCTACTTAGCGCGACTAATGATTGCGCTTATAAGTGCTTAACCATCTTAGGCCCGCTTAGTTAGCGCCCACCATCTTTGGACACGTTTAACAGCAATGTGGGACAACGGGCAAGCTTACTATCAATTATCAACCAGGCTGCGGTTTCGCTTCTTGAAATCAAGGTGGTAAATTGAAACAGTAGCACTAGGTGGCTATTGATTTCCCTAAAGCCATTCATAGCCGGACAGCTGAGTTTCTACGCAAGTTCTGATCGAAAACATAACTTCTGAAGTATCACCGTTTACTATTGGGCCGTTCTTATCCAGTAGTTTCTGACGCAATAACCCTCGAACTGATTCATTCTCTGTGGTGCTAGTTATATTCTTTCTTGGGAGGGCACTGGCTATATGATACCGCAGACCGCATGGATTGACCATTGAAACTCCTAGCAATAGGTCCCTCTATCTATGGTTTGTTCAATAACTGTCAATGCCTTAACCTTACGACGGTCGCCTCGGAACTTGGACTATTCATTGTTACTAACGCACGACTCATTGCCTCGGACATACCGTGTTTACTGTGTTTGCTTTAAAGCTGTGTCTGTCTACATATCATGGAGAGTGACTTATCCATGGTTATAAAGACCGAAAGAAGGCGGAATACAAGATTGTTAAAAAGCTCGGGGGGAAATGTATGATCGGGTGGAAATATGAGCCCTTTTTCAATCACTTCTCTGACTGTTTCCAACTTGCTGCCGCCGATTTCGTGGAAGCTGATGAAAGTGTCGGGCTTGTGCACATGGCCCAGCATTTGAACAGGAAGATTACGATGCTGCCGCTGCTGTCGGATTTATCACTCCCAAGCGTCTGCCACCCTGCCCTGTTGATGACCAAGGCCACTTTACAGCAGAGGTGCCTGACTACCGGGCAGCATGTGAAAACTGCAGACAAGCCAATTGTCAGAGAACTGAGAACCCCATAATGCCTTGTTCTACAACTCAGATTACTCACACTGATAAGTTCTGTTGGAGATCAGCTACTCAGCTAATTTGAAAAGCTGTTTCCTCCTGGCTCCCGGGTCCAAGACTCTATCTCAGACATGCTGAAAAACTTGGATTCTGCCACTTGGGTACGCCATTTTGTGAGAGACAAGAGAATCTCCAATAAGACTTCGAATGCGCATGATTGGAACGTGCCGCGAAACCGCTAGTGGGGAACCCCTATCCCTCTCTGGGTCAGTGAAGATCACGATGAGATTGTTTGTGTAGACAGTATTTCGGAGCTTAAAAAACTAAGCCGCTATACCGACGCTGTAAAAGTTGTTGACCGCTCAGTTTTGGGGGAAAAAACCGAAGAAAAACGTCCAAATTGTGCGGAAGGTCGATCCACGAAAGTGGGAAGCTTCCTTCTCCGAGGACATGGTACTTTTGGCCGACACTACATGCCCCCCGGAACACATTAATGAAGGCTTGACTCGTGATAGTATCAGCAGGGTTCAGAAACTTCGCAAGAAAACTGGCTTGGTACTAACTGATGATGTATTTATGCAAGGCACTTTCAAATACAGATAACCTGGACATTTATCGCATTGTGGAAGCTCGGCAATCCCTGTTTGTGGACTCGCTACGTGGCAGGCTAGACAAAATCCCAGATATACGGAGCACCCAAAGGCGAGCTTATTAAAGAGGAAGACCAGACATTGTGTAGCTTAACGTTACAGCTACATCTGGCTAGAATTTGCTCAAGGGTATCCATAGCAAATTTACTTTAATAAAGGCTCCTTTTTCCTAGCACCAACTGCCTGCGTTGTTGGGTTTCCATAATGAACGTGATGAGTGTTCGATAGCTTGGTCCTAGAGCATTCATGGATTTTTTAGGCTTAAGCTCGTGGAGTATTGACTAAAATTTGCGGCAGCCTTTGACGAGGTGCGGCAGTTTATCGAAAATCATTGTAAGATCCTTATGGTATTCGAGAATGTTGTCAGTGGGATGCGGCCCTGGCCCAGAATCGGATCGATCATTCTTGAGTGATCCAGCGAGGGAAGTACTGGTCAATTTCCTGCTTGCAGGACCCTGCTGCGCTTCCTACGCGGACTTGTTTTGGCATCCAGCAAAGCAGGGCCAGATTGAAAAATGATCTGTGTGAAAGGTTGTTGCCATCATGTCCAAGGCTGATCAGTGGGATTCAAGAAACCATGATGATAAGAAGTGACACATCCAGGCAAGCAGTGGAGAGGCCCAAGGAACATATATGTATAAACATCAGCGGATGTGCATGATCGTCATGAAATGTTGGTAGATTAGTTATTTCAGCGGTACTCACTGAGCTGTGACATTGGGAAAGTCTTATATGTGGTGACCAACATCCCAGCTGCCGACTGAAATGACAAATACCACTTGAGCTTGCAGCATACGCGCTTTCTTGCTGAATGGAAAGCGGAGTTTAGCGAAATGGGGTGGGAGAAGTGCTGCGAGTAAATATGTACTGCGTAGATGGCTGTAAAACATGGAGCAGAGTCGAAGTCCAGGATATTCATTCAGATTACTCCGTAACTACTGAGCCAAGGGTTGTTGGAGGCAGGCTCCTTATCCGTAGGATTGTGTCCCAAGATAAACCAGATGAGCAAAAGGCCTCAATTCCTTTGAGCTGGATCCCAGGCCGATCACGGCCACTTCATCTCTGGCGAAGATAAGGCGGGAAGATAGGAGAGTACGGAGTAGTAGAATCGATACTCCGTGTGGATAGCTCAGTTCTTCTTCTTCGTTTCCACCAATATTCTCTCACAAGTGGATGCTGGCTGTGGCTCTGAAAGCGAGGTCAGCATTGAAAATAATATATCTTGAGAAATGCGAGAATCCAATCACTGTGCAGGCATCATTCCCAGAGCCCGCAAAAAGCAACGGTTGGCCACCGGGTTCTTCCAATCAGAAGATCATGTTGCAGTGAGATGATTAGAGTGGAGAGCGCCAATTTCCGACAATTTGAGTCCCGACCGCCGCAAGAAGAACTCACCCGGGAACCAGAAAAATAAATACGGCTGAAACACCGTGTGGTGATGAGAGTGCTCCGTAAAGAATGGGGATTGACAGCGGACCACGAGCCAAAAACGCGCAGTTCTGTCCCAAAGCCACCTGCAGGCCCTGGCATCCTGACTCAAGGGATCCAAGCGCTGGGATCGTTAGTTCTCCGCAGCGCAACTCCGTATAAAAAAGCCTGAAATCAGGGGCTCCTGACGGGTCCGCCACTGACTAACTAGTGAGGGAACTTGTTAACTAGCAACTGATTAGCTGCCAGTCCGTAAGAACGGGGCCAAGGCGGCGAGCCTCCGCAATTTTGACCCTGAAGAAGTTGTTCACGAGACGCCTTTTTCTACCACGAGATTCGAACGTTTTTTTGCCATCCGCCGATCGATCCTGTGCGATCTCCAAATCCCAAACTGGATGTTTGTCACGGCGATCGAGCAAACGAGAATTTCGACCGCCAGCTGCCCTCGTCCTTCCGTGCTAAACGCCGGCGCAAAATACCGTGATTCCTGGAGGATCTCGCCGTTAAGCGATCGCGAAATCATGTTCACTGTGGGGGTTGTGTGACTTCTGTTTCGTGCGGTCGCTTTACCTCCTAGACGTTGGACAGAAAGCGCTTTTCCACTCCGAAGCAATGGAGCTCGAGCTCTACGAGAAGATTGATGAACCCACGAAGATACCCGTGCCTCCGCGGCGCCGACAAGGTTCTTCCCAGCGCCGTCAGTCCCTGCCCGCCCGCTCCTACACAGCGCCTGAGCAGCCGTATATCAGCAATGTGCATCTTCAGGCCGCATCTCCGGAGGTGATCTCGTCCTTAATCTCGTCATTCTCTACCATTTCGACTCCCGCTTGCGACCGTCCCGACGATGTACTGGACGAAAGTGCCCAAACCGCACCTTCGTCCCCAAGTTTCTTGCGGACAGAGTTTCTACGAGATGAGTCCCCTCCGCCCTCCGGCCCGGGTTTCGGAATGGACTACGGTGCATTCAGGCCTCCCGATGTGTCTGATCCAGACTCAGACGACAATGCTGCGGCTCCGCCTGTCGTGCGCATGGCTAAGGCCTCATCGCGATCACAGTCGCGACGCTCGTCCTTGAGCGCAAAACGAGATTCGAATCATGCTCGTTCCGGATCCAGGGCATCGTATGCTTCTTCACACAATGGCAAGGATGTGGTTTCTGGGTTCGGTATAGTGAGTCTGGAGCCAGGCCCTCGACAGTCCACTGCAAGCATCGCTTCATCGAGCAGTGGCGGGAGGAAGAGTTTGAAGCCATCGATGAATCTTTTAAAAAGAGATCCTCTCGAGAGTTCCCTAAGGAGAAGGACTTCTTTGATCGGTTGAGCGTAGCGGATGGACGGCGCCTGGGCCACTCAAAAAGTCGACTGAGTATCCGTTCGTCTCCTTCAATGCCTGATCTGAGAGAGGAAGGGAGCAGCGACATAGAAACCCAGACTTCCTACCATTCCACCGCGCGGAGAGACTCTGCATTCTCAGTTATTTCCTTCAACCATGTGGCAGATTCTACTTTCAGTGGTGGCATTGGGGGAGGCAGAATGATCCCTACACGAGAATCTTCGCTACGGCATAAGAAAAGCCCGAAAAGGAGGCGATCGACTCGTCGCAGTCTATATTCTAGCCGTGATTTTACCATTGACGGGGACATTGCGGAGGTCCATGGAGAAAATGACCAGGCTGCAAGGCAGTCCCTTGGAACAACAACACATCACGAAAAAGAGGGAAAGCCAGAGAATCGGCAATCGACACACCAACCTACCACCCCAAAACTCAGCCCAAAATCCTCCATGAGGCATGTTACTCCTTCAAGTGCGCCTAAACAAAGAGATCCGGTCTTTCTAGAGCAGCCGCAAAGCAATCGAGTGAGAGAATTAAGTTTCGACCTTGGAGAAAGCGCTCCCTCACCCACAGTTCAGACGCGGCGGGTTTCCTCTGTCAAAAAAAGGACCAGCGGGCCCCTTGCGTCAAAAACAACAAACATACAACCGATGATGGGGAAGCAGGACAAGCTTGACTCCCCATTCAAAAGCTCGAAACGAAACTCCAATAGTGGCTCGATTGATACCAAGTCTCACCGAAGGATCTCATCTGGTTTACAGTCACCGGGAGACCAAAATACTCCTGGGCCGGAAGAACAACTCTCGAGTTCGGATCCGGTGGACGATGCCGTGCGCGCGTACATAACAGCTCCGAGGCTCACGCAGAAACTTCAACATCCACAATCCGGCCGCATAATCGCATTCTCGGAAGTTGGTGATCCGAACGGCCATGTCGTCTTTTGTTGCGTTGGCATGGGCTTGACCAGGTACCTTAGTGCCTTCTACGATGAGCTTGCAAGGACGCTCAAACTTCGGCTGATTACGCCTGATCGGCCTGGAATCGGCGAGAGTGAACCGTGTCTCGACGGTTCAGGGCCTCTCAGCTGGCCTGGTACGTTCTTCATTCCTTTTCGTTTTCTTGTGCTCCTTTCTCATAATTCTTTTGTCCCGTTTGAGTTTGAGTTTGAGTTTTGATCGCCTCTTTGTTCTTTATGCATGCTGATTGAGTGATTACCAGATGACTTGGCGATCATCTGCAGCCACCTCAAGATCTCGAAATTTTCAATGCTCGCTCATTCAGCTGGCGCGATTTATGCTCTTGCCACCGCATTGCGCATGCCACAGCATATCCGAGGGCGGCTCCATCTACTTGCTCCCTGGATACCCCCTTCTCAAATGTCGGGAATGGGTTCTCACAAAGACCCACTCCCCGCTAATGCTCTCCCTTACTCTCAGCGAATCCTTCGTGCGCTGCCCACACCGATATTGAAAGTCGCAAATTCCCGCTTCATGACTGGAACTAGCGCCAGTGTTTCCAAATCTCCCAAATCTCGTAAAAACAAACGGCTCAATCCGCTTGGCAAAGATCGGGAATCACCTCCGCCAGATTCTTCGCCTAACGCCGCAACCGAATCAGGAAAACTCTCAGTGGCTACTCCTAGTCCTTCAACTCAACGTCCTTCTCAAGATGTTGTTTCTCGTGCGACTTCAGATCCTTCCGACCCGAAGGCAGAATCTGCTGTGCTTGCGGCGGCTCTCGCGGCTAGAGCCGATCGTGAGCGACAAAGTGATTATGATAATCGATTGACTCATGCTATATGGGAACTCGCTACAGCAAATGCTAATCCGGCTGTTGATTTACTCATATGCTTAGAGCGTCGGCAGACCATTGGCTTCAGGTACAATGACATCTCGCGTTCCGTTGTCATACATCACGGGTCCAAAGACACGCGTGTCCCTGTCGATAATGTCCGATGGCTCGGTAAAACCATGCGGAGATGTGAGGTCCGTGTATTAGAGGGTGAAGGCCATGGCCTTATGGCTTCCGCCACTGTAATGGGAAATGTTCTCATGGAAATGGCAAAAGAATGGGAGGATTGGACTACGGTTGTGCAAGGACGCTAAGTTTTGATATCCTTGACGGCCACACATTAGATTTTTGAAACGTTTATACCCCATGTCGTCCGTTTGTTATTCTGTTACTGTTACGTTTACCTTATCCGCACTGCCCAAGTCTCAATGACTTATTGGAAATGGAAGTTCAAGAACGAATCGTGACGTTCCTTTCGTTCGTTTGCCAACATACCCCTTTTTTGGCCACGCATCCTTTTTAAAGATTCGCTATATCTTTTATGTTTTTTTTAATCAGCGCCCCTTGAAAGACCGGTTGTTGTCAAAAATTGTATTTGTGACTCGAGTGATATCCCTTATTGTGTACACCAACCCCTTCCATTTGCTTTCCACATTGTATACTGGACGAAGCGATTTTCATTTATTTGCCTGGACGGGCACATATTGTACACCTTACTGCACATGTATTCATTACGCTCTGTATCTAGATATGACTTCCTTTTCCCTTCTACCTTGGACTTTTAGAGAGATATTTGAGTTTTAATGCCCCTAGTAGCAAGGCAGTTTCCATTGCATCAAATACGAGCACTAGCAAATTAGAGCTCAAAGTGAGAGGACTTAACGTTCATCGTTGGCTGAGAAATTCAGCCTCAATACAGAGTAAAGGGGATGGATGAAAAAAGGGGCCAGGTTTGCAGCTTTTTTGGATCACGGTCTGGCCAAACTCAGTAAATTTCCCGGGCCGAACGTCATCGAGGTAACAGCGGAACTTGGTAAAAAAAGTACTCCGTACGTTCTTCTTCAATCTACAATCATCGGACTTGTTAGGGATTAAAGGCATAGTTTCTTTTTTTATTTATCTATTGCCATCTAGGGCGCCTTTTAAGGTATTTCGTACAGACAAAGAAGCAGAGCGAGCGGCATTTCGCAACAGCGGATCATCCGACGGGCTCCATATTCCTTGGCTGGATCGAAACGTGAGCCAGCCGGCAGGGAACCCGATGACCTTTCTGCAAACCGGAAAACGGCCAGAATGTCGCCATTTCGACGTATAAGGCTCCTATTGTGTGCCGTCGTTTTGATCCTCTTGTTTATCCTGTACCTTACGGTATGTGTACTCCCGGCTTTCAAATCCATCTGCCCAGAGACGGCTAACAATCTCGGGCCGACAGGGCGATCAACGTCGGATACAAAATCAAAAGATCTACCAAAAGACGGTCGAGGCCCTCGATGCTAAACACAGCCGGAAATTGGGACAAGCCGATGACGGTAGCATATTCCAGAAGTTGAAGCCGGGCAAGCCAAAACCGGAAGATCAGCAAGCGATCGCTGTTGATAGACCACGCCCCCCAGTGTCAAAGGGGGACGATGGAAAAGAAGGCGGCAAGGGTGTTGCGGGAAGAATAAACGTGCCCCCGAAGAAGAAGGATGGCAAGAATGCCCCAGAAGAGAAAGAGGAGCATGAGCACACGAAGGTCGAGGTGGAGTTCGACTCGATACTGAAGAGATCTCCCAGTAAGGGTCCCCCGCCTTACTGCTGCTTCTTGATACGCCAGCTGACAAGTCCATTGCCTCTTATAGTTATCATATTCTCCAAAACCTACTGCCCTTATAGCCGCAAAGCCAAATTCATTCTTCTTGAGAAATACAAGATCGTGCCCGCACCGCACGTCGTTGAGCTAGATGAACACCCACTCGGCTCTGAGCTGCAACAGCTTTTGGCAACCAATACGGGACGCAAAACTGTTCCGAACGTCCTCATCAACGGTATGACCATCGGTGGAGGGGACGATATTGAAGAATTGGATATCTCGCGGGAGCTCACACCAAAGCTTACGAAAATGGTTGGGAAGAGATTGGTGGAGATCAAGCGTGTCGATGAAAAACCGATATAATCACCGCTACTTGGAAAGGGAGTATACGATGTCACCTTTTGAAATGCACGGAGTTATTGACGGGCAGCTATCTACTTCGATATATAATGGCACAGCTTGCGACATCGCAAACGACTTTTGCAATATAAAAACGACCACAATAGCACGTTTTAGGATAATCTTCTTCCATGAGGCATGCATTCAACTTGGATATCTCTAGTAGACGACCTATGTCCTTGTGTGCTTGCTATTTAACCATGAATATAATCATGTATGCTTCTTTCAGGCGCGTGCCTAATAAACGTATACCTTCCTACAGAGTATCTTCGCCTCCTTCTAAGGTCACCTACTCCATACCTGCATGTTATTCATATGGATGGATTGCGCGTTATATTGACGGATAAACATAAAGCCGTAGCTCCTCGTGACAAACCTTATTGTTTTAGGAAAGGCCGATTTGCACTTCCGTCGCTCCAGTCCGCCGCTGTCTGGCCCAGATCACATCCGCGCTAAACCGTAAACGTGCCCTAAGCGACCGGCACACACAATTTGGAAGCCCCATTGATTTGGCCTTCGTGTGTGGATTTTGAGATTTCGAATTGTCGACGACGACGGCCAACGACACGACCTCGCTTCCTCCTCCGTCTTGCTAACATTTCTCCTCCCTCCTCGCCGGAGATAATTAGACAGACGCCGTCAAGATGCGCTACTTACATTCCGAGGAGACGTTAACAATCCCTGACAACGGTGAGCTCTACCTCGAGGTGTTGAACTCGGTGCCGGTGGTTTTCGATCGAGAAATTTGGAATACTCCGGCGCAAGTCTATAAGCTATATGCTTGGTTATGGATATACTGGAGAAACTCTCGAACGAAAAGGCCACCGATTGAGATTGGAATCAAAGACTGACAGATATGATATCTTAGTGACCATCTCGATCCGTTCGCGCGTTGTCACTGTTGAGGGACCCCGAGGTATGAACCGAATAATTTTTCCAGCGCTATGATCTGCAGACTGCAGTTACCGAACTGTATCGTGGCTACGAGAGACCGTATCGATGCTTACTTCGCTTTTGCGTTACAGGAAAATTGGTCAAGGATTTGTCTCACCTTGCCGTCTCTTTCTCTTCCCCAAAGAAGAACGTCCTCGGTATTGAGATCCACCATGGAGAGCGCAAGGCTGTTGCTACGCTCCGAACCGTCCGAACCATCATCAACAACTTGATCATCGGTGTCACTCGCGGCTTCAAATACAAGATGCGTTACGTATATGCTCACTTTCCCATCAATGTCAATGTCGAGACCAACAAGGAAACTGGCCTGGTTAATGTTGAGATTCGGTACGAATACTCCCATCTGCATTGTTGCTTTGAAGATTTCTCGGGTACGGGCCGAAGGGAAAGTGCAGTGTTAGGGTTGCGGACAGTTGATCCGGAGATGCTACACTGGCCAGGTCGCGGAATATGGGATACGGCTCTCTACTGTTCGAAATTCTGAAACTAACGCTTCGTTTGCTCTACAGAAACTTCCTTGGCGAGCAAATTGTCCGCCGCGTCATTTGCCAACCCGGTGTCGAGGTCACCATCTCCCAAAACGTCAAGGATGAGATCCAACTATCTGGAAACTCGATTGAAGGTGTTTCACAGTCCTGCGCAGATATCAACCAGGTCTGCCGTGTGAGGAACAAGGATATCCGAAAAGTGAGTATTATTACTCCTAGACCCCGAAACTGTGGATTTGGCATTAACAGTGGGTACAGTTCTTGGACGGTATATACGTCTCGGAGAAAGGAAACATCGTTGAGGAGTAGAGGAGCCACGGTTTAGGACTCGTTTTTTCATGAGGAGAGATCCCGGATTACCTTGGTGTGGTGAAGGGAAATATTAGCAGATTATCATAGCGAATTCCCTCGCCAAAAGGAACAATGGAACCCTTATTTTCTAATGTTCTATATGCATGTGCTAAGAAAATGAAAATGTCGTCAAATTTCAAACGATACCTCCATCCTGGATCGAGACGTCGACGCAGGGAGGTGCTGCTATATTTCCCTACCGCTAGCTTTAGCAGTATTTAGACCGAAATATAGCCGATGTCTTGTACCCGGATTTATGGATGTCGTGAGTTTCTTCCTTTTTGTTTTCAGAATTCGAGTCGTAGGCATGCAGCCCAGATGATAGCTTAGCCCCTTTTACATACATAGGTATCTAATCATCAACTCGACATGGAATGAAACACTTCTCTTTCAAAGTTTAGCAGACATACGGCTCTGTTTCTTTCTTACAACTTTTTAACTTCTAAGAAAATCTAAACCCGGGACCCTAAAGATACTTATCTATACCTCAAGACCTAGGTACCTATATCGATGCTCTTGGCGCCGCTTCCCAATCCGTACGATCCGGACCACAAGATATGCGATTCCCAAGGAAACACAGTCAGTGCGGGCAGCTCCAGTTGCAGACAAGAAGAAGGAGAGTCTCTCAATGAGCCAGAGTTCGTTGACTAATTACCGTAGGAGCCAGCGGGGAGCAACTGACAAACGCTCCTTCTCCCCGAACCTATATACTCAGACATATCAGTCAGTGGCGAATATCAACTTCGACCCTCATCAACACTTATTCATTGGCAACCTGATCCCATGTTCGCGCTCTGTCTTCTCCAGGATTATCCGGCAGGATGCATCACTGGGCTCATAGGTCTATCGAGGTGCTGGACGTATACTTGCATCTCCTCCGTGGCTTCATAAGAGAAGTCATCTTCTCGGAACTCTGTGTCTCATGGTACAAATTTTTTCTCTATCCGTACTTTCATCCTCTTAGCTTCCTGGAATTGATCATTACCCTATGCTTCGGAGAACTAAGTGGCTGGGTGCAATGGATCATATCCTTTCCTCGGAGGCAGATTCATTGGGCCAAACTGAGGCGAGCGAGAACGTTTCAAGAGTGGCAAGCTCATGCTGCAGCTCTTGATAAAATCTACGGCTTTGATAAATGGTGCGTACCTGCTAAAATTTGATATACTTGTGACCTAATGCGATTTCAGGCGTAATAAACCGAGGGATACACTCTACAATAGTGACAACATCACGGAACGCTTGTGGAAGCTACGTAGGTGGGAAGAGATCGATGATCCTCGGAGAGTATGCAATACAATTCGGTCCGGACTGATCAGGAATATGGTCAATATCGCGGTGCCAGACCTCTACCAGCAGGCCATAGCTGGTACGAAACTCCTGATCGAAGAATACGCTGTGCAGCAGGTTCTATCTATTCGCTATATCATGAACCTAGAAACAAGCCCACCTCATCAGACAGGTTTCACTACGCAGAATAAACTTGATTTTATACGTGGCGCAAGGCAAACAATTGGTAGGTCAACGCTTCTTCTGCAGGGTGGGTCGATGTTCGGTCTTTGTCATATAGGAGTTGCAAAAGCGCTGCATCTCGAAGGAATATTGCCTCGCGTGATAACTGGAACTTCAACCGGAGCATACATAGCGGCACTGCTTTGCGTCAGGACGGACGAGGAGCTGGACCCCTTTCTAAATGGTGATGATTGGAACATGAAAACCTTCGAACACTACAAAAAGCGGAGCAGATTTGGTCTCCGCGAATTCCTTTATCCAGAAAAAGGATATGGCTGGTTTCAAAGCCTCTTTAGGCGGCTTGTACGCCATATCAATGAACGATATCTACAAGATCATAACATAATGCGGGAATTTGTTCGAATCAGCCTGGGAAACACAACTTTTGAAGAAGCGTACGAGCGGACGCACCGGGTTTTGAACATCACCATCTCGATGCCGAGAAGGAAGGGAGTGAGAAACCTTATGAATTATCTTACAACTCCCCATGTTGTACGTTATCCTCCTTTCACAAGTCCCCTTTATGTTACTAATACTATTTCAGCTTATCTGGTCTGCATGTGAAGCTTCAAATACGTCTTTCGCTGCCAGAGAGCGGGTGAAGATGCTGTGCAAAGATGAAACGGGGCAAATAGTCCCGTATACACCAGTGGACGACCTTGATATCAGGTCCTGGCATACGTTTTGCGATCATCCCAAGGCATCACCCTTGCGTGGCATACAGTATATCTTCAATGTCAACCACTTCATTATCTCCCAAGCACGGCCATTCCTAATTCCTCTCTTCCCGAACGTGATTCATCGGCCCGGCTATAATGGCCAACGATCGAGGTTTATTCGACTGCTAGATTTCCTAGCGCTAGTTGATACCCGATGTCACCTCCAACAGTGGGATGCCTTGTACGGTTTGCCCGATGTCTGTCGTCGGCTTTTGATCGAAGAGGCAGTCCCGGGCTCATGCGTTGCCCTGCTCCCAGACCTTTCAATATGGGATGCAAGCAAACTTTGGAGAGACCCGACAAAGGAGACCCTCAAAGACTGGATTTTGAAGGGAGAACGAGGAGTATGGCCATCAATGGCATCACTGAAAGTACGGTGTGCTCTCGAATTCGAATTGGAGCGGTCGTATGAAAAGCTGAAGGGAACTAAGGACAACAACCTGCTTACTTGGTGAGCATATCCACAAGGATTTACACTCGAGATGCGATGGAGAGCAACATTCACGCTCTTTTCCAAGGCCATGGCTTGATGGGCTGTTGCAGCTCTATATTGCCCATCCTCATACTCGCGTATGTAAAATATGTAGCTTATATAACTTTATAATATGTAGTTCATTTTAATCTTATTTTTGCATCCCACGGGTGCTCCTGATATGTCCCATCTTGTTGACATCGTACATCTCATGCCTTCGAGGTCGTCAAAGTGAACGGTATAAATGGAAGACGCCCAGAGCCAGATGGAGCGCCCCATTTTTGCACTCTCACGCTATGCCGATTCCAGCGATGGGGCCGGCGTTAACTAAACTTTAATCCGACACTTTCTTCGGCCAGGGAAACGCGCCGCTTCAGCAAGCGCTTAAAAAGAGTTGAAGGAACCCAGAGCTGGAAATGATTCACCAGTGACACTCTGACGCATCAGACCAATTCTATCTAGGCTCATGCCTTTCTGGTCCAAATCTGTCTTTCAAGGGTCATGAAATTCACTTCTTTTTGAGTCCACTTTGCCCCAGAGCAGCGCATTTACCCCAACCCGAATCTGCTGATCACCCCTCCGCGCATTGGACTTCACCAGATTGTACAATCTTCGTTTGAACTCTCCTTTACTTACTGTTTGACATTCTTTATTTCGCAAACTGAATATCCTTGATCCACGACGATTTTCAGCGAGATTCGATCTTTTTCTTTTTCAGTCCGCGCAAGGAAAATGGCCTCACAATCTGCTCTGATCGAGGAAACGATCGTGGGCTTGAAAAGAGCTATCGCTCGTGAGAAAACTGGTTGGTCCTTTGTCTATACAATCCTTGATGTCATTTCACCATTACTCATAAGTGCTGACGCTTTGCTCATAAAAGGTCAAGATGCCTACGACGAGCCTATCACCCAGCCAAGCAACCGAGGCAACAAAACTAGGTGGAATTCGAAATACGTTCATGAGGGCTCGCTCGGAGTAATGAACGGTGAAAACTTCTATCGAAAGGTATTCTATTTCCAATCGCGAAAGAACTACGCTACCAATTGTTGAGGCTCTGGAGACTAACGTAGTAACCTCCTCAGAAAGTCGACCATGCTGGCTACGTCCGACACATTTTACATCACAATCCCCCTCGCTATGACTCCGAAGGTGATGAGTTAGATGACGAAGACTCAGATGTAACGGCGGATGCTGATGCGGCCGAGGAAAATCCCTATTCTGGCATCACACTGGAAAGTTAGTCTTAACTTTTCTACCATGTAGCCACTGAAGCTAACTGCTCGCCTTTCTGTAGCTCTTCTTGCCCCTTTAAAACACCCCTCGGAACTTCCGGACCATCCGTCGTTGGCAGAGCCATATAAGAGTAAAGCGATATTACACATGGTCAATTTGGTTGACAAACGACTTCGACAGGAACGGTATGCTCTTTGGCAGGCGAAGAAGGTGCATCGGCAATTATCAGGCGATGCTCCCTGGATTCCTTGCGGCGCCGTTGAAAAGCCTCAAGATAGGGCCATCTTTGAACCTGCTTTTCTTCTACCGCAGGAACTTCAGCCACCGGAATCCAGTACCCTAAAACACCCTGCTACCCATCGTTCGCATTCCTCCGGAGACCTAAAGCGTGAACTGGACGGGACATCACTCGATAAGCTGCGGCGCACGATAAGCGAGCCACGGGTAAACGGACATGTAGTGAATGATGGTGAGGACACAGAAATGACGGACGTTCCCGGCGGAACGAATGACGCCGACACGCGAATAAATAAACTCAATTCAATTCATCGAGAAGGAACCGAAAATGGCGTGTTGCCACAGAAATTTGCACCATCACGATCAGGACTATCTAGTGATCATTGTGCGCAGCTGACATCTGAGCAAACGGCTAATCGAGAACTGGAAACCCAAAGCATGGAAGTGCCAGTCAATATAGATGCAAATGGAATGAAAGACTCTGTGCAAGACAAACCTTCGAATATGGAAATGGAAGTGGATAGTGAGCCTGTCAACACAGACAATCCCCAAGCTGGTGGAGGATCTCCAGAACCTCCCCGCCGGATGACCACTCGTGCACAAGCAAATCAAACCGCGTACCCCCAGGGCTCAAGCCGACCAACTTCACCTGAAGCTGCAGCGGCCGCTATGGAATACGAAGACATGACCCCTCACCCGGTCTATCAATTCCCATCAATCAAAATTGACCGTAACTGCGGATTACCGACAATGGAAGCCGACGAAGTCCGACACCTACTTTGGGCCTATATTCAGAAGCAAGGGGAAACAGTTCGGCTATTTTCCGACATTTTGGAGATGCTTCGCAAAGCATATCGGCTGAAAGAAGAGGTCTTTGAATGGTGCAAAGCTGAGGGTCATATTGGAGAGATGAGTGACGGTGAAGATTGGTATGATAAAGAGAAATGGGGGTTACGAGAAGGAGAGGACCTGAAGAAGGGTGCCGACGAGGAAGAACCTGAGGTAGACGAAGGTCGTGCTACAGGTAAGAGAGGACGTCGAAGGCAGTGATGTCATTGACGCACTTCTCACGGCTCTTATACAAAGGAAGGGTCAGCATTCATAAATTTGAGGCGTTGTGATACCCAATCGACATTTATTGGTGATTACAGGTGGCGCTATTATTTGCATAGTCCCAGGAGTTGTTTTTTGATTTTGGGTCCTTCAGGTCATTTCTCGGCTGTCTGTACACATGCTCTGGATCTTACTCCAATCGAATTATAAAAATATATATAATTGCATCTATTTTTGGATACTCTACAAAGCGGCACAACTTTTTCACTCCTTGATGTACAGAATCGTACGCTATCATCTGCACAGTGGTCAGGGTGCTATCTCCTGATGGGTGAAAGCCCTGAGAGTACTTCATATACCACAGTAATATTGATAATGGGGTGCCACAGGCCGACCCAGCTGGCCGGGTACCAACAGTGAGGTAGTTTATCTGTAGGTTGTCCCCCAGATAAGAGAAATGTGCTTTATTCCATCCTTGGCCAGTCAGATCAAGCTTTCTTGGTAGCTTTTCCAGATTTTGCCCGCTCGCGATCGCGTTTGGCATAAATTTCAGCCGTGAATGGACTGATTCGTTTATATAAGCAGTTAGCCCCGATACCAAGAGAGGGTATTGGAGAGGAGATCGAAAGCCATACTCTTCCCATTTTAAGGCCAGCCAGTAAAGGATAAACACCTCTGCCGTGAGTACTAGACCAGCAACCTTTCCATAGTATAGCGCAACGCCTAAAAAGCTCATTGTGCTACCCCAGTACATTGGCGAGCCCGAAACATTGAATGGAAACCCGGTCACAGGTGCATCCATAAGGATTCCGAAGTAGTCTCCAAGATAAGTGCCAGTGAGACCTAAAGCCCACATGCTAGAGACCACCAAGGTGTTCCCAACAGCAAATAGTGCATACGCGACATAGGGCTGGTGAACCGGCGCAAAGTAAGGCTGGTCTTGGAGCGCTTGTTTGTAGAGACTGTCACGGAAGATCCCAAGAGAAAAGATCACAAAGGCCAGAAAATAGCAGCCATAATACGGGCTACCGAATATTCGGGTCAAAAAGTGGTTCCGGTACTCTGTACATGGTGAATTAATTAATCGAGTGCCAATACACTCCATAGTCTATGCGCCCCGCTTACGCACCTTGCTGAGCTACTATACTATTTGACTCGATGGATTAGAATGTGGACATGTAGACGTAGATATACTGAGGAGCTCACTTCCAGAATATCGGGTTAAAGGCGATAGCGAGCGCAGCATCTATGGGACGCCGACAATATTAGCGGGTAGATATAGCTGAGGGGTATGGGACTGATTGGATGGCAATTGGACGAAAACAACAGCAATAAAGCATATACACACATTTGAAGCTGGGCTGGCTAAAGTCAACAAAGTCTGCCAAGGTAGACATGGCGGCGGCGTCGTGAAGCTGCGGTTAAAACGAAAGTCGTTGTTTGATGTCGGTTGCCTTGATGTAAACTTGTCCCAATGTTTACTTTTCATGCGCTCAAATTTGCTTGTATCCTGGTACCGGAGCTTATGACGCAAGAAGCTTTCGGATATTCTTTATACCGACGCGAGGCTTCACGTGATGGGCTGCCAGAGTGATAAATGACCTAAAGCTTAGGGGTTTCTTTATCAATTCTTGTTGCGCTGCGAGGAACATGCGATTAAGAGCGTCCTCAGCAGCTTTCGATTACTCCATGCAGCTGTCGTGCTAGCAGCCATGGGGTGGAGCCGAACATCGCGCCCGAAAGAATGGCCTTAGGTCGCCGCGAAATACTAATCGCCATTGTTGGTGGTTTACTTGCATGGGGTTTACTCGTGGAATGGCTGCCTGTCCTACGGTTTCTCGGATATTCGTTTGCTCTTGGTGCTCTCACTACTGCCCTCGGCTTTGCTGCCCTGGTTTTGTTTACGGTGCGCGATAGCTTCGATCCTCGGGCTCCTCCAGCGAGCTTAGCCGGCGCATCTATAGCCTTCCTTTCTCCGAGCAAATGGGAAACGGATCATGACGCCCATAAGGATGATGCGAAATACCAGCCACAAGCGCTTTACTCCCAATCCTTCATCGTTTCCGCGGCCTTCGATGAGCTACTTCAGTTGGTCTTGAGAGATTTCATCTATTCGTGGTATCAGAATATCAGTGACAACCGCAAATTCGGAAACGAAGTCGACCGTACAATAAGATCGATAATCACCACCTTACGAGATAGATTGGAACAAGAAGATTTGGTTGAGATCTTTGTCTCTCGGATTGTACCAATCGTGACCGCTCATTTCAAGGAATATGACAAGGCCGAGCGGGCCGTGAGAGGAAGAAACCTTACACACAGTGTCACGGAGTCAGAAGAGCTGGACCTGGCTATTGCCTCAAAATATAAAGATGGAAACCTACATCCTGCTGCGTCGCCGTCATTTCCGGACAAGAACCATGCCCAGCAACAACATCTTCGGCAGCTTGCCACATCAATACTTCCCAATTTGCTTCCGCAAACTGCACTTAGCAGCCGAGCCGTTACAATCTTGATGGGAGAGATCCTTTCATGTGCCGTTCTTTTCCCTTTGATGGACCTTTTGGCAGACCCAGATACCTGGAACCAACTTGTGGAAGGCTATGGGCAAACCACAATACAGGATCGAAAAACCGTTCGGAAGCTGCGTGCTGCTCTAGATCAGCACGCCTCCCCGGTCCCAAAATCAAACCGATCACAGTTTCCGAAACTTGCCGCTAACGACTCGGAGAGGGATTTTGAGCGGTTTGTGAGAGCAATTCGCCGCTGCAACAACTTATCCGATGCTAGACGCTTTAGGAGTCATGTGACAAGCCAGTTGAAGCGTGAGAGTATGGTCGAGAATCAGGATCAAGTCTATCTGCGACGATTGGAGACGGGGAAGAGAGTTCTTGATCAAAAGGTTTCAAAACTCTCAGCACTCAACGGCCATCCCAATGCTCAAACCAACACCGACCTTCGTTATAGCTACATTTCTAAACCCCATGAAGTTTCGCTCGTGGATATCATGCATAATGCTTCGGGCCTTTCGTACTTCATGGAATACATGGATAGACATCGCCTTATGTCATTAGTACAGTTTTGGATCGTTGTGGACGGCTTCAGAAATCCCCTAGAGGACGATTTTGGAGACGATACTCCTACCAAGTCCGTGACCTGGACAGCAACAGATCGAAACGATATGATCCTCATCAGCGAGAATCATTTATCGAAGCCTGAACTTCGCGTGCCGGAGGATGCAAGGCGGGCAGTCAAGAGCTTCATTGCGTCCGGCAAGAAGGCCACTCCGGACCAATATCGCAAAGCCAGAACCGCGATACTGACTGCGCAATCAGCCGTATTGGAAGAAATGCAAAACAAGTATTATCCAGGGTTCAGGAAATCAGACCTTTACTATAAATACCTGGCATCCGATGAGGCAGCGGCAACTTCTTCCGTACAGTCTGACAGACTCACGACCACAACATCAATATGCGATGCACCAGTTACCGGGTTGCAGCGGACCGGGTCTCATTCCAGCGTCCAATCCCGCGACACGCGGAAACCGGCGTTCTCCTCTGGTGAAGTGCCACGGTTAACTCTATTTACTGACAATCAACCAGTTGAGAGACGGTCGTTGGATTCACCTCGTGCTCCCTTGTTCAGTGATGACGTAGAACCAGATCCAATGGAGTCCTCAATCCAGAGCCTTGGTCAAGGATCTACTAATGCCGATGGTGATATGCAAGACAGCCGCATCATAGCCAATATGGAAGCTGCTCTCAATGACATTTTAAGTAATGAGCCCAATGATTCAAAAGCGGATGAATCGAAAAATGGACACCCGCCACTCTTTGCCCCCTTTCAGCCAGTAAGGAATGCTGAGTCCACAAGAAGCTCTATGGATTCAACCCGTGCTGATAGTGCCCATTTTGAGAAACCGAAGCCCAGCATTGCCTCCTTAGGCCTGGTTAATACTTCTTCTCGTATCGGTGTCTTTACTGATGACGATTTGTTCCCAGATCAAGAAAAGTTCATTGAAGACGAATACGCTGATGAACCATTGGACGAGGTCCCTGCTCCTGAGGATGAAATCCACGAAGCTGCCCCAGGTGATCTTGGCCTAACGGAAGCCATCTCCGCTCTAAGCGCGGACATTTCGAAACTTCATTCTCAAGAAACTATCGTCGATGCTTTGACCAGAAAAGCGGAGTTAACAAACAATACTGCAGAATTGCGACTATTAGGGAAATCAAAATCCAGTTTACAGCGCGAAATTCGCCGTAAGGAGATGCAAAGGCAGCAGTACATCGTTCAAGAAAGCGATAATAGTCTTTACGGTCGTTCTACTGTCCAGATTAAGTCGATAGTCGTCGGCAAGGAGGAGGATGGCCGCGAGTATGCGATTTGTAAGATATTGGCCGTCGAAAAATTTTCCTTCCATACTAATTTCTATCAGATATCGTTGAAGTTAATCGGAACTCAGGAGAACAAATGCCGGCGGCGTCGTGGGTTGTTCCCCGTCGCTATAGCGAATTTCACGAACTTCACCACCAACTGCGAATTCGTTATCCAGCAGTCCGACATCTTGAATTTCCTCGCAGAAGAGTTGTAATGAAACTGCAAAAGGATTTCTTACACAAACGTCGTCTGGGACTTGAAGCTTATCTGCAGCAATTGTTACTTCTTCCTGACGTCTGCCGGAGCCGAGAGCTCCGTGCCTTTCTATCTCAACGCGCAATTCTTCCTGCTCCTACCTCCACTGACCCTTCGCGCGATAACGATAACCAAGATCTTGTCTCGCGTATCTACACCTCAGTGAGCGATTCAGTAGATGACATACTTGGCAACATTCCCGTGTTCGACCAGATCTCTACCGCAGGACAAAACTTTATATCCGCCGCCACGGCACAACGTGGTGTTGCTCCACAGCCGGAATTAATGAACCCAGAAGACAGTCTCACAGCTGCAGAAGCCGAAGCTGAATTGAATGCATTTGAAGATCGCGAACTAGAACCGTTTGTCAAACCAATCTGCGATATATTCCTTGAGATCTTCGAACTCAACAAGGGAAATAACTGGCTCCGAGGCCGAGCCGTAGTTGTCGTACTACATCAGCTACTCGGCGGCACAATTGAACGAAAGGTGCGAGAAAATGCCAAATCGCTGGTTCAGGACAATGCATTGCTTCGTTATATCTCGCTAGTCAAAGATACCATGTGGCCGGGAGGCAAACTTCGGGAGAATAAGCCCCGAACACTTGCCGAGAAGATGAAAAGCCGTACCGAGGCCAGTGTAGTGCTGGCAACACTCATACCTGATCTGGCGGGGAGTGTTGTGGGTAGGGCCAATGCTCAAGCTGCGGCGCGAAGAATGTTTGCCACAACGAATAACCGGAGGCTGAACCTTCATTTGATCTATGAAATTCTGGATGAAGCTGTGGGTATTCTATTTGGTCCCGCAAAATAACAATATCTCAGTCCTATACGTTCTAGACAACCCCTTTGCTCAAAATGGGGTTGTATTTTTCTGACTATTTCTCTGACCACTTCACTTTGTTCTCCTGGCGTTGATAACTCGTGACAGGTAGCAGCGGCAGCTGTTGTGCTGATGACATCTTTCGTCCACGACTGCATTTGCACGGTGTCAATAGAAAGTACCAGATATAATACACTTCTTTCAACACAAGGGCAGAGTTGACCACTCAATCTATGCTATACAATACTCTACGGCCGTGCCTGATGCTGGTGAAAATCTCGAGAGCATTTGCTTTACACAGGGTCAACAAAAGGAGCCGAGACTCGGATTCAATCTCGATTTATTAATAGGGTTTCTTAAACGAAATAATAGTAGAGTGGTCATAATCAATACATCAGCACGCCCGGTTCCGTCAAATTCAAACAAATAACTAGTCGCTCGACTATCTAAGCATGCCCGCTTAGGTGAATCTAAAAGCGAAGTCCGATTCGCTAAAACTTCATTCAGTGAAATTATTCGGCTTCACCCTTCTTCTTCGACTTTTTGCTAACTGGAGCACCTTCCTTCTTCTGATGTACGATCAGTCTCGTCCAGGATTCTTCCTTGTCCCATTCGAAACCGGCAAGAATAGGATTGTCGAGTTCATCGTCAGCCTAATAACCCATATCCATCAGAAACTTTTTCCAATTGACAACGGAGTGTTATCAGATATGTTTCAAACCTACCTTCTTCTTGAACTGTTTGTATATCGCGTCTAATGAATCCTTGATCGTGACGCCTTTAAGATTCCGGGCAGTGACGTGTAGTCCAAGTGGGAAGTGAAGGTCAATCTTCTTGACTGGAGGTTTCGTGAGAAATTTCTTCAGAGTCTCTTTGTCATCCAAAGTTGCAGGCGATGTGTTCAGCTTCCTGCAAGATGAAGTTAGTTGTGAGCCTGGGCAAGGCCACTCGTCGGTGACGTACCAGTTTAATTTCTGGGTTTCTGGTGCAATCTGAAGCTCAATCCCATCCTTTTCTGATGGACTGCGTTAGCAATTGAATTTGGCAGGTATATATCTGCACTCATACCTAGATCATTGATGTTCATGACACCTGAGTCTTGGGGTGTCACTCGCTTATGAACTTTCTTACCCTCTGGAGGAGAGCTTGAGAGACCTGCGACGGCAGAATCGACCTTGGTAAGTGGTTCCGACATGGCTATAGATATAGAGAGATACTAAGCCATAATGTCAGCCGCGCAACGATTGGTGAAATGGCACAAGATTACACGGATGAGATGATGACGACTTCGGTGGCAGGCAACAAGGTATTGATGGCAACCGCCTGGTACATCAAGAGACAACTTACTTTGCAGCTGTAAAGAGCTAGATAGCAGTTTGCTGAGACGAATTGGCTAGGTTGGCGTGGCTATTGTGGTGAGAGATTGAGATGGAAGTAGATGGGAGAGACAAAAGGGCCTGCTGAAGAGAAGAGGAGGAGAGGACGAAGGGGAGAAGGCAGGTCAGAGGTGCGAGAAAGCGGGGTTTTGGTTCATCCCAAAGGGGAAAGAAGACTAGGGGCTACCGCCGAGTTACCATGGCCTCACGCCATCTTCTCCGATACACGGCAAGTACCCATGAGGTAACTCCACCGTCATCCGACGGCTGGGCCTTCCGGCAAGCTTCCTCTTTGGGCGTGGCGATGTGTCTCGTGACCAAACAAGATTAGAAGCAGATACCGAATTGAGCTTGCTTCGGTTGGCTCGGCCGTCAGCTCTGAATCCAGTGATTACATCCTGTTGTACTCTGTGGCTAGTGATCAGGAACAGTGCTCTTCGTCCTCCGATGCAGCACAAGTCTCACAGCCGCGAACATTGCGTGAGCTCTTTTGAGAGTATCAACCTACTTGGCGATCCTGTAGGTACAAGCAGATACCTTGAGGTACCGCGCACGACATCATCGGCTCCACCCAGCATGGGATCTCCGGCTTAGCTAACGTACCCCGCATTTATCGCAACTCAAAGGCCCACTTTAGGCTGCTGAATGCGGATTAGCGCGACTTGGCACACTCGGTATTTCCGTTTTCCCTCGACAAGTCTCGTGAGCTATCGACTTCGGGCACGCGAGATCTTACAACTTCAATCGCTGGTTCTTTGCAACCAAAACTTGCCGTGGACCGTTTGATTTAAAGTGCTCAAGGGCCTTCATTGTTGACCGTCTTGAGTGGGGATTCGATCGATGGATCACGATCATTCGACTCTCGGAAGCTTGCTCTCCGACGTCACGTTACACATTGCTGACCTTCAGGAGCAGGTGCTGTACAGAACACCGACACATATGCACAGGATACAAGGATTTTAAGTGGTCTAGCCCACGGCAAAAGCCGTGTGTTCCGCTGTGGGTTCTGAGCTATTGGTTCAAATTCTTCCTGCTTTGTCCATCACTATTACAACCAGCTTTTCTGCAGCTACGATCAGACGAGACCTAGGAGCACCGAGGCCCCTTCAATGCCCACTTATTTTCTTAGGCCTATATGGCTCCTCAAGATAATCCTCTTCTTCCTTCGTCAAGCTGACCTCGTTGGAACTCAACGCTTCATCTATACGTTCCACTGAACTGAAACCAATGATAGGACTCGACACCCGCTTTGCGACCCATGCCGTAGCGATTTCTGACATCTTCCTGCCCTTCTTTTTAGCAACCGCCTCCACTCTCTTAATGATTTCGATATCCTCTTCCGCAAGGCTATTATTCTTTAAAAACATTGCTGCACGAGGCGTGGCAGCTTCGGCGGAGGCTGGACGGGCAAGGAAACCTCTTTCGAGGGGCGACCACTAATATCATAGACTAGATCAGCTTTTGATCTGTATAAATTCAATGTCCAAAGACGATGCTTACCGGAATAAGGCCAACTCCTGTTTCATTGCAGAACCTGTTCATCTCACGCTCTTCTTCGCGGTAAATGAGGTTGTACTTATTCTGCATCGATATAAATTTTGTCCAATTATGCTTTTCAGCACAAAACTGCATCATTGCGAATTGGTAGGTAAACATTGAGCTTGCGCCGATATACCGAACTTTCCCCATCTTCACCAAATCATGAAGTGCCTCCATTGTCTCTTCGATCGGAGTCTCGTTGTCAAACCGATGAATTTGGAGCAAGTCGATATAGTCCGTTTCCAGCCGCCTAAGCGATCCGTTCACTGCCGTAAAGATTGCCTGACGAGACAGTCCTTCATTCGAGTCAGCACGATGATCGCGGAAGTAAGCAAGACACTCACCCCATTGATTGACATAGTCTTTCGCCATAGAATAGGATTTCTCACTGCCGAACGTCATATCGCCCGCAACTTCACTGACCGGCGCCCAACATTTGGTCATGATTATAATCTTCTCGCGAGGAATATTGTATTTCTTAATAGCCTTGGCGATGATTTCTTCAGATGCGCCGTTCGAATACACGTTGGCCGTGTCCCACTAGATACTAACATCAGCTTGGCTCAATGTTAATTGCCTTCAGAATTGCAACGAGTACATACCGTATTCACGCCTCGATCGTAAGCACTCTTCAGAAGCGGAAGAGCCTAGTCCAGAGATAGACGTAAGTATTCCGTGACTATTTGCATGGGTGGGTACAGTTCTTTCGACTCAACCACGTACTTTCTCCTCTTCAATCACCCATGGCATCCATTTAGAAGACCCCAGACTCATAGCTCCAAAGATCGGAACCGAGACTTTGAGACCACTGTTTCCTAGTCTTCGATATCTGGCCTTTGTGGAGTCAATTGACTCCTTGACCGCAATAGGAGCATTTTTTTGAGCCATGGTCGTAGTGGAAATAGAATGTTCTCGGTGAGAAGTCAGACTGCAGATATAGAGTAGAACGAGGCAGGAGAGCAGTGTCCGAAAAGTTTTATATGTGCAGGCCTTCCGCCTAACCGGATGCAAATGCAAAGACAGCAAAACCCCACCATGGTGACTCAATCATGATGTCGCCTCAATCTAAAAATCCTGACAAATTGCTCTACTGCCAATTTATTAATAGCATATCTCGCAGCCATCTTTGTTGTCGGTCTTAAGCTGCCTCCGTGTCTATTTGTCAGTCATTGGGCTCAGGACGGATTTTAGAATCACAAACTCCATTAATTCCAGCACGCAGTGCATGTGGCTGTCTGAGTCGCCGATGGTTCGCTGGATGTACCCTGTTTGGACAGTTGGATTTAAGATGCATTGCATGATTGCAAATGCCGTTTTCAAGAAAGGAGAATCAGGTTTTCCCGAGATCTACGTCAAGCATGCGGGCAAACATTACGCCGTCAAAGAAGTCCACAGCACTGGGACCGTTACTCGCACGGACCTCGATCAAAGAATAAGCATGGACGTACGGAGTAGTACTGGGCGGAGCGAGAGTGGTCGATAGACACAGTCAGGATCGCTAAGATAGGGAAAATATCAAGTACAGCCAAAGAGTAAGTAGAATGAACAGTCAAGGCTAAGCGACACTTTGATAAAAGGCGTCGAGTGGGGGCAGTCAAAACCCTGGGGCCGCTTCGGCCGAAAATCTGCAGTATTAATGCCAGGAATAATCTGTTATTAACAGAGCTTCGATATGCCAAAAGCCTAGAAACGCATAGGATAACGCATGTTTTGATTTGGCAAAACTTGCCATACTTGGACGCGAGTATTGGTGAGAGCGTTCTCTAGTTATGTGAAATTTGATAGCCGTATACTCCGCAACGCTAATCAAGCTGGATTTTGCCCTGGAATAAGTATGTAGCTTCCAGTTAGTAAAGTTTCTGGAGTCACATCAAGACTTTTAAGGCTCATTGATCGATACTGACTTGATAATTTGCGTTAAGAAAGGAAACAGCATTCATTGAGTGATGCTTGTTGGTTCAGAGGACCTGATTCTTCCTTCTCTCGCGCGCCCGATAAAAACAATGAAAACCGGGTACGCCTGTGTCGCATTCATGGGACGATCGCGACCTTCTCTATCACAGATTGCAGCAAGTGCTGACGGCCGAAGGATATCTTCTACTAGCTGCGTCGAGTCAACACTTCCTGTTGGTGAATTTGCCTGAGGAGAGTTGTTCCATAGCTCGCGGACTCGTGTCCTAACGTCATTGAGGAAGGTTTCAGTAGTTTCACCGTCTCCAACATGAAGATTAACAGTGCCTATCTGCTCGCGAGCCTGCTCTGTAGCCCCGCCGTACTGGAAGGTGGTGCGAGATGGCCTTATGCCAAACATCTCGAAGGAGCCATCTTCAGGAACGACATGGAGAACTTCAATTCCACCGCCAAAATGGCCAAGGACAAGGAGCGCAGAAGGAATGGACGAGGGAGCAAGCAACCTTTTTAGACGAGAGAGCATGATTTGTATGCTTATGATACTGCTGGTGGTGATGGTGTTGACTTGATATGCCTAAAGCCTTGCAAATGGAAAGGTTGCTGATGTTGAGGATATTTGTTGGTTGGTTACACACCTACTTAGGCAACAACATTTAATTTATGGAGCAACTGGCAATTAAGAGCTAGAAGTTGAAGTTATACAGCTCCTTGATAGAAATGAATTGAATAACCAACTATGTAGCTAATAAGAATATCACAGTTTGATACAATGTGGTTTGCAGGCAGTAGAAACATCCATATCACGATGCAACTGGATGAAGATGTGCGATTGGTCACTTTCCAAACCTTGGAGCTTGTTTGAGTTGTTTGCATGCGGTCCCAGACCACAAAAGATTCACAGTTGATGGGAACAAACTGTCTCTAGCAGCAATATCAATCTTTCTGCTCAGAGGTTCTTGCTGTTTTGTCACCTGCGCGTCTGATAATCCAGCGACGCAAGGCAGTTATTTGCTGAGCACATTGCAACTCTTCCCTTACCGCACGACACAGAGTTCATACGGCGGCAACCATCAAGATGGCGAGCCTCTTTAACGCATCTAATTCTGCCACACTTGTTGGCAGCACAAGTGCTTCACCCAGCACTGCGACGGGCGATCTCTCCAAAGATGTTACCTTATCTTCACCTCCTGATGATAGCATCTCAGACCTGTCATTCTCAAGTGTCAGCGACCATCTTGCTGTAGCATCATGGGACAAGAAAGTTCGAATTTACGAGATCAACGAGCAAGGCCAAAGTGAAGGAAAGGCATTTTTTGAACATCAAGGACCGGTTTTAAGCTGCAGTTGGTCTCCGGTACGTAACCTTCGTCGCAAGCCTCGAGAAAATAGGTTTCCTCACACCTACTGACGCGTTATTCTTTTTAAAGGACGGAACAAAAGTTGTCGGAGCAGGCGTAGACAAGGCTGCCCGCATGCTTGACCTTGCTGGCAACCCAAACACCCCTGTGCAAGTCGCTGCGCATGATGCTCCCATCAGATGCTGTCGCATGTTTTCGAATCCCGGCAATTCGAGTCAGCCCCTACTTGTAACCGGCTCGTGGGATAAAACAGTCAAGTTCTGGGATTTGCGTCAGCAAGCGCCGATCGGAAGTCTGAGCTGTCAGGAGCGCGTATATGCAATGGATGTCAAGAGTAAACTTCTGGTGATCGGGACGGCAGATCGATACATCAATGTGGTGAACTTGGATGATCCTTCGAAATTCTACAAAACTACACAATCGCCATTAAAATGGCAGACCCGCGTTGTTAGCTGCTTCGCTGATGCTACTGGATATGCTGTCGGAAGTATCGAAGGTCGCTGCGCCATTCAATATGTCGAAGACAAGGACTCGAGTTCGAATTTCAGTTTCAGGTGCCATCGAGAAAGTCCACCAAATAATAACAATATCAGCAATATCTACGCAGTCAACTCCATTTCATTCCATCCTCAACATGGAACATTCAGCACAGCAGGCAGTGATGGCACATTCCACTACTGGGATAAGGACGCGAAACATAGGCTCAAAGGCTTTCCAAATGTTGGGGGCTCAATCTCGAGTACTGCGTTTAATCGAAATGGCAACATCTTCGCATATGCAGTAAGCTATGACTGGAGCAAAGGATACACCGGGAATACACAGCAAACGCCAAATAAAGTAATGATGCATCCTGTTGGAGCGGAGGAAGTACGGCCGCGACCGACCAATACTCGAAGGACGCGATAATGTTTCGTGTCGGAAATGTCGAAATGAAGTTGCATCTCCACTGGCATATTGATCATCCGTATTAGAAACCCCCATTCTTCGGTGCTGAGGTAGGTTTATCCTCTTATGGGATGAGAACTCTTTGCCCTCCGAGGCTTCCGTCCCTCGAATATTAGAAAAGCCGTGTCGATACACAAATTTGTCCCCGGTTGCAATCCCTGAAGCACTCCTCACATTTACCTTCTGATTCTCATGGTCTGTGATATCTGGGTCTACCATAGTCCTTGTTGAACTCTTCAAGTCCCTTCCATGATTTCCTTTCACCGACGTTTTCAACCGAAGCCCTTGATGAATTGTCTATAGGTCTCCTTATTCATAGTGCCCTCTTACGATTGGCGTCCAGTGAGGTCTTTAGATATCATGTACTGAAAAATTTCTTCTAAAGCTGTATCATGAGATCTCTACAGAATTTGACAGTAAAGAAGAAACAAATCAGGTCACTTTGAACTCCCATGCTACATCATCCATAACACCATTTCAATAGAAAGAGATATCTTCGTCACCACGAAATAGGACTTCATGATGACGGAAGGGTAACTTGCGCGACTCCATCAGTAATCTTTTCAACACCCTCATCCTTCGCGCCAGCTGTTATGGAAGACTTGCTTTCGCCACCCTTCGCAGATGCCTCGACAGTCTGCCCGGTATGTTCGCCCTCTTTTACTTGATCATCTTTAGGCTGCTTCTTCTTATCCTTCTTCTTAGCTTTATTGGCAGCCTTTTTAGCCGCTATTTTAGCAGCTTCCTCTTCTTTCTTCTTGCGTTCGGCCTGTGAGCCACCGAACATTTCTCGCCATTCGTCAGCTTTCTTGACATCAATATTTGTGAAAAGGTATTTTGCTTTGCCGATCTTATGACCTGGTTGGATATTTAAAGCTCTCCATCCATCCTTGAGGTCTTCTAAAGATGGGATCTTCGAGAAGGGTGAGTCAAGTTGTTCGAGGATTGATTTGGAGGTCGCAGGGAGGAAGGGGCAGAAGACACTGGCGCAGAGGTGTATTAGATTGATCACTATGCCAACTACTGTGGCAGCACGTTCGGGCTCATTGGCAATGAGCGAATTATCGAGTTTGTTCGACTGAATAAGATTATTGCCGGCTTCGGCGATCCTCATTGCTGTAGTGAGGCCAGCGCGTAGGTGAACACCTTCCATGTCCTCAATGTACTGCCTCAAGATCTCCGTGACATCATTGAGCACAGGCTCAAATGATTCTGGGACCGAGAAATCCGGAACAATGCCACTGTAGGCTTTCGGGCTCGCAATTAGTTTGACGACACGGTTCACGAGGTTGCCTAGTTTCGCAAGAAGCTCTCCGTTATTCGCATCGATAAAGGAACGCCATTCAAACTGAGTGTCACCGGTTTCAGGTCGATTCTTGATCAAGTAGTATCTCCACACATCAGGCGGAATCCCCGTTTCCTTTGCGTTGTTGCCAAACACACCGATGCCACGGGACTTGCTGAACTTTCCATTCTCGTAGTTGAGATACTCGGTGGTACTAAGATGGTGAAGCATAGTCCATTTGTCCTTTGTCCCTAGTTGACATCCTGGAAAGATCACCGCATGGAAGGGCACGTTATCCTTTCCTAAAAACTGGTATAATTTAACATCTTCAGGGTTCCTCCACCATAGCTCCCAATCGTCGGTATAATTGGCTGTTATTGAAGGATATCCAATACAAGCTTCAAACCAGACGTAAAGTACTTTCTTCTCATAACCATCAAGAGGAACCGGTACACCCCATTTCAAATCTCGAGTGATACCTCGATCTTTCAGGCCTTCTTTCAACCAGGCTTCGGTAATAACACGGCTATTCTTGGGCCAGTCACCCTTTTCAATCGCCGGGCGAACCCACTCTTCAATTTGTGGTTGTAGCTTGTCCAAAAGGAGGTGAATATGTTTGGTGGGTCGATTTACGGGAGTCGCGCCATCAACTTTGCAGCGAGGGTTGATCAGGTCGAAGGGATCTAGCAAAGCACCGCATTTATCGCATTGATCTCCTCTGGCATCGTCGTAGTGACATTTCGGGCATTCTCCCTCCACGTATCGATCTGCCAAAAAGGACTCGTGCTTCTCACAATACGGCTGCTCGGCTGTTTTCTCCTCCAGAAACCCGTTCTCGTAAAGTCTTTTGAAGATACTCTGAGAGATCTCCGTGTGTTTTTGTGTCGGTGTGCGGCCAAATATATCAAAGCCAATATCGAACCACTTATACACCTCCTGGTGAATCTTATTGTATTTCGCACAGAGTTCCTCCGGTGTCACGCCCTCTTCCAGTGCTTTGGTCTCGGTCGCTGTACCGTATTCATCTGTTCCGCAGACATATAGAGTCGGTCGGCCGCAAGCTTTATGGTATCTATCAAGCCTTAGTTAGAACCTTTTACCCAGATAACTTGAAGAATAGCTCTGACCTGGCGAAGACATCTGCGCTCAAAACGGAGCCAACAATATTGCCTAAATGCGGAACGTTATTTACATAAGGTAAGGCACTTGTTATAAGAATATTCCGTTCGCCTTTCTCAGGCAAAATCTTCTCTGTTGATCCCATATTGTGTTAGACTGTGAGGTTGTGAAGACAAGGGTGAATTTTTCTAAATCGCGGGGGCGGGGACACAAAAGCTAAAAATATAAAACATCAGGCGGGAGGAATTTTTGACTCATCGAACCAAGAGTCGGCCACGAAATTACTTTTTGGTAGATGCCACGAGGAGCTGCTTTGTTTGCCCTTTGTTGCTTGAGTACGATCCCCATAGCGACATCTAACGACTTTGTCTCTTTACCGGGACGCATTCAAGCTCCTTGCTATGGACCTAGACAGCTTGCTGGATTTGGAGGAGAGCTTCTATGTCGAAGGATACAACCTCGGAGTCAAAGATGGAGAAACCGCTGGCTTCAATGAAGGGAGTGTATTCGGTATTGAAAATGGATTCGAGAAATTCCAAGCAATGGGAAGATTGTACGGCAAGGGAATAATCTGGGCTAAGAGACTACCTGGCAATCATGGCCTCCTACATAGCTCCAATCCCTCGAAAGACGGTGCAAACAAGAGCGAAGAGCAGAATGCTAGCCTACCAGGCCATAAGAGCCTACCGTTACCCGATCTACAGCCCAATCCTCGATTGGAGAAGCATATAGCCGCCTTTCTCTCCCTGGTGGATCCTCTGACGCTGACGATGGAAAATACTGAAGATGCGGTAGCGGATTTCGATGAACGGCTTAAGAAAGCAACTATAAAGGCCAAAATCATTCAAAAGATACTGGGGGAGCCAAATAGCCCCGGGAGTGACGATAGAGACAAGACAAGCGGACAACGAAAGTCTGATTTTGGTAATATTGAGGATATTGGCCCACTTCCATCTAGAATGATACAGCAAGCCTGAATATGATATCCAGAGAAAATGCAATGTGGTCGAAATGACCAAACGTACCTCAGCCTGCCCAAACATGACCAGGAAAAAGCACGCTGATACGGGGTCGAGGAGATTTTTTCACTTCGGCTCACGCGACGACTTTACTGGGGATGTATGTTAAGTCATACAATTCAACGGCAAGAACACGTGAATTTTCATACGGCTTGCCAAAAGAAGCTGGCATACTGTTCAAAGCACGAGATATGGTCCGGACCAAGGTGAAAGGGCATGAGGAGTCATGGATGAAGCACCGCTACCCAACGGTGCGAGCACTCAAGAAGTAACTGAACCCACGATACATAGGTCGAATACATTGAAGAAGGTGAACATCTGGTGATGATCTTAAGAATAGCTTAAAATTTTAAATTCTTTCTTTTAAGTTGTTTTGGGAGTTAAGTCAATCACGCATATTCCAAGCTCCGATTTGCCATTGCGAAAACGCCTTCCCGTGTTTTATGACCTCCAATGAAACCGGTTGCATGGACAAAGATTGACCCTTCGGGAATTGGAGGTAGACCTTTACTCTGAGTTTCCGCAGCCAGGACAGAGTCCAACTCCGAATCTCGTACGCCACACCATGGCTTAGGCAGTGGCTTTCTAGACTCAAAGCTGGATTCTTGTACAGGAACACACTGGATACGCCAGTTTGCGTTGGGATCGGCAGACTCAGCATAGAGAACATAGAAAACTTCTTTCCCTAGTCGCGGTTCGTTAGACGGAGAAGTCGTAGACACCCCTGGGGCGTCTTGCTCCAGATTATACAAATGCTCTTTCCATGGGACTCCGCTTTTCGGGAGAACTATGATCCTACCGGAAGGGTGAGCATCAAAGCGAGTTTCATAGGCCGCTCGTACTGTTTCTCGGGCTGGTAGCCAGGAGCGGCTGGCTGCCCTAAGCTTTCTCATGAAAGTCTCTCCAATGAACGTGCTGGCTTTTGCGAAGAGCTCATCCTCGGTTTCATTGGATTCGGAGCTATTCATATCGCCAACTAGCGAGCCCAAATTGATCGCACCATCTCGAAAACGCTTCTCTAAGCCCGATGCGGCCAGGGCCTTCGGGTCATAGACAGATATGCCGTTGTCGTGTGCATCGAGAGCCTCGATAAAATCAGTGTAGAGTTTCTCATAAACCAGCTCTACATCGGCATGGTCAACTGGTTTAGACATGTGTAGAGCAATGATTGCTTTGCCAAAATGTAGATACACTAGGCCGGCAGAGGATAGTCGCGTGTTATGATTCGGAAATGTATCCTGGAAGGTTCGCTGGTGATGATCATATCGATTGCTTGCGGGGTCATACTCTCCACCGACATCGACAACGGTATGACAAGTAGCTAGCTGCTCAGGGTCTCGTGTCCGAATGAGGGGGATTGGGAGTAAGTTGGCAATAGTCGTAGAAGATATACAGCTAGAGCTTCATCGGCATGGAAATGGCCACTATGAGCGTCAGTATCGCGCTTGAATCGGCAGACAATTGGATTGATTCTTTACCTGTGAGTCCCGATCAAAGGACCGGCAGCTTTGAGCTTTTTGGAAGTTGTTTCTTGCGCCATCCTGGAGAGCTGGTGATAGATGCTTCGCATAGCTGAAATGAATGCTTTTAGGAAGAACACGTGATATTGGGAGGCTTATATACTTACAAATGGGTCTGGTAGCTGCCTAATGGCTGAAGAATGATGATCAAGCTGCCCTGCGGCCTTTGACTATCAAAGTGAACAATGAAGGAAAAGCCGTCTATGTTAATCCCAGGTCCGCGATTGGCTCGTCGGAGATGGAAAAATCTTACTCCGCATGCGGGCAATGCCAACAAATGTGCCCTTCAAAGCCCTGATGTCACCTAACGATCCAGGGGCCACGGCCTTAAAGGGTAGGGGGGTTAGGCCTAGACCCGGGGCTGGTTGGCGGGCGGACCGCCTGGGATCCGCCCCTAACTATGCCTAATCGGCTAAATAAGACCACTTAAGAAGCCCGCCCCAGCCCAAGCCTCACACCGCCCTTTATGTTTTGTTTCCCTCGCAAAAGTTTCAACGGATCGTGCATCACCAACACTAAAAAATGCGTATCAGGCCACTTATGAGAAAAGGACATCTAAACAGATATTTCGAGAACAGCCTGGAACCGGGGTTGACTGCATTGTTCGTATTACTATCCTGTTATCGTTGAACTTTGGCTTAGTAGCTGCTCGTCAAAACGGCGGTTCCCACGCGACAGCGATGCATCCGAAGAAAGATGGATGCCAGGATCACAGCGACAGGGCAAACCCAAAATTAATTTTCCAGAATCCTGCTTGTGATGACAGTCCCTCCCGAGATCTAGAGAATCATAAATCCTCACCGACTATGATGCCATGAATCTCGGACAAATATATCTTCTCTCTATCCTTGGACTTGCGAAGTAATAATCCTCGTGTGGTTGTTTGATTAAATCTCCTCTGAACACCCTGGCATCATCAACACGCCCCATATCTCCAATCCTCTTTCCCGAGCTTAGCTTCTCGAGCCTCTTCTGGTCTCGACTCCTCGAGTTTTTCTATTACTGTGGGCGCCCATCCTCTGCGAATCAGTTTGAGTCCAAATATTCTATCTTGGATGGTATTTAGTCCCTGTGAGAAGCTGTCACCTCGATGTAGAGGCACTAACACAGCTGTCTAGCGTCCCAACTTTGCCGAGCTACATCTCCTTACCGTGACCGCGCTCGCCCATCGGCCTCAAGAACGTCAAGCAACTGTGCGACTCGGTTTCTCCCACTATACTTCAGTCGCCTATATCTGACCCGGCTACTCACTATCGATGTGGATCGTGCGTCTCATCTCGTCGGCCTTCTTCCTCACCGCCATCGTTCTCTCCATTCCACTCGCGTTCGATGTCGGTGGGAGAACATGTGGGCTGGCATTCTCTCTCTCCCTCGCAACATTCTATTTTTTCCTTTCGGCGCTGAAGCTCACAACGCCTGATCAATCACGCGTGAGATATTCTCTAATCGTGGTTGTACGATCAACACAATGGATAGTGGTCCCGGCTTTGTTGATCTGGTCCCTCAATAAATTTTCTGTCGATGCCGAGAGCTCCGGGAGCTGGGTGGAGAGGACTTTCGGCGGCAAAAGAGCGCAGCACACTTCGATTCGGGAATGGATATTCGGCGCCAATGGGCTAATTGAATCACTCGCTCTTGGTAGCTGGGACAAGCTTCTCCGGTATTCCACTCCGGTCTTCCAGCTGGCAGAGGGGTTTTGTACTCTATTGGTTATACAGGCTGCCGGTCAGATCACCCGATGGTTAGTCAATAGGGGTGGTCGAAGTGATAGTTGGATGGTGAGTTGTCTACACTGTTTACAAGAACCGGAACTAACTCGTGTCTTAGATTGGCTTCCTCGTCATGTCGGCAATGGTCATATCGAGCTCGATTTATTTCCTTTGGCGGGTGCTTCAATTTCCCGAAATCAGCAACGTTGATTCCGCGTTGATCGGGGTCGCTATCACGTGTGCTGTATTCCTCTGTGCTTGGGGAATCGGCAGCGGCCGCGGGAACCCGGTGGAGAGCTCGCTTTTGTTCGCCTACATCGTCCTGTGCCTCTATCAGATCTTCACCGACTATCGATCCTCGACGACACCGGAGCCTCCCTCTTCGTCCTCGCAGCCCGACTTCCCTCCGCTTCCTCCCATCATCATGGCTTCGTATACCACTTTGATACACACTCTCTCCGCGCTGCCATCTATTATCCACACCGCGTTTAATATTGTGAGCGCTGCTTTCAGTGCTATCAGTCCGTCCGTTTTAATTTCCCTGCTCTATCGATTGTTCGTGCTGTACGCGTCAACAAGGATTATCCCTGCCGTGCGTGAATCTGGGGCTCGAGCATTGTCTCAAGAGGCATCTCTTGATGACACGGACGGCGCTGGTCAGCTTTTAGGATTTTTGAGCTGGTTTTCACCCTCTATTCTTATTGCTGTCTATACCAGCTTGTTGATGCAGCATTTTGCAGCACAGCACCTCGAGACAGCCGAAGGGTGGTGGCACGTTGCTGGAGCTGTCGGCGGAAACTTTTGGCGATGGGTAAATCTTGGGTGCACAATGGCATTGTATGCGGTGGAACTGTGGCTGGGCAAGGAAGACGATATCGATGCCGGCTTGGCAGGACATTGGAAGACAGATTGAAGCAGGCGGACGTGGTGATCATGACGCTGTCTTTTCACTTGCCTCCAGTCACTCTTGACTGGATCATTCCCCCGACGGAATGGCATCCACCGTATTGCGAAAACCTCTTCGGCCCATTGGCCGCTCGCGATCAACGCGGCAGACACCGCCTTCCGCGGTCTAAAGAACGGACTGCCGACAACCTTATCAGGCCGCAGCTCCCAGAGTCACTTACACCATCGAATGCCCGGTCTTGGATCCCATAATTATTACACATTTCGCTCGCCCACTCGGCCGTCTCGAGTCCTAAGGATATGCCCTTATTTCGGGCCTATCCTCGACACTCGTGCTCATCCGAGTTGGACTTGGAGAACCAAGATCCATTGCTCCTCGTCTAATGCGAGCGTTGAATTATCGGACCGATCCTTCAACCCCTTTTTGCCAGAGAAAATAGCTTGGGCCTGCTATATTTCTTATGAATGCATATCTCCGCAACTTCCTTATCAAAATTTAATGGACGATCCTAACCCCTCCCCACAACCCTTCCCCGTTGCAAAATCGACCCATGTAACTTCACCCAAACACGACCTATCTATCATCGAGAGATACCAATCAAATTATTCTCTCTGCGTCCGCACTGATAGTCTACTGTTTTTTAAATTAAATAAAATAGCAATGTATAACACAAATCAAGTAATTAAATAGCTTTCCATTCAACAGCTAGAAATAAGGAGAGATAATTCCGAAACCATCGAATATCTTCACATCCTTTGTAACCAGGGATTTCTGCTTCAGTTGCAATCTGCACAAATCACAAGATCAGATTTTGGAAAGTAAGGCCATCAATGGAATTAAAGTCCAACAAAGTCACACAATCACCAAAATACAAAAATCATCAAGGGCATCGGTAAGGTAACAAAATCATTGCTATGGATATTTCAGACAGCGAATACGGCGAAGGCTAAGCTAAGTATCATAGGAATCCAAGGCAAAGCCCAAAAAGCAAATCAAAGCGGAAAAGGAGAAACCAAAGAAAAAGGACAGGACCGTTCAAAAAGTATGAAATGGAGGAGAAGGAAAAAGCTATGAGCTTGGTATTTGATGAAATCAACAAGACAGCAAAACATGAAGAGTCGGAAAGATTGGATGAGAAATCAGGGATTTATGGATGCGGGTTTTTGTTCCGTGTGTTGTGACAGACCATACAGTCATTGACTGTGAGCTGAGTGATTACAGCAGTCCTAACAGCTCCTCCAGTGTCACAATCCAGATAAAGGTATCATGGCATTTCTCATCCATCTTCTGTCTGAAGCTTGATCTCCACGCTATCGCCGAATCGGCAGACTCTCTCTGGGCTGCGAAAGCGTGTTATGTTCTCCTTGAGGTTCAATATTTGGTTCCGGTGCACGACCAGCTTCCTCTTTGTCATCAAGTGGCTTGTCTTTTGGCTTTTCCTCTCCGGAGCCGCTGTCTCCAAGGCTGGATTTCCGATGTGGGAAGTTCGTCTCCCGAATCGGGCTGCGACTCATTCCACCAGAAAATCCATTATGGATTCCACCGGGATGGGTTGGCGAATGGCCATTGAAGTGACCGGGCATGCCGCTTGGCTGCGGGGGTGAAGTTGCGGTGAGATGAGGAATGTTCTCCGGGAGAGGATGGCGGACACCAATGCTGGTAACTCCGACGTCAGATGCTTTGCCGGCTTTGCTCAGGGCATAATCTCCCGAGTCGAAGTATTTTCGTTCCTGCAGACGAAACAACGTGTCAGCAAACTGTGCGGCGTCGACGATATGGAGCTAAAAGCAGAGTCGAAGAAAAGGTGACTATCGAACCTTCAATTTGTTCTGAAGGAGATCTTTCTTGTTGGGCATCTTCCCATAAAGCCGGAGAAGACGCTGTTCATCTGGGCTCAAGGACTGGGCGTAGACAAAGAGTTAGCGGGGGCGCGGATACTCGGGTCGGGTGGGATTACATTGATGTCGATTTTGTTCTGCTGATGGGGGTTCATGGCTGCAATTTTCAATAATGCACACAGTTGATGATAGATATGTTCAATCCAGCCAACCAACCGTGGCTATCGTTGATGTGGTTGACCAGTCCGGTAAAATATGGCGGTGCACCCAAATGGTGATATCGGGTAGGATGGACCTTGAGTCAGGAAAGGAGGGCGGGACAGGTCACTTAAGAAGGCTTTTTTTTCAGCAAGGATAATGGTTATAGAGAATGTCAGCACAACAATAGGCACCAAAGTGAACAGAAGCAGTGGTTTTTACGTTGGGAGTTGGCTGCTGTGATGGTGGTCAGTTTATCGATAAGGTGGATGGATCACCTGGGAAGCTAAGAACTCATTAGCTGAAGTCTCTCTTCTTAAACTTCATCACCCAAATCACATCCTCCAGGATGGAGATGCAACTGTGGTGGGGTTTCCGGAAGCCGTTTTTTCCGTTGCACAGTGCCGGCTACCAATATGTGATTTCACACTCTGGAGTACACATTTGATCCGGAAATGTTCCACATTGTCATTGTCAACACCAGATGAAAATGTCCAAGTGTACCTGATCTATTCTGGTCTAATAACTGACTAACCAGGTATTCAGTGACCAGATGGATTTTGCTGAAGCGACCAAATGAATGACCATTCAAGTTTGAGGATCTCAGTTGATTGAACTCCGATGTTCTAAAACAGACAGCTATTGATATAAGGAATTCAATGCCTGTGATTCCGCTCCTGGAAGCCATCCAGAGGCAATACTTTTACAAATAAGAGCCATTAGACAAGCATGACAAGACAAGACAAGACGTGTTGGCAACATAACATTTCTGAATCTGAAGTCCAAATATTGCTTGGTCCTCTAATTATTCATATTTAAAAAATGGCTGTTAGCATTACTAGACCTGTCAATTCGGCATATGCGCAATTGACGCTGGGCTTGGTTGAAGGTGTAGTTAACTACCTCCAGTCACCCTACTTATCATCTGCAAAAAGTCACACATATTAGCCTCGCATGATATATTTTATATGTAGAATTTGGCAGGACATAGAGTCAGCAATCAATTATTGAGCATGGAGGAGTTAAATGTTGGGCTCAAAATGTGATGTATTTTCATAGTGGATTTGCTTAAAAGTTTGCGTTCTTCGCTGTTTGATGGAGTGGAAAGAACGTCCACATTCCATCTGACCAAAGAGGCAATTCAAACCTCCAACTTGGATGAATTGCTTTCTGTAGTGACAATCAAATAATAAAAAAAGCACATACATTCAGGTGGACTTCGGCACCCTGTCTTCGGTGAGATTGAAAATCTGGTATGCCAAAAAGTTGCCCTCTTTCCCATACCTTGCACTCAGTGGCCAGTAGCTAATGAGATTGGCGATAGAAACTGCAAAATAGGTGTGGGATACTTCCAATCAAGAAATCTTTTGATCTGAGACCCATGCTGCGGCGCCTTCTGCGTTACTCGGCTGACAAGTGGTTATTCTAGACTTCGAGCTCCTAGATTCGCTCTCTTGGGCCATCGGCCAAGCTTCGAGACAAAACATGACCGAAACAGCATCAAACCCATCGGGCTTTAAGACCTATGTAGTTGAGCATCTCGACCCAGAATTAGGGCCATGGTCCTCTCTTGAGTACGGATCTATTGCGAAAGAGTCTGCTCAGGCGGGCTCGAAATTCATGCTCACATCGGTACCTGATGCATTGAAGCTGCCGTCAGGTCTAGCAGGAGTGGATAACCTGCACGTTGAACACAGGAGCGTTGAGGAGATCTTTGCTAGCCAAAAGTCTCGAGTCTGCTTACTGGACCCAGCCGCAACCTCTGAACTATCCCCCGAAGACGGAGCCGCGTTCGATATATTTCTTTTTGGAGGTATCCTTGGTATGAAACCCACCCAGCAACTTACTGAAAGATACTTTTATGATTATGATTGATCAACTAACTTGGGCATTTCTATCTTTCAGGAGATGACCCTCCTAGAGGTATGGCTACCAGCGCTCAATTTAAGAATCAGGATTTTAGCCATTACTAACCGACGATAATCCTCAGATCGGACCTCGGAATTGCGCAAAAAGGGATACACCGGCAGAAGGCTAGGGCCTAGGCAGATGACAACTGATACTGCAGTCAGAGTGACGAGAATGATTGTCGAAGAGAAAAGTACTTTCAAACACTCCCTTTCCTTGGGCTTGATACAGATATTGACCTATCAACAGTCCCATTCGACAAAATTGCCTGGGTGGATGACCCGGAGCTTCGTTTGGACAAGCACGAGAGTACGGAGTTGCCCTTCAGATATGTCCAAGGCCCAAAGGGAGAACCGATCATGCCTAGTGTGAGTGAAGCCACCACCGTGACGTTCTTATGGTAGTGCTGACCGACTTGAAACATAGGGTATGATAGAGCTCATTAAAAAAGATGCTGACAAAGGGTTGGAGGACCTTCTGTGAAGAAACAATTCGATAGCTTGCCACAATCCTGTTAGACCCACTGGTTCAGGGCTGTTTGGGGCTTGTTACAAGTTGAAGAGAGCAATACATGTTGAGGGCACGGCTAAATAACAAGACAGAGGTATTCTGTAGTATCTTCAAGTCAATTGAACATCTTCCAGAGAATCAAGCTGCGCTTCTGCAAGAGGTGTATAAATACGGGCCCATCAGCAATACAAAAGCAGGTGGATAAGCGACCGTGGGAGCTGGAGATGATTGGAGTGACCTCACTAATTCGAGATGCCAAGCGATACTAGCTCACACACCTTAAACCGACCTCGGACTCATCCCGTAATTACATTACCGTAAAATAGCTGCTAAAGCCGGCAAAAATCAATCGAAATACCATGGCGTTACGGTGTCAGGAAGGCTCAGCGGTGCCGAAAGCCTTGGCTGGCGGACCCGCTTGCGCCTAGCTCCGACTATATGCAATGTGGCCATCAAGCAACAATCAACAACGTCCACCTTGATGAAACGCCCTCCACATATCTTTTGTCCGGTCATTTTTGCTTGGCTATTACTTCTTTCGATTTGGACTTTCTCTCCTGTATTCTGCTATTTATAATTCCATCTCCCACATGTTCGCTACACCTCTTGCCCGATCTCCATTGGGGCTATAACAAATCAATTCCATCGCACACGCCGACGTCTCTTCCGCTACCCCCTTTTCTCCCGCCGAAGCGAGCACACTATCTCCCGCATGGGCCTCAGATAGGCATCCGCGAACGCTTGGTCGACAATACCGCTCGGAAGCGGGTTGTGGCTTTGCTGATTTTGCAGCGGTCACAATGTCGTTGACCCTCATGGCCCTCCTACCTTCGACGTCCTTCGGCGGCCGGTTGATAACATGGCTCTCACTTTGTTTGATATTAACGAATTCCGCATTTGCGGAAAAGACTGCTGCGGATTACTATGTTCGCTCGCTACCGGGACAGCCAGATGGTCAAATACCTAAGATGCATGCTGGGTAAGCGAATTCTGGAGCCTGGCTCCCAAGGTTGTGCATTTACAATTATTCGACTTATTTGCTAATTTCTTCATTCTTGATAGGCATGTCGAGGTCGATCACAATCATAATGGGAATCTATTCTTCTGGCATTTTCAAAATCGTCATATTGCCAATCGCCAGCGTACGGTAATCTGGTTGAATGGAGGTCCTGGATGTAGCTCCATGGATGGGACCTTAATGGAGGTCGGGCCCTTTAGACTAAAAGACGATCATACCATGATACATAACGAAGGCTCATGGAACGAATTTGCGAACCTTTTATTTGTCGACCAACCCGTCGGTACCGGCTTCAGTTATGTGGATACCGACAGCTATGTTACTGAGCTGGATGAGATGGCTGCTCAGTTCGTTGTCTTTCTGGAGAAATGGTTCAAACTGTTTCCGGAATATGAAGACGATGACGTAAGTTAGAACCCTGCTATTCTTCCATATCAAGCCCTCTAATATATTGCAGTTGTACTTCGCAGGTGAATCTTATGCAGGACAGTACATACCGTATATTGCGAAAGCGGTAGTCGACCGAAACCAAAACGCAACACAGAATCGAAATCGGCCTTGGAACCTTAAAGGCCTGCTTATTGGCAACGGGTGGTTTACGCCCGTGGAGCAATATCAGTCATATCTAACCTATGCCTACAAAGAGAAACTCATCCAACACGGAACTGAAGCTGCCCAAAAGGTAGAAAAAGCTCATGCAGCATGCATATCTGAGCTTAACCGGGACGGGGGCAAAGATCGCATTCATATCACCGCTTGTGAAGGAATTCTGAGTGCGGTGCTTGATGCCTCGAAGAAGGATGGAAGATGCATGAATATGTACGATATTCGGCTCACAGACAAGTTCCCAGACTGTGGCATGGGCTGGCCTCCGGATCTCACTTCTATAACCCCTTATCTTCGACGTAAAGATGTTACGCAAGCTCTCCATATCAACCAGGGCAAAGCGACTGGTTGGACGGAATGCGCGGGTGCAGTGTCCAGTTCTTTCAACGCGCAAAATTCTAAACCGGCCTCACAATTACTGCCCGGGCTACTGGAGGCTGGCATCCCGATTCTTCTTTTCAGTGGGGACAGAGATTTTATCTGCAATCACATCGGCACAGAAGAGCTCATCCATAACATGGATTGGTCTGGTGGAACAGGGTTTGAACTTTCACCGGGTGTGTGGGCACCGCGCCACGATTGGACCTTTGAGGGAGAAGCTGCAGGTTACTATCAAGAAGCCAGGAACCTGACATACGTCTTGTTCTACAACTCAAGCCACATGGTACCATTTGACTATGGAAGGCGGTCGCGCGACATGCTAGACAGATTTATTGGCGTGGATATAACCAGCATTGGAGGGAGTCCCACAGATTCGCTCATCGATGGTCAAAAAGGCGTTCTTACTTCTGTCGGTAACCACCCGAACAGTACCATCGCCAAAGAGCGGGAGAAAGAAAAGCTCAAGGCTGCAACCTGGAAAGCGTATTACAAGTCAGGAGAAGTCGTTCTCATTATTGTTGTCCTCGCCGCCGCTGCATGGGGTATTTTTATCTGGAGATCGCGTCGCAACCGTCAAGAGAGCGGATACCGTGGTATCTATCCTAATATGAACGGTTTCAGCTCTGGATCTCTATCACGGTTTAGAAACAAACATGCTCCCACAGACGAAGATCTAGAAGCCGCCGCAGAGTTAGACACACTTCCCGAGATGAATCATAGATCACATGGCGCGAGCCCGGATCACTATAGTGTTGGTGAGGATAGTGATGACGAGCAAGGAAAGGAAAAGCACTATGGGCAAGATCATTCCCGTAGTTCAGCTGGAAATCCTTCTTCGTCCGACTCATAGAACAGTGCAGCATTTCATGCCTCTTCGTTTGGCCTTTTGACTTGCTCTAATCCAAAATTGAGCCTATTTTGTAAAGCATGTATTGGGAACGAGGCCTGGCGTTTGGTATGGTTATGGTCTACTTGTGAAATATTCTTAACATACATATTTTTTGAACACTTCTATCTTCTATGTAGTTTAATTTTTGTTGGCCCTTTTTCCTTCCGACTCCAATACATATTTTTAAAATGCCGAGTACCCTTGAACCGCGAGTCTGTACAATCGTATGAGGTTACTGTTGTTGAATTTCCCAAGCCTTGACGACCCCGTCGTCTCCAGTACTTATCAGCATCTCCTCAACAGAGTCTCTTTTTGAATCCGTCAAATTTAGATGGTGAAGCCTTAGTTGGTCTCTTCGCTGCGCCCAGCAGATGTGATTGACTTCATACACTCCATGGGCAGCATCGAAGCAGGATACGATCTCCCAAGTAGTTGATGGAGTCGCTTCCTCATCGTTTGTTTTTTCAGACTCAGGATCCTCCGAAGGTTGCGGAGTAGATACGGGCGTAACGAACCGTTCTCGATAGACAACGATCCGCCCATCTGCACCTGTCGAAGCGATTAGGCCCGTTTTCTTACTCCACGCTACTGAGTATATGGAAAGGTCGTGTGCCTCCGGCAATTGGGCCTCTTCATACCAGGTCTCATCAATACTATTAGTACGAATGATGCTTGGTACATGGGATAGGGATGGTCTGGTCTGTTCGGCTTTGGGCTTCTTGCGCCATACACGAATAGTTTTATCATCCGAGCAGGAAACAAGGCGCGGGCCGGATCTAGATCGTTTCTCGATCCATTTCTCTCGTTCTGAGGAGGGTAGGGTCTCGTTTTCAGGATCGGCGGGAAGAGTGAGCGAAGCTCGATTGCTCTCATCTGATATAGATGTTGGAGCCTCCCACTCTACGCACCAAACCGTGCCTTCGTGCCCTCTTAAACAAGATATCTGGACCCAGTCGTCAATATCCTCTCTCCAAAGCCGGATTGTGTCATCGTAGCTTCCCGAAGCAAGACATTCCTCCTCCGGATGCCATGAAACCCATTTCACATCCCCGGAATGTTCCTGCAACACTGCCACTGTCTCAAAAGTATTGTCGCCATCTTCCAGATCCTCCCAAATCCATATCGACTTGTCACGAGAGCAAGTGGCGAGTATGGAACCGCCGGGAGACCAGGATACGGACTTGATCTCACTGTCAGGTCCATCAAGCACCACAGCAAATGTCCACTCCTCGTCTTCATCTTCCTCATTCTCCCCATCACCATTATCTGCGGCCGCTGCTTCACTAGTAAGCCCTAAGCCATCCCTATCTACGCTGCCGTATTCATCCCACCGTCTCCAGATCGCGACAGTTGAGTCAAAACTGGCGGTAGCAAGTACGCTTTCGCCTTTCAAATTAGGCTTCCACGCGCATGAGCGCACTGACCGACTGTGGCCATCTGTTATGGTAGAAAGGAGGGTGAAATTAACAAGGGAGTATATTCGTATAGTTTTGTCGGCGCAGCAAGTCGCGAGGATAGGAAGACGTGGGTGCGGGCAGGAGAGCCATGTTCGGTCTTGGGAGGGCGGAGTGAGATCGGCGAGGTGTTTGACTGATAATTTCGAGGGGGATGTCATGGTGTATCCAGAAGGACAGGTCAAGAGGGAAGGCTGTAAAGATTTCGAAACGCCTAACTACTATACTCCGTAGTGCAATATCAATAACTGCCCCTCGGCTGAATGTTATTTTCTCCCAGCAACTCAAAATAGACAAACAGCTAATGAATCCAAAACCGGACTATTGTAAGCTATTGATCATAAAAGGATATATGGCTATGCCGATTATACCGATCAAAAACAGCTTTATTTAGCGGGCATATGACAGTGAAGCAGTCCTAAGGCTGGAAGTTGAGTGCTTTCATAGCTCCCTGGTCAACTACAGTGGAATCCAAAGCTCACCAGCGTTTCCTATTGAAAGTAAATTGTTTAATGAGTGTTTCTCAATTAATAATACTTGGAATATAGCTTGATAACAGTTGTTTTTGTGCTATAACTATACATCCTTGAGAGGAACTCTGACACCCCGTAGTATGCACCGTCCATCCCACCCAAATCCCACCGTAGTTAACCTTTTGAAAGAAAAAGAAAATATGAAGACATGTAGTTAGAAAACATTCGAAAAGGAAAAGGTATCAAAGTAAATTAGACCCCGCCATTCTCATAAAGGCCGATAGAGAGACAGCAGGGACAAACAGAAAATCCTCTATCTGATCTATTTTTGCGATAGAAGGTTCATAAGCAAGACAGAAAGCAGACGTCCACACCAATCGTAACAGCATAAAATCAAAACAAACATGAAGAGCTCAGTAGGATGATCGTCTAGGATTTACTGTGTCTCGGCATATCGCACACAATTCATCCACGAAGGTCTCGAACGTTCCAGCGAACCTAGCTTCGGTCGTAACGCCCAAGTCGTGCATTTCAAATGAGTTATTGTTGCCGCCATATGAGAGAGGTCGCTCCACGACATCCACGGTCACCTGGTTGCTGACCACAATAGCTGCAAATGGATTCTTGCCGCTGTCCCGAGAATCCTCGATCTCACTGGCCTTGGAAGTATCGCTCTTTCGACCCTTCTTTGTGCCATGCGAGCTTGGGGCAGTGGAAGTAATAACAGAAGATCCAGGAGACCCGCTCTTGAGGTTTTTATGTGCCGCGCAGTAACCGAATTCCTCGAGCACAGATTGCTGGAATGTAGTATGGTCAATAACGCCGGGATATACCTGCTGCTGAACAGTGAAGAGGCGAAGGGGAGTAAGACGGAGTTTTGGCGACGTCGTCCGGGACTGTAAACCGGTAATGATACGGAACGAAAGAGCTGTACACTTGCTTGAGCTGCCGGACTGGCCGGGGGATTGGCAAGGGATCATAATTTGCCGAGAAGAAAACTTAGCCATCCCGAATGCAGGGCTCTCGACAAGCTCAGCGAGCTGAACAGTTGCACGGTACATCTGTTCCAAGAATGTCTTCGTCTCCTGGCCTGAACTGCTTTCAGCCTGTTGCTTTAGCCATTTCAAACAGAATGATAACGACCAGTCGTCCATCTGGGATAGGATTTCGCCTTGCCAGGGAGCAAGGGATTCGAAAGGCAGAGTCACGTGGGGTAGGATGTTGGGCGCATCTCGTTCCACAAGCACATCGAATCCTTTTCGCACTGATGGATGCAGTGAAAAGCAAATGAGGTGGATGCCAGGCTCCATCATCCTGTCGCCAGAACTATAACCCCGAATGTCTTCGAGACTTGCCACCATGTCGTCTGCGGAAATCTGGATACTCCTTGCCAGGATCGGTGCTATTTGTGGTCCAGCTGCAAAGCGCCATCCAGATGAAGAGAAAGCGATAGCCTCGTCCTTAGTTAATTGTCGCACAGTTATGAGGAATTGGCCTTTCCCCAGGGCATACAATGATTCTGGATCCACTTCCTGTCCATGGTGATGACGCTTAGACTGGGTTCCGGTGACAACGATATCATCATACAGCACCCCCAACTTTTCGAGGGGAAGATGAAGCTTATCAGCAAGCTCCTGAGCTGCCACGCAAAAGAGCTCCTTGAAAACAGATTCGAAATCCATGTCGATACGAGCAGCGGCCTCGGAAGACCCTCCATGTCCGGGATAGAATGGTTTCGTATTGGTATCCGAAAGAAGATGATATTTCATTCCTGTTACAAGATTCTTAAAAATGGACCAGCTGCGGCTGGCTCGGAATGCCCAGATAAAAGCTGGATGCGTTTTGCTAAACTCCTCGTCTGCAAAAGTCTAATGGCAAACGTGTTAGCTGACCATCTAGATAGAAGTAAATGTAAAACACGTACTCGGTCAATATATTGATTGGTAATTTTTTGAGTAGGTAGGTGACCTTCTGGAGAAACCATGATGCCACCAGCTGGATCGAAAAACACTGATGCGAGCACAAGCTGTCGAACGCGATGCGCGGTTTTGTTCTGCTGCCTTTTGGTGAGAATCGCAAGGGCGATTAGGAACACACATGCAGCACAAGACTAGATTTCCCGATTAGGCAACTGGACCAATATTTTTCATCCACGGAGCTTACCAATGTAGTGCAGACGATGACGGTTTGACTCCCTGACAGCTGTCCGGGATTGTCCAGGAATAGGTTTTTAACGCGATAGTACGTTCCAACAGTTGCTGTCCAATGCATACCGGAAACCGCCACCGCAAGAATCGAGGCGCTGATGAGTCGTTTCCACCAACTGTTTGTCCAAGAAGCGCGCATTCGAAAGAAGACACCCAGTGCAGTTATACTCGCGGAGACTGCAATAATTGCGGCACCAATGACATTGGCTAGTCGATAAGAGCAGTGGTAATTCGCTATTCCCAGTTGACCGACATAATGCATACCACAAACTGCGGCTCCCGTCAGGATACCCGTGAAAGCGATGTACCACATGGACGTTCTTTCACTTGTTCCAATGAAGTAAAATGCAATGATGAGCACACAGATTGGCAAGAGGAATGATACAGCGGTGAAAGTCGAACTATAAGAGATCTGGTGTATCGTGCCATGGTGAAGAATGATCGCCCTGTTTCCAATGTAATGCATACACCAGATTCCGATGCCTCCCATGCACACTGCTGCACTGAGCAGAAGATACCTATATTGCGCGAGCGAGTCAGATGATCCAGAGGAGCCAAGGGAAGCAGGAGTCTTACCAGTTGTATAGACCATAACGAGCAGTTCGTCTGTGCAGGAGCTCTAAGCACGTCGTACACCCTGCTAGACTCACTAGATATGACAGTACAATAAACCCGGGGCTGTACGACATAGGCACAGCCTCATTAGATCCAAAATCGAAGTTACCCATTGTCGAAGCAGGACACGACAGGCAGGAGAAAAGAAAAGGCTCAGTCAGTCGGAGGCCACTCCCTTCGGCGCAATTGAAGACGGGAGATTGTTTATCTCATTTCTGCAAAGGTTGCAGATGAGGCAGGTCGCTTGCAGCCCTCGGTCGATTTCAGATCTAGTTTAGAAACGGAAGAGGGGTGGCTAAATCGAGAAGGCGAGATGATATTGGGAGATCGAGGTTTGAGAGATGGTCAAACCTTGATTAATCGCTAAAATGCAGGAACAGGAAAGCAGTTTATGGAAATGAGTCCTGACACTGGCGGCCGAGACCCGGAGCCACTGGATTTAAAAGGCGAAGCTGAGCTTCCTGGATCCTGGCTTTAATTCCATCGCTCAAGGACCCAGCGTATTCCTTGTCAACCAGCGAAACAAGCGGGGAACTGTACCAAAACATACATAATTAATAAATCTTATTAGCATAAAAATTTCCAAGGACTGTACGGCCGTCCAAGGAGGAATGAAGAGACTTCCATTTAGGACCATGTCCGAAAAGCTTGTCGGGTATCTTAACGATCCCAGCGCCGATTTACCAACAGGGACCAGCCCCCAAAGCAGAGAGGAAGATAATGCGGACAAGTGGGCCCAGGTCTCGAAGACGACTCACTTTCCAACTCGGTTTTTCAAAGCGAGGTGCGTCCGCAAATCGCATCCGATGAAGTTGCAAAGTCAACTTGGATAGTAGTTAGGCCACGAATCATTGGCCGTCGTGGCCCAGAAGAGTCAGGGGTTGCGAAAACAAGCATCCCACTAGTTATCTGGAAAGGCGAAAAGAATTTTTTTACTTTCCTCTGAGTAATGTCAATAATACGGAGTAGGAGTTCTCCGATTGATGAGAGAAGACCAGATCCACGATGTCGGCCTTGAATCATAACTAAGCGGAGAAAGGCCAAACCCAAGAAACGGGGTCAAGGCTATGGGTCTATGCCTAGCTGGGCAGCTGGGAGGAACCGAGGGATTCAGTTGACAATAGCCTGCTATTGGACAGGGAATCAGCGTTTCTCCGCGACTGGAAGTCCCAGAAAGAGTGGGATGTTGGCTCCATCACGAATCCACGATGACTGAACAGTAAAAAGAGTCGAAGGAGTGGACCCCTCGGTTCGCGTTCAGGACAGACAACATCATCCTAGCCCTTCTGGTCATGCCATCGGTCCATGGCCCATGGGGCCATCGTCTCTATCTTTGGTAATATCATGTATCGACGGCCAATCCTCCATGGCCGGAGACGGGCCAAATGTTTCCAACTGGGCCACAAATAGGTGCATGAACCCGAAGGAACTTGAGGAGTCCCATTTATTGCCATTATTCGTTTATTTTTGCCCGTCTCGCCACAATATCATAATCCCTTCTTTTGGGTTCTGGGTCGCTTTAAACTAATCTGGAACTGGACTTCGCTGACTAGCGACTGTCATTGACAGGGGCCAGGATTTGGCCAGCTAGCGTCGCCTCTGGCATTAGGGCAGGAATGCTAGGCCTCTTTCGACCAGAGACTAATAACGATCTTTCGTAATCGCATTTGCCGTCGAAAGTAATTTGTAGAAGTTCGAATCTGTTGCCGCTAGCGATACGGAGTACCTGGACCTGAGCCCATGAAAGCTGCTGGTCAACTTCTGTGAGCTATCAGGTAGACTAGGAGGTACTTAAATATTAGGGCACCATAACTTTGGAACCAGGAAGAGAGAAGGCTTGACTCCGCTAAGAAAAAAAAATCAAAAAATTAATGGCTTGAGAACTGGGTCGGTTGCCGCCGAGCTCCTCGAGATATCTCTCTTGCCATTTCTTACGGAGGACTCCGTTCTCCGGTTTGCGTGCGCTGGACCGTGCCCGATAGCTCGCCGAGTCGCCGGGGAAAAGCCGGCAACAGCCAGCCACCAACGCCTGGCTGCTGAACTCATAGCTAATGCAGCAAGGATAACTGTCGTCGACGCGATCGGCAGCATGAAGCCATCAGCTTGTTCTCATCTTCGACTGCGACGAAACGTGCGGAGTACGTCTTCTCGCTCACTCCTCACCGGGCATGTGAAATCCCACTCGCCAGCATCCTTGGTCGATCTGCGAGGAGCGGAGCAGCAACAATGTATCTGGCCAGATCCGAGAACTCCAGAGCGTGTGGAGCTTCTGTTTTCTTGTACTGCATTCTTGGTTGGTTAGCGCGTTGCGCCTGTCAAGATGGTCGAGTGCCAGAAGAGTCAAGACCAAGATGATTCCGTGCCAAGGGCATCAGCATCTCCACCCCAAGCCTTTGGTGACTGAGAGACATGGACTTGGTATTTCTTGTTTCTTATGATGATATCAATACGAGGAAGACAGACATTTTGGCGCAGCGACGATCGGAACGTGCTTTTAGGCGCCACCACGGCCGGAACCAGGCAGTCGATGCTGGAAAAGACCAGTCAGTCGGGCTTTCAACGCCCAAGAAGACGTATCAACTTGTCGCTACCGTCCAGCTGCCCCTATGTCTCCGCTGTCGACGCCCTAGCCTCTATTATTAACCAAGGCCGTTGATGTCTTATATTTTCCACATTTATATTCCCCGCAGGCCAGATAAGATTTTCGCTCTCAAAACCTTAGGATATTCCTCGGACCAATGTCAGGCACACGCCCACGGCCTAACACTCTTTGAGAAATTACTCAAATCCACAGGGAAAATCCTGTCTCGGACAAATACGGAATCCTCGATCACCTGTTGGAGGAATGAGTGTGGAAATCCTGTTATTTTCTTATTATACATACGCGTCTGCCGTTCGCGGCCACGGAAACTAGGAGCATGCACTGCAGGCTGAAGCTCCATAACGGAACTCTCAATACCGTGGACCTATATGTCTCCAAAATGCCTGGTTCTCGACCAGAAGTGATATGGGCGTCGGAGTAGATATCCCGCACCGGATAGCAATGATAGGAGACCGCTCGATAGTGTTCCTTCCCCGAAAGGAACCGTCGGATAGTTGAAAGCATCGGAGGCGATAACACACTACGGACTACGGAGCGCAACTCACTTGATTCGGATCAGGCCTGCTGCTCCGAAGTACTGAGTCAAAAGGCAGATATCATCATCCGTTCCGACGACCTTCGATCGAAAGGAAAATCCCCGTCTTTTGATTTGTAGGGCGTCAAATCTCCAACCCCACCTCTATGGGAAGCGGCAGACCGCCGGCAGATCATATTAGAAACTCTCGATCCTTTCGATGTCTTGCGTTTGATTGATCTAAAGGTCTTGAATCCCTAGTTCTGTAGAGCAACTTCTAGTAACTCGCGTTTCAACCAATAGGGCACTGGAGCTGGTCTGTCAGACTGTATCCCGATCGATGAAACAAGCCCTCGTTGGAAGAACGGGATGACAAACGGCAAGGTGTATCGCCCCGTAGTTAGCACACTGTTGATCAGCCCAATTGCTCCCGACATCTCCTAGGAACATAGGATCTGCAAGGCGTATCACGACGGCGATGTACTTATAGCCTCACATGTTATGATCGGCATTGATATTAGGTAGTCGAAACGGAACACTGATACATCGGCTATAGACACAGGATTCATGTCAGGTGCTTGCGAACGTGCAAAGACCTTTGCCTGTCCTATGCTGCTATGCAACCAGGAGAAGGAGGATCAGCAATTCTGGGGGGCCCGTTTATTCGTGGGGGATTAAACAACGGGGCATCGAGGTAACGCTGGTGTTTCAAAGCCATTAGAAGGATTATAATCAGGTCACTAGAGGTGGGCCTGCAGTCGAAGAACTTGGCCGAATAACAAAGCACTCTACAGAGGAGTCTACCCTCATTGTCATGAGGACCTTATTGCCCGAGGATTATCATATGGCACTGGGTTCAATATAAGGATAACAGCAATTCATTAGTACATTCCTCGACCGTCGCACTTCCTATCCAATAATGCTAAGAATCAGATTAACAAAATGACAAGATAACAACATCAATAATAATGATATCCTGGAGCAAACCATCTCAATTAATATAGGTGACCGGCACAGGCTTCCCCAAGTTCTGTCCCACCGTGGAATCCTTCTCCGTTCCTACGACACCTTACTTGGATTCCACATCTTCCGTCCAAACCTTCTCATACACCATTCCGTGGCACATCCAGTCTACTTCCCGCACACGGTTGAGGCTATCCACAATTTTGCCTACTTCATTCACAAACTCTGGCATGCCAGCTGCTGCAAGGCTTTGGCTGGCCGTGGTAGTAGTGCGAACTCGCTCCTTCGCACTGGCAGCACTGAGACGTGCAAGCACATGTGCTCGAAGCCGAGATAGCATGAGTCTCGCAACCGGGTCAGCAAAGTACACCATGTGAGTCGTTGTCTCAGCAGATGCAGGAGACTGCATGAACATCGCTGCAGGCGGTTCACTCGCCACAATGACACCGGGCGCGGAAGCGGAAGAAGCCGTTGCAGATGCTGCTGATGCAGGCATTAAGACCCTCTTGATGGTTGATAGAAGCTGGGACCTGGTTGCTGCAGGCATGGGATGCGTCGAGTCCAGGATTGATTGAACACGTTCCGGTTTAATTTCGCTGAAATCAAGGGACAGAATACGCTCTGCCTCTACTTTCCATTGGGATCGGACATCCCTTTTCAGCAGATTCTTTGCGCTCAGAAGGATAGCAGCAGTCGCTGCTATCTTGAATGACTGGGATCTGAGTTGCTCCAGCCTGGTGTGATCTAGAGCTAGAGTTTCGGGTATTCGGTCCCGTGAGAGCTTTCCATTGCTTAAGACAAGATTCACCAAGCCTAACGCATATATTTTCGCAGCTGAAGGTGTAGTGTCAGCTCCTGAACAATCGGGGTCCCTTTTCCTCATCTCTTCAGCAAGTATTTCACGATTTGTTCGCCAAAACTGCCCTGTCCTTTCAAGCGTGATCTTTGAGCTCTCAAGATCATTGCTAAAAGCTCGCTGCTCATACCCAGGACCCTCTTGAATCAATTGAGGAGCCGCCATCTGTAACATAAAATTAGTATGGTCTAGTGACAGCAGATCAATTATCCTCATCAGGCGCGCTAGGCGATCAATTGCGTCCCCAGAGGTGTCTTCTGAGAAAGCTTTCACATCGTGGTCACGAAACGGCGCACAGAGTTTAGGTAGTATGGTACCCATAAAGTTAAAGAAGGCATCATAGGAGAAGGTGCCAGCCTTACACTGGTTTCCGATATGTGTTGGATCGAGGACCTCGCTGATCAGCTTATGGAGCGAATTTCCAGGTTTCAGTGAGCGTAGCAATCGGTCTTGAATAACAGTGGCCATTGCAACCGTCCAGTTTGCATGAAGACCGACTCCAATATCTCTTCTCATCATGCTACACATATGCTTAGTAACTTGTCGCCGTACTTTGGTATAGGAGTCCTGGTCGATCTTGAATTCGCGATTGATCAAGAGCTCGTGGACAAGGGTTCTGTTATCCGGCAGTGCAGTCAACAACTTGACAAAATGATCCTGTGGACTTGTTTCCTTTTCATGTGAAGGCTGTGACCAATGTTCCGCATCGGCAGAAAAGACATCCTGGAGAGGAGAATGGACCTCATCCGCTGAGACGTCGGCGGTCTGATCGGTTACAGCTCGAGGAATGGCTTGGGCAGAGGCACCATTCTGGCGTTTCGTTCTTTTTGCCTTCCGCAAGGCTTGTTTAACCATGTCCATAGCCTTCTCCGGACCAGCAAGTCTCTTTAGCCGTGCTAAAAGTAGGATCTGATTATGGCGGATGCCCTTCTGGTAATCATCGGCCACACCTCCCTCACGGTCATCTTTGACAGTCTGCCAGATAAGCTCCAGTTCAACAAACTGGGCTAGCATGATCTCGATAAGAACCGTGGAGTCATGAGATTTCCAAGCGTGAAAAGCTGAAAAAAATGTATTGTAAGTCTCGGATAGATTTTGCAAGTCACCCGACAAAGACGTGGGAGACACTCCGATTGAGGAAAGATGAGGAAGGATTTGCTCGAAAATGACGAGCAAGTCTTGCGCCTTGGTCATCAAATCCTGCTCCTGTTCTCCATTGCCGCACAAGACTTGCGCTGGATGAGAGAGAATTAGATAGCTGCTGAGAAACACTCGTACAGCACCTCGCTCACTCATGGAGCTTTCCTCGGAATCCTGGAGTCCGCACAGGTGGAGTACTCTCTGGGCAGCTTTGAGGACTCGTTCTTCCGATAGCAACGTTCCAACTTCTTCAAACCTAAGACCACGTATATTTTCCAAAGAAAGCTCCAAGGACCTAAAAGAGTTGATGATAACTCGGGCACGATGATCGCGCCACGCCTTTTGAATGATACAGGCAGCATCCGGCTGGCTGAGCGTTTTGGATGGCTGGCGGCTGATAGGTTTTCTCTCTGCAGAGCTGGTCCTACGGGAGCGACGAACAGTTTGCTGATACAGCAGCCTCCTTCGCTCCGCTTCTGCGAACTTTTCCGCCATCTCAGATCGGAGTCGAGCATGCTCTGCGGCCTTGCGTTCTTTGTTATCCTCCGCCTTCTTTTTCGCTCGCCGCACCTCCTCCTCGCACTTGGCAGTGATTTCTGCCAACACCTTTTCCCTTGCCTGCTGCGCAGCCAGCGCGCGTTCCTCCTTCAACGCATTCTTCGTTCCATTTCTAGCAAGCGCAGCGCGAAGCCTGACCTTCTCCACATGCGCGGCTCTGTCCGCAAGCCGAGCCTTGCGTGACTCGATTATAGATGCGCGGCGCATATGCTGCAATACATGGTCACTTTTATGTCCTCCGTGAGCGGACACCGTCGAGTGAAGAGAAGAGACGGAGCTACGTCGAGACGAGGAGGCGGAGGTACGTCTTCGATCTTTAGGGATGGGGTAGAACCGAGCGACCAGGTGCGCGGGGAGGGAAAGTGGTGACGGCGTATCGCCAGACTCCATTTCGGTGTCTTCTTCGTTCGAAAGGCCCGCGACTGTTGTTGGTAGGGCTCCGTTGTCTCCTCCTGCGTCGAGGATATGAGGTTCGACGTCCGGGTTGTGGCCAACCATCATGGCTAAGCTGTCATGGAGACTTCACGGGACGAGCCGTGATGAACCAGGAATCGATGAATGAGCGCCGAATAAAACTGAAGGCGAAATCGATGGTAATATAATAATACTCGGTAACGAGGTTGATCGGCGTTTCAGCTGGGGCTGGCAGAATTTCATAAACAAGGTAGTTAATTAATGGGATAATAAGGCTCGAAAAAGATCCAAAAATTATTCTAAAAGCGATGCGATCCAGGGCTACCTATAGCTAATGGCTATAGCATCCAGGAAAAGCCACCAAAGACACTGAAATACTCGGTGGAAGGGAAGCCGACTTGATTCCCATCAGCCGGGAGAGAGAAAGAGGCAGAAAGCCGCAAGTCGGTGAGGAAAGGCAGACGAAATTATGCAGCGCATCGTCACGCGGAGCTGGGTTGCTGGGCGATGAGGGGTACTGTATGGGTACTTGTTTATCTCACTGTTTCGAGGCCTTTGTGCAGGTCGCTTTGAGGTCACTCGGCTCCACCAGCACGGGTCGGTGGCGGGATTATGTAATGAGGCCAGCAAGCCGTCTATTGGCTGAGACTTCGAGTCAGTGATGTCACCGATCAGCCCTGCAGGTCAATCATTTCAGACGCTCATCTAGACCTCATTTGTACTCTGTATTGTGTGTATGTGCAAAACGCCCTAATAACCGCTGCATAAGATAAGAAATTGCTTAGGTCGCTGACACTGGTGTGAACTCAGAGTGGCTTCTAACTACTTTCACTTCCTAGCCGAGTTCGAGTGTCTAGTCCCTCCAGGTTAGGCCTCCAGGCTAGGCAGCGCTACAAATTCGAAATATAATGAAAGGCTGACCGCAGGTATCGAAAGTCGGGGCTAGAGACGCGGAGTCCCACTCAAAAATCGCACGGGTACTTCAATCCACTTGTCCCGCACATAATCTGCAAATCCTTTACCAAGAGAGTCGAGCTTTGTGCAACTACTCACCCCTCTTTCGAGGATCCCATAGATCACAAAATGCACAGCCCAAATTTTTGGAAACTCAACCCGCTCGATAAAATACCCCTGATCGTCCTGACCGAGAAATTGGCGCATTTTATCACGTGTCAAGAACGAGCGAAACCAGTCCCAGTGAGCCGCTGACCTGACGAATAACCCAATGTTGATATTGGCGCCCTTATCCCCTGATCGACCCAAGGCGATATCGCCCAAACGGACAGTTTTAACTTGGCCAAAAGAGCAGAGGTCAACAGGTTTAGGTGTATCATAGCTATTCCTTGCTTCAAGGGCTTCATACTGAGGTGGATGTCCTGCCGAGCAACTGAAGCTCACCTTTCCTTCGCAGTTAAGGAAATGTATTTCCTCGTTTAGAGATTGCTGTGGATAAATTGCGGGATAGAAAGCCAGATACGGCCGGGGCATGGCGGTTCGCCTATCGAACGAAAGATGAAATCCTATAGCTCGGTCAGCAGTCTCGCTCTAAACGTTCGCCGTGCCGAAGAAACCAAGTCGATTTCAACTGACCCGAAAAATGCTGCATGATGAACTCTTGCATTCCCTTCAAGGTAGCCAAAATAGCATCTGTTTCGTCCGCTTGCGAAAACACGCGACAGTAAGTAGTGCTTTGTAGCTGGCTGGCTGGATTAGCCGCAGGCGTGCCACAGCTATTCATGCCTAGGTTAATTGATAGTGATACAAAACATGGGCAATAGAATCAACCACTAACACCTGAAATTCTAGGGTTTGAAGCTTATCCAAATACCCATTCTTCTGGAGTGCGAATGTCATTTGTTTTCTGAACAAGTCCCATTTCTCATCAGTGCCATATCCCGTAGCATTCAATAGAATCTGTCCTTCGTAGCCTCCGTGGTAGATAATTGCGAGTTTCGTTGATGGAGGTGGCGGTGCCCCTGTCACGCCGGATATTCTGACCCTACAATCAAAAGACTTGAATGTTAGGTCGTTATCAAACAAGTGAACAATGCCCTGTTTTTCGAAAATGCTCACCGATTCTTGCCAATATTCTCGATACTGATGTCTTGAAGATAGGCCTTGACGTCACCTACATCTTGGTGAGTAACGGATGCTCCGAGCTTTAAGTGTCCTTCATACTGTTTAAGTAGATGTCTCCCTGCAGTTCGTATAGAAATTGGCATTTGACAACATCCGCATTAATTAAGCCATTGGTATTTTCATGCTTTGTGACCACGGCCGACCCATCATAAGCAATTTCAGCAATTCCATATGGCAGATCCAGGAAAAGGTCGGTGCTATACTCGGTAAACCCAGAAAAGTTTGCTCCGGTTAGATACGCTGAGCACTCGATCAGATGCCCTGCTATGAGAGCACCAGCCAAGGCATCATAGCTGATATCTTCCCAATTATGCCAGTACCATGCAGCGCCAATGACGGGAGAGGCATCAGACACCCGGCCACATATGATAATATCAGCCCCATGTTGCAGGCCCGTTACAATGGCTCTAGCCCCAAGGTAAGCGTTAGCCGCAACGATTGGTTTTTTCTGAGTGTCTAAAAGGTCAGTGACATGACTGTGAAGCTGAACTTGGTCGTTGTCAGCATCAAGATGTGGGAGCAGTTCGCCGGTGGTTTCCAGATTTGTTCGAACTTCTTCGAGAAGATTATTCCCTGAAACATATGCTACTTTCAGGCGATAGCCTCGAGAACGGAGCTTGGGAACGGTCAGTTAAGCGGTGAAGAATGATGCTAGAATAGGAGATTGCACCAAAAACGCAATTTCTTCTGCTAATCCTTTCGGATTGAGGGCTCCAGCATTCAAAATAATCCTGATATTCTTTTGCCAAATTACATCAATTGATTGTTCAATTCCCTCGTACGCCTGAGGATCGTAACCGGAATTTGTCCCTGCGGTCATAGCGTCGACATGCTCGGCGATGTTCATTTCTAAGGGGTGGTTAACAATACATACACGTCTGCGCATTCTGCGATCTTACCCGCAAGATAATCACCAGTAATGAAATCGACCTCGCCCTGCGTCGCTTGCCGTAACATATGATACCCGGGGTCTCCTTGGCCACATTAGCGTTCAGTAACAACTTCAGCACAAGAGTTGGAAATCGTTGTACCCCTAGCTCCCGAGCAGTTTGCAATTCTGACAGCACGCTGACCTCGATAGTCCCATCTTGAGTCCCGAGTCGGCAACATTTTGGAAGCCCCTTGAAAATTCCCGCTTTTGAGGTGCTGGGAGGAAGGGGTGCTACCATCACCGAGAATCTGATGCCCCTGATGAAAGCATGCTATCCGCCTTTATATTGACTCAAATCTTCGGAAACTGCCTCAGAATTTCCCAAATTGGCGAGAGCCCATGATTTGAGAAATAAAGGTCTTGTGTAACTTAAATTTCAGCTCAGTCGGAGGGCCTGATATAGTTAACTGTGGATTTCCGTCTTTTTGATTTTGTATGGACCTCTCAGGTAGATCAATGGGTTGTGCGAAAAAAGATCAACAAGATGAGTCGGACTTGCGAATATGATCGGATGTCAACGCGAATTAAGCCAACTATGTAGTTAACTGGCTGACTGACTGACCCGGAACTAGTCAATGAATGTTGATCTGCTGTCTTCGAGCGGGAGGGTATTTCCTTCTAAGCAGGACAGTCAGCTCAGGTTGACTGGACACCCAGTTGTTTACGGACATCCTCACTAGCACTGAATCAATTTTCGGGCACCATGACTGACAGCCTTTTAGGCCACAAAAATGATTCCCAAACTTTGGGGATGCAACGCCCCAATGACTGTGCCCCCATCCCCGCGATCGACAATCCGGTGCTCCCGCCACGCGAACACGCCCTACCTCCGACATTGGCCTTACAACCACTGTTGTCAATTGAAGTATTTTGACTTTTATTGACAGATCTCGCGAACGGGCTGTTGAAGCCAGTCAGTGGACGATGCGCGTCCCAACCCGAGCCAGAGATCTTCAGGATCCAGAGAAGCTGGTGGCAGAGAACTATGGAGAGCAAGAGAGCTGAAAAGGCAGGCTTTTGTTACGCTCTGACTTTCATATGCTGGCGCTCTCCATCGCATGCTTTCAACCTCCATTCAAGAATCATGTTTAGACGAGCTACTTCGTTTATAAGCTTCATCATATGCAGGCAATGCCCAATTCGTCATCCAGTCGGACTTCAGAATTTCCTCAATTGTCGGTCGTTCTTCCGGTCGGAACGTGAGCATTCTGCGAAACAAATGTAAAAGTGCGACCGTTTCCTCCTTGTCAAATTGGCCTGCGCTTTGTACTTTTCGCCGATACTTCTGCACGCCGTCCTCGAATGCCTGATGAAGTGGCGGCCAGACTTCGCGACCCCCTTTGGGCGGCCTTTGTCGTCAAAAAAGTTACTTCGTTTACTCCAACTCTCCCACCAACTTGGGGGCATGGGCCCAAGAACATCAACCTGCTGGGAAGTCACCTCATCATCTGTCGTGAATTCGCTGCTAAAGATGGTCTTCATTCCAATGATCTCCCATATGGTTATCGCCAGACTCCAAACATCCGATGTATATGATAAAGGTTTTTGCGGCTCGAACCGGGTTTCCGGGGGCCTAGCAGCCAGAGGGGTGTGGCAATCTTTCCCATAACGATGCACGGATGCTGGGTTGAATGCCTCCCCAAAGTCGCCAAGAAACACTTGCGCATCGGGCAGTGAAAATTCTTCTGCGTATTTTCCAAGGTAAAGCGGCAATACCGCCAGAGTAGGCACATTGGGAGGAAGCGGCTTCCCATGGCATTCAGTGACGGGCACAGTCTCTGGCTCTCCATATTTCAGATAGAGCTGCTCGATTGAAAGGTCGTTGAAACTTGAGGGTATTTTGGCTAAGACATTGCGTAGATGGATGTCTAAGTCAATGTTAGAATACGGCTGTAGGCAGTCATGATAATGTTGGTATACCTCCATGAACATAGCCTTGAGAATGCACGTATGCAACAGCAAATACAAGCCCAGCTGCTAGCGCTCGTGCAACGTCAAGAGGGAATAAACGGCTATAGGAGGCCTCTTTGAGATTGCATTGTGCAGGAGCCATCGTGTAGCACGGGTGTATTCCATTCGGACCTCGCAGCTTGAAATCATCTAACGGGGTGGGGATTGATTCTCGCCCTTTCAACCGGTCGGCTGATTTCAAGGATGTGGTCGAAGACATAGGGAAAGGAGAAGAAAGAGCACGTAACACTGTTGTCTCACTTAGAAAAGAATCTGCTATATCGACCTTCACGGCGACATAGTGCTGCGATTTAGTGTCACGCGCGAGCCAGATGGTCGAGTAGCCGCCAAATCCCAGTTTATCCACGACGTGATAGCGGTCGTGCAGTATATCTCCAATCATAATGGGATGGTAGCCACCGGGTTTGTATTTGGTAAGTGACTCAATGCCACTAATCCAGTCATATTCATAGCAGATACCCAATCTTTTCTCGCTTGGGAGCGTTCTCGTCGGAGAAGTGGATAAAGAGCGAAGGATGGATGGCGAGGATAATAATGGAACTGGCAGTCGGGGGCACTTCAGGTGCAAGAATACCGGGGTCAACGCTTCAATCAAACGCCCCATGAATGGCAACAAACAGGTCTTATTCGTTAACATAACCGTCAAGTATAAAGCGACAGTAAGTATGTAGAAAGCTTCAAAGATCCCAGAGCGGGTTCTTGATCTTTGCTTGTGATATATACAATACAATGACTGTGACACAGACTAATGTTGTTGTTCCATGCAGAACAACTCCATCGTAAGGAACAACACTCACTAGTTATGCCAAGAATGGATGAGGGCATCCCGGTCAGGGTTTGGGAGGTCATAAAAGTGCTTCTTTCAGGGTCACACCGATTCTAGGAAGAACTGAAGCATTGGCATTGCCAATGTTACTCCCTCTGTGTAGATGAGTGTTGCAGGTCCATCTCTTGGAGAGTAAAAGGGGCCAGTGACCGAGCTAGCTAGCCTTAAAGTCGAGTAGCTGTCTTTCGGGCGTGGTAGATCCAATTATTAATAGCAAAAGCAAACCCGGATAGTCCCTTGGAAGTAAAAGGTTTTGACTGAAGTTTCAAATGCTTGTTGGGTTCTAAATAGTTGATGTCTAAAATGAACACCTGCTTGGCTCCTTCTTCTCCGGCACGGTGTTCACTTTGGACATCAAGGTGGTTTCAGCTAAGGACCAACTAGTTAGATAACTGTGATCATTGTTGGCTAACTTAACTTTGGAGTTCCAGAGGAGTTTCCAAGGGACCCCTGAGGGAGTAGTTTCCATGTTAACAAACAATAGCTTTGCCCACCCACTCACAAGTGCCCCGCAGTGCGAGACATTCCATCAATCCACGTATTCAAAAGCCATATACTCGAACCATCCCCAGACCCCGAGATCACACCGCATACCTCTGCTCTTCCCCTTGACATTTTCACCATCACACACCTGGTCATCCAATCAACAGCCGCTATGTCCGACCATCAGTACAAGTTCAATATCACCATGACTTGTGGCGGCTGCTCAGGAGCTGTCGAACGTGTGCTCAAGCGACTCGAAGGTATTCACGATTCTCGTCCCTCAACAGTGATGGTGGTCTTTTAAAACCACGTACTGACGGTGAATTTGCTTAGGTGTCAAGTCTTCTGAAGTAAATCTCGAATCGCAGACTGCCACCGTGGTCGCCGAGCCGTCCCTTCAGTACGACACTGTCCTCAGCGCGATCAAGAAAACTGGCAAAGCCGTGACGAGAGGGGAGGCTGATGGAAAGGAAATGGCTGTTTGATGCATTTGCACGGCTCATATTTCCTGCATAGCGCCGCCTGTGCCTTCGGTCAGCGTTCACGTCTGGCGTCCTAGAACCGACTTATACCTATTCTCCGACGATCGAATCTAAGTTACAGCTTCTTCCAGAATCCGCCCCGGTTCGGCGGAGGTGCCTCGAGAACTTGTTAGTACTTAGCAGTTGAAGAAATACAGACTTGTATCAACAGCATTGCCTGAGTTCGGCATTGTTTTACGTTCAATGTAGATATAGTACATAGACTGCAGGTGTAGATCAGAATTGGTACAGATTTTATTGTTAAGAATATCCAATAGATGCAGGCCGCTGGCCAAAAGTGGCTTGGCTGCATGCATTTATGTATGTACGTACGTACATACAGTACAAAATACCGGTTCCTCGGTGATTGTAGAAGAAGAACCAGTGTCGAGTGTCATCAATTTGGTCAGCTATCACATAAGCCAACTCGGACAATTATTATATCTATCTACATTAGACATCCAACATTCGCTATCGTTCTCTGATCAGCATAGTGCCAGGTAATACGGCGCGGTTTGGATATTGGCGAGTCATTTCGTTAAAATTTTCAGTTGAGTGCTTTGGGTCGGAGTACCTCGAGAAATTTTCAAGTTCCTTTTGCGGGCTTCAGGAAGATTGAAAGTGTCAGTTATCACGGCATTCACCAGGAGCAACAAGGCAAGGAAAGATTCGAGCCAAAAAAAGCTCATATTCAGTCAATTGAGCGTAGAGGGCTCTTGAGGAAACAATACATACCGGTTTCGACTAAGAATGCTATTATGATGAGAGTCCTCCTGTACGCGGTCGCGATAAGCCCTTTCTTGAGCTAAAGGGTAACCCTGAGGCGGAAGCTGTGCCATGTAGGTAGGCTTGGGTGCAGAAACAGTGGTCTGAGAGGCGAAGTGATGGTTTTTTGGGGATAGAGAGCGCCTTGGATGAAAACCTTGGATTTTACGGCTGGTAGTGAGCCTGTCAGGGTTCATCTGAGTTTGCGAAAACTGGCCTTTTTTATCTAAAAGAAAATCCGATGGCGTGTTTGGATTTGGGATCAGTACAGGACGAACGAAATCGTGGGAGTAGATACGCGGGGACCGTGTATCTTGATCAAGCATAGGAAGCCTACGCTCCGGCGAAGAATGTATGATAACAGAGCGAACTGGGTCGGGCTTCTGGAACTGGTATTCTCGGCTTTCGGGAGCGTCCGACCCAATAGCTGAGTGTCTTATGTAAGAACCATGCGAAGACTGCTTGGGTCTGATGTAGTTTTCACTCCTGGTTCCATAGGAAGCGTCATCTGGTGCAAATAAAGAAGGTTTAGTTCTAAAGCCACGAAGAGGTTGATCGAATTTAGGAGGACTTCTTGGCGCATGCCGCGCATATTCGATGGAGCCATTCGTGAACTCATCTTCACGACTGCTATTAGGCCCTGACGCCATAGATGGCCTTTGCTCAAGAGAAGCTCCACGGTGTCCAATAATTTTCAGTCTTGGCTGCGGGCCCGCAGTGTTAGAAATCAGCGGTCTATTACTCTCGATACCCAAGGGATAGAGCTCATTTCCTCGAAGCGGTCCTGGATGGTGGCTGGTAGAAGTGTATCTTGGTTTCGAAGTTTCCATGGGGCCGTACGACTCAGGAGTTTCAATAGAAGCATGAACCAGTACCTTACTCCTTTTAGGAGGGATTTGATACCTGACGCCATCGATATCGATCCCGCCGAGCCTCCCTGACAGCTCTTCAAGCGGCGGCTGCTGAGGATAAACTTCTTCTATTAAATGGCCATTGGAGTCACGCTTTCGGGGAAGCAATATACTCGACTCAGATGGGCGCAAGGAGCTTTGCTCTTTGGGGTAGTGGCATCTGGCTGTAAGGCTTGCATGGTGCTGGCTTTTATGAGGGGGCTTTCCATCAGAGGAGAGGCATAGGATCTGTCCACTGTTGAGGGATACCTCACCTGTTCAGCGGACGTGAAGCCGCGTGTGGGATGGGGCGGGGGACAACGATAACTTATACCTTCCTCGGGTCGAGGATGTCCTGGCACTGTCACAGTATCGGCTCTTTCAAACACTGAGCCATCGGAAAAGCGAATGATCTTTGGAGCTTCAGGGCGTCTCTGCAGTTGATCAAAGTTAGACTGGTCTTTCGCTATGGACTCGGGATAGATTGGGACAGCCTTTCTTACAGAAAACTGAGAAGACGGTACGTGGGAAGGATATAGAGCAGGTAACGCCTGTGATTGTCGATTTGGAATGCTTGGAGAAAAGTGATCAATTGGTTTAGGTTCATAGGGTTGCGCCTGAGCTGGCATAGGCATGGCGTGGCGTCCTGGATGACGATCAGCGGGTTGGTCTGAATTCAATTGGCCCGGCATATTCAAGGTATCTCTGTATCGATCTCTAGCCCGATCCCAGGCTTGATATCTGCTGAAACCTCTACGGTCAATTTTCTTCTTGTCACTCGCTTTCCGTTTTCTCGAGTGACTAGAAAGAAAACGGACACTAGAGACCGCATCATCCTCAGAGACTTCGGCGGCCAAAGCATGGCCGGACTTAGGTACAGCGCCATATTGTAACGGCTGAGTGCTGATCACTGGGTTGCTCGAAATGATCTCGACACTGCAGTCACGCTCTCCTTCCAACAGGCCGTTGTCATCACTAAGTTCATCTTCATCCTCATCGTCAGAGATAACAATGACTTCACGAAACACATCTTCGAGAACGGTTTCACCGTTTTCATCATCACCTCGCCATTGTACGAGCTTTGCTAGACAAGGCTCTTCAACTGCGGCCCTTGCTTCTTGGAACGAAACAAGTCTGAGCAATCGGTCGTATTCCGTATACACGTGACGAATATGCGCAACTACGGCCAGTTGCGCACGCCGGGCTAAAGGGAGTTCGGTGGCCGTTCCAACCTTACGCTTTCCCTGCTTCCTTGTTAGCAAAATAAATAAACTTGATGGGGACATACCTTTCGGAACGCGGTTTTGATGATTTGGTTCAAATCCTTATCGGGGATGTTAGGAAACAAGTCCTTGATAGCATCCCGGGCTTCATGGTTAATCGTTTGTTGGGAGACTTCGGAATCCGGTCTTCGTTCGTGGGTAGGGTCGTTTGTATGTCCATGGGTGGGCAACTGCCTGTACGGCATAACCTTTCCAGTAGACGATAAAAAGACCCCGCGCTCCATACATACGGTAGCCACTACAACGCTGGGAAAGTGATAGCCAATTCTATGAACCTGTTGTGACAAATTGTGCGTGCCTTGATGAGGGGTAGTCTGCAACGAGGTCAGTATCTCACCAAGACAATTCGACGGTAGGGACATACAGTCACGGTAAAAACTTTGAGGCCGTCTTTTCGGCATATTTCTTTACACGCGCTTGTAAATTTTGGATTTCCAGCGGGGATGAAAGTGTAGCCCGCAGGCGCTTTAGCCTCAAATGAAATCTAAGAAGAGTCAGTCAGAAAACGTAACCTGACGTCTGGGGCTTTTGGGTTGTGCCAGGTTTGAAAATCATACAACACTGCGAAGTTTTTTCTTTTCCTGCGTAATAGTTTCCATTATGATCTTGTGTTTGCGAACTTGTGCTTTAAGCGGCTTGCTGTGGGCGCGAGCGGCTTGCGCCAGCCCAGCTCGACGAACTATACGAGTCATCTTGAAGGGCCGCTAGTAATGCACCATATATGAAGGTAGTGTCAGATGGAGGCAGTACGCTTCCATGCCTTACAGACTCATAATTCCACCCGAGAGAAATCACCTGTGGATGTAAAGCCAGTACTCTGGACACGGTTATTGAAAGTAGCAGCTGAGATCAAAAAACAAATTGCTGCGGAAAAGAAAGCTCAACCAGCGTAAATGTGCTTAATTGTTAAGCACACATTCTGGAATTGGATTGGAAAATTCTCACTGTGTGAGGATGGACAACAGACAAAAAGTCCCACAGACGATACACAAAAGACACGAGAATACCCAGAGAGGTACTCGGGAAATCAAGGGCTCTTGTCCCTGGTCAAGGCGAGGATTTGTGTTGCTGTTCTTCAAGGTCGAGATTCTGTTGTCTGTCAGGTTGGGCCGGGAAGACGACGAGGAGGCGCGATTGCCTTGTTTTTAAAGATTTTTTGGGTATCGATCACATGACCAGTCATGTGCCACGCCGATAGTGTCGAGCCACCTGAACTCTAATCCGCCAAGCCCTGGATGGTTCTGTCCGATTGTCTTCGCGTCAGGGTGAAGGTCCGCACAGAATGCTCCTTACTCCTTGCTTGATTCCTGGATAAACCCTCTCTCTGGCTTTGCAAGCTGCCGCTGGTATCCCGCTCGTTTGGTGGTTAGACTCGTGTGGCAATTGCATCCTTAGGGCCCAAAACTACTGGCAAAATCATCACTCTTGAGCTCTTTTGAGCTCATCACGAATGTCTCTGGCCGTCGATGCTCTTCGGTCAACCTGCTACAGCCATGCTGTAGCTCTCTCCTATCGGCATTTGTACCGCACGGCATTGCGTACTGTCCGGTTCAGCAAACCGGCACGTTTCAACGTGCGAGACATACTTCGGTCCTCTTTTCGATCCGGTTCCTCTTCAGATTTTAATCCGCAGCGGATCATCAACACTATTCAATTCATTGATCGTGCCAAACAACCCGGGACCATAGAACGCAAGATTCTGAAAAATTTGACGCAGGTGTGGTACTACCGAAGCCCTTCAGCTTTGTGGAACCCGTCATTGTTCGTTGCCTGCTCTCATGCCCTTCTTAGGCGCTCAAGATGTTGATTGCGTTCCAGATTTTCCAAGAAGAGGACCGATGCCGATTATAAATTCCGCTCAATGCCATACATATATTTCGACAAAACCCTACATCTGCTCAACGAGAGCCTAGAACTGTGCCTGCGATGTTGATACGTCCCAACTTCGCCGTTTCCGGAGATCGAGCATTCCCATAGTACATACAAGCCAAATACCAATAAGCAGTCCTTTCGAAAGGCAGCACACAATATATAGTCATTTTCATGTTGCATACTCAAGACATTGTATGGACGAGTAAAGAGGCCGTTAGCTACTACACTCCTCGAAAGTGGGGCTATACTCTCTTTTGACACGTCTAGAACAACGACGTAGTGCTATTGACCTAGGGCCTCAGTTCCGCTTACGGAGTCGAGAGCACGCGAGATTCAGATCTCGAGTTCCTAAAACTCAGTAGATGAATTTCATCCGTACAAAAATCGACACATGTTGTAAGTTCTTGGCATGAACAGGTCCAAGCTGAAGTTGGATGTAAGGCAAAGTTGTCACTCCATCAAGTAACTAGCATAGGGACCTGATCCTGCGAACTTGTGAATCAACCATTGCATTCCCAGAAACACCTCGAATTCTCCAGCCACTGGAAAGCATGAGAGGCGGCAGTCTAATGACTGTTTCTGGTGACCTCCCCCTGGTTGATCGATCATTACAATAGCCATCCTTTCCCATAGTCCGTCAAGCATGCAATTCCTGCCCTCTGACCCGACCGAATCTGATCCCCGAAACCTCAACGCGGCAATTACTCGACTCAACTTGGAGGATAACACGAGTGATGTACAAAGAGACATAGGCAGGAACAGCGATTTATTGCCAGACCGAACCATCCAGCCTGGGCTGCCGCAAAGCCGAAGTGAACCTCCCCCACGTTCTACAGCGTCTTTCGCAGCGACGCTCTCCACCTCTACAGGCAATGGCGGAAACCCAGGTTCTTGGGAACGGATAACTACTGCCGGCTCCAGAGGAGATGGAGAACATCATCTTTTACGTGGAAACACTGAAGTTGGTGCGTCTCTAAATAGAAATTCATGGGACGGAAACCGTACTTCTGCGTCGCCGCAAACTCCAGACCAGGCTGAGAATGATCAAATAACGTCGGAAACTGTTTCCCTGGCTACGACTGGAAATGGTAGTTGGGGTGAGAAAAGAACGTCTCTTCCCGCTGACGATGGTATGAGCGCTCTTAGGCGCCGGATTCATGCGATTCGAGAGAGCGACTCATCCAGCGTTGAGAAGGCTAAGCGGATACACGCAATCATGACCGAAAATTATAAGTCCTCTCTCAAATTAAACACCTCCTCGCAACCTGTGGCAGGGCGCGAACATATTATTGGAAGTCTTGAGAATCTTCAGATTCCGCTACCTTCAAGGAGTAAGCGGTCGTCAGAGCAGCCGACGCGCCTCAACCGCTCTCCCGCACCCCGGAATGAGACTAGCAATACCGGGAGTCCTTTCTATTTAACTCAGGAGGATTTGATTCCTACCTATGTTCCTAATATTTCACCCACATCATTACTATACGATGATGATCATGACTATAATGACGATTACGGCAGTATATTTAACGGCGGAAACCCGATTACAAGGCTCGAAGAGAAAGAGCTAGGTTGCAAGCACTATAAAAGAAAGGTCAAGCTGCAATGCGTTACCTGTAAAAGGTGGTATTCTTGCAGATTCTGTCATGATGAAGTGGAGGATCATACCCTAATTCGACACAACACAGAGAATATGTTATGCATGCTGTGCCAAACCCCGCAACAGGCAAGCCAATGGTGCACATCATGCGGTACCCAAGCAGCCTGTTACTATTGTGGCATCTGCAAACTTTGGGACAATGATGTTTCAAAAAGTATATATCATTGCCATGATTGTGGTATATGTCGCCGTGGAGAAGGGCTGGGTAAAGACTATTTCCATTGCAAGGTAATTCACCTACTGCACCGCGTCAGAAAGACTGCAATGTTCGCACATCACTAATCAAGATACAGGTCTGTAGTGTCTGCTTGCCAATCAATATTGAAACCAGTCATCGCTGCATAGAGCGAGCGACTCAATGTGACTGCCCCATTTGTGGTGATTATATGTTCACCTCTCCGGACCCTGTGATATTCATGAAATGTGGCCATAGCATACACCAAAAATGTTTTGATAAACACTCAAAAACCTCTTACCGATGTCCAATATGCAATAAAAGCATCACCAATATGGAGGCCCATTTCAGAAACCTCGATCGTACCATTGAGAGCCAGCCAATGCCTGCGGAATTCAAGAATACTAAGGCTGTGATAAACTGCAATGATTGCCGTGCAAAATGCGTGGTACAATATCATTGGCTGGGTCTCAAATGTGACGTGTATGTTGCCCCTTTCCAAAATAGTGGCATGACAACTGACAGTTCTAAGTTGCGATTCATACAACACCGCACAATTACGACTGTTTTCAACAAATGACGCTCAGACCACCGACACAGACTCCGTACCGGACCGCAGTTTACCAATATCTATGAGAAGGGCACTTAACAGCCAAACTGATGGACCCAGGAGCGTAGCACTATCCGTTCCTGGGATCGAAGCTGCCTCAAACACCGTAGATCCTTTATCCAGGGCAAGAAACGGGACACCACCCACGCTTTCACATAGCTTTAACGGTCGGTCTGTGTCTCCTGCCGTTAGTAACTATTTCGGCTTGAGTCGCCGGCGAGGTTCAATATGGGATACGCTATCACAACCGGATGTGATTCACTCGGAAAATGAGGAGGATGAAGGCAATACCTTCTGGGCCGTGTCGGCACTTAGAAGAGCAACTCTAGGGCTCCTGGGAGGTCGGGATCGAACCGATGAGGAGGACAGTGATGCAACGTTTTCCACCTGTGAAAAAGACGCTGAACCGGAAGAAGATGAAGGGGATGAAGATGAAGATATTGACGATATCATTGATATTTTTGGGCATCGATAAAGGTCCTGGAAATTTGATTGCATCGAATTGATGACCTCTACGAAGTGTCCTCTGAGGAGTACTCTTCAGAGATACGGACGAGTTGTACTGTACGGTCGGCCTTCTGGTGGGATTGGCTGCAGTGAGTTTTGGATTTACTGAGTTTTTATTATGATGCCCTCCCCTCTTTATTTAGGAATATGAGCGAGATGAGCGGGGCGCTAGGTGTTGAGGCGACATTATCAGGGGCGATTGCATCCTGATGGACCTTGCATTTATAGATATATTAACAGCTAACTATTAGCTGATTGTTTTGACTTGAATTCAAATGAATGCATTAGCTCGCGCACTCCATATCGCTATGACTCAAGCTTGTTACTGGAGCGCAAATGCCCCATATATAGTTCTTGCGAAATTTTCAAATGAGACGACGATATCGAATGACCAGCAGGTATTGTAATTTCATAAATCAGAACCCAGCTGCGCGCCGTGGTTTCATTCTTCTGGTGGATAGTTTACGGATCGTTTCCCGGCTGCCGAAAACGCCCCTCTCCATTTGTGTTGATGGCATATCTTCTTCCTTCGCCTGGCTACTCCATGGACCGAAATCCGCGGAATTATCATTCGTAAATCTGTCAGGTTGACTTCCCCAGCTTCTTGCGCCGACAACAACCCGAGGTGTCGAAGGCTGTAATGAAACCTGTTTCTCGACCATCTCGACTTGACGCTTCTTGCTTCCTGTGCGCCGACGGCGTCTCGCACTACCATGAGATTCTTCGGATTGGGACTGTTCCTCCTGAGCCCTTTGCGATGTTTGCTGCCAGTTATAGCTTGACGGGTCAGCACCAACTTTCCAGTGCGAAATAGTAGTCGTGACACGCTTGGATGGCACACCCGAAGTTATAACCGGAGTATAGCGTTGGAGGAATGAATGCAAGGGTGTTGCTGATTTACCGGGAACGGGAGCAATAATAGAGGGCTCGATGCCCTGTACTGCCAAATTATCATCATGGGATGGCACGGGGTTTTCGGGGCCTAAAAGCCCTGCTGTGACCTCACCGCATTCAGTAGTGCTCTCCCTTGGCCCTTCTATCATGGAACGAACAAGGGATACCCTCGAGAGCATGATTTCCGTCACAACAAAGCGAATGATCTTTTCCTTTGAAACCCGAACCCGGTTTGGAACCCGCGGAGACAGAATGGAGAGCCAATCGTAGACAAGGTTATCATATAATATAGAGAGAGAAAGGTCATTTCTCTGAATGGGTGTGAAAACTGGTAGCGGTGATGTGGCGGCGAAAGGCAATGGAAGTCCTGACATTTGATAGTGTTGGAGTAATTTTGAGTTGGCCAAATTGTGCAAAAATTCTTCAAAAGTGTTGGTATTGGTATCGATGGCATCTAGAGCTGGAGGGGCACCAAGAACTTCTAATCTGGAAAATGATTAGCGACATAGCATATCAAGTTTGTGACTACTAACAATGTTGGCGATATCTGAGATGCCCCTTGCTCGGACAGCCAATTTTCTAAGCGGCTGACAGCTTGTCCGATCCAATCATCAAACCCGAGAGTCTGTGACTCTGACCCACCGAGGGCTGGTCGATTACCATCGAAAACTATTCGAGGGTACAGGTTTATCCACTGCTCAATTCTTTGGGGATGAAGAGCTTTAACACGGGGGCTACCTTGTCGATTGCGAGTATCCTGCATCGTCGGGATTTCTGTATCGTCAATAACAAAATCATGCTCGTTGACATGCGTTGAGCTGATTAGGGCAAGCCTTTTGCCGACTTTCGCTGGTTTCGATTGAGAGACTTCAGCTCCTTGAGACTCTTGTCTCAATTGTGTCGAATAAAGGGCCTCTACTACAGTAAGGTCCAAACGTTGTCCGACAAATTTGACTAGAATAGGGTCTGTTGGTGTGTCATCAGAGGCTAAGATTGAATCACCAACGTCGACGAAACTTATAGAGCTGAATCCGGAAGTTTCGGATTTGTTTGCTGGGAACTCGGGAGTATTTCCCGGGTTTGGAAGAGTTAGCATGACCGGGTCGGATGCCGATACTGGCGTAAAGGGCGGATCTGGCGCTAGGGTAAATCGAAAGAGTTGAGCCAAGCCATTAAACCGGGACGAGATAACGATTGATAGTTCTATAACTCGTTATTAACTACAGCCGTAGAGTCCAGGGATAGACAGGAACGTATACCATGCTCAACCAATATCTGGTTTATGGTAAGGCTGATGTCCTCGATGTCTCGAAAATGCTTCCACCCAAGTAAAATTGATACATCTTGGCGGTAGGTATGGTTGCTTTCAGAGGGCAGCTTATTCGATAGAGCGGATAGCCAAAGTAGTCTTGTTGTGGTGAGCACAAAGAATTGCGAGGGATTACTACGACTCCTAGCAAGATCCAAGATCCACTCGGATTCTCGCTGGAACCTGAGATTAATGCGGTGTTGCTCAGGCGGTTGGGCGGCAACTTGACACAGAGCCAGGTTACGACGGTCGGAAACCAGGATCTGATGAACATTTCCAATCCAGGTGATAGCGGCCCATCCGTCAAAGTGATCGTGTGTCACGGGTCGGACACCATCCTCGGCGGGTAGGGAGGCCAACGAGCCACATGGTCCTCGCTCGGCAATCCAGTCGGCTTCACGAGGAAACCTTCTGCGAACATCCCACAAGCTCCAGTTTCCAGTGCAATCAACGATAGCTACTTGTCGCTGGTACCATGGGTTAAAGGAGACATCGGCATGAGGATGTCCGCCGGAGAGCGCGATAGGGATATCAATGAGAGGATTTGGATTATAATGCGTAGTTTGAGATTCTAAGATGAATCCTCTCGTCGCAAATGGGCACGAGAGAGCGACTCGGTGATGAAGCGGTCCGAACACCGTGGTGTTACGCGGGAACCTAACCGCAAAAAACGTGTTCTCCTCATCAACAGAGTCTGCAAAGCGTATTTGTTGTACCGGACCTCCAGGACACTTCCACCTCCCCCTTAAAGTAATCTAGCCCTGGTATAGAAGCAGATGACTCTTCACCTTCTTCGTGGCATCTCTGGGGTTCTAAGGGGACTATGGCGATAGAGATCGCGGGGTCGGCGTAAGCTGCCACGACTATTGGAATGGTGCCTTTGGAGATAAGCTCTTCATTGAGATTCAAGGCTTTACCATAGGCCAAACGGGTTGAAATCAAGGGATCGAACTTCGATGCCCATGCCGTGACAAATTGCGAGGATTTGTCATGAGTATTGACGAAGTCCAAGCTAGGGGCCAACTCCGGGTACTCCTTCAGCAATGACTCTTCTTTGAGCGCAAAGCGTGGAAGTTCAAATTGGTTTCCGTGACCCCGAAGAGCGTTCGATCCTAAGTCGAAGACAGACGGTTGGCCCAAAGGGTTCAATGAGGAATCTAAATAATTGCAACGTCAGTCGGAAAACAGTCAGTACAAGCCCTGCCCTCTGCTTCTAACCTCTCTTAGGACAGCGTGAAAATTCCCATGTCTGCGTATCAGGATGGTAGTATAAGGCTCCGAGATGCCCGTACTGCAGGGTAGTTTGGGGACTCGGGTCATCCATCAGGTTTGGATCGAGGCCTCGTGCACGAAATACAACCTCGAAGGAAATCGCAATTCATTTCGTGATGCATCAGCTGCGAAGGAAATATTCATTAGAGTGATGGAGCACTATTTACAGCAGTTTCAACAGTACCTGCATGGTTGTGATTTCGATAAGTAGCATTGTCATCTCAATATGAAAAGAATCCTTTTTTTTTACCTTTGAAAACGACCTCAAGCTCACACTTTTAGGTTCCATGTTACTCCGTATTAGTATTAGCGTGAACCTTCCACAAATCGTGCCTGGGACACAACCTTGTTAGTCATCCCCGGCTGGCGCGCTTTATTTTGTTGCTCCGCAACCACGCTCCTGATAAATACGGCTGCAGAAGGACTACAAGAGGAAGTTTCCTGCTTAAGTTGTTCAATCTGGAAACCTCAGATACACAGATAACTCGCAAAATTAAAAATGGCTTCAGCATTTGATCCGTCTATGTCTATTTCAGGGATGAGACCTCCACTAGCCTCGTCTGACGCGCCCTCGATGGCCGACCAACTCCCCGCGCTCAATTTTGGGTTCGAAGATCTTCGTGCGCGGATGGCTCAATTCACTGCAAAATTTGATTCCTTCATTGAAAAAGGGAGAAAACAAGTCCTGGAGGAAAAGAATCATTTCCGGGTGAATCTTGCAGAGCTCCAAGGTGCGTGATCACTCTCTTATTGAATTGCCATAATCATATAATTGTGTGGTAACATGAGGAATCAGAGGACCGGCGTATGAAACAGAAGGATATTGAAATCTTCAACCTGAAGGCTCAAACGCATGCGCAGACCCTACAAAAAGAAGCAGCCGAGACGACGGAGATGCAAGATGCGATCACCACTGTCACTCAGCAACGGAATGCTCGTCTGGCGACAAGGGATAGATTAAAACAGCAGATCGAAGAGACACAGAAGGCAATTGACCAGCGATTAGAAGCCCAGAAAGCGCACGCCAGACAGCTTGAGGCCCAAGCCCGGTTAAATATACCAGAGTTGGAGTTTTGGCGGAGTTTATTATGTTTACGAATCGAAGGCGCGGGCAGAGAGGACCGTCTAAAAATAGTTTATTCGCATCTGTTGGAAAAGGATTGGGAGAGAGAGGCTTGGTTTGAACTTGGAACTGCCTCTAGGGAGTACGAAGTATTCCATTGCCGCCCTAAGTTAGAAAGGACTGCTATTGAACACGAACTTGACCTCGTCAATGAGGACAGGGATTTCGGCGCTTTTCTAAAACGAATGCGAAAATTATTCGTGGCCGCACTAAAGTAGATATATATCAGGTTCAATGTCTATTCGCATGGGTTGATGGGGATACCCTTTTTGAGTCGACTTCTTTGAAAAATGGATAACTTTTGACCGGATGCATTTCATTTTAGATTATCTACGGATTACTTGTCCCATCTATCTTCAACCACCCGTAGCTTCCCGGTAAAGAGCAATACTTCGATTCGACCCAGCCGTTGCAAATCCTTCGATTTTCCCTGTTTTCGGCAGCCACTTCACACTCCAGATAGTCTTTTCGGACTCGGAAAGAGTAGCAACACAGGATTTGTGTTCTATCGACCATACCTTCACCTTTCCATCGAATGACCTGTGGAATATGTCAACTACCATATGGTTTAAAGAGTTAGTGTCATAATGCGTACCCGCTCAGCAAATACTCCCCCGTGTGACTCCAATCAAGAGACATAACCCAGGCTGGATGCCCGGTTAGGTTGGCTACTTGTTCACCTGAAGAAGTTTCGTAGAGCGCTATCACCCTTGAATCTCCCGCTGCTGCCAGTAGCTTCCCACCCGGAGAAAATGCTACGGCTCTAACGGGGCTCGCGAGGCCTAATCAACAGGGTTAATTCAAAGTCATGAATGGGTAGTTCACCTAGAAGAAACAAACCTGCTAGGGAATAAGGCATTCTGCCGGTATCATTATTGAAAATATAAACATTTCCGCTCTGGTGCCCGGAGGCCGTGAATCGCCCGTCGGATGACTATTTATGTATTAGATTGGTATGTAACAGGCAAGCGAATTCGGCGTACAATATCTATGCATAGGCCAAAGCTGCCTTTTGTCTCATAGTCTCGTATTTGCTCAGCTCCATTGTCAAGATCCCAGACTTTGATATGGCCGTCATGGGTAGTGCCAGCTAAGTACCGCCCGTCGGAGGACAGCTTAATCGCCCAAACATCATTTAGCTTTCCTCCAGCTTGGGAGGGTTGTAAGCATCTTAGTAGACATGTTTGTCAAGTGGTTGAAATCTCAAATATCTACGTACCTGCATCCTCGCTCCACACCCCATCCTTAAACTCCCACAATTTGATCTCACCATTGAACCCCACGCTGGCTGCCTTCAGTCCGAGCTCACTAGTCACTATGTGGTGACAACCGATCTTGTGAGCGTTTTCGATTGACTGAACGATAGGAAACTCAGCTTCTACAGTAGAATAGACCCTAATGCAGGTGGAACCTGACGCCGACAAAATCTGAGTGGGAGTAGTGGCCAAAGAGAAGATATCGACCAGATGAGCTATTCAAAATTTAGAGCATGCTCCATATAGTCCTGGGAAGAAATAGGGAATACCATTGTCAATAGTGTGCAGTGTCAGATATTGCTTTGACTATCAAAAATTAGCGCAACAACGAACACTGATTCAAATCATATACATTGAACGAGACCTACCATATTTGCGACCTGCCTCTTTATGAAATGATTTCAATTCTGATCAAGACTCATGAAGTAGAACTTGGAAGTTGGGGAGTTCGGCAATTTGGCAGTCCAATGTTTCTTGAACTATGAATGCACCAGTAACTACCTAACTACCTACACAAAGCACCAAGTTTCTTACGTAGTTAGTTAGTTGGCCAAAATCAACCTCCAAGAGAACATGAAGCTTACTTCCTCCACCGTATATACCGTTTTCTTTGTCAGTTTATAATCATAAATTACAAAGTATAGAGAGGAAAATGATTCGAGTAAATGTGTCAAGCAGAATTCTTTGATACAATGGGTTTATAAAATTGAATTCAACATTTTCCAGAGATATTTTAGACCAACGTAATTTTACAGGTATTTAAGGAAACCACACCAGACGCCAATCCATATGCCATGCTATCCGTTATTTTGTACACCCAATATATAAGAAACAGTCGAATTTAAGAGGTAGGCTCTTTGAGTGACATCGCAATCGATTCATTTTCTCTCCAACCCTGTTTGATTTCTGGCACGCCGTCAGTAGATTCCAAAATTTGTCACGGTTCAAGAGCATACCGCTGACACATGTAGGGCACAATAAATGGGCCCTTTTTGGTTGGCCACAGCCCGGGCAATTGGTCACATTCTTAACGTCCTTCAATGCTTTTCCGGCCATCTGTCGGTGCCTCTTTTTCATGTGGGAAGTCTTCTTCTTTGGAACAGCTCGAAGAATCGACTCCCAAAGCCCAGAAAGTATCGAAGGAATCCCAAAGGTTAAGATACTCGAAACGGAAGCTTTAGGTAACTGATGGAGCGGATGCGAGAAAAGTCGTAGGAAGAGGTCGGTATTTCGTGGTTGCGCACTTATGAGCAAGGGTATTGTTCGACTGGAGATCTGAGTAAGCGGAGATGTCCACAGCATCCTTATGGAGGCCATGCTGAGAAATTTAGGAACGAAATGAGAATGGAACCTGGAGATCTGTAAATAATGCCTTCCGACTTCTGCATAATCGAGTTCCATCAAACATTTGAAGCTGCAAGAATGGTCGCTTACATAAGCGCCCAATTTGGTGGACGGGCGCGACGTGCCAAGCCTAAATTGGGTTAGTCACTGTTGTCCCGCGAGCCCCTGATCCACGATTGGCCTTCACCCAGAGAACTGATTTCAAGTCGCCTTTGTGAGATTTGAGAATTTTAAGGGGTCCTTTCTTCAAAAGCCGAGACATCGCAGACTTTACTTTCCACCCAACGAACTTGGAGTCCCCTTTACTCAATTGGCATTCTGCATCAGGAAACAAGTCCGCTTCGGTGCTTCATCATATTCGTCTGCTTGCTGAAACAAAAGTAAATCACCGAATATGGCCTCTCCGGTTGCTCAGGTCCAGAACCAGGCCAACAATACGGTTTACCCTCGAAGCCATGTCGGTTTTGATAGCATCACCTCACAAATCGAGCGCAAGCTGCTGAAGCGTGGCTTTCAATTCAATGTTATGTGTGTCGGTGAGTGTCCTCCAAGTGTGCTTTGTCTTTAGCTCAACTAACATCTCGCTGTTTCTAGGCCAGACCGGGCTGGGAAAATCGACTCTGATCAATACCATCTTCGCCTCGCACTTGATTGACTCCAAAGGACGCCTTACACCCGATGAGCCAGTTCGTTCAACAACTGAAATCCAGACTGCTTCCCACAGTACGTGTTACGTTACCCTTTCAACAACTGGTTCGCTAACCATAGTTCAGTAATTGAGGAAAACGGCGTTCGCTTGCGGTTGAATATCGTCGATACTCCTGGATATGGTGATCAAGTCAACAATGACCGATGGTTTGTCTCCTACCATTGCGGGCAGTGTCATATTGGCAAGTGACTGATCGTGGAAACTGTATAGCTGGGACCCAATCGTCAAGTACATCAAAGACCAACACTCCGCTTACCTCCGGAAAGAACTTACGGCTCAGCGTGAGCGTTACATCCAGGACACTCGAATCCATTGCTGTCTCTTCTTTATTCAACCCTCGGGGCATGCGTATGTAGCTTTGTTCTGCGGTATGGGCCGTATACTAATCATGACGCAGTTTGAAACCCATTGATATCGTCGTCCTCAAGAAACTTTCTGACGTTGTCAACGTCGTCCCCGTCATCGCAAAGTCAGACTCCCTCACCTTGGAAGAGCGTTCCGCGTTCAAAGAGAGAATTAAGGAGGAGTTCGCGTTCCACAATCTCAAGATGTATCCATATGATAACGATGAATTGGATGACGAGGAACGTGCTGTCAATGCCCAGATCAAGGTGGGATCCCTATACATAGTTCATCAAATTCGTTATTGACCACGGCGATAGGATATCATTCCCTTTGCGGTCGTTGGAAGTGAGAAGTCCATCATTATCAATGGCAAACAAGTCCGCGGCCGCCAAAATCGCTGGGGTGTAATTAACGTTGAGGACGAGAACCACTGCGAATTCGTCTATCTACGCAATTTCCTCACTCGAACCCACCTTCAGGATTTGATCGAAACAACCAGTCAGATCCACTATGAAACTTTCCGTGCTAAGCAATTGCTTGCGCTTAAGGAAAGCAGTACTACCGGACATAACAGTCGGCCAATAAGCCCTTCTGCTGACAGGGAACTCAGTCGTAACTCGCAAAGGATGACAATGAACGGCTACTAGGTCAAGAAGCTAGCATTCCATATCCCACCACTATTCAACGGTCACAGCTTTTCAAGTATCCCTAACTACTTGCATGGCCATACATCCTATTAAAGCACCGAGCAAACTCTGTTCGTTCTCGCGGATAGTTGAGCTCTAGATGATTTCACTTTTCTACCCGATATCCTACCGCGCTTGTTATGTTTCTACTTTCTAATCAGTGAATTAGTATGGCTTTTATTTCGTTTTAACTGTTCGTGCTGCCAACATTATCTAGGCTCGAGGCCGCTGGCTGTCAAAGGAGGGTCGTCCTTCTCCCTTTCTAGATTTGGTCTCCATATTCGTTTAATCAATCGCTTTTCGATTCTTTTTGTTAGCAAGTCTCTGGACAGCGCGAAAAAAATAGTCCGAAGAATTCTTAGTATTCAAACTCATAATTCGGTAGCAAGTACTCCGTATCATTCTACAAGTCTATCACTGAGTCTTATCTGTCGATTTGGTGAGTCTCAACTTAATGCCAAGCTGGCCGGGCAGGCACCCCGGGGCTGTGGGGACTTCAAAGCTTGAAGGACCCGGACATTCCATCCGTCAAAACCAGCCCCGATTTGATCAATCCTGCTTGGACAACTACTAATCTCAGGCTCATCATCTTTAACATGGCTGCCACAGGTAAGTCTCACTAGACTCTTTGTTAAAATCGCTGAAATAACGGCGAACGGGCCTACCCCGCTCTACAGCACTCAAGTTTCGTCCAATCGTGGTTTCAGGCCCATCTGGGACAGGGAAATCTACTATTCTTAAACGGCTTTTCGCTGAGTATCCCGAGAAGTTCAGCTTCTCTGTATCTCGTCAGTAACTACCCACCCTCTCATCTTCGCTCTTACGTAGAATTCCGCTAAAAGACGGCTCATAGATACCACCCGAGCCCCCGCGCCGGCGAACAAGAAGGCCGTGAATACTATTTTACGACTAAAGACGCATTCCAGAAGCTAGTGGCGGAGAATGGCTTCATCGAACATGCCATTTTCAGCGGAAATCATTACGGAACGAGTGTCATGGCAGTCAAAAGTATTGCAGAGCGGGGAAAGGTGTGCGTGTTGGATATCGAAATGGAGGTGAGAATACCTCTTCGCCCAAGGATAGATCTTCCGCTAACGTAAAAAATGTCAAAGGGAGTCAAGCAGGTAAAGAAAACAGATCTGAATGCGCGGTTCTTATTCATTGCGCCTCCATCATTAGCGGAGTTGGAGCACAGGTTACGAAGCCGTGGAACAGAAACCGAGCAGAGTCTGAAGAATCGTTTGACACAAGCAAAAAACGAGCTAGAATATGCCCAACAGCCAGGTGCCCATGACAAGACCATTGTCAATGATGATTTGGACACAGCATATCAACAAGTGAAAGACTGGATTGTCGATGATGGAAAGTTCGGTGCCACCGTGTGATTATGTTCAGCATTCTAGCTCTATTGCCAAGATACCCTCATAGACAAATAAAATATACAGGTTGAAAAGCTACTCCGGAAAATTCACCATTTGCTTGCACCAGCTCATCAAAAGGAACTTCTAGCCTTCGGTTTTGGCCTGGGATTCTTGCTCTAGGAAATTAGACCAGAGTTCGGCCAGAGACTCTTTACGAGTAGGGGTGCTGTCAGAGAAAAGATCTGGGTTTAGGGCGGGTGAACTTGGCGTCCTATGTACCGGAGAAGAACCTGGAACTCGCAGCGATGAAGTGCTTCCGGGTCGAGCAAGGCCAGCTTGCTCCCGTTGTTCTATATCGAGTTAGTACAGTCACAGAAATACGTACAGAGTCCACCACTCACCATCTGTCCACCCAAGTAGAGCCGCGATGAGCTGCAAAACCTGGAACTTTTTCGGATCGGAGCGATCAAGTGCAAGGAAATGCAGGAAATGATTTGTTACGAGGTTTCTATATTCAAGTTAATCGCAGACCACAGTACATTCGGCGAATTCCGACGCACCTGTCCACATTGTCTTCGGGGCGGCCTTTTTTCAGAAACCGCAGAGCTTTTGTGAGATGCTCATTCAACGTAACTGCTTCATGTCGAAGTTTCCCTATGAGCAGGTTCTTCTCTTTTACTTCCATTTCAAATGGCAACGCCCGTTCTAACTCCGCGTTGGCCTTCTCCAGCTCAGCTTTAGCCTCGGACGCCGACTTCTCGGCCGACTGTAGCTTCCTACGCAACTCTTCGGCTTGGGAGTCGGAGCTTTCAACCAACTCTCGCAACTCTCGTTTTCGAGCTAAGAAGGCGTAAGTACTTTTAGATAAATGTATTTAACGTCAATGACTCACCAGTCTGGATCTCTTGCAAGGCTCTTTGCAGTCCTTCGACCGTAACTTCTTGACTTCTCTTTTGGTCCGATACTTTCTCGTAGTCGATCTTAAGGGAGCTTAGCTGCTCTTCTAGATCCGTGACTTTGTCCGCGAAGCCCTCCCGAATCGATCGTTCTTCCATTGCGAGAATCTCCCACTCATGCATGGCCTGTTGTGCCTTTTCAAACTCCACGCGAAGGGAAGCCTCTTGTTCTACTAACTCCTCTTTTTCCTTCAGCCAATTCTGCTGGGATAGATTTGTCCTATTGCGCAAGCCAGATAACTCCTTCGATCTTTGGTGGGCCTCATCCTCCAGCGTCTTGATATGTGCAGATTTAGCCTCCATTTCTGACACAAGACCTGCATTTTGAGCCTCTAACTCTTCAATTTTACTTCTGGCATGACCAAGCTCTTCCTAATATATAAATCAGTATAACGAAGATCAATATGTGGTGCGAAAATCAACATACAGCATCAGCTTTCAAACGTTCTCCTAACTGAGCTTTAATCGTATTGACCTTGCCCAGAAGATTCCGATATTGCGTTTCCGCGTTGTTCTTCTCGGTGGACGTCTCTTTCAATTTATCTTGAATCGATTCCATTTCTCCGCGATGTTTGGATTGTATCTCCTCCAGAGTGCGTCGCATCTCGGTAACTTCTGCTCGAAGCGAATCCCGGTCTCGAACAAGGGCATCAAATCGAGAATCTGGCTCTGAAGGTACAGGTCGAGGCGTCTCTGCAGGTGTTTCCGAGCTCGGATTTCCCATGTTTGGATTCTTCGGCTCCAAGTCGCGGATCACATCCTCGCCTTCATCGTCCGTTGTCTCCGGGATAGGATCGGTATTTTCAGCCTGCGACCCATTGACTAGTGTAGAAGGTTCCTAGATTTAGAAATATTAGAATGGTAAATCCTAAGGTCGGGCCACTTGATAATCCTTATACTAGCATACCACATGCGCGTCAGAGGGCTTGTCACAATTCGCCGCCGTATCCTGGCACGTTTCCTGCGAAATTTTTCCAGCTTCTCCATTTGTTTGGCCTTTCCCGCCGGCTTTCTTTTTCTTGTGCTTCTTTGACTTCCCCGTACCTTGTGAAAAGTAGAGGTTATTAGCAAGATCCCCGTGGATTATGCTGTAAAAGGAACAAACTCACCTTGGGGAGGGGTCGAAGAGTTTTTTTCCGCCGGCATCTCACCCAGCACAGTTCCAGGTTGAAGCTGGAAGTCCGAAGTTCAGTCAAAGAAGACGGGCGAACGGGCTGGCTTCTCATGTATATCAAGAGATTTGCCTGAGCTAAAATTGAAGGTGGAGTCTCTGAAGCCACCTTGGCCTATTGAATTTGTCCCCTTCTGGGCGTACGACAATCACAACAACAAAGTATGATGCTTTGACCAGGTCGTGATAATTGTCTTAGTCCATCGCTATTTTCATTACGGCGAATACAATGCCTTAGCCCAATTACAAGTCATCTCGGTTTATTCGTGTCTACCTACGTATATGTACGCTGATGCGTAAAGGCTGAGGATACTCCGTATGTCTCAGTTATGTAAGTACATACACATGCGAGCTGATGTCACTATTAATAGAAAATACTTGTCCGGGCACGGGATTGAAAGCGAATGAACCAAAATCTTTATCAACAGGTCACTAGGCTTCTCTTTAAACTGAAGCGCCTGGTCGTCAAAGGGTAGAAAAAGAGATACTCCAGTGAAGTCGAAGTTCGCAAGGTATTCCCCGAATCAAAATACTCTAACCACTCTCTAGGTTATCAATTATAGAATCAAGGAGCAAGCATAGAATCCATGATTTTGAGAATATGAATCAGCACTTGCCTACACCAAAGGCAAAGTTGGCGCAGAATGTAGGTGTTGGAGTAGATTGAATCAAATCCAATACAAGCCCAAAAAAACCTTTGAGACCAAAGTAGTATGAACTCCTTGTTCACATGAAATCATCCAAATAACTTTCATCACGGTCCTGGTTGCTGCTTTGCTGGATATTCTCCTCATTCATTAAATCATCGTAAGCATGGTCCTTTTGCCATTTTAATTCTTCTCTCTCTTTGCGCTCCTTTTTCTCGGCAGCACGTTTTTCTTCTCGTCTTTTCCGTTCATCCTTTCTTATCTTTGCTAGGTACTCCTCCTTTTCAGCTGCAAGGTCCGGGTACTTCTCCAATTTAGTCTTATTCAAGCGATTGACAATTGGGTTCTGCCGCGCAGAAACGAAGACTTTTCGTGTCAGTTTTGTATTGTGGAAAGAAACCTGGCCAGTGGCCATTGACGCCGTTTTCAAAAGATTCGACCACGGGGTATATATCACGGTGATATTGTCCTTCTTGTTCCCTAACCAAATAGAAGAAGTCAGCAAAGTGCCCAATAAGTAAGATCACAGGCCCAAAAAAGCAACATACCATCGATCGAGTTTGCTTTCGTAAGCTGTGCACAGTCTTCTAAGAGCTCCTGCGGAATGTTTTCCCAAGTTTGACCCTCATTCAAGCGAAGGTAGACATGCGCACTGGATAAATTATCAACATGGAACTAGTGAAGTATATCAACGACCGTTATCAGTATCGCAAAGATACAAGATTCTCGAAGCAGTACGAACCCTGGAACGGTTAGTGGCGCCCGACAGTTGACAGTTGCCAGAGGGAAGCTACCAGACATCGGTCTCCAATCCATATTTGATTAAATCCTCATCTGCGCCATGGAACAATTCCGATCAGTAAAGATCTTTCGTGGAATTCATTAAACTACATACTTTCTTCCTTATCCTTTCCAACATAGATGAACGCGGGTGGATCCACCACATTAGAGGTAAAGTAGAATACCATGTTGAAGACACCCGAAAGAAGAGGAAGAAATGAGGACTTATCAACCGCACGTCTAGACCAGGACAACAACCAGCCGAGTGTGAGTCGAGAGACTCAGTCCATCAGGCCGAAAAGCTCTCCGCTACTTAACCACATCACGTGAGACCACGCAGCTCATCATGACTCAGCAGAACGCACTGACCACCGTGAGCATCAACCCATGTGGTTGGGTCGCTGATCTGCACCAAAAGAATCGATTGCCATGGTTAAAGCTCCACAAGAATTTCAAACAGGACTGGCTATTGTCAGTCCGCCATCCTTGGTGCTCTTTTCTGGACGCTAACCCTGCAAGAAATAGAATTCTCTTCTGGCCTCGGAATCAACAGCTCGAGTTTTATTCGGATGTCTTGGTCTCAAATCTCAGGACACACAATCAATGTCCTATCAAGGTACTGCCATGAGGCTAAATATTGACTAGTCGTAACAGTTCCAAGCACTGCCTATCTATCTCCAGGCCCTTTTGAGTGATTCTCTTGTATTTACACAAACTGAAGATAAGTATGAAGACGGTATGTGGGAAAATTTTTCTCCTGCTATCCTCGCGGGTATGATGTCCCTAAACATAGCAGCGAGAAGGGGTGGGAATGAGACGAGATATGACTATTGATGCCATCAATATTAACAGGTAGATCCTCCCTTGCAATCCATGGCAAGGGCTCGACTAGCAATTAGATGTTCGAGAATCAAACTCTTTGGGTGTACGGGGAAGACTTCGAGTATTGATCAACCATAGCCAGAGTACAACGGCCTGTAAGTCCAAGCTTAAACATCAGTATATATAGCGAAGTCCCTAGTATAGGCTTGATAGCACCTGGGCAAGCTCGCGGCCGTCCCTAGGTTGTCATGAAGACAAACAACACCTCTCTACTCAAGAAACTAGAGTTTAGCTAGTTACCAAATGAAGCGGGTGGAGGAAACGGGCCGGTCCTCTAAACTTTCCGCAAACACCACTCCCAGACCCATAGATACCTGAGAAAACAGGCCGTTCGCGAAGCCTGGGTCATCGGGATAGCCTGTGGCATAGGTTGTATGCGTGGCAGGTAGTGAAGAAATTCAATAGTATTCCTCCGCCAGAGTAAACGGAGATAGTCCTATTGCTTGAAAGTGGGACGCTGACTCAACCTCGGAGGTGAAAGGAAGGATAGAGTTTAGGTAACGATTTGGACCCATCCCATTTGGTCCCTTGCAACGTCGTCCAAAGGATACATTTGTCTCATCAAGATTTCACTCCACAATGCAAGAGCTATACTCTTGTTGGGTGTCGAATTCCGCCAATGAAAAATGCAAACCATGATCCTCTCTATCTCGAAGATAGCTAGAGAAGAGTACGCCATGTGGAAAGAGCACAAAGCGTTGAGCCTATTGTCAACGAATACACACAATGGGTATCAGTGACTGACATTTAACATGGTGTTAAGGTAGTGTGTTATGCCCTGGTGCTCTTGGAATAGTCAATTATACTGACATCCGGTGACGATTCACAAGGAACCTATCGACATTGCTCGCCGTTCGCGATCCAACCATCGAACGCTTGCTCGAAAAGCCTTCCCTAAATGGAATATTCTTCCGGGACAAACATTGAATAGCAGCCGCTTCGCTGCGATCATGATATTAATTAGCTTTGGGGCTCGTTCCAAGATGCATATAGGAGTCTCACGGCAAAATTGGGGCTTCGCGGTCCTCCGACATCGCACCAATAAGAGCAAGACGTATCAGGAACAAAGACTCCGCGTATCGTGGCGATCCATAAGCGGTTCTCGCGGAGATGAGCTCCGTTCTCGAACTTCGTGGGGAAAAAGAAAGAAACCTATGATCGAAAAACAGGGCGCTGGCCGTTTCAGTGGTTCCCGCCCCCATTTTCCGGTCCAAGATCCAATATATGAGTATTGGAACAGGAGTGGCTAGGTACGATGATACAAAGCTCAATTATCCCAGGTTAAATCGCTAATGTGTGGACTGTCAAAGAGGAAAAACTGGCTGAAATTGTGTAAAGTCAGCCTCATAGGGTTAACGCCGCACTTTTGAACATGATTTCTCACAAATTCAACTTGCGCATATATGCAAAAACCAGGAAAGATGCATGACTATGGGTGAATCCTGGCTCACATTCAAGTTCTGTGTGGGTGCAGGGAGCCAGAAAATCTGTGCTGGGTGGTGCATGAAGTTTTGCGTGGTTCGCGCATAGTTAATCCCCTCGGCTCTGCTTCTTCGATCGACCATGATCTTCGTTCAGTCGTGTGTACTCCGTATATCCTAAAAATTGGCACCAACTACTTCGGCCCCGGCCCCCAGTTGTGACCAACAGGGGATTTTTTCTCCGTACATGCAGTGGTGCTCGCGTCATCGTACCGATGTCATTCCTTTTGCGTTGTAAATTTAGCCGGACCGGGTGCAGTCATGCTAAGCCTAGCTTCGTTCAGGGATAACTAGTCACCGAGTCAGACACTTCCACATCGGACAACTGAACCACATTTGATTTGGCTAGCTGGTCATTTTCTTCGAACTACTACTACTACTAAACTGATGGCAAACATACGGAAAAGCCACGAATTGTTGGCTACCAGCTATCGGACTTCTAGAAGAGGAAATACGATAGTGCCGCAGAAATTCTTATTGGGCTACCCAGTTTCTCGAGCAGGAGAGCGGGGCTCAGAACAGGAGCAGGGAATTCAGCCAACAAGAGGCTAGAAAGGCGTCGTCAAATAACTAGTGGTCGCTTATTACCCAGCGGTAAAGTACCCTGTACCTACTAGCAGAAGGTTGCCTGGACGCCTAACCAGCTTGTCTTTTCCCTTGCTACATAAATTGCTCTTGATGTCCGAGCTGTCAACGCAAGAACTAGAGAGACTCTTCAAAAAAGAATCTACGGCCGTTCTCCCTCAAGCGAGTAAGAGTGCAGCAGGTGGAATGATACCAGCCAACCAGCCATTATCTACTGTGTTTGACGGAAGAAATACTGCTTTAATTTCGGGACCGACCGAAGTCACTATGGCGAACAGTCCAAGCGTTCCAAACGGCGAAGCGGTTCGGACAGCTTTACAGTCAGCCAGAACTAGCAATGACGGCCAACTAGATCCTCGAGTCAGCGCAATTCTTGAATGTGCTATTAGTGAACTCTGGCGGAAAATACAACTACAGCCAGATACCTACATTTTGACCGGCGACGAATTTGCTCTCTTCAACTATTTTCGGGATCGATTTCGCGATTCTCCGATAACACAACGGCTTGTGGAACGGTTCTGGAATAACTTCCAGGGATCTCCGTCTGATATCGACGGATACATTTGCAGTGGTCATCGTTGACTCTCGGTCGCCCCGTCGTTCTGGACGAGCTCTGAAGCGCCACTATAACATTACAGATATGATTGCTCGGTCTTCGTTTGGGCTCCCTCGCTGCTTTCAATGAGAAAGGCTTCGCCGGCAAAGATTTCGCCATTATCGATCGATGCGAGTCCCTACCGTTGGAATCTTTGGAACATACCATGACTTTATTTTCTTTGCTCCTTATACTCAATTTAATGCCCGAGTGTGATTCCACCACTGATCTGGTCGGGAGTTTCCGAAGCCAAGCTATTTCCTATGTCGAAGACTCGCAAAATGCTTTGGGTAGTGCACCTGTGAGAGCAGATAAACTTTTCAATGGGGTTACCAGACAAACCATCAATTTCTTTTGACAACTGCTCGTGTTGGAGACATTCGGGACATGGGGAAAAGAACATACTATCTCTCGAACTCATTGGTCGCCTTTTTATAAAAGACATTTCCATCGTCAGTCCGACCTTGTAGTTCCCGTGATTGTGATATGGGTTCGCTGGGAAGTAATTATTTGGTTTTTTTAAAGAGATTTTTGGGCCGATCTGGAAAACTGTGTTACTTGAGCCTCTCAGTTCCAATCTAGAACTCATGTTGTGACTACCTTTCTACATCTATACCTCACGGTGTCGTCAAGCTCAGCCGCGAACAAACCACTTCCGCGATTCAAGAATACCCTCGAACACACCACCTTTTTTCGCTCTCGGGTTCTCCGGGCCACAACGAGTGAGAATCATGCCTTGGCTTGTTGAAAATACTCACTTTTGTGGGTCTTGCTACCTTGCCTCTCGCTATATACTTCCCCGGGGATAGGGAGGGGCTATGTTGTTCTTTTTCTATGCGGTGCTTTTGAACTTAACCCTGCATTCACGGAGTGCCGAATCAGGATCTACATACATAATACAAAGTTTACTTTGCATGTATGTATGTATGCATGTGCGGACATACACACGGGGCAAAATACCTTGTTCTTGGTGAAATGCGGATTTGATCGAAGATACCCAAAATCCCAAGTAACGACACTGCGAACGCACTGCTACTTCGACAAATGCGATTGACATATCCCTCAAAGCCGCAAAAACGGATCGTTTTGATTAGAGCTCCACCCAACTAAGCTTATACTCGTTGCTCGCCTGAAGCGCTGGTGGAATCAAGATTATGAATGGCTCATCCCGTTTTCCGATCTGCACTCTGATTCAATAAAAGAAGAATGTGGGCCACTCATATGCCACTCTCGAGGGAGGCAGGATCAAATTTGAGTATCGGAGGGGCCAGACCGCCAAGCAATTCGCATACATCACGGCTTTTCAGTGCCATTGGTTGGTAGGTCCTCCCAGTCCATTTCCGTGGGTTGCTCGCTGAGGGTGTGCCGCCAAACATTGCTTTCGAGACTGGCACTGCTTTGAATTCCTATCATACGCGTTTCAAAAGACAGAGAAACGCCGTAAAGTGGAGAACTATCCAGCGATCAAATGACTACTCCGCAATGATTGATGGCCAAAGATGCTTATGGAGCAGGTTTCTAGTGTCAGGATTTGTGGACTCGCGCGACCAGAATTGTTGCCTACTCTTTTCGCAAATTCGTGAACCAGTCATTTAGAAACATGTTTCCGGGAAACTCAAAGGCTCAACATATTCGTACAGGTTCAACTGACATGCAGCGCAATCTAGGATTGAAGCTTTAGACTTACATAAAGGCAATGATTGCTATTTCCATCATGGACAGGAAAATCTGCGGCAACCGGAAGTCGGGCCAAATTCACTGACCCCGGGAACGGGCTCCAAAAGTGCACTTGCCAATGGGCGTATGACATACGTGAGCTATAAATATATACTCCGTACACCAGAAAGAGATACATAATCCAACGGATGACATATCTCACAAATTCAAATGTTCGGGAAGTTGGAGTGAGACATTGGAAACGTGGGAAAAGGATGAATACGAAGGTCACCAGCACAAGGTTGCGTTTTCACCAGTTCTGTTAGCGCGGTCGCATTAACAGACTGTCAAGCGAGAAGATGTGCTTAAATCGCGGCAGATGGGATGCATAAGTGCTGCATAAGCCCTCTTTCTATCCCTTTCAGGGAAAGTGTGTCGCTGGCCTAGGCGATTGAACAATCTAGGTCCTTTATCCGATGTCGATATTCAGGCCAGGATATCGAGATCGGATAATTTGACAAACACCAGAATCGAGTCTTCCGTGAAACCGAGTTATGAGTGACGCCTCCTCGCTTTTCCTCTATAACGAAGTAATTTGGACTAGAAAAGTCAGGAAATTTTGAAGATTAATAATAATTTAGGTTTCGGTGGAAAAAGGCCACCATCCGCCAAGTGGCTCGGACCTCACCGCATGGAACGGACTTCCGCTTTTGATCCCGACCAGGGTCGCACTGGAGGGGGAGCCATGGATGCGAAAGAATCCCTTCTCTTGCTATCCTCCCCCGATTGACAAACCCACCAAATCCCGTCACTATTCCCGTTACTGGGTTTACTTTGACTCACTAGCCCCCAAGGGCGGTCTTAAAGTTCGGCAAAGAACAAGCCGACTGGCGTGGGGACTCTAGAAATGTACGAGGTGCCCGTTGGAAAGAGATTATACAGACGCTTTTGACTGGCGAAACGCGACGCTTCTCCAAGGCTGTGCCGACTAACAAATTCCAGTACCGATCCTGATGCCCCTCGGTTTTCAGCCGCACAGGCTCGGAATTATTACGTTCAAAATTCGAGCCCTGAAGGCTTTCATGCTCAAAAGTATCCGGTCTCAAAGCTTGGGTAGACTAAGGCAGGAGCAAGCATCTCAGATATAAGACAACGAATGGAGAAGCGATATTGAGGCAAGTAGTTACCCATTCATCATTCTTGACGTCTGAGACGTTCACCTGCCAGCATGGCGCCATTCGATTCGCTTTCCAAACCCTGCATTGTAGTAGGATTCAACCATTGCTGTCCCATGTGAATGGAAACCCTGTTCTTGCTCATCCACTGGAAAGCTGTCTACCTCAGGAGTGCAGTATGGCCGTAATGCACGCAGAACAGGCATTGCTCAGTGGTCTCGGCATGGAATTGGCCGGACTCCGCGTTTCTCAGATTCAAATGCCGGCATAGTCAAGGAAACCAACGCTTGCTAGGATGGCGGTCATTCCGTGAGGTAAGAGAGGCAGGAATCTGGATTAAAACACAAAAGCTTAAGAAATCGATTGAGAGTTTTGCTCCTTCAGGCGCGTTGCATACAACTAGGCATAACGGGAACTGGGATGGAGAGTTCTGTTGCGAAGCGGCCCATGATGCATGGAAGAATGCTGAATCTAGTCTGCTAGTGCTACAACTTTCAGCCTACTGAAAAATCAGTCTTCTCATAAACCCGGATTTTCAGAGTACCACCCTCTCCTCGAAAAGGGTCCCCCGTATTTCTCCTCGACCGCTGTCAAAATGATTTTCACGGAACCAGATCCGATTGAAGTGTTAATTAACCTTAACTCTATCATGAAATCTGAATTTAGGAAGAACGACGGATAGCGCTAGTGGACATCCGCTTCGAGGTCGGAAACCGTAAACGGTTAACGCCCCCTGATTGACATGGAAGCGGAACGGGACGGATGGCCGTTTCGAAAATTGCTTTCCCGGAAGCGAGGCCAAGAATCCAACGGGAATTTTGGTGCGGCGCGCGTAGCGAAGTAAAGTCAAGGGGCATTTGCCTGTCTATATAGAAATTATACTGATACAACAATTCGTGCTGAGATGATTCGACACCTTATAGTAGAAAAATACACATACACATACACATACACATACACATACACATACACATACACATACACATACACATACACATACACATACACATAGAAACATAACATCCGGGGTTGGCTCTGGAGGAGAAACGAGAAATTTTTCCTGTAACTCTCGAAAGCCAGCTCCAAAACTGTAATCAAGTCAACGGCAGAGTCCAAAAAAAGAACTATATCAAAATGAAGCAAGTGTCCAGCCTGGTTCTGGCTTATGTCGAGTTTAATATTCGACGGTGTGGCCGTGATCTCGGTCCATCTGCCCCTTTTCAACATCCTTTCTCGTAGAACCTATTCGCGATTTAGGAAGGCCCATAGAAACTAGGAAGTTCACAGCATCGTTCCATTCGACTTGTTTGCGCTTGTCATCCCAGTGGAGTTCTTCGGCCATAATATCCACCACGGTAGGAAGTGCCTCAAGGGCTGCTCGTGCATTGAGGAACGCTAACCTGGTCCTTCTGGCTAGGACATCTACTGCTGTCTGCGCATATTCCCGACGGACAGCATATCTGATCTCGCCGTCTATGAAAGGATATAAGGGGGAAACACGGACACCACAGGTCGGATAACGCATCTTGGTTGGCGACGACATAGCTGCCACCTCCCAAGCACGGTCTCCATAAGATTCTGTCAGGTGTTTGGCAACATCCGTGGCCAGACCGAAATGCTGGATGAGGTTAATAAACAAAGTCTTTGAATACCCATGTGCGCCAACCAGCCGGACTCGGTGTGTCTGACAAGAACCATCAAGAATGCTGCTCTCGCGGAATCCGGTGCCGCTAACATCTGGAATCGTAGGCAGACCCGCAGGGCGGAGGCTGAATTCTTTGATCGCTTCGTCCACAGCCTCTTCCGCCATTTGACGGTAAGTTGTCCATTTGCCACCGGCACAGGTCAACAAACCGGACTTGGACACAGAAATTAAATGATTTCTCACGAGAGATTCCGTATTTTTAGCCTTAGGGTCACGCATGAGCGGGCGGATGCCCGACCAAGCAGCAAGAACGTCGTGCCTCCTAACATTGATATCCGGAGCCAGGTAGCCTTGGATTTCAGATAGAATCCAATTGATATCCTCTTCGGAGGGGATTGGCTGGGCCGTGATCTTTGTTGGGCTATCCGTGGTACCGGCAATCGTGTTTCCTTGCCAAGGTAAGAAGAATATCACTCGTCCGTCAGAGGTAGCAGGGTCAATCAAGCCCATATTGGCGGGACTATAGTAGCCCGGCAGGACCACATGAGCTCCAGAGCTTGGTGCAACAAGTTCAGATATGCTGGGATCATCCAGTCTTCGAATTGAATCCGTAAAGGGACCGGTGGCATTGATGACACCCTTGGCTCTGATATTAAATTCATCAGGCCGTCCGTTCTTTTCAGAGACAATATCCTTAACCCGAGCGCCAGTCAGTCGTCCATTGGCGTCTTTGGTTAATCCAGTCACTTCCATGTGATTCACAACTGTGCAACCATAAAGAGCTGCTGTCATAGCCAGAGATACATTCATCCGCGAATCATTATGGGCACCATCTGTACCAAATTAGCCCAATTCGTCAAAGCAATAGGATAGACTGTGATATTACCATAATACACCAAGGCTCCAAATAAATTATCCTTCTTCAACATTGGGAAGGCATCTAAAGCTTTGCTTTTAGTCAAAAAGTATGAGCTCTCAATTCCCTCTGAGCCCGCAAGAAGATCATAGCATTTGGTACCCGCCCAAAAATATGGTACCTGCCACCACTTTTGCACAGGGACCATGATTGGCAGCCACATCGAGAGATGAGGGGCGGTATGGAGGAAGTATTTCCTTTCTCGCAGAGCTTCCCTCACTAGTGCATACCTATATCATAAATTAGAATCACGAATATCAGAGAAAGAGGCTGGTCCTAAAATCTTACTGGTTATAATCGAGCTCCCATACCGCTTTCTCCAGATATCTAACACCACCATGTACAAGTTTCGTACTCTTACTGCTTGTACCAGCACTAAAATCGTCGCGCTCAACCACCGCAACTTTCAAACCACGAGTAGCAGCATCGAGGGCAATACCGGAGCCGGTAGCACCAGCGCCGATAATGAGGAGGTCATAAGGCTCGCTATCCTTATCTGTCGCCACATCTGCAACACCAGCTTTATCCAGCAGCGCCTCTCGAATTTTGCCCGTCGTCGAATGGTTGTCGGGGGAGCTGCGTTTCAAATCACTTACTTGCTCCTCTCGGCTTTTGATGTGAGGGAATTGCGGAGGCAGAAGTCTTCCGTCTTCACCATAGCGCGGAGGAGGAACGGCAGCTGGATCAGAGCCGGGAATATTTCGGGGGCGATAGGAGATATAAAGAACGGTGCCCACTCCCGCAATTGCGGTAGCGGTATAGAGGAGGGGCTTTAAAAGCCGCTTCGGCTGTCTAGCTGCCATTGAGCCTCAATTGAAGATCGGAGAGAAGCTCTCTCAAGTCAAAAGTCACCGGACCGATACTTCTCTGGGATATAGAGCCGAATTGTCAAAAAATTTCGATGCTAGACGATGCTTGCGGCGGCCGCAGAGGCTCGGCATGTGACGATGTGTACCGCACTAGAACTGATAATCACAACAATGCAAGCTCGTAAAACAGTGCGCTCATATGTTACCAATGGAAAGAAGCAGGACCTCAAGAACGGAGAGGTGCTTTTCAGGAGAGTGAAACAGCGAGACGGGAAAAATTGAAAAGCCTTCCGTCGCAGCTGATGGTCGGCTGTGGATACCTGAGGGGGACATGATGCTATGGGCGTCCAGCAACGTTTGCCTCTGTGCAACCCTCGGTATCTTCAAAGTACCCCTTTAGCTTGCACGTCATGGACCGGACTAGTAGCCAATCACAAGCCGCCCGTGGCCACGCGTCCCCCAGAACAGCTTAGCGCCAACTTTGTAACCGCGCTTCGTCGATTAGATAAGCGTCTATCATAGCACCTTCCCGATCGGGATTTCGTTCTCCCGTCCTTCGAGAACATCTTTTGTCGCCAGAGGAACTTTTGGACGCTGTCTGTCGCTGCATATCGTGAGAATCGTGGCGGTACTGCGTGCTGTCGCCTCGGTAGTTATCTATCGGTGGGCAGATCTCTACTATCGGGAGAAGCCAAGGACCAAAGGGGGATCACCCCACTAATATTAGGAGATTCGGAGTGATTTCATCGCGGGTAACCTTTTTGGTACTTCCCGGACCGGAGGTCCGACTGAAAGTGGGCATGCAACAGGCCATTTCACCCCATAATCGGCACCTCTCACCTCTCGTTGCAGACCGACAGGAACTGCAGCCAAAAGGCTCTGGGTGCGGAATCATTCCGATATATTGCATCCCAGCTGCTTTCGCGTTACTAACAAACACTGACTAAAAGAACAATTGAAATGCTAAGCCAGTGATCGCCAGGGTGTGAGATATTTATCCTCTATCAGAATGCGGGGTAAACCCAACTACCGCAATCATCAACCCGCGGAACTATTCCATCAATCATCAACGTATTGTCAATTGTGCCAATCGTGATTCGTGATAAGTTGGCAGGGTTGCAATTGCAGAAGCCGCCGCGAACAACGATGGTGGCCCGAAAACAAGAGCTTGTGCGCTCGTCTCGGTTTACCGAGTTGAACTCAAGAATCGCAACATGGCGCTGAAGTCGATCATCTCCGAGCTCTACACGAGCGTCGTTGCTCATCCATTTCATTCTCTTTCAGTTCTTGCCTTGCTGATTCCGAGTGTTTACATCATCGTCAACGAGTTTGTGCGAGCTGCAGCTCGTGTGCCTGGATTTAGCGGGCCAAAGGGCCTTCCTCTGATTGGAAATCTGGCGCAAATTCGCGTCAATGCTGCTGAGCAGTATCGCAAGTGGTCTAAGAAGTATGGACCGGTTTACCAAATTCAGCTCGGAAATATTCCTGTGATTGTTGTGAACTCCGCAGCTGCTGCAAAGGTCATCTTTAGCCAGAACGCTCAGGCACTCAGCTCAAGACCGGAGTTTTATACGTTTCATAAGGTGAGGATAGCATATTGGGCTTCAAAAATGGCTGATGCTGAAAATATAAATTGAAAAACTAACAACTCTGGCCAGGTCGTCTCGAACACTGCGGGAACCACGATTGGAACTTCTCCCTTCAGCGAGTCACTCAAACGACGCCGAAAAGGAGCTGCTGCCGCGCTAAATCGGCCATCCATCCAGACGTATGTCGGTCATCTCGACCTGGAATCTAAAGACTTTGTTTCCGAGATCCTGAAATATGGAAAATCCGGCAGAGTCTCCGTGGATCCAATGCCTATGATCCAGCGACTCAGCTTGAGCCTAGCTCTCACGCTGAATTGGGGTGTTCGTATGGCTTCTCAGGAAGAGGATTTATTTACCGAGATTACCCATGTTGAGGATGAAATCAGTCGGTTTAGGAGTACGACGGGTAACTTGCAGGACTATATTCCACTGCTTCGTCTCAACCCGTTCAATGCTGGTTCGCAGAAGGCGGTGGAAATGCGTGGCCGCCGTGATAAGTACCTCAAGTATTTGAACAGTGGCTTGGAGAGCAGGATGGCGAAAAAGGAACATAAGCCATGTATACAGGCAAATATCATGCTTGACGATGAGGCTAGACTCAATAACATCGAACTTACATCTATCAGCTTGACCATGTTGTCTGGTGGTCTGGACACTGTGACCACCCTGGTGGCTTGGAGCATCGCTATGCTCGCGCAGCGACCAGATATTCAAGACAAGGCGGCTGCGGAAATCCAGAAACTGCATTCAGTTGATGAACCACTTTGTGCTGCGACTGATGATCAGGGCTGCGGGTACATCACAGCTCTGGTGAGAGAGTTTCTAAGGTATGATATCGAGATGAATCTGGTTAATGCTCGTCACTTCGGAGAATTGACTTGCTTTTTTAGATATTACACCGTGCTCCGTCTTGCATTGCCTCGCACATCAATCGCGGACATTACGTATCAAGGAAAACGAATACCCAAAGGCAGCGTGTTCTTCCTCAATGCTTGGGCTTGTAACATGGGTAATGCAAATCACTCAACATCTAACTTGGGTTTCCGAATTCTCCTCTAACATTTGCCCCAATCTAGATCCTGAAGTATGGTCTGACCCTGAAGTCTTTCGACCCGAACGATGGCTAGATCAGCCCGATGCCCCAATCTTTTCCTACGGAATTGGCTACCGTATGTGTGCTGGCTCGCTCTTGGCCAACCGCGAGCTCTACCTCGTTTTTCTCCGTATGTTGAACTGCTTTCGTATCGAACCAGAGGGTAGGATCGAGTGGGATCCAATCGAGGGGAATTCGGATCCTACCAGCCTGGTTGCTATCCCAAAAAAGTACAAGGTCAGATTTGTTCCGAAGAGAGAAAAACTTCTGACTGAAGCGCTGGAAAACTTTGTACCCGTGGCAGCATGAATGACGACGATGGAACGTGAGCGATCATCGGGTCCCTTCGCATATCTATCTGCTGTGTTTCCGTGACCAGTCTCTTCTACCTCTGATTTGGTACGGCTTACTATTGTTAGTCCAGATGTTCATAGAAATTGACGCGCAATGCACTTCTCTTCAGGTCGCACTGCAGCAGCGGCCGACGCAATGCATCTTGCTCATTCCCTTATTCATCATGGTCACTCCACATTGTTTCCGGCTACCACCGGATTATTTATCAAAGCCCCATAATCGGTGGGAATTTGAGAGCCAGACGGAAGAAAAAAGCTGCAGCACAATTATGTCGGGCAACAATCTCTTCCTTTGGACGACTTGTTCCACAAGCACAGGTACGGCATTGTTGCAAAGGGGCAAGAACAACTTTCAGGAAGCAAAATTGCATGCTATTTGAAAACGAGCAAATAGATTTGATTGGATAGGAAAGCATGTCATTCGCGATAGATGAGCTGGCACTGTTCCTTTTGAATGCCGGCTTTCGTACTTCCCTTGTTCCCTGGTTGCATGTTCATGCAAGTGTTCCTCGGGAGGAATGCAAGTTGACCTGGAAGGTTTTACATATGATATCGATGGATCCAGTGACCAGAAGCTCGCATACTGTGTTTCTCAGAATGGGCTTTGGGACCCTATCGAGTGTATGGAAAATAACGTCATCAGTAAAACGGGCCTACATAGGCAGAAGAAAAGTTTTGAATCTTTTCGCCGCCGACAATGCAGGCCTCGACCGGAAGATTTCAATGTAGTGTCTCTTGACACAGAAGAAAACTACACACAGAGAAAACCGGAACACAGTTTTCCCCGGGTGAAACTTTCCCTGCCGGTTTCTGTGATCAAGTTCAACTCCTGTCCCGTACGCAAGCTAATAATACGATCGCAATTATAACAGCTCATAGAGCGGCTTCAACGTTTCAGAGTTCAGGGGCATCAAGGGAGCGAATTCCCGCAAATCCATAACTACTCGAGCCAATAATGCCTGGGAAAAATCAAGGACAGGCCTTTCCATGCGTGGGGTAGTGTGAGTGTGTGTGTGCGTGTCGCGTCCGCTTTAATAATGAAGTTGCCCCAAAATGGAGGCCCTGGTAGGCTTTCTGCCAGACAATAATAAGGCACAGACGAGGCAAGGCAAGGCAAATCACCTCATTGGTATCGAGAAGCCATTATTATTATTGTTAGGGAATTTTCAGCCAGCATGTGAGGGGAAGGAGAAGGGGGAGCAAATCAATTTAATCCTTGATCCCAGCATCCCGGCCCGGAACCGCGGAAGACGTGCCGCCCGCCCGCTGGACCAAATCAAAATACGGTTGAGTAAAAAGAAGGCCTGAACAAAATAAATCAGGGAGCGAGGGCCTAGGGGGTTACTCTTTGTTGTTTTAAGGTGTGGCACTCGGTCGGCGGTTCCACTGTATAGATTTTGGGAAAGTATAGACAGGAATCGAGTATCAGGTTTTTTTTTTCGGTTTTGGAAATCCTGATTGATGATGGAAACCCTGAGGGTAAAGAAGTAGGACAACGACTGTTTTACCCCTAGACAGCCTAAGCCGAGGAGTACTGATGGGAGCTTAGAGGAATAATATCGCTCGGATGCGTTGCCCTGACCAGGAAGACGAGCATATCAAAGGAATACTTCGCATGTCTAGCCACTTTCTCTAGACACGCAACGGAGAAGGTAAACACATCCGTACGAAGATCCGATGGCAATTCACAGAGCTCTGACCCATACGAAGTACTCATCTCAGAATATTCCTAGGGTTAAGTCATTCAAGGAACAAAGTGACACCTAGTTAACCAACAGTCCACACTCGGAGGTAACCCGGCAAGGTATGTATGCCGCTGGATAGTTAGTTATCCAACTCCCTCCCTCTAGAGTTCTGTCGCAACTCCTCTTTCGAGGTAACATGACCTTCAGAAATCAGGAGACAGGAGACAAGTCAGGCCACCCGTCAAGAGTAGAAAGAAGCCGAGGTCTCTATTCGAAGTATATGTGACTAGGTATGATTGCTCCATCGACCAGGTATAAAGTGACTTTTCAAGTGGAATGGCGGAAGTTGTATCCACACGCCGAGAAGGGACGGCTCGCAGTCTGCACAGTCAACTGGTTTATCAGTCAGAATTTTGTCGATTTATCGCCAATGAAGCGGACCCGCGGAAGCCAGCTTTAGTCCGGCCGCGCGACTCATCAAAGCCGTTTGAAGTTTTAATCTTTTGCGGGGATATCGAAGGCGTTGTTCTTTTTTCTTTCTTTCTTTGTTTTCGGATTGTGGAGAAAGGCGAGCAACGGTCGGCCAGCTGGTCGCGCAGTGCTCTCCACTGAGGTGCATTCAGAGTGGGAATGAGAAGGAATAGAAAGTACAAGACTTCACTAACAGTGAAAAGAATAAGTTGAATTGCTTCTTTTCTTCTTTCCTTCTTCTTCTCCTTTTCTTTTCTTTTCCTTGATGAAATGCGGAGTCGATGCACACCACCTTCAGCTCCGAGGTATTCGTTATTTCACTTGGAAGCCAACACAAATTGTCCGAGTGCCAATCGGACAAAGATCATTGTTCTCGAGTCAACGTGGCTGAGCTCTTGTAACTAACATGTCGTTATTATTCTCTTTTTCTCTCGTTCCCAGGGATTCGAGACCAAGAAACAAACTCTTCCTTTCACACAGCTCCTTGAGCACCGACCAAGCTTTGTCCATGCTCACGGAACAATAATAAGTTCAAAACATCAAACCAAACCAGGTAACTATTCCAAAAATTTTTTGCTCCATACTTACCACTATCAGCAAGGATCTTGATTGCGTGTATGTGTTCCCGCCTGCAACTGTCGTTTGCTTTTGCATCTTATCCACATTCAAGGGTGGTTGGGTGGGATCCCGGCCGCACTTCCGCATTAGTCCTCATGCAGCGCCAATGTAAGTCTTGATCCTGGTTAACGTGAGATCGACGCAGGGGAGAGGGGAAAGGCGAAGAATCTTGAATTGGTGATGGGTCTGAGCGAATGAGGTCCTCCTGGATTGGGTTACGCGTGTGGTGTTTTCCGTGTAGACTTGGGACGACTTGCATTCTTCATGGATGCAGTTACTCCGTGCGGAGTGTGAAGGTAGGATAATTGCTCCGCCTCCTGTTATTGCTCTCTTAATCTTGATGCATTCGAAGAGGAGTCTTTCGATGAGAAATCTACAAGGTGCCTGCTGTGACTGCATCACCACAAGTCGACATTCTTTCATTCATTCCCCAAGCCCCCCTTTTTCTACATGAAAGGCCAAGCTTACATGCATGTTTTTGTTCAACCTTCCTCCTCTCTTGTGCTCCGGAAGGTTTTTGAACCGCATACTCCGTACGGTGGACAGAGAAACAGTTGACCTGAGCGTTCGAACATACATAGTTTTGGGCGTTTTGAGATGCGATCAGGAAAAGTCAACTTTGTCTAAGCTGGCTCTTGATTCGGGGTGTGGACTTCCGAGCGTAAAAAAAGCACTCATCGACCTCGCCGGCCACAAATTAAAACGGTTGTTGCACACGATTTCTCCATATTCTGGAGAACAATGTAGCATTGATCACAAGTCTACAGGCAGCCGAGGTATGTAATCAGAATAAAAAGCCTCGACTCTCAGACTTCTCGCTTAAGAGTATCTCAAAGCGATGAGAAGTTTGGAGTATCCGGTTAGTTCCTCCGTACTCCGTATCGTGAGTCAGTTTTCAATAATAGTAACTAAGTAATCGGGCAGGAAAATAAATCGTGGGACACTCAAAAACAATCGTTGGATTTCAAGTGAAACTAGGCAGGCAGGCGGGTAGGTGAAAATAGAATCAAAACTTGCTTCAGAACGGGCCCTGGGATGTAGTTAGTAGTTTTCCAAGGCCCAGCGGGCGCAAATCAAGAAGTTCATGGCCGTTCGAGGGATCGAACGTGGTTGATCATGCGCGGTCGCTGACTGTCCATCTCTCTCGCTGGGCGGCAGTTTTTGCCGGCTGGAAGACAAGATGTTCTTGGCTTTGATGCACAACCGAAATGTCCCAGTCCTTGTTGCAATCCCTCATGGTGTATTTTTCTTTTTCTTTTTTTTTCTTCCCCTTTGGCTGGGGGAGGCTTGGAAGTCTTCCAAATACTTTTGAATTGTAGTTTTGGGGGAAGTTGCTTGGTCTGTTCGCACCACTTGGACACTGAGCCCCCTCCTCGTGTGCCACCTGTCTGCATGAAACACTAATTCCTGTGTCGATGAGATGTATGTATGTTTAGGTTGAGATCAGAGAGGGTTTTTAAGGATCATTTCTTCTGTGCCTCGGTGATGCTGATTAGCTAGAGAAATAATGACAACTCAGGACTTGGACACCTTTTGATCGATTGGCTGAGTTATTGTTTTGAATTTCTCGGAGTTTTATTATTGGCTTGACTGTTGGAGCTTGCGCCCAGAGAGAGAGGCGTTTGAGATTTTCGCGGTGTTAATGTATCTTGGGATTTGTTGAGTAGTAAAGAGTGGAGCAGGCAATCAATATCGACGATAGTATTCTTCGTGTGAGGTTTCGAATTCATTATTGCCCAGACAGGAAAATACTAATAAAGGGGCTTAAAGACAAGAAATTCTGTTCATGTTCTGTAAATAGCAAGATAATCTGTGATCGTTAGCCGCCATCTCCGCGAGCTTCATCCGTCTTCCTACCCGGATCCACAGCTCAAACTCGTTGTGGAGATTCTCTCGAACACTCACCGTACAACCGGCCCCGTACTCAGTATTCGGAGGGAGAGCTCCATTTGAGGCAGCGATAATCATTGGACAGAGGATAAAAGACTGCATACACGTATGTATGTATAGTTATATGTTGTATGTAGCAGAAACAAGTATTGCGCGATCGATGATGAACAAGCAGTACATACTAATATCTAGCTGCGGCTGTTATTTGTTGGAGAAAACGCCTATAATATTGAACATGGTATGTATTTCAAGAGGTGTTTGAATTTCGGCTCGGACGCTCCACTGTGGTCCTGTGGTTCTTTTTGGAGTCTGTGGAACGGGCAGCGTCACTCTTCGTGGAGTCGTGGACCACGGAAACAGACAGGCTTTTAGGAAAGGATTTTCTCGAGCCTCTGTCTGGCCAGTTTGGAGCCAGTCATAGTGAAGTCCGGAGTAAAGAGGAGGTGCTGTTGATGAACGGTTACCCGCAAACGTGTGATCGTACTGGTTCAGCGACGTTCTTTACTTGAATCTCGCTTTTTGTTTTTTTCTTTCTCCCTTCCTTGGGAATTTCTTTCGCGCCTTCCCTTGGGTTGACATGCACGTTTCTTTTTCTTCGATGTTGCTTGAACGCACTCTAGTCTCCACTTGTGAACTTTTTTTGACCAGGGTCAGACCGTGGAGGAGCACTCAAAGGGGGGGATATGGCGCCACAAGTGCAATTCAGATCGGGCTATTTCGAACAAGCCTATCCTTGTCTTATGCAGAACATATCATCCGGTCCTCACCCGAAAGAAAAAATTTCATGGCGGTTTCGCGCCGAAACGAAAGTTTTGGTACAGAGATGCTTCGTATTGTAGATGTCATTGTTGTAGGGAGGATTGGTATAGTGATGTCAGTATTGTCGGAGGCAGGAAAGAAGGAGAAAAATTCGGACAAACTATAGGACAATCACAGAATGGCCATCAATGGAGTTGCGAAGGACAAGGATGCGCATGATGAATCTGCCTGGCTGACGGCCTTGACAGGCAATAATAATGAATGGGAATGGAGTGCATGCAGCCAGCAGCAGGGTAGAGTTTGGGCCTGCATGTTGCTAAAGGGTGGTTCAGTAATATGCGGTATTGCGGATGGTTCTGGTATGTTTGAATGTCAACTACAGGGAGGATTTGGAAGTCCTGAACCGAGTGGTCTGTCTGTTCGGAATTGGATGAGAAAGTGCAAATCCATGTGGCCCGAAGTGGCCAGATAGCTTGAGACCGGGCATAGAACAACCGTGAAGGAAGTGTCCCCGATCGTCGGAGATGTTGGTCATCTCCCGAAGATGATGATGATGACATGTCGCGTCCTTGGAGTATCAAGGTGAGTTGAGAGATCAAGGGTCGACGATGATCACCGATCAGTGCAGAGCATCTGTCGTGAGCCCAGGGTCGAAGCAGGATTTGCCTGGGAGAAAGGCTGTGTGGTGTTGTCAGAGCGTGACGACGGCAGTGTTGCTTACGGTATTGGGTATTGGACCGTCCTTCCATTATTACCCTGCAACTCGTGAGCAGTTTTCTTTTTATTTGTTCGTGGCTCTCAGATCCCCCACAGACCTACAGGCTTCACAGGAACCATCTGTTGAGTCCCTGTCGCGCCATTCCTTTTTTGCCTTGACAGACCGACCAGTCGACGCGAGACTCGGAGCGGCCACGCCACTGCAAAGGGTTTTCTGGCACTTGGCAGGACTAATCCCAGAGCGGGCTAGATGGGATGATGGATGATGGATGGCGCACAGACACCAGACAGGCGGCCAGCCTTGATTGACGGGCTGGAAGTCTGGCAGTTTTTTAGCGGGAATTGTTCGTCAAGGTTTCACTTGGTGCTTGGCAAACCGGCCAGCTGAGACTGAGATTCTGAGAACTTTTTCCTTGAGAAGAGGAAAAGAAGGAAAAGAGAGCGAGAGGGAGAGAAGAGAGTAGTCGTTAGTTACAGAGTACAGAGTCGTTGTAGTTAGAGAGAAAGAAAGCAAGACCAGAGGACGGCCGTCGGGCGCTGTGAGTGGCTGTCCCGTGACCCCACCCAGTGACTTCCCCCCTTTTTTCTTACCCACCGAATATCCTTTTTTACCCCTCTCGCTCTGTCGCTTCTTCTGCCAGAGAGAGAGAGAGAGAGACTCAAGAGTCAAGACACTGACCGACAGCAGACGCAGCGGGCTATCGATTATTGTTTGACTGTCCAGCCTGTCTTGGGTCTGGGGCTCGGCCAGCGCTCGCTTATCATTCGGCACTGCTCGCTTGTCCGAGAGCAATGAAAATTTTTTCTCTCGGGAGTGGCAACGCCCTGATATCCTTTTCCCAGGAACTAAACTCCGTGATGTCCAACTGTTGTTATTTTTACTCCTGTCAATGTTATATTCAGGCCGCTTGGTGTCGAACTCTTTGGGCTGGAAAAAGAGGAGTTAAAAAAGAATAAGCAAAAAAAAACAGAAAAAACTATAAAAAAATCAATCAAAAACTTATCCAACAGGAAGCGAACAATAATCAAAAATGCCAGGCTCAGCTTCTCCTGCGGGTATTTATCTTACACTATATAATACCACCAACCCTGACCCAATTATCAAGCTTCCTGGTCTTTCGGGATGATCAACTTCGGATCGCTGGTCTGAAGATTAATTCTCTGCTGCTTTGGCTTCCTGCGTCCCACCCTCTCCCTGGCATCAAAATCTCAAAAGGGACGACTTGGGATGACCATCGTCTGATTCTCTTCTTCTGCTTCCTCTTCTTCTTCCTTCTCTCCTTCTCTTCTCACCTCACCCTTATTTATTACATCACAAGAGACACATTCTTTCCATGCTTTTACTTCTATAATATATATCATTATATACTCGCCATATATATCCACTTCTTGTCCTCTCTCACCCTCACTCTCTCTCTCTATCCTGCTTCCGTCTCCAAGCTCCCTGGCTTCTTATCTATCTTAAGATTCCTTCAACCCTTGTCGACACTCGGATCAGACTTCTTCTTTGACTGCTTGTTATTATTATTACTACTTTATCCTTCCCGACTTCCTCCCTCGAGGACCTTACCAGACATCACACCACTTTCTCTCACACACTTTGAGTACTCTCTGACAGCTCACGAGCTCTTGTCAAACAACCTCCACACCCTCTCCGGTGTTCTTAAGTTCTTATATATACCATATGACCGGCCTTGCGTCCCTCCTTTACGCTATCCCGTGTCATCTTCCTGCTTCTTGCGTACCTACTCCGTCTATCGTTCTTATTTAAAACCAACTATACTGCCGCCAATATTCGGTGGCCTATCAGCTTTGCTTGCTTACTGCTTCTCATTATTTCTCAATTGAAGCTCCTCCGCCATGGCTACCGAGTGGTCTCTCGATTTCTGCATGGTCTGTGACAGACAAACACTAGGAGGAGCATACTGCTCTCAAGCTTGCCGTCTCGCCGAAATAGACCAATACTCCTCCGACTCAGAAGCTTCCTCGCCAACGGCAACTACGCATTCCGACCACCTCTGGCCCACGCTTAGCAAAACTACCCGGCTGACGCCGAGGGCCAGAGCCGCCGCTTCGGTGATGCTCTAGCTTTAATCACGGCCAAGTCACCACGGGTGCAAACCGCCTTCTCCTCGCTTTCCAGCCTCTTCTCCAAACCCTCGCGGGGCAATCTGACGCCCTCGTCTTCTCATACGTCGCTGTCGTCACTGAGCAGCTCGTCCTCAACGATCGTCAGCGTCTCCGGCAGAGCAAAATCGGAACTTGAAGAATACGCTGGTTGTTTCGACCAGGTCCGTGACTGGAAACGACGCCTGACGCTCTCTTAAGAGCAGATATTGATTATCCGCTGCGCGCTTTTTACCCTTCTACAACTGTGTTCTATGACATTACCGGTTTTTTATAAACCTGCGTTGTTGACCTTTGACTTTTATCATTCGACCACTCTATTACTACGGACCTTCTACGCTCTGGAGAGGATTTTTGATGTTTCCAAAAAATTTATTGACCAAAATTGTTTTTTTTTGCCTTTTTCAGCACACAGCATTGATGCAGCATTCAGCTCGGCGTTTAACAAATCATTGGGTGGGGTTTGGGATTTGGTTGCTTTTTTTCTACTCCCAAAAAATATTTATCCTATTTTCTTTTTTCTAAGTTGAGTTCCAAGAAGGGAAAAAGGAAAGGCTTTCATGCAAAGGGGTTAGCCTTCGGCCTGTCCGAACGGACGGATGGGAATCGCAGAATGGCTTTTAGGAGACGGCATGAATGGGGGCAATCAATATTGGCGGTTGGCATACATATTGTTGTTGTACTGGTTCGTCCTTCCCGGTTCGAGGCACATTGGAACATACTATTATGCATGATGGCGGAGCATATTATTTTGGTGTACTTTCCTTTTTCCCCTCTCTCCCTGTCCGGATGGGAACCAGGCATTTGGTTGTTTTGTTTTGCTTCGACTCCAGGCGGCTGAGTCCGGTGGTGCTCCGCCTGTTGTCGAAATCTGACCGGGTGGGTCAGCTTCCAAGAAGAATAAGAAGAGGGAAGAAACGGCTTCTGCAGCTCGATGGGCCCCCCTTGGAAATCCGTCAATCCTTGGGGCGGGCCAAGCAAGTCGAGCCCTTGTTTATCTCCCCTGGCTTTTTCTTTCTTGTCAGTGCTGTGTGATAAAGCGTATGTACAATGATACCTCAACTATAACAAAGCTTGAGATGGCCACCAGATTTGAGAAGTTTTTTTTAAGGTGTATACGTATGTATGAACTGATTGGCTTGCGTGGCCTTGGAGTTGAGACCATACTTGGCGCTCTGATAGGGCTACTTCCAAGCAGTAGAACTAGAGTGCGGGTGGCTCATTAAGGCTGTGTTCATTCATAGAGACGGAGTAGATCTATCAGAATCACCACCCCGAGCTTCAGCCGAACAATACCCTCAAGGCTCTCTCTGTTCGTGCATACAATGTATGGCTCCCGAAATATCATCGAAATGGTACAAAGACTGAGTGAGTGGTACCGAGTCCAGTCCAGCACCAAATCTCTGAATGCATACATAGTTGCGAGGTGGAGTGGATTTTCGTGCAACAAGAGGAGTTCTCTGTTGAAACTCATTTAACTATTCTTGATTTTTTTTCTTTCTTGTTTTTTTTTTCTTTTTCCTTCCTATTGCGTATCATTTTTCACCACAAGCACGTGTGTTGTGTAGTAGAGAGGAACCATGGAAGAGGGTACCTTTTCGCTTCCCCGACCAGCTACCAGGTACTCCATCGCCCGGTACCTCTCACAAACCCGTGCACGTGGCACAAGGGGCGAAAGGAAGTTGGCGCAGAAAAAGTAACAGGAGCTTTGGAAGATCGACACGCAAAAATTCTTCCAACAATTTCATGGATCAAGAGGAAAAGAGAAAAAAAAATTTTTTCCATTTTTTCAGCCCTTGACATGGGCCTGATGAGGCCTTTTTTTCCTTCTTCTTTGGTTTTTAGCCCTGGCTTCTAACAAGGTATGAATAAATGAAGCACAGAGAATGGAAGCGGAACCAAGAACCAACAGGATTCACGATACACTGCGCCAAAAGAGGAGGCACACACACGAATAGGCAAAAAGCAACTGGTGGCGCCTGTGTGACATGCATTTTTTTCTTCTTCTTTTGATACCTATCCTTGCAAGCAAAGCCTTTCCCTCACTTTGCTCTGTATACGGAGTAGCTTACAGAGCCGATCAAACATCTCTCCAAGCGAGGGCACCGAACACGGGGCAAGGTTCTTATGCTTGCTTTCGAGGATTGATCATCCCGAAAAAGGCACCCTGGTTGCCTCTGAGCCTTTCCCTCAAATTTCGGTCCTTTTTTGCTTCATTTTGCAACGTACCGGTGTCTCTCCGGGGACTCAGCTGGTTTCTCAATCATACGGGATGGATGGATGGAATGGTCTGAATACCCCGTCTCTGAAAGGCGATATCGAAATTTCGATTATTAGTGAAAAATTTTTTCCTGCCCAGAGAGCAAGCTTGGTTGGTTCAGCTTGGTCTGGCGAGCTTGGGGTCCAAATTTTGTTTTCTCCTTTCTTTTCTTTTTTCTTCCTTTCCACAATTTCTCATCTTTCCTTTTTTCCCCTCTTTTTTTTCTTTTCTTTCCCGGAGGGCTTTTCAAGGGTGCATAGGGCTGGACTTCTGAAGACAACCCGTTCTGTTCCCTTGGAAAAAGCTGAATCATCTGATACGGTCTCATGAACGAAATGCTTGCATTGCAGTTATTCAGAAATTCGGCTGCCTTGAAAGTGAGCAAATTTCCATCATTACAGAGTAGGCCACCAACAGAAACAAGCTCATCCCCCTTGATAGTCTCTGCAGCTACGGAGTACGGAGCCTGCATATATCTACCCCATGGCTGAGTTACGAACAATACCATTCCACTATCCAAAGCTCATCCATACGAAGTACTGATTAGTTACCAATTCTCAAAGGGTCTTTTGAAACAACATGCAGCCCCCAACAACATCCTGACATAGAAACTTCTGATACTCGCTCTCCCTCTCTGCATATAATCCACACTAACTATTGGCTTGGTACCAGCAGATATTAATAAAGCCGCTGCTCGATGATGCGTCCACTCAGGAGCCTTCGAGGCTTCAGCAGACAATCCCTTTATATTGATGATGTCATTTATTAGTCTCAACCCGCTCTCGCGACCTCGTTAGCTGATCTTCAGGTCTCCACTGCTTCAAAAAAGACTAATAAAAGGAGATTTTGTTGTCTCCATTTTTTATTATACTATTTATTCTTTTCTCCGGACCCTTGCGCATTAAAATTTTTCTCCGTTCGTGTAGAGACTTACGTCGTTTTGCTCTCAAATTCGCAGCTTGGACCAAGTCAAGCTTGATCAACGTTTCAATCGTTGAAATTGTCAAACCACAAATTCCCAACACGCCATGTCCGCGTCATCCGTGAAATACATTGGCATGGTATAATTTCGACAAAGAAACCTTTCAATACGGGTATGGATGATCTGAGTACTGCCTTCTGGATAGACGGGAACGATCACGGGAAAGGGTGGTCATCTACATCCTTTCAGTCTACGAAAACTCGTCAACTGACTACATACGTGCCCAGGTGAGCAGACACACAAAGGCCGCGCTAACATATGGTTTCCAGAATCGAAATACAAGAACAAGGAACGTACACAACACCCAGAAGAAGATACTAATCGAAAGTCCATCGCGGAGACCATCCTTGTGGCCGGAGGAGGAAAGCGCCTGCTCGGCCCAGCCAGGAGCCCGCCTGCTGCATATCAAAGAAATGCAAAGAAAAACTATGTTGTAGTAATACATCGCGACAATCATCAAAACAGAATTGAAACAAATCCATAACATCATCACGTCATTTTTGTGTGAAGACGGAGCTTGAACGCATTTGGAACACAACCAATCAACAACCGGAATCAAAGGAATGCATAATTAGCGATCATTGATGAGCGTTTTCGTTGAAAATTTCAACTTCCAGCTGACAGGTCACAACATAAGCGCGCAGAGCCTACTAGGTGTTCCGGAGACGCCGGACCTGTCGGGCGATCTATCCTAAATGGGATAGAACGGGTGCTGCCGGATTCAGAGGAGATTGGAAACTAGCTGTGGTAGCTTGTAGGTAATGAAATTGAAGCTCCTTCGTTTCCACGGCCTCAAATTTCTGCTTCAGTGTTACCCAGATTTCCTCTGCCATTCGCGCTTCACATCGCGCGTTCTTCAACAGGCTGGCGATCACGTCCACGTAATTCTTTTTCTTGGGAAGGCTGCCCTGTAGCACCACGGGTGGATGATTTCCCAACAATCAAAGAGTTTCTCGTTTTACGCCCACTGATGCTGCCAGTCGTTTTGGGGCTTCTTCCGCTCTCTGAGCCATAAACCCGACCAGCGCCGATCATAGACTCGTACGGGCCCGGCACAACAAATGAAGGCCTGCTCTCAGGGCGCTGATCAGCTCCACCATTTTTCGATCTTGAACTACCACAGGAACTCATTCGACCGGAACTTTTATCCCCAATTGATTTCCCGCTCTCATCAGAAAATTTTCGAGGGCTGTCAGCAGCACTTAAGCTCGCCCGAGACCGACTGGTGACAGTCCCACGTACTTCAGTAGTTGGGACGGTACTGTATCGAACCCTTGAAGCCTTGAAAGCACGTTTCTGCTGCAAATCTTCTTCCTCTTTCTTTCGGCGTTCGTCACGCTGAGCCCTCGTACGGCGAGAAATGGCCTCTCCAGGCAGTTCGAAAGTCGGTCGTGTGGGCTGTTTGGTCGATTTCGCAGGGGTGAAGCCAGGCTTTGATGTGCTGAGAGAGGAGAAGTCCAATTTACTGGCCTTTGGTCGTTCGGCCTGAGGGGTTCTCGGGGCGAGAGTCAGCTTTTGTCTCGGTTGACTAGAAACGGTTGCGCTTCCGCTAGCTGTTCGAGAGGCGGCTTTTAGAGGCATCGGTCTTCCATTTGTTTCGGACACTTTTCCTGTCGAAGATACCTTCCCGGCTGGTATATTATTTGAACCGGTAACACTTTTGACCTTACAGTTCGTCGCAGAATCAAAAGGCTTTGCGGAAGAATTGTGGTTTTGGAAGTCGGAGTTTCCCAGAGGACTGTCCTCCCTGCTAAGACTATCCAGTCCTTCATTTCCAAGAACAGGCAATGCCTTTCCCACCTCTTCCAGTGCTTCTTCCAATGCGTCCATAGCATCAAGGGGATCTTTGCTTTCCGGAAGCCCAGTAGGAGCACGTGTTCCGTTCGTAGCCATCCTATTGTTGTTTGCGAGAAGTGTCTGCGACGGTATACCGATTGATGGCTCGATAATCTGCTTCTGTTTTACCGGCAGGCGCTCCGACCAACTATCGCGTACGTGGGGAGTAGCTTTCAGTGCGTCGAAGGCTTTAAACGAAGCTAGGTTTTCTGTTTGTCTTAGATTGACTTCTGAAACAATTAGACATGGGCTATTCGCCATAACGCAAAGAGTGGGAAGAAGGCGATGGCGTCGAGCGACTTTAAGAGGCTTCAAAGTATTCAATGAGAATCATTGTCCAAACGCACCTGTTTGTATGCACAAAGGGCAAGGAAAGCGCCGATGAACAGGCTGCAGCCTCTGAATCAAATAAAAGTGATTGTTTTGATGCCGCTGCTTTGGGAACGGGTATCAGATTGCGACAGGGGCCATTCCGTTTGTCCGGCAATTTCAATGACTTCAAGGATGTGCTGTCTTCCAGCGCAAGGGCGGGAAGAGAGCTGTCACGGAGAGTATGTATTCCTTGACGTCGAAGTTGGTGTTTGTTTGTTTATTATTCTGCCCCGCAAAACCCGCGGAGGTCGAAGTGAACGAAGTCTCGACGCGTTCCTGGTAACTAACTAGAGTGGGACTTCCCGTCCAGCCTTCCTTCCTTGCAGTTGGGTCTTCCCTCTGCGATTCCCCATCAAACTCCGGGGTCAGTCGGTAGCCATCAACTCGGAGGGCATAAGGCGGCTGCCAGAAAATGCCACGAAGCCTCAATGTCAGACACATCTGTAGTTACACACTCCCCGGAGAACAAGGTTGCATCGCGGAGTACTTCAGCGCCATGAAGCAGGGTTGAGATTCTCAGCCCGCGACATATGAGGATGTTATTGTGATTTTATTGTATGAGGCGGAGTATAAGCAATCTCCACGACTATGGATTATTAGCTTCTATATATTCCATCCATGCTCCATCAAGACGTCGGCATGGTTCGACATTTAGGATTTGCCGATCCCAAGGTTCCACGCAACGGGGAACCTCCTATCGCTGTGCCACGGTAATGACCCCGTCCCCGCGACCTTAATCCACCATCATGGCTCCTTAATATGCTCCGTAGACGCAGTATTTTGGGGATTTCCCGATCTGAATGGCTGTTTGCCACCGAAAGATCAAGCCTCAATCGATTTCGGGAATAGAGAAGGTCAATTCTTTCCCGACATGCTGTCGACCGATCGGATCGTGAAGATCCCTCGATTGCGGAGCACTTCTCGGTCGAGCATGCGCTTATATGGCTAACGGAATTGCCCTTAGGGAGCGATTCGGTGGTCTATGACTATGAATAGTTTGTAAATCAACCCACTCAGGCGTCATTCCTTTTTCGTGTTTCGGATGGCTCTGCAGGTATGCGGACTAGAGGAGAGGGCATCGCGAGGTCCTTTGGTTTTTCAGTTGCAGCTGACTGAGCTGCTGCACTGGCTTCTCGAGTTGCGGTTTGGGCCATTCTCACTACATTGAACAGAAGTTTTGTCATATTAGTCCGGATGATCTCAAGGAAGTGCACGTTGGATGCATAGCTACTCACTCGATGCCATGTTAATAGCGCTCAACACATTCTCCCAGTTCGACATGACGCATGCGACAGCTACCAGAAGCACCATGTTAGCTCTAAGTAGTAATAGGTAACATTGACAACGGCCCAAGGCGGAGTAAAGCCGTGACCATAGGTAGGGTTGACTCTATACAAACCCTCAGCGCCATCTCGTAAAGTCTCAAGCTTCTGGTGTAGTGTCTCCATTTGCGAAGCCATCGCATCACTGATATCACGTAGCTGTCTAAGCTCCTCAAGTTCCGCTCTTTTAGCTGCTACTCTCGCAGCAAGAATAGAGGAGTTTTGGGCAGCAGGGTTGGAAACGGAAAGGCTGCTTGGCTGCCTCAGTGATGAACCGGAGGATTGGCCGAATAAACCGGTATTCCGCGAGCCATGGGCCATTCTGCAGGATATGGCTACTTCAAAGATGTTTGCAATTGTGTGCTCACAGCTCTGGAAACGAATCGGGCACAATTGAGATATCAGGAACTGCAGGTATTGCCGAGGACAAGCCGTCAATCATGGAAGTAATTACCGAGATTATGGAGTTAAGGTTTGGTTTAACCGTAAGAAGCTAAATGTAAACAAACTTCCATTTTCACCCTTCGAGATTCAAGACCATTCGTTAGCAGACAACGGTCGATATGTCATTACCCATATTGGATGCCATCTGGATGTGAAGTTAGCGAAAGCGAGATATCTCTGAATACCGAAGTGGATCGCCGCCTGCAAGTCACCAGCTTTGTTCAGAGAAGCCTTCTCGCTACCAGGGTTGGTAGGAGACGGCAGCGTTATTCTTAGTCAATGGCCCGTTTGAACGATCTCCCTCCAACGGAGTCCATTGAATCCCGTAAGTAAAGAAATTGTCAAGGGTCGACATCCTTCTCGTCGTTCTAACCGCATTTTAGTTAAGCGAAGATTCATTCGACAAAATCGAGAAATTGCTCGCGCGAATTCCTTACAATCCGCTAGAATACGCACCCTTGAAGCCGAAGTGACCCGGCTACTTTCCGAGAACATCGCTCTTCGTGATGAGATCAGCTGGCTTAATAGAGAAGCTGAAAAACGCCAGGGTAGCGAACGGTTCGATAACCAACTCCTCTCTGTTAAAGGCAAACTTGAGGCAAAACTAGCGGAGCTCTCAAATTTGGTGGTAGACTTGGGGGCTTTACCACACAAAGCTAGACAAGCTATGGGAAATACTAGCCCAATGCGTTCTCCTACTGCAATAAAACCAACACAGAACGCAGCAGTCATAGACGAGGATAGACTACCGGTGATTTTCGAAGATAAACATTTCCCGCGACTGACCCCCGAGTAAGTCATATTCTCAAACATGTGTTTATGATCGATCCAATGTGTGGAGAGTTGATACTGATACTTTACAGGGTCATTCCTGAGTCTCCTATTCAAGATGTACACGAAGATGCCAATTTTGATTGCCTCGGATCACCACCTGTTTTGTCATTCGATGTCGATTCTCCAAGTCCATTCAAAATATTCAAGCCTCTCCAAAGCAACGATCATCTTGTGAACAAAATCTCAGGCGAAAACCAATCAACCAACATTGAAACGAGGAGGAGGCGCAGAGATAGCTCGTTTTTACACGATATAATACCGCAATCTGATACCCTTATCAGTCATGACGACAAACCCCGTAAGCCTCAGCTATCTAGAGCTGGGTCCAAACGCAAATTTACCGTACAAGAAGATGACGAGCCGATTAATAACCTGGACGATTTCAAGTACACCCGAATGAACAATGAAGCCGCCTTCGACTCTGAGAATCAACCCACATTAGAAATAATAGGCAAGCAGACGCCACAGCCGGTGACTAAGGGCAGAAAGGTTGGACGTCGCGCGTTAGGCCCCAGTATGTTGCTTCAATCTGCTGTCTGATGTATCTCCTAATATCTACTAACTATCTTTGCAGAAAGCGCAAATTCGAATTTAAGGTCCCCAACCAAAACGGATTCTGGTAAACAAAAGCTACCTACAGAGGGCAAGCAGCCTCTTACGAAAGCGAAAGAAAAGCCTTTGAGCAAATCTGCGACCGAAGAACCGGCTATTTCAGGGGGTCAGAAAACGCACATTGTCAAATATGCTACTGCGGCCGCTGCCGCCACACCGGCCCGCGCGAATATCAAATTGAACAAGCAAGCAACATCTGAGTCGGCTTCGGAACAGAACATGCCCTCGAGTGAATGCAACTCTATAGTACAGGACTCATCATTAGCTCACGACTCTGAGCTGTCCACAAGAACTCGGCAATCACGGCGATCAAGGGGTCCGGTTAGCTACGCGGAGCCCAATTTGAGAGACAAAATGCGTCGTCCCACCGGTGACCTAGCTGACGCTGTTGGAGAAGAGAGATTCCGGCGAATATCAAGATCGCAACCGGAAACACAGCATCTAGCCGAGTCTATCAATGATGCTTGGAACCCACCGGAGTCCGGCGAAGTATCCAACACATTATTCCCAAACAGTGAACATCCATCGCCTATCATTTCCAATACTACAGTAGCTCCTACAGGCGAGCCACAGCCCTCACCCTCCCAAATTGCTCTTTCGAGTCTTGTCGCTGGAAGCAAGAAGCGGTGCCCGACTAAACGAAAAAGCGAGATGAGGAGGTATTCATCGAAAATAGGCGCCGGGAGTGTTGAGAAACGCAGGAATGGTCTATCATTAATTCCTGCTGATGCGGAGGATGATATGATATGTTCTATGGAAGGGACGGGGTCCATTGAAAGCCATGGGCCTACAACTGACATGAATTCATCCGCCCAAGCCCAACCGGGAGCGCCTAAAGCTGATATAACCTATCTTTCACGCGGGCCTGCCACTCGAAGGCGAAGTATGATGGTCTAGGGGTCTACCTTATATAACTATAATATGATTTTATAAACCAACCAAACATCAAGGCTGATTCGACTGAAAGCCCTTGATTTCATGATCTTGTTAAGCTTGTCCCGTCCTCATACAAGAGCACAGACAGTGAATCGACGAAAGTGGCGGGTAAAGAAATTTAGTATCTTTCGACTCCTCGGTTGAAAATAGTAGTTTGTGCGTAAAGCATCAGCATTATTTCGTAAGATTCATAATTCCACATCCAGAACTGCCAAATGGTAAGAATTTATCTCGGTCATATCTATCGTCAGCATTTCTGATCGGTATCGTCTCTCTTTGCGCTTTGATGCGGTACACGCTCGTAAGCGTTGACCTTGCGTTTCCTCCTCCCTTGTTTTCCGCCATGCCTAGAATGTGAGCTTTCACCATGGCTATGGCTATGTTTCGAGTCCCCTGGGGTGTGGTCGTTCGATGTTCTGCCGTCGCGGCGACCCACCTCGTTGCCATCACTGTCGCTATCAGAAAAGTCGGACTCTGATGAGTCTGATTCCGAGCTGCTTTCGCCCACCGGACGGCTCTTATGGTATATACAGCAAACTGTCGGCCCGTGGAAGAGTGAATATTAGCAAAAGTCCTGTTTTGTAATCTATTCGTCGGCCGAGACAGAGAAGAAGGATAGTATAGACCGTGATGAGCATGCAAATTGTGCTGTAATGCAAACCATAATTGAAGGAGTGCCGGTTAAAATTCCCGCTGTGATGATACTTTTGCTGGCAATTGGTCGTTGAAAGGGTAGATTGGAGGAGTGTTTGTGCCCGGGTGCTCGTACCTTTGGAACTCTTCTTACCCTGCCCTTCATTGTCTACAACGTCTTCAGCCCATCGAATTCGTCTTTGGTGCGGCGCATTATTCTCTGTGGTAGTTGCATCTCCTCGAAGTCTCAAGGTCCCAGATATTGGTTGGCTCTGTCTTGTTTGTTGAGTAGACTCGGGTTGCAGAGTGGTTGTGGTATTGGCTCTTCCGGCGGTATTCGGATGTCGGATGCGGGTCATGGCGCCTGGGCTTTGTTCCCTTTTGTCAGGTATCTAATATTGTCTCTTGAAATTCTATTAGCATTAAGACACTGTAGCAGGCGAATGTTTATTGAAGCATGCTAGTATGGATTGCTGTTGTGAGGTCTGCTATGACCGAGAAGAACACACCTACTTACAGGGTTGAGGCCGATTCCCGCACAGTCATGTGTGGAGAGGTTGCGAAAGAAGGTGATCTCGCAAGCTTGTGAATCAGAACTCGGTATAGAGTTCTTTCTGGAACTTTTGATAGATTATGTAATTAATCCTTTAGCTGACATACCTAGATAGGAAGGAGCGAAGAAGCGCGCGTTAGACTCTTGAAGTTACCGCAGAGCAAGCGCGAGCGCCAAGGCTCTGATTATTAGGTAAGCACGGGAAGAACGGACGGGATGATGTCATCGACACAAACACCCTGATAGAATACTAACTGCTGGAGCTGTAGTCCTCCCACTCGCTGTCTTGCGAGTCCTGTATCTTCCTGACAGAACGTTGCCCATCGAGTCTACTGACCTAGCATAAGTCATTATCTCTGGTAAGATGCAGTCAATGACACCAAGGTCGCCAGAGACTACGGAGAGAAATATCTAGAAGCAAAGTATCAACAAAGCGATGAGCGGACGGAATATTATAGATCGTTTTTAGTTACTGCCTCCCGGTATCAATGTAAATCTAAACAAATCAAATCCTATTTTCTGGGGAAATTTTAGGGTTTCGAGACCTCCGACACACACACTGATAAAGCCACAAAGGTCAACGCACGCAAGCCTTGGGGTTTTTCGGATCTGTCAAGTGATCAGTGGACATGGAGGCTACAGGGCACGATCTAACATTTCATCGTATATTGATTGTCAGCCAACACAAAGGGCACTAAAGAGTGTCTGCGAACCATGACCTGATACGGGTGGGTCCTTTCAGTACGCCGCATAATTGTGATCAAACGTCATAAAACTCCCAACCATCAAAAGTTTTGTCGCTAGGATACGCTGGTTTGGGCGGGTTGGTCTTGCTATCCACTGCTTTTGAGAACTCTGACCGCAACTCTTCGTCTAGTCATAGCTCATCCTCCTGGTCCATTTCTGCCGGTTTCAAGAGACCGCCGACTTTCATGGCGCGTTCTCGTTCAGCTACTTTGGCTTCTCTCAAGGCTTGTTCCCGTTCTTCAGCATATAATTCCGTATTATCTCCAGCGAATTCTTTAAGAGAAATCAAGAAGTCTCTCAAATGTGTTTTGAATTTAGCAAAGTCATCATTCAACGTGAAGAGACCTTGCACGAACTGCTGAATTTGCACCCTAGAACGCAACGTCAGCTTGGAGCGTTACGACGGGAGTGTTGCACTTACTCTTGCAAATTTTTAAACGCGTTTTGCAGCAAGTTCCCCACATATCCAGAAAGGAAATCTTTATTCGATGTCCCTGCAGGAGCCTGACCAGGTGTATAGATCGGTTGTTGGATTTTACCAGAAGTCACGAAGTAGAACATGCGTGAAAGGAGCATGGCTTGTGGTTTGAAGCCTGAGAAGAACCTATTAGTATACCTGTTTTTGGTATGAAATGAAATTGAACATACCAGCCTTATGATCCGTATCGGTAAGGACGAAGAAAACATCCTGTAAGATAGGAACGAAGAATTGCTGGAAGAAAATCCCGGAGGTTTGGGGATCGGTTTCCGCCATGTTATTCATAAGCTCAAGGCACATTGTAAGACCCGTATTTTCGACTTCTCGGTTATCGTGCTTGCTGGCCCACATGCAAGAGTCAATCACAAATTTGAACTGACTCGCGTCCAATTTCAGAAGGGCTGGGAAACAGTAAAGATTGATGGCCTGGAGAAGCTTGAAAAAGCTAACACGATGCTCCGGATATTCGTGGAAATCTTTGTTGATCATTTCAAGTGTGCATTCGAAGACACTCTCCATGATAATGGGAACTTTGTCTTCCATAAGGTTCTATAAAAAGAATCAGCTTCGTTACAATGGGGACTAAGGCAAAAAATACGCACATGAAGTTTATGGATAATTGTGGTCATGACATTCAAGACTTCCGCTTCTCGAGCATCTGGAACGTTGCGGTTGTAGTCAAGGAGGACCGCCTCCAATAATGGCGGCACCATGCTGGTATTGACCATTTCAAGATCATCTGCTTTCTCCACATAGGTGTCGATAAGCTTCAAGATCTCTTTCTTGATAGTCCTAAGTCCGCGGACTTTAGGAGTTTTGGTCGCAATATTTCCTAGAGAGGGTCAGTATAAAGTTAAGAAATACCACTTAAGATTCACATACCGTCTCTGGCGACCGCTTCGTTGATAAGCTGACTAGAAGCCCGATACATGTTTAACATATCATGATAAATGCGGCCTATCTGAGAATAGAAGTAGCTCCCAATTGACCTACAAGCGGCAACATTTGTCTTCATGATATTTCCCACAATTTTGATGGTATCTCCATCTTGTAAAATTGCTGGATCTTGATTCGCTTGGCTGATGATTGCGTCCCATGCCGCATTGGGCAATGACATAAGGCTTTCGATTAATCGATCTTGAATAGACTTTTGGCCCTGGGCAGATATCATATAGCCACAGGCTTCGTAAAAGGTATGCACCTGTTGAGGTGACAAATCGCATGTGATCCGCCTCATTGAGCCAAGGATCTCGTCAATAAAAGGAACCGGCTCATCGGCTTGGTGTACAGCGAAGTGCCTTTTACATTTATTGGCGATTTTAATGAAGGTGTCACAAGCCATATCCTGAACTCCTGTTGTCGGCATACTCATTAGCAAAGTCAACGACGCTCGAGCGCTATAATATCACTACTTACCTTCGTGGGTTTCATGCATAAACTCGAACAATTTGTTGACCACAGTTTTGAGGAACTTCCAATGAGCCTTTAAGAATCTGGGGTATTGCCCAACAATGTACATGATGTTACTGGCCACCACTGCCTTATTATCTTTTCCGCGTTTCATTTCGGTCAAGCCGAGAAGATCTTTGATGACCGTAACAAGGAATCTCTTTTCGGTCTCCTCATTCATAGCTCCGGATATCGACCCAATAGCCCAACATAAAGTGTTGCAATTGGCCCATGACCATTCGGATCCGTCGACCTGCTTGGCTAGCTTTTCTGCCATGATATTTTCCGTATCAACGACATCAAGATGTGTAAGGAAGACCAAACATTCCCTGGTGGTTTTATACAGCTGAATCGTGTCACTTTCCTTAACAAATTCCCGAACAATCTCCCCTTCATCGTTTTCAACGATCAGAACTTCTTCTGGCCGGACCATCTTCTCAATCATCACAGTCCTAAGGCTTCTCAGAATGTCTTGATATTTGTGTTTGCGAAGCGGGTAATTAGCCAGAGTACTCGGGTTTGGCGCTCCACCGTTCGAAAGACCACTAACTCCCATGGTGACTAGAGGATTGATATCGGTGATGGGAAGTTGCTGCATTTCCTCGTAGAGCTCCTGAACCAGTTTGGTCCAATATTCAAGGCAGATTTTGAAAATTTCGCGGTCATCGATCTGGCTAATGCGGATGAGGTAGAAATGGCCATGTCTCAGATAATCAGTGATTGGAAGCTTCTCGATAAGCTAGAATGGAATTAGAGACCGTCAATTATGGGAAGGAAACAGTGACTTACGTGCAAGCGCACACTGAAGAAGTTCGTAAGGAAAAGCGCTAGATTGAGGACAAACTCTTGATCCCTGGAATTGCTGCTTGCATAAGTTTGCCTCAGATCTATAGTAAGGGGAATGATTTTGGAGACCGTCGTCAGCGTATCCGTGAACATCTGAACCAATTTTTCATCGTAGGTGAATTGCGGTCCAGTCTGTAGACTCCCTATTTCCGTTAAGCACTTTAATGTTACATTTCTGAAATCAGGCACATCCAAGAAGCGGGTGAGGAGTGTGTTGATGATTTCTGTTTCGAAAACGTATCCCAAGGGAATCCAATTGAGAAATCTGAGCAAAGTCTCCAAAGTAGCTTTGATCAAACTACTTTGAGTAGCTGTATTGAGAACTTCTTGACAAAGCTGAAATATCGAGGAGAACTCATGGCACATGGTTGTCTTCAGATTCCTCGCTTTTGTCGAGGTCATCTGGTCCTGAGAGTAGTCGAAAACCTCCTCCGACAGCAACCGAAGAATAGCCATGTTGTTCTCGCAAATGGACAAACTCGTATGGCAGGACGAAATGATTTCGTTGATGAAAGTCGGCCAATTATGGGGCCATTCCTGCTTCAGAATCGAGACAAGGACGAGGTTTAGCTTGTTCAGGAAAGCCCGTTCGCTTTTAAGCTTGTCTTCGGTTTTGGAGTGCTCGATGATGCAATTGACGATGAAGTTGCGGATTCCTTTGAGCTGTTAGCGAGGGCCCTGTGGTTCAAGCAGATAATGCTACCTTGACACTGATCCCTAGGCAAAACTTTCCATCTAGTCATAATCACATCGTCCAAGACCTGTAGAGCCAGATCTGGAAAATGGAGTTGGTTGTCAGAGATAAGTATCGATTAGGGACATATATGAGCTCACATTTTGTTTGAACATAATTTGACTCCTGAAGAATGTTGCCGACCAGTAACCAGGCATCTTGATTTCTCTTGAACTATTAGACGAGAGGTGAGCATGTCCTCCCTCGAAAGATTGGGAAATCCGTGGAAAAGTGCGGCCATACCTCGGTCAGTGACTGTTGTGCTTTGTTTCTCTACACCAAGGCAAGACGGGTCAGTAAATTGATCCTCGTAGCATTTTCCGAAATCAACATATGCCGAGTATAAACATACAACATCGCCTGTGCCCTCATAGAAAGCCTGGACAGTTTTATCCAGCTCCTGTACGGAAATCGACATAGCGCAGAGTCAGGGACACACCCCGCTTTGATGCCGTGTACACCTTATTCCCAATATGTGTAAGGCAAATTGAGTTGAAGCTGTCGTTGAATGCGGGCAAGAAGAGGAGATTTCGCGTGGTTTGCTGTGCCTGGTTCACTATTAAGGAGGGGTAGAGCAGGAGGATCGTAAAGGCTGAGGTAGGAACCCACAAGGGCTTGCGGTTGCAGGCGGGGTTTAATAGATCTTGATAGTGAAGACAAAATGAGCAGAAACTTCCAAAATATAGAAACAGTAAGCAGGTCAAAGAAAAATGATCAATCCACAATCAAGAGCGCGTTATGTTTAAGTCACAGCTTCAACTCAACAGAACTCACCGACTCTTGCTTAGTCAGGATAGGATCTGCGTAGGTAAAGGTTAGTTACAAAACACGGGCCGGTTCAACGTCTATTCCACGACAGGGCGTTCTCGGAAGCCTGTTGTTATATTGATCACTTTGTTATATTTTGTCATAACTAATCTATACAGTCTCGATGGCATATTTGTCTCCATCCGAGCTTCATCAGCCAGAGTCAAGACGAGACATTCCAGTTTACGAATCCGGTGGCAATGTTGACGAGTATACGGAGTACTATCAAGCACTAAGGATTTAGGGGAGCGTGAATCCAACCGGGCCAAAATCCTAGATTCCCAAGGATTTCGATGTTGCTTCCGCTGATATCATCTCGTGCCTCGGACTCAACTTCATGTATGTTCAGGAAGTCGCTATGGGCCTCTTTAGGGAGAACAGAGCTCGAACCAGATATCATCTCCTCTTCGGTCTGGTGCATTTTTTGTCCAGAGGCTGTTCTTCCGAGATTTTTCTCAGCAAGGAGTCGCTTTGCTGCCAGGGCTCCCTGGACAGCAAAACACATGTTGTGTGCTTTTCCCTTCATTTTGAAGCCTATATCCTTCCTACTCTAAAGGAAAGGCACTTCAACCCAGGGCCTTTTGCACTCATTTCTTTGGTACTCCTGGAATAATCTCTTCCCGATCTTCCTGCATATGGCCCTTCCGTTAGCGAAATCCGTCGAGGCTTCTGCCCTTATTGCCATCCAGATTCAGCGTTATTCCTTTGCCAAGTGACTTTCCAGCTGACTGAGAGGTTCGCCGCCTCTCAATCAGAACGGCTCTATATCATCTTTCTTTAGTAGGCCTTCACAGCCGCTATACCCCGGCGATAGCCAGCTGAAGCAAATTCATCTGAAGGTACATCCTTCGGACTGCCTAGTTAAGCAGTGCTTGCTATCCTTTACTATTTTCTCCTCCTTAGGCCCCTCGGGCTTAAGGCAGTGAAAGCAATCGCTTCATCCATAATATTCTCCCAACACTCCGCCAGTATGTAGTCGGCCACAATTTATCTCCATCTTATTCGAGGTTGCGTTTACAACAGAGCATCCTTACATTAGTGCCCCTGAGGTATGATTGTGTTATCTGCCATAGAGTTTTTGGGATATCAAAATTTTTCTATTTCTCAGAGGTATGTACCAGGTACCGAAATTCGAATGCAAAACTAAGCTGAGATAGGGTACGCAGTACTTGGAATAAATGCCACAATCAACATCCGAGGTCTCTAATAATTCGTTTATCAATCACCTATGTGCAAATATTTAGCAGGAAATTCACAGTAAAGTCTGGAAATGCAAAAATCTAAAAGTCTTGGTATAGGCTCTCGCCTCTCCAGGGAAGTGTGATTTAACAATAGCGCATTGTCGAAAAAGGCACCAGACACTCATCACCCATTCTACCTACCCTTCACCTCGCTCCAAGTTTCATAGGTAATCACACCATTATTTAAAGCGCGATGGGCACGAACATGGCTGACTAGGTTTCCATCTCCCACACCTCCAATACCAGACATCGTTTCGAGAACACGTGCTTGGGCTTTCTTACCGTTTGGCACGTTTCATTTTCCTAGTTTGGTCAGATTGAGACTTAATTATGACTTATAACTAGCTTCCAATTCTTTGTGAGATATTCGCATTTCCTGGAAATTTCACACTAAGACACCCGTATCTCGGCTGCCGAAGATTTTCCCAGTGCAAGTAGAACAGGATCGGGCTCTTAAACGCCTGTCCCACATATCTCGTTGATCTGAACATCCTGAGGACTTCTGGAATATTTCGTTACGTAACTGATATGTCGGGAGAGTACTAGGCATCTATGATGATTACAACTTTTTGCCAACTCGAGTTCAATTATCGCCGGGTCGGGATTCAAGAATGTCGTTTCGAATCTTGGCGTCTTCCTTTCCTGTCCAGCTTTTCGAGCAGAAAGTCTTATCAAATAGTTAATGATTTTCTCAGATATGGGCCAAGACAGAAATCCTTCTTTAAGACCTCGGCAGTCGCGCCCCGAGAGAAAGCTTTGGCCTAAAACAAACGGAAGAGCTTTAGTCAAACAAAAGATATGGAGTACAAGATGCCGTCATGGGTCCCCGATTTCATCTTATTTTGACTCAGTTACAAGTTACAACCGTACGCACCGAAACTTGAGGGGCCCTGCTTCAGGCACTCGCCGTTAGGGGATGCCAATGCCCCGCTTCGGTTGCTGGACGCTTTTATAGCCTGCTGGATGAAATACGACCCCGAGGTTCCCCCGAGAACTGCTCGTGTGGCCGCGGCCGCTAGTTCAACGACGGCAGGTAAACGTCGAAATTCTACGTTGACGGGGGCATCGTATCTTGTAAACGTTAAGAAGACAGGTAGTGTTCCTCTGTGGCAACGGCGGGTGGTGCAGTAGGTAGCCAACGGTTCACAGAGTACTAAAACGAAGTGACTCCTCCTAGTGCCTCGGCCTATGCTAACTAGGTAACTAGCTAGGTACCTAGTTGCGTGCTCGTGCCACTGTGCTTATAGGCAGTGTGGCGGGTAGACATGCACTAAGTTAGTTCCCTCATAGGATACCTAGTACTTAGAGGCAGGTACCTAAGCACCTTCGTTTTGAGCGTGCGGTACGCCATGTGATGGAATGTATGTGTAGGTAGTTAATCATATACCTATCCTGGCTGGCAATTGCTCTTGGGACAGATAGGATACAATTGAGCCTCAGTTACTCCGGTTTCCCGCTATATTATATTCTTCACCTCAAACTTGATATTTGAGAGTGAAGCTTGACCGAGCTCCACAGCAACATGTTGTACTTTCAGCCCCAGAAGCCAGAGACACCATTCCCAACTTTCTAGTCCAATCAAATTAGACATCGGGGAGAGTCATGGAACAACCAAGCGAGTAAAGGACTGATATGTCACCAGTGATGCTAACTTTATAAAGCACTGCCAATCATTTACCATATTCACTTTGTGAAGTTTTCAGGTTCATCTAAGCGCTGGACCCCAAATACATAAATACTTCCATTAAGGTATCAAGAACTCTAAGGATCCCGTCTCATCTATCAATGAATCCTAATCTGAACTGCATAGACTCGCTTTGTAAAGTTTCGGGCCCACTTGGGCACCGGACCCCAAACCATATAACGACTTCCAATAAGATATCAAGAACTCCAAACATTCCATCTCATCTAGCAACGGTTCTTACCATGCTCACTTTTTAATAAAAGAACGGCATTTTTCCATATACTTCTTTAAGCTGGCCCCAAGAAATACTCTTTCCATACAATAACTTCGCAATGACCTTTCCACTCGGAAGGGTGCGGCTTGGGGAGTTTTTGAACTCTGTGATCAGTATTCGAGCACCCTTGGAGCCTAGAAAGTGCGAAAGAGGTGTGAGAGTGGACTCTGGATTCGTCTCGCCCTCCATTTCCTTCAAGTATTGTACGACGAGACCTATAAATTCCACGATTGGACGATTTTCCTCCTCAGAAAGTCCAGAGAATATGTTAAACTCGAGAGCAACCGCTAATTGCTCTAGGGGTGCTGCCTGGGCACTGCTCCAATCAAGAATTCCAGTCAAGTTGTATTCATCATCAAAAAGAAGGTTACCATAATGGAGATCAAGATGGCACAGTGGAAAAGGTCCCCGGATCCGATCTGCGATCATGACATGAGACACAGCTGTCTTTATAACCCAGCATGAGGTTACTAAGTCTTCATTGTTGGGGTCGTTGGCAATTGCAACCCGACAGGTTCCGTGGATCTGATTGTAGAAGTACTCTAGGGATGTCTCCAAGGGCCCCGGGGTTCTATGCCAATCCATAGGAATTATCTCCGGAGGCTGATCTGTAGTTTCCCCGCACCAGATTCGCCCAATTCGGTCAAATGTAAGAGTCTGCAGTTGTGCAAGAAAGCTTGCAAATTGCCTAGCTACCTTTGGACGATGTTCCGTAGGTACCGCAAAACTCACAACATTGTCAAGGGTTCGACCTTTCAGCCACTCTAATAGCATGTACGGGTATCCGAATGGCTGATCAGTGGATATCTCGAACCCGTAGACTTCAGGTAGTGGAATAGTTGTTTTTTTGCTGATGAGTTTCATTGTAGCAATCTCACTCAGAAGTGCAGTTTTATCATCTTCAGTCAAGGTTTCATATGGAATCCGAGCTATCCAGTAAACATTGTCGGAAAAGGCTAGCTCTAGGACAACATTGTTGAAGCCCGACGCAAAGCGTGATACATCAATAGTGCAGGTGATGTCAAGGGGTAGGTCTGGCTGTAGATTTCGACGCAATTTTATAGCGTGGTCTATCAAATGGCTGAAGTTTGGGGAAGAAAGTAAACGCTGGATTTGAATATATATTTCCGAGCCTGGGCTGTACTTGGCAAAACCAGGCCAATCTTGACTTGGTCGAGACATTGTTGATGAATTTCAGTTCTGGAGGGAATCAATAGTGTCAACAGGAAGCAGGGCTTGAATGGCCGGGAGAAGACAGAATCAATAGCCAGATATCAGGGAGCAATAGCCCTGTCACAAAAATAGAGCTAAAATTTGATCGAGGAAGATATTTGAAGTACGGAGTATTAATGTAGTGAGTGGAGGACTTGGTGCGGCTTTCTGAAGAGACCACAGATATGTGGAAAACGTGCACATCCTTTCAGTATTGAGAGGAGGCATTCGTAGTAGAATAAGTACTCCGTACGGAGTGCAGAGCCGTGTGAATTACTGAAATCACGTGGTTATTACGTGCTGTCCAGACTTGAGTATACGAGGGCGTAAATGATCGTCGTGCAAATGTAAAGGCGTATGTCGGTTCCATCTCTCCGCTAGACTCTAGTTAACTAGTTACCTTATGAGTGGTCAGGGGGAACCCCGTAAAGCCAGAAATTTGAGCTGAACATCTCATACTTCCAGGGAGTAGAAACAGTCACACCAGTTGTTGAAATCAGCAGCCGCGAAGTCCGTATGGAGTATAGAGACAACATTCAATTCGTGGTTATCAGGCGTTCGAGCTTGTTTTTTCGACGCCGTTATTCCGGGTGGTGGAAATGACCAACTGTTGGACTGTGGATACCTACACATCTTACAGAGCACTTTGGGTATTCCAAATTCTCCTCTTCCCTAGCTCGGCTAGCTTTAGATAACTCACTAGTATATGCAGATGGACCGCTTAACATGGATCACGACTAGTTTGGTCATGCAGTGATGGATCGCTAAACATGGATCTTGTGTGGCTTGGATAAAACGCATGTTACATTTCCTTGCTTTTTTCTTCCTTTCGTTCCCATCAGTTGTCATGGGCTTAGCGAAAACGGAGCGACGGTTATGGGCTTTCTACCCGCGCCTCTCGAAAATTGGGCGACGATCGCATCCGAGCGGCTGTGGCACGCCGCAAATACTACGGAGTACGGAACACGGAGTACAGTACTGTATTCCGTACATACTGTCTCCAATTGAATAATAAGGATTGTTCTCGCTCCTTTTTTTATCAGCTTCTTCCCGTGTAGGCTGGTCTGGAATGGGTATTGGTCGCTGGACGAGTCGAGTCTAGTCGAGTCTACGAAAACAGCAAGCAGAAGGGATTGGGACTATTACTATTTTGGGGGAGGTCTGACCGCGTTAACGCCGAGCGGAGAGTAACAGTCCCACAACAACAACAAGATAATAATGTGGTCGACAAGCGTTGTCGTCTGGAGATGTGACTGGTCGAGTACACTAAGAGCTAAGGAACAATAATACGCTTGTTTTGCTTGGGACGAAACGGAGAGAGCCGTAGGTTGCCCGCTGAGCTGCTGTAGTCTGATGTGATGGTGTTGTTTTTTTTGCTTTTCTTTTCTATTTTTAGTCGAATTTAGTGTTCTGCGTGTCTTGACTCTTGCGAGACTCCATCATCCTCGGAGATGCGAGATTCTGGTATTGCATAGGAAGTCTTAAAAAAAGTGTTGGGCTTCTCATCAGAGTTCACAACGGCTGAGCCCTGAGTGAGGCTTGAGCAAGCGCATGTGGGAAATGAGGGTGAATCAACTCGGCGGACGGTGTTCGGGACACGAAGGGATGATACTCATGGGACGTGTATGCACAATGACGAGCGAGTGAGCGCTTTAAATTGAGATGACGACAAATCATGATGAGTGTCGGCTAGGTCGAGTACACAAAGAAGAGGCTGGGTTGGTTTTGACTCAGGTAAAATAAGAAGTACCTGTCGGTAGGTTTCGGGAGGGAGTGTTTCAGCTGAAGATCATAATATGGACAAGAAATTCGACACATCTCCCAGCCCCGCCGGATGTGATACAGCGCTCTCGCTTTTTAAGCGCAGACCCTGACCGTCTGGTTATGATTATTGCTGTGCTGTTGTTGCTGTCCGAGTGAACTCCGTAGGAACGTTTGTCGGAAAACCAGTTGCGGACAATAATATTCCGAAATTGAAGCCGGACTTGTTTGAAAAAGAAAAAGGGCGTAGTCAGCCGAATGCAGTGCAAGTCGGAGTTTGGCACATCCCTGCTCAGCGTTCTTGAGTTTGACCAGTCAGTTTGGTTGCTGTTCTCGTGTCTGTTGGGGGGATCCGGAGAGGGGAAGCCAAACGGAAATCAAACGTTGCTGGGATAAACGCGGTGATTGCTGACGGGGTTCTGGGCGGTGATTGGCCAGCGAGGGCGTGATGCGGTGATTGGACGGGAAGGGGGAGGAGAGTGGGAGTGGGGAACGAGCGATGGTGCGACTGTGCCCGTCCGGCAAAAGTCAAAGAGCCCAGGGAAAAAGGCCTCGTCCGCACAACTCGCCGGGTTGGTTAGCGACTGGCGCTGGAAGGATGGACGAGCAGAGTGTCACCCGCGGGAAAAGCCTTGTTACACGGACGCTGGCCCCCGCCCTGTTCCCTCTCGCTCACTCCTCTGTCTCTCCTCCCGCTCTGGTTCTTATTTTATTATGATGCGTGTCTCAGGACTCTCGGGCGCGAGATGGGAGACATTGATAACTCTGTATGTATATACACACACACGTCCAGCATGTGCAATAATAATCTGCTGACCGCCAGTGTGGTGATTGATGGGGAGCGCTGAGGAGCACGGGCTCCCACGGGGAGAAAAAACAGTCTTCCGGAGAAAAGCCGTGCCTGCCGCATTCAGACGCAGTTTCGCAAGTTCGCAAATTGGGCGTCAAATCAAATCAAAACGCAACAAAGAAACCGCAGCGACCCTGGACTGCACTAGCGAGTCTAAATCACAGCGCATCCTGGCTGATTTGCCCACTCCCGCTCTCCACTCTTTCGCCATCTGACAGGGAGAGGGAGAGACGGCGAGAGCGACAAGAGAGAGCCGACATGGGCGTGGCTGACCTGTCGTGGCCGTGTTGTCCAATGACAGCGCCGGCCACGGGCATCAGAACGGAGTCTGGTTGAGCGCGCCATATGCGCCTACAGCGAGTCGGCGACAACAGAGTTCTCCGGTGACCAAACACAGCCAGAGCTGGGATCAGAAACAGGGGCGATGATTGGGTGTGGGATGTTCCAGGGTTGCAGGGTTTGTGACAGTGTGATTGATGCCCCGTTTCTACTAATAATTTATTGCGATTCGGGCCGGCTTGGTTCAGACAAAAGCGACCTTTCCAGCGCGCTAGGCGTGAAAGGTTCAGGCTTGTGGTGTTTTTACTTTTTTTGCCTCCGACTTTGCAACCCAAAGAAGGAGAAGGGGGAGAAGGGTAAAACATAGCAAATGAAATGACACTGGACAGGGGAGGGTGGAAAATGAGAGAAAAAGAAAGGAAATATACGCGGTGAGCCAGCAGGACAAGGCGGTTCTCTCGGGTCAGACGCTAAGTGATACTATAACATGGAACATGGAAAAGAAAAACTACGCACTGCGCGAGAGTGAAAGAGGAAGAGGAGTCGCGCGCGCGCTCCGGCCGTCGGATACGGGCTGGCTCGCCTCGCTTGGTGTGCTGCTCAGACTGTGGTTTGACTCCATCAGTGCGCGCCTGTGCTCCACCGGCAGCATCCAGACATCCACCGCGTAAAAGAGGGCTAAGACGGGGAGGGTGACGTGGTGTCTTCGCGGTTAGAGAGTCAGAGAGTCACAGAGTGGAGGAGGAGGAGAGTGACAATAATAAAATAGTCGATAGAGTCCGAGACACGCAGGTCAAGTCCAGTTTGTCCCGGAATCGAGAAGCCGGTTTCATCCTGACTTTGATTGGACGGGTGGCTCGTCCAACAGAAGCGTGAGAATTAAGAAGAATGAAGAAGAAGAAAAAAGAAAGAAAAAAGCAACGTCCGCAATCCAACTGCCCGTTTAATGTCAAAACCCAAGATTTTCGCACATCGCAAATGGCAACAGGAGGGAAGTTGGGATGATTGCCAAAAGGACCGACGTGCAGCTGGGGGCGCATCATTGGCTGGGTTCGTAGTGGCGGGTGATGTGCGGTAATTTACGGAGGGGAGAGGGAGCTGGGATGAGGATCAGACGGGATGATGAAGAGTGACGAGGGCGATGGTAGCAGAGGTCTTTCTTGATAGTAGTGGTGAGATGTGTGATTAATAGGAGTAGGAGAGAGAGAAAGAGAGAGAGTGTGTGTGTGTGTGTGAGAGGATGAAGGATGGATGATGGCTGTGAAGCAGCGAGTTGATCGTTGTCACAACTGGACGGCAGGGATGGCGATGGGCGAGAGTTACGGTGAGCAGCCGAGAGAAAGCAGAGAAAGCGAGTGATTCTTGACGCCAAGCGAGCGAGGGGTCCGACTGCAACCTTCTCGCTTTTCCTTTTTCCACCGCCCACAAAACAGGCGCAAACCAATAATACGCCCACTGGCCGCCCACCGCAACCACAAGCGACAGCCGAAACGAAACGATACAAACGCCCTTGTCCACACCCGCCCAGCCGCCAGCACTGTTCGCGGTTACTCGGCCTTGCTGCCACGCACCTCGCCGGTTCTGCGAATCCTCCAGACCTGTCTAGACACGGCACTGGCTCCCCATTTACAAATCACCGGTCTTCCATCGTGCCTCAGGCCACTGCGTTTGCCGCCACTCCCCCCGCTCCTTGTTTCCACTCCCACCGTTTTGCTTGGCTCCAGAAAATACGGGAAAGGGGTCGAAGGGGGCCAAAGCTACCCGTCCTCCTTCTCGCTATCCGCCCTCTCCGCTTGTCGCTTCTCCTCTTCTTTGCTTGTTAGTCTGCTTCGCCTCGTCGAGTAATGTCCAGCACGCTGCTGTTGCTATTTCCAATCATCGTCCCGCTTAAGCGACCGTTATTTTAACAAAGTCTCTCGCTCTCCCTCCCCCCTCTCTCTCCTCTCTCTCTCTCTTCCTCTCTCTTTCTCTCCCTTCTCTACTCTCCCTCCTCGTCCTGCTTCCTTCTATTCTTCCCTCAACCACCACCTTCGTCACCACGCATCATCACCACATCACTACCTACTAACGTCCCATTGTCTTGTCAATCGTTACTACCCTTCTCTCATCCTCAATCCATTGGAATCGACTTCCAAAGTACTCTCAAATCTCTCTAAATCTATACATATTTTTTTTAAAGAAAAAAGCCGCAAGTCACTGGTCCTATACTTGTGCTGTTGTCGTCCCATATCCTTCCAACTGCCACTTCCATCCATCCCATCTCATGTCAATTCCCAACCCACGGCCTTAGGAATCAACCAATCCATCAATCGGCACTGTCTCTCGTGTGTTTATATTAGTATACCCCGTTATTTCCAACACAAGTCTACATTCTAAATCCCAAACATCCAATCCTTCCCTTCCCCACCGCCACTCCTGTTTCTGCCCCGAGAGCTTTCTTTAAACCAGAGCTCGACCGTTGCCTCGAAGAATCCTTCGCCGCACAAAGAGTATATAGCCTGCCGCAGCTTCTGCCCTCGACAGAACATACCAGTCTCACTTGCCCGACCACTAGCTGGGCGGACTGTTCCTCTCGGAGGTTTCCGCGCGGCGAAGGCAGCACCGTTTACTCGGTCTTTCCGGTCGGAATCGCACTCCTCCGGCTCGCAATTCGGCTTTGCTGCCTTTTCCTTGGCTGGCAAAATCAGTCGACTGTGCACCCGTGCGCCCAACCGTCCCCTCGCTTGCCTGTCTCAACGGCCATGTCAGCTGTGGCCGCCGCAACAGTCTCCAACGGCAACCACGATGTGGGCAGAGATCCAAGCATTGAACAGAGCCCCTCGCGATTCACGGCTGTCAACGGCCGAGATCAGCATTCCATGTCCAACGGCTCGCCGGATTCCCACCTGTCGCTTAGTCGCGAAAACTCCGCCGACGGCCGGCGTGGCAGCGACCATCTCAGAAGCCAGCCAACGCCCAATGACCGGCCGATGGCTCACCACGATCAGCTAGAAAGCCACACCAACTCAGACTCTCACTCCGCCGGCTCGAACCGGAATAAACGCAAGCGATCGGACTCGAGCGACCGGCAAGCGTCGCCATGCACCTCCACCAACTCCCACAGTGCTCCCAGGAGCCCTCATTCCAAGGCGGACGAGAACATGGGGCCTCAGCCACATCTGGGCGAGCCGAACGGTGTGGGAAGGCCGACCATGACACCTGAATCAGACGTCGACTCCGAAGGGTTTCCGCAACACGGCTCCGCCGAAAGTCTTGACAACGAGCCCATGTCGACCTCGCACCATCCCGCTTGGAACGGACATCACACCTCCCCTCCCAACCAGTCTCGCCAGCTGATTCTGTCCATGGACGCTTCCGATACACAGGTTGCGGAAGCGCTGCAGCGGGATTTGCACGGAAGTGAAAACGCGGCAAAGGCCTGGGAGCATCCGACGTCCGGCGGCCGTCCAATCGAGAACTCGGGCCCGAAACAGGTCCAGCTGGCACCGTATATTCAGCCGCCCGAAATGTCGAATAAGACACTAGTCCAGATTCAGCCACACATTCAACCGCAAATCTCGCAACAGCCACATATTCAGCCGCAGGGCCCCTCGAACAAATCGCACTCTCAAAGTCAGTCGCATGGTCAGAGTCAATCGTCCACCAACGGCCAACCCGGCCCTAAGCGAAAGAGGGTTTTCAGTAACCGGACAAAGACGGGCTGTATGACTTGTCGTCGACGAAAAAAGAAGTGTGACGAACAGCATCCTGCCTGTGAGTTTTCTTTTTTCTTTTTTCTCCCTTTTCGCCCTTCAGAGTGCAAACCATATGACCCAAAATCTTGATTCTAATCAATCTCGCTTCCTAGGCAACAATTGTATCCGTGGCAATTTCCCTTGCGAGGGATATTCCGTTCGCAGTACTTGGCAGAAGCCCTCCAATCCAAAAGGCCCTGTGCCCTTGCAATCCAAAAGCAGCTATCCCGAAGTTACTCACTCTTATCCTCCTCATGAAATGAGCCCTCAGCGGCACGATGCCAGAGTCGCCACGGCGATGATCCCAGAAGGCGGCAAGAACAGGCCCGTTCCTGTCGACGAATCCGACCGCGCCTCGTCACAATACATTGGTAGCCCTCCAGGTACTGGCGCTCGAAACTCATGGCCCAAGGCCTCTTGGACTACCCAGGGACCTGCTGGTTACCATCCGGATGGCCCGCCGAAGCCTGAATTCAGAGACAACTCTGCATTGAAGGAAATACCGCCGCGTGGTAGCGAACAGGGCAAGGCTGAATATGCGATGGTACACTCCTCTGAGGTCCCACACAATGCACACTCTAAACAACCGGGGATGCCCGTGTTCCAGCCACCTATCGAGCAAAGGTCTGGCGCTCGAATTGACCCTGCCAATTACACCGCCCAGGCACGAATGGCGCTTAACATGGAACAACATATGACGTTTGAAACGAGCACGAAGACCGAAAAGGAGAAAATGCTTAGCGGCGAACAATACAAGCCCTATGATCCACAAATCGTCAAGGACAGAGAGCGCTGTAAAGCTGCCATCTGGCGCTTTACTAACGCTGGAAATCCTATGTATGGTATCAGTCTGACGGAGCGTCTACGGCTATTGAAGGATATTTTAATGCCGTCCTTGGAGGGACATGCAGAATCCTTGGCTACACACCCCATGGGATCTTTGGGCCCAGGTGCCGTTGTGGAAGCTCCATTCAATTGTCACTTCGGCTACAACATCAATATCGGCGAAGATGTGCAAATATCAGAGAACTGTTTCTTTGCCGATGACTGCACTATCAATATCGGCGCCCATACATGGATCGGGCCTGGCGTTACCATTCTTAGTTCTATGGCAATCGGTAGCATGCAAGAGCGAAAGGGTTCTCAAAGTCGCTACCAGGGTCGACCGGTTATCATTGCTGAAGATTGCTGGATTGGCGCCGGATGCACTATTCTTCCTGGCGTGACGCTTGGAAGAGGTGCTTATATCGCTCCTGGTGAAGTCGTTCGATCGCAGATTCTACCATATGGGTTTCAAGGATTGAAACCTAATTACCCTTAAAGAGATATATACCCCAATACCCTCGATTCGATACCCTCACGGCACAGTGGTGCATTTATAGCCTGACTCTTCTACACTTCACTTATCTGTCTAAGATCGAAAAATGATATCAACTACATAACAGCCTACCAAAATTCCGTGGATATGGGACTCCTGTTTGTTATTTGAGCGTCCCTCGGGCATCGGTAGGCAGCCCGAGGAAATGAATAAGAATTCTTGAGTACTGAATTTCTACCACTGTCTTTCTTTCTTGTCTGCCTGGCGTTTCCTTTTTGTATTCTTCGTTTGTTCTTACCCATGTATGTTTTTTTATGCTGTCGTTTCGTCATGAAGGCTGGTCCTATGGGGTTTAGTCTAGAAAATGTCCATGCTACTCTAATGAATGAATGCACATACTTGCTAGATCTGAAAAATAGAGTTTCTTCGGATTTATTGAAGAGCTTTCTTGCAGAGTACTCAGTAGAATGTAGCATGGTATCAGCGCAAAATGGAATTGAGTCTGGTCATTGAACGATATATGTAACTGTTTCATTTTCTTCGAGAGACCATGACCGGTCATATTTCATCTATAGAAAGAGAAAGACAGTACGTACAGAGATATACATGAAGTCCGTCAGGTATTGAGCGATAAATAAAGATAGACACCGGACGTAAGACACAGCATATGGGAGGTGTATTAAAGACCGAAAAAGTATAAAATGCAGTCATAAATCCGGGAGTATAATGATTTTATTTTTTGTTCGTGTAACATCGCTCAATGGCTCAACCAGTCCAAAAATTCGGGTGTAAAATAACTTACTACAATTCCAGCACCTGCCCGCAGAATGCCCTGCGTGCTCTCCAAAGCCATGGATTGAAGATCAAAGACCCCGGCCTTCGCACCGGCATGGATCATGGCATATTCTCCACTTACTTGGTACGCTGCAACGGGCATGTTGTTTCCTATCTCCTTGGCGTCGCTGATGATGTCCAGATAGCTGCTGGCCGGTTTCACCATGATGATATCAGCTCCCTCGGCAATGTCTCTTTGGATCGCACGACGCGCGAGTCCTCGACCACCAGGTGGTAATTGGTAGCATTTTCGATCGCCGAACGATGGTGCGGAGCCCGCGGCGTCGCGGAATGGCCCGTAAAGACATCCGCTGAATTTCGCGCTGTAGGACATTAGGAGAACGTTGTGGGCGATACCGGCTTCGATCAATTTGATCTTGATTGCTCGGATTCTTCCATCGTTCATGTCTGAGGGTGCAACGCAATGCGCTCCGGCTTCAGCATAGGCTAGAGCGACGTCGGAGATGCGATCAAGTGAGAGGGCGTTGTTCAGGGAGCCGTCTTCTTTGAGAATTCCGCAGTGTCCGTGGGATGTGTATTCGCAGAGACAGACGTCGGCAACGACGTATAACTGTGGAAATCTGGATCGGAGAAGACGGATGGCTTGGATTACGGGGCCTGATGGGTCGTCGGCTGAGGTGCCGAGAGCGTCTTTTGCGTTTGGTGCCAGAGGAACGCCGAAGAGAATGACGGAGCGAAGGCCTTTATTTACCAGAGGGGTCAGGAATGGAACGAGGCGGTTGATTCCCCAACGGTATTGATTGGGTAAGGAGGGAATTGGCGTCTTCTCGTCAGGGTCATCGGTTATGAAGAGAGGATAAATCAACATAGACTTGGGAGGAGTAGTTAGCCATAATTCACTCCCCTCAAAACAGACGAGGTGATTTGAAATGATACATCAGACATACCTTGGTTAATTGTCTCTCCGCTTGCCATGTTCGACTGAGTGGATGGCTATAACCAGCGTGTAGTTGACTGGATATATCGCCGGAGATGCTGAGGCTGGTGGCGGCGGTGCTCACATGCGACCGGGTTCCGGCTCTTCTGGAAAGAACTGAGCTGCAGTCATCGGCATGGGAGTCTCTGTAAGCAATGTCCTGCACGAGGGTTGAGAACGACATTTTTGAACCGAGTCTTTTCAACCAAAGTGTCCACTATCTGCGAGATAGAATGTCGGAATTGTATTGTCGGGCTCGGATGAGAAGAACGGAGTAAACTCCGCTCAGATGAAATTCTTGCGACGCTTCAGCCTCGGAGTGGACCCACAAGGGGGTGTTAGTCAGCGCTGCTTCGAAATACCGAGTGGTTATTGGTTAGCACCTTCATAGCGATGCCTTACGTAATTCTTACAGCACTGTAAACCTATTGTATTATTCATACATCGGATTTCGCCGGCTTTACCCACAAATTACAATACCATTACCAACCGTCAATACCCCGCGCTCTGATTGATTATTTGATCATGTGACTTTCGCGTCATGGACAGTCGCGTCTTTTCCATTGCCACCAGAATTCATCAAACCCACGCAGCCAAAGAGAAGAGAAAGAAAACTACCAACAAGCTCCTGGAGTATTCTCTTTTCTCATCATACTTCATCCCGGGACGGAAGATTCCACTACTGTGAGCAGACATTTTACATAAAACCGGTCGGTATCGAGCTAAGTGCTCGAAAGTAGAGCGCTTCAATGGCATCCCACATCTCGGTTGGTGCTTTGAGGTAACAAACCGCGTCCTCCTTGTCCAGTATTTCCTGTATCTACTTATGCTAATGTATCCGATAGTGCCATTTTCGATGACTCGAAGCCCAAAGTAGCACAGCCTATCGTTCAATGCGTCCACGTGAAGCGTTTGTCCGCCCCTTCTGGTGGTGTTGAAAGATATCGAGCCGTGTTCAGTGACATTTCAAACTATGTTCAGACTATGCTTGCAACTAGTACGTGGGCACTCAGATTGGGAATACTATCCATGACTGTAAGGGTTGATTCTAACCTACAGTCCAGCTTTGAATCATTTAGCAGTTGACGGCGGACCATTAAGGCGGGGATGCTTTGTTCAATTGAAATCCTTTCAGTCCAATTCCGTTAAGGGCAAACGGTGTGTATTTTCCACTCTGCACAATTTCCCCATGGTTATTGGTCAGCATCATGCTAACCTGTCCAGGATCTTAATCATTCTAGATCTCGAGGTTTTAGAAGCCCTTGGTGAACGGGAGAAGATCGGAGAACCAAAACCACTAGAAGCGAAGTCGGAGGACGAGAAACCATCACCTACTACGATTTCCAGTAATGGATTCTACGGAGCCGCACCTCAGCAGCCAGCGCCACAGCCACAGCCACAGCCACAGCGCCAGCGTACAGCCGCCTCAAACACGGTTCCAACCCACGCCAGTATCTACCCCATTGAGGCACTGTCGCCGTATTCTCATAAATGGACCATCAAAGCTCGATGCACTGCGAAGTCCGCTATTAAAACATGGCGCAATAGAAACGGAGAAGGCAGACTTTTCAGTGTCACTTTGCTGGATGACAGTGGCGAGATTCGGGCAACCGCTTTCAAGGAACAATGTGACCTTCTTTACCCCATTTTCGAAGATGGAAATGTTTACTTCATCTCCAATTGCCGAGTCCAAATGGCGAAGAGGGAGTTCAGCAATGTCAATAACGATTATGAGCTTACGTTCGAGAGTTCTACTATCGTTGAGAAGGTAAGCGTCCAATGCTCACACCATGCATCACAAACTATCTACATCCGTTACACTTACAGGGAGATCTGAAATGAAATGCAAATTGACTGATCATTTCAAATAGGCTGAGGATAATGATGACGTTCCCCAGATGCGCTTCAATTTTACAAGTATTGGGGGTTTACAGTCCGTCGAGAAAGGCACTACCATTGACATTTTAGGTGTGCTAAAAACTGTTGACCCCGTCACGGAAGTGCCTTCGAAGGCCACCGGGAAACGGTATACCAAGCGCGAGCTGACTCTGGTCGATGACACCGGTTATTCTGTTCGCCTTACGATATGGAACAATATAGCAACATCCTTTAATGTCGTACCAGATTCTATTGTTGCCTTTAAAGGAGTTAAGGTCTCAGATTTTGGTGGAAGATCATTAAGTCTCTTGAATTCCGGGACGTTTACTGCCGACCCAGACATTAAAGAAGCACACGAGTTAAAAGGCTGGTATGACGCTCAAGGTAAATTTGACAATTTCACTTCACATGCTTCAAATGAAAGCAAAATGCCGGTCATGGGCCGAGACCCTCAGAAGACCGTGCAAGAAGTTAGGGATGAGAATCTCGGAATGAGCGAGAATCCAGATTATTTTGGTCTACAGGCGACGGTGATATTCATAAAGCAGGACGCCCTATGCTACCCAGCTTGTGCTCAAGAAGGTTGCAACAAGAAAGTAGTTCAGGTTGACTCCGGACAGTGGCTCTGTGAACGCTGTGAGAAATCAGTCCCGGAACCTAAGTATCGATACAATATCTCGGCAAATGTCTCTGATCATACCGGACAGTTGTGGCTCACCTGCTTCGATGAGATTGGGCAAACAATTCTGGGAATCAATGCTGGTGAGCTTATGGAGCTTAAGGAAAATAATGAGAAAGCTGCCAAGGATACCATTCTCAATGCCACTTGTCAGATGTGGAATTTTAAATGCAAAGCTAGACTCGACACCTTTCGAGATCAGCAACGGTAAGTGCCCCCCTAGTATCACTCCCAGGTACCTATGCTAATGAACATACAGTGTGCGGTATCAGGTGCTAGCTGTCTCACCCGTCGACTTTGCGACTGAAGCGATCAGGCTGCAGGGCTTGATCTCCTCGTACGATGCTGATGCTGAGGGATGAAATATGCTCTGACAATTCAATGGACAGTGATAAGGTTCTCAAATCTCTGTAGGTATACTACAGTTTGACTTCATTCCGGAAAATTATATGAGAGCAACGGGAACAAGCGCGTTGAAATGTAGATAAAGTTGTATAGGAGCAGAGGAAAAAATGAAGTACAGTCAGAAATAGCAACAGCATCACAGGTGAAGTATTCCCGAGGTCGGTGAAAGAATCCACCTCAATGTTTTTCTGGGTTTTCGATGCTAGAAGTGCTGGAGTCGTTAGCAGTGGCAGTCGCTTCATTCTTGTTCGCTTCAGTAGCTTCGTCATCCTCGTCATTCGGTCCATGTATATCCTCTTCAAAAACTGGCTCATGTTCAATGGTTTCAAATTTAGTTTTGAAATCCGCAAGCCCTTGACTGCTACTATTAGAGCAACGCCGAGCATTGGAGAATGTGTAGTCATAATCGTGTACTTCCTCTCCCGAGCGACCCCTTCAAAGTATAATATGTCAGTATCGGCAAAACAAGACGATTACCCAGAGCTCACCAGTTAGCTTTTCCACCGCCATCCTTCTTAGTCTTCTTCGGGTCGGCATCGACGAATCCACTCTTAGCAAAGTAGCGAGGGAGAGGCTCTTCTCCGGAATGGTCACGATCGTTGAGCTTGTGGGATCGGGTCACTATGACGACACGCGAGTCAACGAGTGAAAACTAAAGGATCTCGTCTGTGGAATTGAGCTGCATACTTGTGAATTCTGGCAAGACTTGATTTGTTAGTGACAGTAGTAGCTGTTAGTGAAGTTCTAGTAGAGCAGGAGAGCAGGAGATGTGTGTGTTGATAGCTCTGGATGAGGTCAACACCTGGAAGGTTTTGGATTTAGCTGCCAGGATCCATATCGGTAAGTGATCACGAGATGTGTGGACCGTCAAGCCAGAAATGCGGAGTACTCGGTACGGAGTGCGGAGTATAGTTAGGTAAGTCATAGCCTATTGGTAGCCTGCACCCGGTACTCCGTACGGTAGTTACCTACGCAGTTACGGTATTAGTTGGTCCCACCCCATCGTTTTCAATATTGACAAGTATTATTATCCTCACAAGTCCAGGTAAATGCAATACTATGACAAGCAACTATCTGTTAGCGAATATCGAGAGTGTTGAACATCCAGGGTAATTATAGTCAGCATTTGCCGACTCGGTCCCTAGATATGGTATACATACATGCATGCAAGCAAGAGCTTCCTCTGTAGAACGTAAAAGATGGAGACAAAAGGATCAAAGAATCAAAAGCCTCCATTGCACGGTTCTTAGACATGCCAGGTTGAGACACTTTGAAAAGAATCAAAAAAGAATTTCAATCAACATTGGGCATTGAGCGTCAAGTACCTAGTTCAGTTTCTTGTCGGCCCTCGTTTGACAATAAATAGCCCATAAATATACCCGCTAGGCCAAAAGTAAGTACTAACAATGCGTAATTGTGGTAGAATCTTAGTCGAGAGCAAATCGGGCCGTATACCGAGGAAGTATGTATGTACACGGTAGACTGACACGCTGGATCACAGAACAATGGGGCTGATCTGTGGAACTTGGAAGGGATGAGGTCAAGCATACGGCACAACGGCATCCCCTTATACGGAACACTAGATGGATCCTGGAAAATACCCGATATAAGATACCGACTGGGTGCTTTGCGAGAACGATAAGCGTATACATTAACAGAATTTGTATTTTGATTTACAGAGATCAGTTGCACTCAAGCTAACCTGCTAGATTGAGCAAGGGCTGATAATTCGGCGTTCAGATCACTTTCGATACCACATTCGTGTAATTTGTGTGTGACGCATCTTCTTCTGCAGTTGGAATATGCCGTACATCAAGGCCTCGGAGGTTGGCGGACCTACAAAAACATTAGCTTCTCACAGTCGGCGCGAATCGTGGTCCCCCAGCTTACATCCGGGAACGTATATGTCAACAGGCACAATCCGATCACATCCGCGGGTGACGGAATAACTATAATGATAATAACCACCTCCATTTGCACAGCTTCCCATACTAATCACCCATCGTGGATCAGGCATCTGATCATACACTTGTCTCAGCGCTGGGGCCATTTTGTTTGTCAACGTTCCAGCGACTATCATTACATCGGACTGTCTGGGGGAGGCTCGGAAAATGATACCCAATCGGTCTTGATCGTAGCGAGGCGTAGATAGATGCATCATCTCAACGGCACAGCATGCAAGACCAAAAGTCATGGGCCACAGAGAACTTTGCCGCGCCCAATTCGTCACCTGGTCAAGGGTTGTCCTGCGATAATAGGCTGTATGAGTTTGGGGGATCTGAAATTGAGAGCGGAACGAGTCACATACAATGCAAATTGCATGGCCCCCGTTTTTTTCTCCTGACTTGGCAGGGGGACTTCTCTCCTGATCTTCTCAATTGGGTGCATGGAGGATACGACGGGCTTTTCCGCGGTGGCCTGAATGGACGACGACGTTGAGACAGCGGCCAATGGGGATTGTTGATAAGGCTTCGATTTCATTCGGCTTGCGGCTACAATGCACTGTCAGCTACTTGTACCTAAAATATGTCGAAGCGACTACCTTTTGTAAGGGCAGACGCCCTTGGCCTGGCGAAAGCGCGCATCTTGGTTGGGGAAGCGAAGGAGAGCAATTCCTGTTTACCCAGCCCCTAGGAACGTCTCATTCAATCAAGGGCCACGTCCAGAGAATTGTCCAGGTCAAAAATTATCCTTGGTTCTCAGAATAAATGCTCATAAAGAGAACGTAGGCAGGCAATGGGTACTAGGCACTGCGTATGCATGCACATATATGAATTCCTCTGAAGGCTGTCTCAGAAAGCCTATGGTGATCAGAACTTCCCGAAATCGACCACGGGCGGCGAAAGTTCTGGTTGGCTTAATAATAGCAAACGTGGGGCTCTCATTGGCTGATGAGGACTCACTCCCACTCTTCCGTCATCCACAGTGGCACTCTCACTCATTCACATCCCTCTTTTTTTCTCGAGTCAATCTCTAGCCTCACTCAATTCTTGCTTTTCATTTACCATCCATTCGACTGTTTGAAGACCAAGAGCTGTCAAAATTCCTCGAAAGCCGTGTTTAACCCAATATCGCAAGATGGAGCGTCTTTTACTTCTCTCCCCTCCATCCCTTGCTGGACGCCCAGAAAAGCTGAACACTATACTCAAATCTCATGGTGAATACATTACTGATCTTCAGATGATCGATCGCCTAGCATCAGGATTAGTCTCACTACCGGAGTCAACATATGATGTAGTGATGCTTTTAACGGATGTTAGTGCCGCCGCGGGGTCAATACCTTCACTCGGTCGCGCCGTCATTCAATCAGTCGTTCGCGCACTTCGTCCAGGCGGAAAATTGACCAGTGACAGGGAAACTTTGGCGCCAGAAGACTACCCGGACCGGACTGAACTAATTCTTTCAGGCTTGGCTTTTGATTCATCGGGGCATTTCTTAAAACCTTCCTTCAACCCGCAAGAAGTAGTCCCGCTTCGATCGATCCGCAAAACGCCCGCTACGACAAATGGAAGTAGCCTAGGCGCAGGCTCATCCAAAGCTAGCGATAATACTACGCTTACACACAGCATCGTCAACGGGGCAGAAAGCGATGATGAACTCATTGATGAAGACACCTTGCTAGATGATGAGGATATGGGACGGCCTATCATTCAGCGTAAGTCAAATTCGCCTTGTGGAGTGCTTGCCTAGGGATATACTTAATGTTGAGTTGTTTAGCACCGGAGTGTCGTCCGAAAGCCGGGAAACGTCGAAGGGCTTGTAAAGATTGTACGTGTGGGTTAGCGGAAAGGCTACAGGAGGAGGATAAAGCCAAACGAGCCAATGCCGACTCAGTCCTAGAGACGATGAAGCTGGAAAGCAATGATCTAGCCGAAGTGGACTTCACAGTTCAGGGGAAGCTGGGAAGCTGTGGGAATTGCGCTCTTGGAGATGCATTTCGGTGTGATGGATGTCCATTCATCGGGCTTCCCCTTTCAAACCCGGAGAGGAGGTGACGATTTTGAATAATGATATACAACTGTGACTATCGAAATAAAATATGGGTACCGCTACTCCGTACTCTGTATGTACAACGATGGAATGACTTAGAATGTGTCTGTTTTGTTTCGATAAATCTCAAACTTCCCTTTCAGCTGCATTTACTGTCACCATATCTGGCAGTTCATTGATTCTCTCAATTCTTATCCAAAACTATGAGCTTTTATCCTGAATGACATATAGGTGCCTGTGCGTCCTTTTCTTAGGCTTATGGTCGGGCTGTACTCCGTACGGAGTAGGTACCTACCTAGGTAGCCACATACCAGGATAAGGTTTGCCCCTTGGAGCTAATTACATAACTAGGTATGTGGTTGGATTGTAGTAATGTGGAGCTCCTCAAAAAGGCCACTTTTGGTGCAATAAGCTGATATCTCCCGGTTAAGCAGCTGTATGTATGCGTATACAAATACAGGACTGATGTGGAGGTTCACTTTTTAGGGGAATCTCGGCCGTTTATCCCCCATTGAATCTATTTCGTCCTCTTCCAGCCCCAGAAGCCATGGCTTTCTTCCGGCTCACATCTATCTTCCTTTTGGCTCTCAACTACGTCGCCTGTACTTCGGCCAGCGCAACTCCGGATAAGCTTGTGAAGTATCAATCGCTATCCAAGTCCAACCTACCAACCCAACTCAATGATGCATCCTATGCTGATGTAGTGGCGAAGCCTCGAGACTACCACGCGGCCATTCTTCTTACGGCCGGCGATTCGCGTTACGGATGTCAAATCTGTCGCGACCTGCAGCCTGAATGGGACTTGCTCGCCAAAAGTTGGAACAAAGCCGCTTCTCATGAGACTGCTAGGTTGCTTTTTGGTACGCTTGATTTTGATGATGGCAAGGGAGTCTTTCAGCAGGTACGGCATCTCTAGCTCGACAATTCCAATCTAACCCTCGTTAGCTGATGCTTCAAACCGCACCCGTGCTGCTGTTTTTCCCACCTACTATTGGGCCTGCTGCTAAATTGGAGGGGCTTCCTCTTCGATACGAGTTCACCGGGTGAGTCGTAGAGGGTATGATTCTGAGGAGGAATGTTCTGACCTTTCTAGCCCTATACCGGCCGAACAATTGTACGCGTGGATCAGTCGTCAACTCCCAGGGTCACCGGCGCTTAATATTACCCGGCCTACTAATTATTCCCGGATCATTGGCATAGCCACACTCGTACTATTTGCCGTCGCAATTTTCGGGGTTGCTTCGCCGTATCTATTGCCAGTTCTCCGCAGTCGAAGCGTTTGGGCAGTCGGGTGTCTTATATCACTTCTGCTTTTCACCAGCGGCCACATGTTCAACCATATCCGAAGTGTGCCATATGTTTCGGGCGATGCTAAAGGAGGAATAAATTACTTTGCTAGCGGATTCTCAAATCAGTATGGACTAGAGAGCCAAATTCTCGCAGCCATTTGTGAGTATCTCGCATGTGTTCCAGATCATTCAGAAGCTAAGACTTTACAATACAGACGGCCTTTTGTCCTTCAGTACAATCACCTTGGCTATCAAGTTACCCCAGCTTACTGATCCTAAAAGCCAACAGGTCACCGTCGTTATCTGGTCCTTGGTTCTTTTGGGCGCATACAGTTTTCTGATGAGCATTTTCCGGGTCAAAAGTGGGGGCTATCCATTTTTCCTTCCTCCTTTTTAGGTCTGCGAGGAACGAGCGGCGTTCATTTGAATGCCATGCATATACTTCCTACTTCTTTACTAGACGAAGACACAACAGTGCATAAAAGGTATTTCTGAGGGCTCATGATTTGCTTTCTTAAGGCGTCGCTTTCAAATTTTGCAAATAAGTATGAATTATAACCGGTTATACTTCCATTAAAACCATCTTGTCGGCTCCCGGTCTTCCAGATACAAGCTGGGCCAAGTATCTGATGGCAATGCGCGGCTTTGACGGATTGAATGCTTAATCAACTTTGAAAGACATGGCCCGTGTCGTCTATTCTGTCAGTACTCTCTAGACGTCGTTCTCCGTAGTTTTTTGGTCCCGCGCCGCAAGGTAGCTTCCAGACCTATGGAATGACATGCCAAGACGGGCTAAAGGTGTGGGCTCGGGGGTGTTTTGTCGCCCAGAGAGCAGTCACGGCACCATATCAAAAGAGTGAAACGAATATTAGTAGAATTCTGAATTCCTCTGATTAATCGGACTATTGGCTCTGGCATTTATAATCTCAATAAAGTTCAAGCAGGGCTACAATGCAATACCATGATCACAGTCGCCATCAGGAGGTATAGTAAATACTGAACGCGTCTTCTTTCGACAGTGCTGACGTTCGAATCGCAGGTGTCGTCGAATCTGCTTGAACGTGAACTAGAATATGCAAGAAGTTCGAATAGTTTTACGACTAAAATCCTTCAGGAAACCTCTCGTCTTTCGGAACTTTCACAATTGCTCGGAGCGCATGATAGAGATGAACTAGCTCGGGCCACCAGGGAGGTAACGGTCGAGCTCAAGTCCACAAGGCAGCAGGTCTCTGCTTTGAACCAAGTGTTAGCGTCCGCACAACTTTGCCTCGGCCAGCTGCAAGCGGTCATCAGAGCCAAGTCTAAGGAAGCAACGCGACTCAAGGCGAGTTAGGGATTTGATGCTTGTGGAACGAACGCTGATGTCTTTGTAGGCTAAACGGAAGATACCTGTGGCTGCTCCAGGCCTTTCTACCCGCAAGCGACCTTTGAGTAGTCTTGTTTCCCAAACGCGGACTCCATTGGTACAGAAGGGGACGCGACAGTTGAAGAGAACGCTGAAGAATCCGCGGATCGGCATCCCGGAGAATAGCTACATCACGGGGCCTGCCGACCAAGAAAAGACTTCGCAACACGGAGTCTCAGGGGAACTACTCGAAACCCTGCGAAGGCCAACTACCAAAGACGTACCCCTACGGTCTGGGACAGCTCTACGAAAACTCGCCACACTTCCAGTAAATGGACGATCCAGCCCAGCTGGTGATGTGGACAACTTTCGAGGACCGTCGAATCTTAATAAAGGCATAGGTCTTACGTCCCACTCAAATATTCCCCTGCCAACGACTATCGCGACACCCAGGGGCCCCAAACTGCCGCAAGCGCATCGTTATGTGACAGCACGCCCAGGGGTCAAGTCTCTGTTTTCCGTTACTCCTTTCCTAGGGCGAAGTCATACCGGTGCCATATTACCCGTCACCTCCGACTCGTCCGACGCTAGCTCAGTCATCAAGGCTCCCTCAGCTCGAGCTAAATAATTACATGCAAACCTAGCGACCACCTGGAGCATTGAATATATCTACAGCCGAGCTATTCCGAATCAGGCCTTCGGGAAGACATATCAGTACAATTAAGTGTATCCTAGCGTAGGAGGAGCCTCGAATATCCGCCCTGAGACGTTGCAAGAGGAAACAAAAGCACTGCAGATTCATATTGTGAATGTGAGAAGCCAGCAGCTTGAAACTGGATAGAAGCAAGAAACAAAGACCCCTATCTCCAGACTTTCCAGACTTGCTGCAATGAATTCCTATCTTTGGGATTTTCCATCTAGCCCGATCCCTCGGGGGTACGGGCCCACTGTTAGCGGCGATGAAGATGCGTGGAATTGCTTCGTTGTAAGTAACATGATGGATGTATACGATCTGCACCGACATGAATGTAAAGCCAGGTACAGCTAATGGCGTACAAAACGACACGGCTGGTATTAGGTTGATGGGAAAAGACTAATAATACCCGGTCGCACAATCTCAATCCAAAGCCCACTGATGAATACTTCGGAGTTTTTTGCTACGCTGCCCATTTCACGGCATTCAATCTCCCGATGAGTCATAGAGCGACGCACAAACCGAGAATCCTTGGCAGTCTCGGGACGAATTCCTCATCCCGGCGTTTCCTTGAGTAGGGGCTATAGGATTGTGCATGATGGTGATTGCTGAGTGGTGGGTGGGATTATTATTGGACTGGGTGAAAGTGTCTCATGGCTGCGTTGTGTATGTGTCGGTATAGTCCTGGGTTTGCTGGTCAGTGCTCACTATCCTTGACACCTTAAGGATTCTTAAAGACGCTCATGAAAGTACTTCAAATGCTATTCCGTCCATCAGAAGAGAGTCGGGAGAAGGAAGGTTGCCGCCGCTGAAGGATAATTCAGTATTGCCAGGGATACGAATTTTAGTAAGGGAAGTCTCATTTCGATTTGCAGTCTATTGCAGACCGTGCTTGAGTCGATTTCTGCAGGTCAAGAGTGAAATAACTGCTTGGGAGTGCAACCGCAAGGTCAGGAAGAACTGAGCGTCAGGGGGCCGGGTGGTTAGTCGACTTAAGAGTACCGCGGTTACTGGCAAGTACTCCGAAGCAGTCGAAGTCCACGAAAAGCTGGAGGTAACCAATAGATCCCGGGAGGATCAGCAGTATTTGCAGTCGGAGTTCGGTAGCTAGTTATGTACCAGGGAATCTTCTTTATCTAGCTGCATTCCTCTCTTGATCACCCCTTCTTAAAGTACTCCGTATAGTGGGATGCCCATAAGTTGTGTTCCGATGCCAAGACCGACGATTCAATTGAGTTGCGCCTTATTAACTTTGTAGCTGCCCGTTAGTTAATTTCCCAATGAGGGGACGGGAATGACTCTATACGCCGTGTGCAGAGAATTTTGGTCAAGATGAAAACTCCATCTTCATGCGCTTGATCGCCAACCCTATGACTGCCTACCTTCCCTCGCTTTCCCTGACCGGGAAGATCACCAGATAATAGCTCATACAGGCTGATCCCATTGGATGAACAATTGCGTAGTTGGTGCTCATTCCCTTCCCCGCGAGTATTGTTACCCAATCTCGATCAATTCTCCCACAGTCCACTTGCACATAGATTGAGACGATCAGCGCTCAGCACTCGGCACTTCACATCATGGCCCTGGCCGGCGAAAACTCTCCGATTCCAGATCCAACAATCGATCTCCATTGGGGGGATTTCAAAGGAGGTACAGATCCCTCCCCACCGGCTCAGTCGTTCCCATGCTTATTGCCTCAGCAATTCACGATATATTTGCCCACAATGCCAAACAATACCCCCAGAGAAAATGTGTTGTTGAGACCGGGAGCGTGAGCACTGGTTCCCGTGCATTTACATATGATCAAATCAACAAAAGCTCCAGCCAATTAGCGCACCATCTTCTTGACCATGGCTGTGAAGTAGGGGACGTGGTAACAATTTACGCCTACCGAAGGTCCGTTCCACTGTTCCTCTTGCGTACTTGAGCTGACAAGTATATCCGTCAGTGTTGAGCTTGTAGTGGCCTATATGGGTGCACTCAAGGCCGGCGCCACAGTCAACGTGATCGATCCTCAGTATCCTACGGAGCGCCAGATCGTACTGCTGGAGGTAGCCAACCCCCGATTCCTCATATGTATACAAAAGGCAAACGAGAATTTCGGTCCGCCTGCCGATCCCGTGTGGGGGTTTGCCTCGAGCAAACTAGATCTCAAATTTACCATTCCTGCCCTCGAGATTCTCGATGACGGGTCCATTAAGGGTGGACTTGTTGAGGGCGAAGACTGCCTCGGTCGCCTGGCCTTCGAAAAGAGAGACTCTGTGGACGTCGTCGTCGGGCCAGATACACATGCTACTCTGAGCTTTACCAGCGGCTCCGAAGGGAAACCCAAGGGGGTCCTGGGCCGACACTTTTCCCTGACCCACTACTTCCCATGGATGGCAGAGAAATTTGGCCTGTCGATGGATGATCGCTTTACGATGCTATCTGGCATTGCTCATGACCCTATCCAGGTAAGCTATTCTCTTCTTGACTGTGGTCGTAAGTTGATGTGCATCGCCTAACATGGCCCACCGAATAGCGGGATATCTTTACACCACTCTTTCTAGGTGCTCAAATCATCATACCACCAGCGGATGTAATTGCTTATGAGCTTCTTGCGGAGTGGGTGAAACGAAACGCCATCACTGTCACTCATCTTACTCCTGCTATGGGTCAGATACTCTTAGGCGGCGCTATTGGTTCGATCACTTCGCTTCAAAATGCGTTCTTCGTCGGCGACATCTTGACTAAGAAAGATACGGCTAGGCTTCGGGACCTCGCACCAAATGCTAGGGTAGTCAATCTTTATGGAAGCACAGAGTCTAGCCGTGCCGTGTCCTTTTTCGAGGTTCCAAGCAAAGCCAGCAATCCTACCTTTTTGGAGGATCTACCAGACATCATTCCATGCGGCCAGGGAATGCAAAATGTCCAACTCCTGGTGGTAGACCGCGACAATAGAAATCGGATTTGCGAAGTTGGCGAACAAGGTGAGCTTTTTATTCGGGCCGGTGGTCTCGCTGAGGGCTATCTTGGGGACGACGAAAGGACTGCGGAACTTAACCGTACAAAATTTGTGACTAATTGGTTCGTCGATACTTCACTGTGGACTCAACAATATGAAAAGGTTCTCTTTTCTGAAGGACAAAAGCCGTGGATGAAGCATTACAAAGGCCCACGCGATCGTTTATACAAATCCGGCGATCTTGGTCGATATCGCGCGGATGGAAACGTCGAATGCACTGGCAGAATCGATTCACAAGTCAAGATCCGTGGATTTCGAATTGAGCTGGGGGAAATAGACGCAAATCTATCCCAGCACCCCTTCATTCGTGAAAATGTCACATTGGTTCGAAGAGATAAGAACGAGGAGCATACGCTAGTGACATACTTTGTTCCCGAGACAAAACGCTGGTTCGAGTGCCTCCAACAGCACAGTGTTGGGCATCTAGAGGTTGACACTCCCGATGAGACGATGAGTGGTATGATAAAGCGGTTCAGAACCCTCGCCGAAGACTGCAAGAAGTTCCTTGCATCAAAAGTTCCAAAATACGCGGTACCTAGCTTGTTAATCCCCCTAGCCAGGATGCCTTTGAGTACGTGCATCCCACTTCAACCTTCTTCTCGCCAATTCGGTAGCGTTTTGCTTTGTTGTAGGAGACTGACCAGTTGATCTTTGAAGACCCCAATGGGAAGATAGATAAACCCGCACTGCCTTTCCCAGATTCGGCGGATCTAGCCCTCTTCGCCAAGAGGAGATCATCATCCGTTTCGACCAATATGACAGAAACCCAACGGCGACTAGCGTCTGTATGGGCTTCCATTCTTCCCAACACCTCAGCCCGACTTCTCACACCGCAATCCAACTTCTTTGATGAGGGTGGCCACTCTATTTTGGCGCAACAGATGTTCTCCAGGATCAAGAAGGAATGGAAAGGGATTGATATCCCGATCAGAGTCATATTTCATTCACAGACCCTTGAAAGCCTTGCCGCGGAGATTGATCGAACACAAGATCCCATTGGTCTAAGACTGGATGCCTTGCCCCTTGCAGGGGACGGAGACGTTGAAGACGAGGCGTATGCAGCCGATGCTAGAGAGCTTGCAAGTCAACTGCCCAAGTCCATTGCGACCGCGGATGCCAACTGGGACTATAAGGCCAGCACTCCGACTATCCTTGTCACAGGGGCTACTGGTTTTCTCGGCTCATATATCGTGCATGAGCTGCTTGAAGGGCCTGCTCGAGCACATGTGATAGCCCATGTGCGGGCAAAAACTTCCTCAGAAGGCCTGGCCCGCTTGGAAACTGTGGCACAAGCTTACGGCTTATGGTCGCCAGATTGGATTGCTTCATCTAGACTTGAGGTTGTAGCTGGAGACATTAGCAAGCCACGGGTCGGAGTTTCCGAGGATATATGGGATCATCTTATCCACAAGGTTGATCTTATCATCCACAATGGCGCCATGGTAAACTGGATTTTGCCATACCACAGCCTTCGATCCACCAATGTGCTGAGTACCATGGCTTGCATTGGCCTCTGTAGTGTTGGCAAGCCCAAGAGGTTAGCGTTTGTCAGTTCCACTTCGACATTGGACCACCCCCATTATATCGAACTCTCGAGCCAAGCTGGTGGTTTGGTGCAAGAGGCTGATGATCTCGAAGGGAGTCGAAAGGGACTTAGCACTGGCTACGGGCAGTCAAAGTGGTCAAGCGAGTTTGTGGTGCGTGAGGCCGGGCGACGAGGTCTTGCAGGCGCAGTGGTTCGTCCAGGGTATATTACTGGCGATCCCAAGTCTGGTATATCCGTTACTGACGATTTCCTCGCACGGCTTTGGAAGGGATGTTTACAGGTTGGCGGATGCCCAGACATCTCGAATACGCTTAACGCTGTTCCCGTGACTCAAGTAAGCCGCATCGTGGTCGCAGCGGGGCTTAATCTTCCAGCGGCAACAGGGAATTGTCTAGCTGTTGCACAAGTGACAGCCCACCCTCGTCTAACCCTTAATGATTGGATGGGAGCACTGGAGAAATTCGGATATACAGTTCCACGGATCCCGTACCCGGATTGGGCTGCCAGAGTAAGAGAATACGTTGAAGACGATACCAAACAGGAGGAGCATGCGTTACTTCCCCTTTTCCACTTTGTGGTAGGGGATTTGCCGGGGGATACAATCGCTCCAGAGTTAGATGATATCAACTCTACTGCATCTCTCAAACTATACCAGGCTGAGACAGCGAAGAATGGGGCTTCTGTGGCAGCCTGTGCGATCGACGTGCAAACCTTGGGCATGTATTTGGCGTACTTAATTGCTGTCGGATTCCTTCCACCTCCAGGAGGCCACGCAGGATCAAGCTTATTGCCAAAGATCGGTGGTGACGTATCTACGTTGGCTCACTTTGGAGGTAGATCTGCCAAGTCCTCGTGAGACCTGGAGCATGGCGAAAGTGAGCCTGTGTTTTCATATGAAATAGATTCAGGTGTTCTTTTAGCTAGCAAAAAAGAGTGAGTGTTTGAGAACATATGTAAGATTCAGTAACGCTCGAGTTTGGCGTGTACAGTCGTTTGCAGAATGAATGCGAAAGTAGGAATTTTCGCAAGCTTGACCTGACCCCCCCATTTCACCAAAATCAGTCAAAATGTCAACTTTGACCTCAGATATCTCAACAACCACACTAGATATAGCTTAGAAATTATATGTAATGAATTCCTTGATTCAAGTACTCTAACTTATTAGTATTAATTTTCTCTATTATCATGATTCTAAGAATTTAATTTTTGAAGAATCTGTTCTCAAGTAGAAAAAGCAAATATAAAAGTGCCAAAAGTCTTCATATACTTTTTCAAAATTTGTTCCCCCCCTCAAACAGTCAAAAATCATGAGAGAAAGAAGACTGAAAAAATCAAGTTCATCACCAGACTAGTTTTCTATATAAAATTACTACTAAGTTATAGTCATTGAGATAGAGAATATACTACATATAATTTTTTATCTATATCTAGTCTGGTTGTTGAGATATCTGAGGTCAAAGTTGACATTTTAAGGGGGGGACAAATTTTGATGTTGCAAAAATTCTTGCTTTCGCATTCATTCTGCAAACGACTGTATGCTAACCTTTAGGCAGCAAGTCTTGATTTCTGACAGCTGCTTTTTTGAGTTCCAACTAGTTAGGTAACTCCACTCAGAGAAGGGACCTTGGTTGCTGCCACCTAAAGAACAATAACAACTAGATCATCATCTACTATGTATCACAGCTCATAACCCAAGCTCTGACTATCATTGGACTCTCACTCTGCTTTACCATGGCAGATTTTTTGTCACTTGTATTATCATTTCCACCGCAACCCCCAGCACCTGATATTGATTCTCGGTCTGAATATGAGCAAAAGGCCTGTGCTTTAGTGTCTAGCCTGCAGCAATTATTTTCGACAGATTCAACAGGGGAGCTTCAGGATTGTGATAGGTTTCTAGATGTAAGCTGGCCGTGTGGGGACCATCTATACAAAGTGCTAACGACTTCAAAACTCAGGTTCTACACCCTGGAAGGCAAAGCCTCGGATATCTCTTCATACTTCTGGATCAGTACCAAAAGTGGCAGCCTGGCACAGACCAGCTGTTGCCAGGCGTACATCCTGGAGGGCGAATATGGACTAAGGCTCTGGCATTCTTAAGTCTGTTTGACCCATATCAGGTGAGATACGCGGGGTATGAGTTCACCCAACTCATTGACCATATCGTGAGAGTTTGCCAATCCACATCGCAGGTAGGATACCAAAAAATGCTGCTCTCTTGTTCATTGTTGACAGAAAAAAGCTCCTTGCAGTGATTCAGCCACTACAACTGGCCATTCTACAGCTTGATCCCTCCGCCTCTACATTCACCACACGCCATAAGACTTTTGTACGATTGTGCTTAGCTTTGAAATGTTATCTTCAAGCAACAATTGTGCTGGACAAGGAAATCTGTCATTTCCCGGCCGCCACTGACAGCCTCTTCATCAAAAGATCCGAAGGGCTTCTTTCTCCACAACTTGTCGAGAGCATGTCTTACATTACTATGGACTCCGGCCTACCGGGTTTACTAACCCACAAAACGCATCTTGAATATTTCCTATACGGTGCTATGGTTTATATTGGCCTAGAAAGACGGGAAAGAGCAAGCCATTTCCTGCAGATTCTCATTTCTGTTCCCACAGGAAGCTCCGTGAGTGCTCTCATGGTGCATGGCTATAAAAAGTGGATCCTCATCAATCTATTGGAGCATGGTTTGGTATGGTCACATGCTTGCCTTGCTTTCGCATCTAGTAGCTGAGATTATATTACAGGTTCCGAGCATGCCTCACACCGTGAGTGCTTCTGCGGGTAAACTGTTTAAAGCGCTGGCAAAACCATACCATGCCCTGGCTGTTATTTTTCAGCTGGGCACACTGTCGCGATTGGAAGCCGAGGTACAAGCTGGGATGGAGGTCTGGCATAGAGTAAGCATGTAACCCTGGCCCTATTGCGGAAAACCGCTGAGCCTCCTATTATTAGGATCACAACACTGGTCTTGTATTTCAAGTACTCGATGCCTTTAAGAAATTTTGCATCATCAAACACGGACGAGCGTTTGCAGCTCTGTCTCTCTCGGATATTTCCCGCCTATCATTCCCAGGCCATTTGGACATACAATTAGAAGATCTTGCAACCGAGTTGCTCGCAATGCGCCGTTTTGATGCGCGGCTCCTTCAGCTACCCAACCCCTCGGATTCAACAATCCTTCGCTTCAGCGATTCATATCCGTCAATGAGAGATTCGCGAGAGGCGGACCTTTGGGACAATTTATTACAGCAGAAGAAAAGAATGGATATTCTACTGGATCATCTTTGGGGAACCGATTTTAAATTTGAATTGGGGTACGAATATGTGGAAGGGCTGAAAAAAGCGAAGTGGCGAAAAAATGGCGATGATCGCGAAGGAGGCGCATTCGTTGATGATAAAGACATCGTTGAATTCGAGGAGGATATTATGGCCGAACTACGATAAGCTGAAATCTTTAAATGATGTTATGACATACAATTTCGGAACATCCGCATCGAGCTATTTACAATTTCCACTCGTATAATATCATGTCCATGGACATTTTCAGACAACTAGGCAAAAACTTCAACATGCAAATTATGAGGGTCGTGACAGCGGGCAGGAAGAAAACTAGAACGCCCATCAACGGGTCGCTTCATTTCCAGTAGCGGTGGATTGAATCTCTGGGTGGGGGAGGGTAGACCCAGTCTGTGAAAGATTGGTCGAGATTGCCTTCGGATTCTTTGTGTAGTAGTTCGATATCGCCGATTTGATAGCATCCTCAGCGAGCATCGAGCAATGTACTATCCACGTTTAGTAAGTTGAAATAAACTGAAGGGGCATGGCCTACAAACATTTCACAGGGGGCAGACATAACTCCTTCGCAATTTCCGTATTGCGAATCTTTGCCGCTTCCTCTAGAGTCATACCCCTCACCAGCTCAGTTAAGTAACTGGAGCTGGCGATTGCACTCCCACATCCAAATGTCTTAAATTTGACGTCGCTGATTGTATTGCTGTCTTTATCCACCCGTATCTGAAGTTTCATGACATCACCACAAGCAGGAGCTCCTACAAGTCCGGTTCCGACATCCTGATCGGTTTTGGACATCGATCCGACATTTCGCGGGTTGCTATAATGATCAAGCAGTGCTAAGGATAAGTAAAGGTCGATAGCAGTAGTGGGGGGTAGGACATATCTTTCTCATGGTATTTGCGTGAAACTGGCTTGAGAGGGACTGCCAGTCTTTGCGAAGCGACCAGGGGTCGGGTTGGACAGTTGAGAAGATGTGTCCTGGCTGAGCTCGTGGCGCTGAAAAGGGCTCGCCGAAACATTTTGGGAAAGGAAGTCTCGAGGAGTGTAGGAAAGGAGATGATGGAATCAAGATGCCATGGAGTAAAGCTGTTGGTTTGGATCCTGAATTCAACAACTGATCATTGAGTCCGGCTGGAGCATGTAGTCGCGATAGATGGCGGAATTGCTGACATAACTAACTAAACGAGTCATCGGCCTCACAGTTCCTGGAATCAACTCCGTATGGGGTAACTAACTAACTACGGCGTACGGAGTAGTCAACTACATACCTAATTACCTAGTTTAACTACTACTTAAGTAACTCACCCTGTTGCAGGTGAGTATCTCAGTCACTCGTCTCCATCTCATCCCATCAGAACCCACAAGCATGGCGTCCAACTTACCAAGATCACTGCCGAAACTAAAAATTCCAAACAATGATCATCTCTTGACTCTATCTCAACATGCTCGTCCCTTCCTTAGCTCACATGCTTTACAATCACGCCCCTTTCCCATCTCCTTGTTCGCGAAGCAGGAGACTCCAGAGCTATGGATGGAGTACGAAAATATATATATTGCCTGCCTGGCAACTGGAGACGATAGTCTGGCGCTGGATCTCCTTAATCGTATAACTAAACGGTTCGGGTCCTTAAATGAACGAGTTACAGCGCTACGAGGACTCTATGAAGAAGCGCTTGCTGGCGATAGTCCAGGATTGGACAAAATTCTCGACGGCTACAATAATCTGCTAAAGGAGAATCCTGTCAATGTGGTTCGTATGATCATTGCCCTATCCAATACCATTAAGTCTGACTTTCTCAGCCCATCTTGAAGCGCCGCATCGCTCTTTTGTGCGCTATGTCTCGGACCAGTGAAGCCATATCTACACTTGTCGATTTTGTGGATGCCTTTCCTACCGATGCAGAGGCTTGGTGTGAGCTCTCGAGCCTTTATGAGTCTCAAGGGCTGAAGTCACAATCCATGTTTTGTCTTGAAGAAGCGCTTCTGATCTCACCTAATGCATGGAATGTGCGTTACCCTTCCCATCTGATAGACCCGCAGCTGGTTGATTATCCTCTCCTAGATACACGCTCGTTTAGGTGAAACTCTATACGCTTCAACAAATTCGTTGGATCATCCTGACGCAACATTTCAAATCCTCATTGACTCGATAAAGAGGTTTTGCCGAAGCATCGAACTTTGTGAGGACTATATACGAGGATATTATGGCCTGTACCTGGTATGCTTCCCTTCCAGTTTCGTTCTCCCAATCAATTTTAACAGTTCACTATTCAAGTGCACCTCTCGTCTCGGTCAACTCGGAGCTGTAAAAAGTGAGAAGAAGCAGATAGACAGCCTTCCACCAAGACAAACAATTCAACAGCTGCATGACCTTTCAAGTGCAAAATTAAAGAGCATGCTAGATCAAAAAGATATTAACTCATTACTTCAACCAGACAAGCATAGTGTACTAGCTAGCTGACAGAATGAAATAGTAATGCTTGTCCAGTATGAAGTTGTTTATTTGATTCAGGCAGTTTCTTCTTGATAAGAAGATACTTGGTCATCATTGCATCAAAATGTAACAACTAACTGCTCCGGGATCTCCTCCTTATATATGTCTAGGGTGTGGAATCCCCGTACTATAACTACTACTTCACCGCCAACTAGCCAATTATCCTCAACAGTAATATCTAGATGCAGAGGATCCTTGATTTAGAGAGCAGGCATGTAAGATGATCCCCCCCTTCCGCGCACCTTGATAAAATGAAGCCGCTAGTAAATACTACTCTAATTACTATACTAATCTAGTGGTAATCTAATAGGTGACATATTGATAAAAATATTAAATCTAGAGTTCTAGTTATTATTTAATTAAGCAAGCTTGTAATTCTGCTTCTAGTATACAAGCTAACTACTTCTTAAGCTTAATCTCTGACTCTTTACTTTTTACTTTAGTCTCTAAGATAGCAAGATAAAAGTATAAAATTATATATTCTTATATAAAATATATATATATAAAATTAACTACATATAACTAGCTAGTCTAATATAATAATAACTTTCTTTCTAATAGAAAGTTAGTTTTAATAATTCTAAGATTTTAGTTTTTAGTATTAAAACAAGTAGTATAAGAAGCTAAAATTATATATATTAATATGAAGTAGTAATAGCATAGTATAGCTTCTTCTATTTATAATTATATCATGGTAATAATACTTTCTATATCTTTTAATCTTACTAGAAGAAATATAGAAGAATTAACTAACTATACTCTTAAATAACTATTTTTTTAATATTAAAGTCTTTATAATAATAGTATTATTTTATAACATATATTACTAGAAATATTAAAATATACTTATTAAAAATATAGTATAAAGTATTATTAATATATTAATAAATTTAATTTAATATAAATAACTAGTATTATTACTAGTGAAGCTAGTAAAGCAGATGAGATGAAAAATATAAAATAAAATAATATTTTAAAGAAGTTAAAGTTATATTAAATTATTATATATATATTATATATATATTATAAAAAATTAAAATATTTAATATTTAAATCTAATTTTAATTCAAAATACTTTAAAAGTTAATTTAAGAAATAATAAATAAAATTAAATATTTTATTTTAAATTTAATATTATTTAATTTCTTCTTGATATTTAATAATATGAATTTTAAAACTTTTTTATATTTAAAATTTAAAAAAAAATATTAAAAGTTATTAAAAACTATTAAAATCTAGTTTTAAGTAAGTAATATAAAATAGAGATAGTAATAGCATAGCTTTTTTTATTCATAATCTTATCATAATAGTAATATACTATATCTTTAATTTTACTAGAAGAAGAATTAATGAATTAACTAACTACTTACTTAAATACTTATTCTCTTAATATTAAAGTTTTTATAATAATAGTATTACTTTATAATAATTTAGTAGCATATCTATAGTTTACTAGTTCTTTCTAAAGTTCTAGAAATTAAAAAGATTCAAGATCTAGCATTATATTATAACTTAGAGTAATAAATAAGCAATTCTTAGATTTAGCATCATGCTATAGCTTAAGATAAAAAATAACTACTATTAATATAATATAAGATTAAAATACTTATAATCTTATTATATTACATTCTACTAGTAATAATATCTATACTTATAAAGCTTTATTATTTACTAGTAATAATAGATACTATAAAGAACTTTATCTTTAGTTATAAAAACTATTATAAATCTAAATTAGCTTAAGAGAAATTAAATAAGAAGATATTAAAGTATATTAACTATATTATATAATAATATAATTAAGTTTATTAGTTAAAAAAAGAGATTAGCATGTATTTTTTATAGTTTAAAAAAATTAAAATAATTTTTATACTATTACTAGAATTTCTAGATCTAAATAATAAGCTATTAGAATTATATTTTTCTATAACTTAGCTATATTCTAGCTTATTTAAAGATTATAATATTATTAGATTCATATAAAGTAATAAGACTCTAATTAAAACATTATATTATAAGTAAGTAGTAATAAATATTAAGTATTCTTTTATTAAAAAAGAAAAAATATCTAAGATAACTTCTGCTTTAAGAATTATAGTAGAATTATATTCTATTCTAATTCAGAATATAATATAAGAGACTATATTATCTATAAAGAATAGTAGTAGAATTTAGAAAGAATTAGTAATAATATAATAGATATAGTTATAATAAGTCTCTAGTATTTTTATAAAATTATATAATACTTAATATTAATCTACTTCTAATAATATCTCTTACTTAAAGAATATAATAAAGTTTATTCTGATAGTAGCTTATGCTAATATGTTAAGAGAGATTTAACATTTAATTAATAGCTATATAAGAGAGATATAAATAGTAAGATTTTTAATATAGATTTTAATATTATCTATTTATAATACTATTAAGTCTTCTAAGTTAATTATATTATTATAAAAGATAATAGATATCAGACTTTTCTATTTAAATATACTATAAGAGTTTAAAGCATCAGATATAATTAATAAAAATAATAAGTTATAAATTTATAATCTATAATATGCTCGAAGCTAGATGCAGGTTTACTACTAGACTAGATAATAAAACTTGAGAAGACTAAAAAATAATAAAGAAAAGAGAAGTCTAAAAAAGAGAAAAATTATATATATATATAGATTATAAAGAAAGCTCTAAGCTCTAGCTTATTAATTTATTATAGTAATTATCTATTATCTGCCTACTAGTTATAGTAGTTATCTAGTTCTAGAATTATAAATTATCTAATTTAGCTATTAATCTTTCAGATTCTAATATTATCTTTTCTTAAAGTACTAGATATACTCTTATGCTAGAAGATTATTCTCTCTATAGTCTAGTAAATTCTTATTTTACTTATAAATAACTATTTATTTCTCTAAGTATAGTAGTAGTTCTAGCTATTATAGATTAATCATGTGAAATTCTTATATAAGATATAACATATTCTTAAAGTTTCTTATAGAATATTATTAATTATTAGTATTAAATTCTTTTTATCTAACTTTATATTATAGTTTTTTATAATACTTTTAGCATGTAAGTATCTGCTTTACTTTCTATATATTATCTTTATTAATTACTATAGATTCTAATTTTTTATATTCTTAACTAGATAGTGAATTATTTACAGCTTTCTGCAGCTTATTTAGAAAGAAAATATTATAAATTTATATATTAAATAATAAAATTAGATAATAGCTATAATCTATCTTTTTTATAATTTTAAAAAATCTAATATTCTATTAAGCAAGCTTATAGCTTAAGTAGTTTATAAGATATTTCTTTAGAAAAAGAAACATCTTATTTTTAATTATAAAATTAGATTTATAATAATATTAATTAATTTATTTTTTTATAACTTTCTAGATATATTTTATCTTCTTTTAGATCTGTTTTTAAACTGCTTTTATTTTTTATATTCTTTTCTAAGCATTCTAATAATTAAGCTTTTCTATTCTTAAGATTCTCACAGAAAGTAATTATTAGTTAAATAAAATTTATAACTTAAATTCTAATATCATATTAAAGAGAATTAGTCTTATTAACATGTATAATAGTAGTTTTATAGCATGATTTATAAATAATAGTAACTAATTCTAGTTATTCTAATAATATATTATATATAATTATAATTATGTAATTAGATACTAATTAATAATTTTTATTTACTTATTTATTTATAAATAATATATAGTGAATAACTTTAGCTTAATCTTTAAATCTTTAGTAAACTTATTCTAGAAGTTTAATATAAACTAAGATTCTTAATTTAAGACTATACTCTCTGAAACTCTATAATAATAATAGAAATATTTTAAGAATAGCTTATAAAGTTTCTTTATATTTATCTCTCAGATAATAAGTAAGAATAGTAACTTCTTACTTAATCTATTAATAATAACTAGTAATATATTATATTCTTCTTTAATTATTAATATATTTATAAAATTCATGAAAATATGCTATTAAGATTAGAGAAGAATAAGTAATAACTATAATAATTTAGAAATCTTATTTTATAATATTTTAGTTCTCTAGCAGATTAGACAGTTATTAATATAGTATTTAGTATCTTTTTATATAAATAGCTAATAGAATTAGCTATTAATTAGAATTATAATTTTTTTTATTTAAATATATTATAGAAAGTTACTTATATATTTTTTAAAAAATCATATAACTAGATCTAAATTTTTTTAATAGATATAATTATTTATTCTTAATAATAGAGTATTTTCTTCTAATCTTGTATTTAGATTATGAGATTAGAAGTAACTTGTAAGAATTTCTTCATATTCTTATTTAGTTTATAAATTTACTTAATTATAGTTCTTAGCTTAAGCAGTACTAGCTTTATTTAAATTCTTAAATTTAAATATTCTAGTCTAAGTAATACTTATTTATAATTCTTATCTTTTATTTTTTCTTTAGATTTATTTAAAGTATCTGCTAGAATATTCTTCTTTTCTAAATAGTATTTAATTTTAAAGTAAAACTAAGAGAGAAACTTAGCTTATCTTATCTAATAAATATTAAGTCTGTTTTTTATCATGAAGTGCTTTAAAGCTTAATAATTAATTAGAATTCTAAATTTTTTTTTAGTATAGTCTACTAAGCTCTGTATATTATTTCTTAAGTATATAAATAATAACTAATATCTCTTTATCATAAATGTTATAGTTTTACTTAGTATTAGTTATAAAAATAAAATAAAAGACTACTAAATATTATTAATTCTTAAAAAACTTTTATAAGAATATTCTAATTATAATTTTATTTAAAATATCTGTTTTTATCTAAATCTCATATTAGAAATTATAGTATTAGAGAACTAATATATTTATTAAAATCTCTTTTAATTTATTAAAAACTCTTTAATATTTCTCTATTTAGTAGAATGATTAATTCTTTCTAATAAGTTAGTATAGTGCTTTTATAATTTAATTATAAGTCTTTATAAATTACTAGTAGAAGTTATAGAATTCTAAGAAGAAAAATATTCTAATTATAGTAATAAGTGTTTTTTAGTTAATAATAATCTTAATCTTTTTAGAATTTATCTTAATATCTTTAGTAGTAATAATAAAGTCTAAAAATTTAATTTATTATATATTAAACTTACTTTTACTTATACTAGCTTGCAGCTTATTCTTAGCTAGCTAGTTAAGTACTTTTTATATATGTTCTTTATATTCTTTAAGAGTCTTGCTATAAATCAGCAGATTATTAATAAATTTAATCATAAATTAATTTATATAGTTAAAAAAGATATCTAATCTGTTACTTAGTCTAAACAGAATTATTCTATATTTATAGTTATATAAGAAACTAATCTATAGCTCTGAAATACCTTTAGAGATTTAGAAGATTTCAGACTATATAAGTAAGCAAGACCACAAGCTAGTAGCTTGCAAATCTAGTCTTTTTATCTATAGCTGAGTAGTAAATAAGCTACATCTGGAATTTATCTCAGAGTAGTATAGTTCTCATATTTTCACAAGCTAAAAAATCAGAAGTTTAAATCATGCTGCAGGCAAGATTTAACTCTTAGCTTATCTAAAGCTCTGATAATAAATAAAGCTATATTATAATAATATAATGCTAAATGCCAGACTCTGAAGAAGCTAGTTTATATAATTATTTCTAAGCTTTACTGCAGAGATAGTATACTAGAATTATATTTATCTAGTACTAGCAAAGATTTAAGCTGGAGACTAGCTTTATATAGAGAGAGAAAAAATATAAGAAACTAGTTTATAGCTCTGAAACATCTTCAGAGATCTGGAGAGTTCTGAACTATATAAGTAAGTGAGGCTGCAAGCTAGTAGCTTGTAAATCTAGTCTTTTAATTCATAGCTAAGTAATAAATGAGCTACATCTAGAACTCACTCTGGAGTAGTATAGTTCTTATAAATTATTATATCTAATATAAAAAATAATGAGATCTTCAGACTCTAGATTTATCTAAATGCAGTAAAAGTCTTAATAAATATTAAGCTTAATAAAGAATTTTACATTCTGTAGTCTTTTTATTAATTTATTAATTAAAAATAATAGATATATATTCTGTTTTATAATAATATTAAGCTAGTAATAGTTTATGCAGAACTGTAGCTTAACTTTATTATAAGTAATTAGAATAGAAGAGATAAAGAATATATTTAATAAAATAATAAATTTTTTATTCAGATTAGCTTTCAGATACTTCTTTATTATTTTTAGTTCTTTTACAGATATTTAGTATAATAATAAATATCTGATATTCTAATTCAGATTTACTTTTAGATTTAATATAATCTTATAATTTATATTTAGTTAATATAAAGATAGTTTATTAGATTCAGATTTTAGAAAAACTATTCTTTAGAAATATAGATAATTAGATAACTTAGTCTCTAGTTCTTTATTTTTATTACTCTTATCTGCTTTATTAATTTCTTTCTACTACTAGGCAGAATTTTTAATATTCTATTTATTATAAATAATTTAATTTAACTTATTTAGAATAAACATATAATAAATTTTAGTTTTTTTATATGATAGTAAAAGATAGCTTCTACTAATAAAAGCTAGATTTATATTTTCTAATTTATTTAAATATTTAGCTAAGCTAGAATTATGTTTCTTTTTCTAAATCTATCTTTTTTATTATTTCTCTTCTTTTCAGATGTCTTGTGAATTATAATTAAATAGCTAATTTATTTTTTCTAAGTTATTTATCTAGTTACTAGTCTTTATCATAGAAACTATTTATTAAGCTTAATTTTTATAAAGTTTAGATTATTTACTACTAATTAGTAAGTTAGATGATTTTAACTTAATATCTTTAAGAATCTTAATAAAATAGAGATATTATTAATTATACTAAATTTTTTATTTTATTAGTTTATCTCTATAATCTATATTTGCCTGCTTATTAAGATTTAGATCTAGCTGCTAGAGAATAATATATAATATTATTTTATTAATTTCTTTTCATATCTTATTCTAAAGACTTTACTTTTCTTGTTAAATTAGTTACTAATTTTAGATATTTAGCTAGATATCTTGCTATGCTAGTTATTTTCTTCTAATAATTATTTAATATTATCTTAAGTAAGTAATTAGCATGAAAACTTTTTAAAAGAATTAGTTATTAATTTATAAGTAAAAGAAAATTATATAAGTAATAAAAAGATCTGTTTTTTTATTAAATCTATAGATTTTTATAATCTATAATAAGAAGATAATATATGTTTTAAAGACTCTAATAATATTTATTACTAGCTAGATATTAATAAAAATAGCATTATTTACTCTAATATTAATAAGAGATTTAATAGAAATTATAAATTTATTAATAACTATTCTGCTATTTATAAGAAATAGCTTTCTACTAATAAATTAAAATAAATCTAGTTTCTCTAAAGATACTTTATAATCTAAGATAAAGATTTCTTTTAAACTTTTTTATTTTCTAAAACTAGCTATAACTTATAAATATTAGTATTATTTTTTTTATAAATAATTATAGATAATATAATTTGTTTTTTTATAATAATAATACTAAATATTCTTTATTCAGTCTATTCTTCTTCAGACTTTATTTCAGAAATAGTAACTAGTTTTAATTCTTTATTATTATTATAAAATCTTCAGAATCTTTAGCTTCTATTATTTTTCTTATTCTTATTTATTTCTCTATTATAAATAATTCACAAGATGTTAATAAACTTAAAATAAATTTTCTGAAATTTCTTAAAAATTTTAGTAGTTATATAAGCTATGACTACTATTTTCTGAAATTTAAATAATAGCTTAATTATAAAGTTATTTTTATAGAATTCTCATGAAATCTTAATCTTATCTACTAAATAAAAAAAGTTAGTTATAAAGATATAATAGTTCTTCTTATTCTTTATAAAAAATTAATAGTAATTATTCTTAATATTTTACAAGTAATTTAAATTCTTATATATTTTAGTTAAGTAAGTAAAAACTTTCTCTGCAGTTATATATATTTCTAAGTAATTCTTTTTATTTATAAGATAATATATTCTGCTGCATTCTTATTAGTATAATTTTCTATATATATAATCTTACTTTCTTCTCTAAAAAAATAATCTATATTTTCTTATAGCTTATTATGTATTTAGAATATCTAATACTTAAATTTAAACTCTTTATTATTAATAAGATGTTTTAGATTATTAATCTTGATTAATTTTCTTTTATAACATGTTAAGAATGAGTTATTATTATTATCTCTTGCTAGATAGATCTTAAAGAGCTATTCTTAATAGTTATTTTTTTAGAAATTAATATCTCTATCTATTAATTCTTTCTCTTATTAGTCTTTTTCACAGTCTCTACTTATTAGTTCACATGTATATACTTATTAATATTATAATTAATTACTATTTTAACTATCTCTTATAATTTCTCTGAACTATTTATAACTAACTGCATGAACTATTTTCTATTAATAACTTGATAATAATTCTTATTACTAAATAATAGTATTTATAATAAATATTTATTCTCTACTATTATATAAAATTTAGTTATCTTATTAGTAGCTTCTTTAAGTTTTTTATGCTAGTTATATTTACTAATATATCTTATTAGACTAATATTAAATTAATAAAAGAAGAATAACTTTTAATTATAAAGTTAATAAGAGTAAAAGAAATAATAAAAAATTTTTTAGTTTAATAATATGCTTAAGCTAGATGCAGGTTTACTACTAGACTAGATAATAAAACTTAAGAAAATTAAAAGATAATAAAGAAAAGAGAGATCTAGAGAAGAGAAAGATTATATACATGCATGAATTATAAAGAAAGCTCTGAGCTCTAACTTATTAATTTATCACAGTAATTATCTATTATTTACTTGCTAGTTATAGTAGTTATCTGATTCTAGAATCATGAATTATCTAATTCAGCTATTAATCTTTCAGGTTCTAATAATTTATTTATTTTTACTAGTAAAATGCAAGTTACAAGTAACAGCTACTATATATAATTTATTAATAATAGATTAGAAATTACATGTTTATCTTTAAGATATAGCATTAACATGATAAATTACTAAACTAATAAATCTAGCTTATAATAAATTATTAAGAGATTCACATGATATAAATAACTAGTATAATATTATAAAAGCATGTTTTAAAGTATTATTAGCATAGATAATAATTAAGTTTAAATTTATTGAATATATAGTAGTAGATATTAAATTACAGAAAGACTCTAATACTTATATAATAAAAATTATAATAGTAATTAAGTAGTATAATTTAGTATATATAGAATATGCTATAGTTTTTCATATCTAATTACATATAAATTTAGAGTGCATAATGAGCAGGCAGAGCAGGTTAAAGAAGATAGTAGATGGATTAGCTCTAGCTTATAACCTGCTTAAGTAAGCTGTGGCCCATCCTGTCTAAAAGTCTGCAGGCTGAGAATTCACTCACTAATCTGCTAATAAAGTAAGAAAAATAGATTTTCTGATTAAAAACTAAGTATTCATGCTAACTAATGCAGAATCTGGCTGAGTTCATTAATTAATATAAGTTAAATGAAATAAAGTAACTGTTTGGACTGTTTGTTAAACATTTTATATAATAATAGCTATTAATATCTAGAATAATAGAAATAAGACTTTTATATGCTAGAATTAATAGCTTTTACTCTTTTAATTATCCTGTAGATGATTGAACTAATATTAGATAAGCTAGTACTAGTCTATATATATATAACTAATAATCTTCTGTCTCTTATTCTTTATCTTTCTTTAATATTTAAAACAGGCTTTAGAGTATTAATTTTAATCTTTTAAATCTAATATTTATTAAATTCTTTAGCTCAGTAAAGAATTAGCAGAAACTTATATTTTTTAACTATTTAGATAGTAGTTCTCATGCTTGAAGATTATCAGCAGTCATGTTAATAATTCTTACTATAGAGAAGATCGGATCCCAGCTGCTTTTAAAGATTATATTAAAATCCTGTAATTTTAGCTGCTTAAACTCTTGAAATCTTAATTCTCACTACTCTTGAATGTAAATATCTGAAATTAAAAATATTTGCTAGTTCTTAAATCAGCATCGGATAGTATTAAGATCTAGAAAACTCTAGTAAAGATTATGAATTTAATCCAGCTTAACTTGTAGATTTTAATTCTTATTAATATTAATTATTCAATATTAACAGTAACTGTATTCTGATTTAATAATTATTAAATTAAAAGCCTGACTAAAAATGTCTTTTATATCTGCTAAAAAGTAATTAAATCTGCTAGATCTTAATATAGAAGGCATTATTAAGAATAATTAAAATAAGTAGATTTAGAAAGCATGATTGAATATGCAGTGTTTAATATCAAGCATCTAGATTCTAAGTAGCTAGCTCTTATTAGAAATTAAAAGCTTAATAAAAGTCTAATTAATAATTTAATAGCATTATTTACTAATAAAGTATAATAATATAGTACTAGAGATTAGCTGAAGATCTGTCTGTTTAATAAGAAACTTAATAAGCTAATTAAGACTAATATAGTTAAGAATAGCTTATCAGATTTCAAGTCTAGTAATAAAGCACATAACTAATATTATAGAGAGATAGTTAACTACCTGTAAAATCATGATTATCTTAAGTTAAAAATTCTTAAAATTAAGAAGTTTTAAGATAAGAAGTTAACTCTAGACACCAGCTAACATCATGTTATAGCTCTAAAAAGAATTAATAATAAACTTTTCAAGATATAAATTAAGACTAATAAGACTAACAGGCTTATTAACTAGCTTTAAGCTATTAATTTATATACTCTTAACTATCTTAGTTTTAAAAATTGCACCATGTTATATAATAACTTAATTATTATTCAGAGAGAAGATAATCTAAATCTTTATTTTTATTAGACTAAGACTCTTATCTAATAGTTTAACATGTGCTTTACTTCTGTCAAAAAATTCTTCACATGATTGCATAATATGATTAAAGTATTTTTATTAGTACTATAAAGAGTAATGATGATATTAAACTATGAACTACTCTTGAAAATCTTTATCTAATACATTAAAACTTCATATGATTAAAAAAACTTTGAATGATTAAATATGAAGATGATTATTAATAGTAAAATACATAAGATAAGAAAAAAATTAATCTAGATAAAAGTAATGATATTTAACATTTGTTAAATTATTTTAGAAATAAAATATGCTTTTTAAAACTCATGTTAACTTCATAACTAGCTATTTTAATGAAAATACTATACTTATCTCAAGTAATAACATGAAATGAATTCTCATAATGAAGTAGCTAGTATCCGATTATAAATTTTAGCTTTTATTTTTTTCTAGCTCTGAGAATGTGTTTAAAAACATGTGCTTATTAAAACTTCTTACTCTTTCTTCTAATTTTAAGAAAGCTCAGAAGCAAGATTATTTAGATTTATCTGAACTAATTAAAATTAGCTCTAGCATGATGATTAACACTTAATAATTAGAATTTCTTGAATTTCTTTCTAGAAAGACATATATTATAGTATATTATTTTCTTATAAATTAGAGCAGTAAAGCACATGTTAAAATCTGAAAAAGTCTTAATTATCTATTATATAATGTTATTAAGCTAATGAAAAAAATTCTTTATTATATGATATTTTAGTATAGCTTATTATTTGAGATTCCAGCTGGAGCATCTTAAGACTTTAAAATATTTAAGTAATAAAAGACTCTCTAGAAGAAAGTTTTTAAAAAGTCTCTAATTATCTTATAAAAATCAAGAAATAATACTTGTATTTCAGATACTAAGAAATAAGCTATTAAACTTTTTAATGCTGTCTGAAATTATATTAAAGAAAATATTCAAGCATTTTAGAATAAGAAAAATATAAAGCTAGTATGTTACTTGTGATTTAATAAATGTTAAATTAGAAATGAAAAAGTAAGACTAAGAGATAATATAGCATGATAAACTCTCTCAAAAGATCTAGTAGTTCTTATTAAAGCTAAAGTAAATATTAAGTTTCTTAAGAGTAATAATATGATCTTGAAAAATTCAGCTATTACATATCTTAGCTGATTTAAAAATTCTCTCTAGCTTAGATTACTTAAGATTTGTGGTGATGTTACAGAGTATTATTAGTTAGATGTTATTCAGAAACTTAAAATATCTGCTTCTAAAGTAAGTTTAACTTAAAAATATTCTTAGATAAAGAAAGTAATATTAATATAATTAATGTCTTATAGAATAAAGATAAGAAATTTAAGATTTCCTGCTTTAATAAAATCCAGACTACTATTTTAAAGACTACTTATAAGAAAAATAAAATTCTCAGAATCATGCTAATCATATTATATTTCATAATTAAGAAGAAATTCATGCAAGCAAGTGACATATTTGTAACTATTTTTACTTATATTTAGTTAAAAAGATAGATAATCTGAATAATCATTAAGAGCTTTTTAAAACTCACTATTAAAAAAAATAAATTATAAGATTATATTTTAGAGGCATGTTCTGATTTAATATTTATTAAATAATCTTAAGAAACTTTTTATTAATTAAAAAATGTTAGATTTATTAGAAAGATACTATCAAGAATATCTTGAAGCTTGCTAAAAAAATTAATAAAATCTCAAGTCTTTTTAATGCTAATTAGTTAAACACTAATAAGAATATATGCTGTTATATTTAATAAAGACTCTGCTAAGACCTGCTAGATTCTAATAAATCTAATAATATGCTTAAGAAGATAACTTTTAAGTTTACTAAAATTAATTATAAAATAATCTTAAAAGTAACTCTCTACTAATACTAGCATGCTCTTAACTAGCATGATATTATAATACATGAGTTTTACAGCAACTCACATAATTTAAGATATAATATTCTAATTAGATATAAAGAGACTTTACTAATTATGAAAACTCTAGTGCTAAAAAGTTAAATAAATACAAGAAGTATAAGTCTGAATCTTTACTTAATAATTAGTCATGTAAATAAGACTTCAAGCTAATCTTTAATATAGTTACTTCAAGAAATTCTTTCTTAAAAGTATTACTATCTTTAAGTATAGATGAATTAATAAATCAAGAAATTCTTATAATATCTAATTAAAAGAATGTTACTTTTAAGAATATCTTTACTGAAAGATAAAAGAAAAAATATAAGAATGATGATGATAATGAGAAGAATTACATATCTAAAGAGAAATAATAAGTTTTAATTTAACACATATTAAATTAAAGAATTATTAATTCACTTAAGTTTCTTCTGTTGCTAAATAAAAGAAATAATTAAAAAAATCTAAAAAGAGATAGTGAGATCTTCTAGACTGGATAAGACTTAAATAGTTATTCATAGAGACTTATACTAGAAAATCTTCTTAATATAAGTAATTTCTTTCTTCTATATCATGTGCTGAATTTTATTTTCACTCTGCTATGATTTGTAAATTAAAGTAAATTCTCTTAATCATCACATGTGATATAAAATCTATTAGTATAGTGATTAAGAGAAAAGTTCACTTATGATATTAGCATTTATCATTCTCTCAGATAATTTAGTTAGTTAGAATAGTTTTATATATCTTCAGATTTCAAGTTAATCTTCTATTCTTAGTTCTGATATTTAAAGTCAAGATAAATATTAATATATTTAGATTATCTGATAGAGACTTATTATAATCTTAAGATAAGTAATGTTACTAATTTTAGTATTATCTTAGTTTAATTTAATAAATATTAAATTAAGCATGTCTTATATTTTATCTACTAACTCTCTTATCAGTGAGCTTGATTTAAAAATTTTTTCTTTAATAAATCTTTATTATAAAAGCAGTTTAATCTGTTACTTAAATAATTAAATTATCAGTATGTTATAATATCTCATTCTCAGATCTTCTATCTTAATTAGTAGCTATATTTAATTTTCTTCTTCTATTATTTACTCTTGATTATTATATCTTCTCTTCAGTTATCATAATAATTACAGCTCTTTATTTCAAGTTAGTTATTATTTAATATTAAGAGCTTAGAAACTCTTGTTAAGAATAATAAGAATTATAATGTTACATTAAAAAATAACTAGAAAAATGAGATTAATAATTCTTAGTCTAATTACTCATCCCAGGCATCTAGCATAACTGCTTAAATAAAAGAGATTCTAGTAATATCTATAAAGAAGAAATCTGAATCACATGAGTTATTAATTCTTTTAAGCTTAAAGTTCTTAATTATTATACTCTCTAGCAAGATATCAGAGCATTATAATATCTAATAAACATGATGATGAATAATATAGTTTACAGTAAATCCAGACAAGAAAAACACTCATGTCTTTCTACACATAAAGAAGAATATCAACATGTGGGCAATGTTTAATAAAGAAGTATAATATTCTGATGAGAAACTAGTTATTCACTACAAGCTTTATAATAAAGTCTATAGTTATTTAACTTTAAATAATCATGATATATCATTCATGACATATTATTTAAAATATTATAAAAAGTAGTCTATAAAGAAAATAATTATTAAAATGCTTCTTAAAATAAGCACTCTTACTAATTCATGCTAAATACATGCAAAAATACTAATTAAACTATCTGAATAATATTTTTAGAAATTATATATTTTAGAAAATATGCTTAAAATAATTCTAAGCTTTATTATTACTCTTTAACTTTCTTTCTATATTATTAAGCATATTATATTTCAGAAGATAATGCTTATAACTGCTAAACTAAATAATCAGATATAGTTTCTAATCACATAAGCTATAAAATCTGTTATATTAAGACTTTTAATATTTAATACTAATTTCTTTATTATAAAGATATGTAATAAGCTGATAACAAGTAGTTAAACTGCTATTTTAGAGTACTTAAAAAGATTTTATCTAATATAAAGATCTTTATTACTACTAATATCTGGAGCAGTATAACTAAACATGCATTTATTAGTATTATTATTTATTTTATAGATGATGAATGATAATATCATAAAGAACTTCTTAGCTTTAAATATCTTTCTCATGCATACTCTAAAGAAAATATTGCTATGCTCTTAATTAATCTACAAAAAAAGCATGAATTAAATAATTAACTTCTTACTCTAATAATTAATAATATCTTAAATAATAAAATATTAACTAGTATACTTTAGATGAATCTTGACTTTGCTAAATTACTAAAGAATATTTAAGATAAGAATGTTTAGATAATTCTTAAATTAGAGACTTATATTTCCTATCTAGCTCATGTTATTAATCTTATAATATAATAAATTTTACAGTTTCTGGTAATTGCATTAAAAAATAATGAGATCTTAATCTGAGCAGCAGACTTAAGTGAAAATATAATTACATCTAATATTTAAAACATACTCTATATACTTAAAAAGATATGAGATTATCTTTTTAATTGCTTTGCATTTAAACTAACTAGTACTTAATAGATTTAATAAATTTACAAGTTTATAAATAATAGTACTTAGTAATATGCTGCATTTATTTAGCTTTAAGTATCTTAAACTAAAAAGTCTCTACTACTTTAATAGAATTATAAGACTTGATGAAATTTCACATTTCTAATACTTATATAAATGATGAAGCTATGTGACATTATTAGATAGTTTATAATAATGAAAATTAAAAAGAAAGATTTAATATTATTACATATTTTATAAGCTAAATAAAAATATATTAAGTATCTTATTAATCTGCTTATATCTTTCTTTAAAATCTTAGCTAATTTATCTTACATTACTATGCTAAATACTTATTACATTTTTAATATCTATAATATTCTCTTTAATAATCTTGATCTTAATCTTGAGATACTTGCTTGTAAATAAGTCTCATAAAAGATAATACTTTAAACAGATCTAATAAGAGCATGAGTGAAACTATAGAAATATTATAATCTTATAAATAATATAAATAAACATCTGTATACAATTACTCAGATACTTAATCTCTTAATAAAACTTAATAAGTTTAGTTCTAATAACTAGCAAGATACTAATACTAATAAGAATGATTATAACTAGCATGAAATCTATTAGAATAGCTTAATAAAGCTATACAAGTATTATACTATTAAGTTCTTAGATTTTTTATACTTAAGCATTACTATAACAGCTCTACTATTATTAATAAATAATTATATTAAGTATTTTTAATAAAAGAGATGCTAGCTGAATATTATAATATTATTACTATCTTTAGAAATTAACATGTATCTAAATAATAATAAGTCTATAATAAAGCTTTATCAAGAATCTCATTAGCTCTAGCTTCTACTTATATTTAATAATTATTAAATCTAAATCTTATTAAAAATATTCTAATTCTTAATTACTAATAATTATATTATAAAACATATTCAGTTCTTGCATAAATAACTTGAGATATTCTTTTAATTTCTGTAGCTAGAATTAGTATGAAATAACTATTTAACTCTACTTAAGATATCTATTACTACTAATAAGCTTAATTACTACCAGAGATAATTAATATGCTCATGTTGCAAATGCTTACTAATAGATTTAACATCTGTAATGAATTTAGAAATATTCTGAATAATAATTTAAATCAGACTATAAGTAATATAAAGAATACTCTACTTAATAATATTATGATATTAGAGTATATTAGTAATGATAAAGATTCTGATAACATATATTATAAGAGAAATTAGATAAATAATGATGGTAATATTAAAGCAGATAATGTAGATAATAATTTATTATTATTATCTTCTTCTATAGCAAGTAGAACATTACTAGCTCTAGAAGTTAGATATACATGTAGCAGATCTTATAGAATTATAGAGAATTAATAATCTATCTGACTTGTATAATCTGAATTTACTTAACTATAAAGTAACTTATCTATGCATCTGAACTGAACTTCATGTTACTTAGTTAGTATGAATTATTACTTCACTTAGTCATTATAATATCATTTTATAATTAGTCATCTCTTATTTATTAATGCTTAGTCATTCTTGGCAACTCATAGGCTTTATAAGTTACTGTGATTATTAGACAGGTGAGTTCAATCTTAACTCATAATTTCTATAAGTTGAACTCTAAGAGCTATAAGACAGGCTAAATCTAGAACTCACAGATTAATACTTCATCTATTTAGCACTCTATATAAATTTATTATTAAGAGTAATTATAAATAAACTATCTATTAGAATTATAATAATATAATTTATAATAACTATAAAAACTAAGTAATTTAATTAAATTAATTAGTTTACTTAGCTATATAATTCAGAATACTAGCAGTATTAGTAATCATAGTATAACTAGTAATTATATATAGAAGACTGTAAAATTTTCTTATTTAGATAAGAAAATATAGTACTATCTAATAATAGATAATTGAAATAAAATTAAAATTAGTAGTATTATAAAAATAATTAGCTATAGAAATATTTTAATTAATAGTAGTAATTATATTAATTATAATCTAATTAAAAATATAAATTATATTTTTAAGCTTTTCTATAAAATAATTAGAATAAAAATAATAAAATTAACTCAGCTCATGTAAAAAGCTTTATATAGTAATATATTTAATAAAAAAATTCTGATAAAAAGATATTTTAGAATTAGATAGATAAATATTAAGATTAAGATACTTATTTATATAATAAGAAAGATCTTTCAGAGCCATATCTTAATTAGCTAGAAGTATTAGAATATTTATTAAAGAATTTTTAGAATAATTTAAATTTTATATTATATATAATCTGCTAGTAATATAAAGTAGAATTTAATAATTAGTTAGATTTTATTAAGTACTCTTAATTCTATATACTTATAGTATATTATAAAAGTATTAATACTTTAATAATATAGTTAAGAAGAGAGTTAATCTTTATTAATAATAGTCTAGTTTTTTAGTATTAATACTTTATAATAGTAAAGATATATATTTAAGCAGTAGTTAAAATTATATAAATCTATCTAGATATAAAATATCTAGTTATATTAGTTTCATGTAAGTTTCTAAAAAAGTAGAATTTATTAGTAGTTATTTAAGAAGATAGTATTTCTATTACTAATATTAATAAAAAACTAATAATAAAGCATTTCATATACTTCTTATTATATATTTTAATAAAGAATAAGAATAAAGAAATAGTTATAGTTAGAATTATAATAAATATTAGAATAATTAATAAGCTTTAAGCTAGACTACTTCTTAAAATAGATAATATAATTCTAGAAGAAATTATCATTAATCTTAAAGAAAAAATATTAATATTTATATATATTAATAGCATGAAGACTTTAATTTATATAATACTAAAAAAAAGTAATAATAATAAAAGAGTAGTTATTATTTTATAGAATATTATAATATTATTATAATTAGAAGTAAAAATTCTAATTAGACTTTTTCTACTAATAGAGATTATATCTTTAAGCTAGAAATAAACTAAATTAGCATATATATTAAGATTATGAGATGAAATCTATTATTTTATTATATGATAAATAATATTAATAGAATCATGTAATTACTAAGTAATTATAGAGTTAGCTATATAGCTAAAATAGATAAAATAACTATATATTAGATATATCTAACTATAGAGATTCTTATCTTAAAGTTATTAAAGACTAAATTTTAAGTTAAGCTAATTTAGCCAACTAATTATAAAATATGCTTAAATAATAATATAATCATATATAAAGAAGTAAATTTACTAGAAGTTAAGATACTTATTAAAGTAGTAATAAAGTATAATAAAGTATAAACTAATTCTAAAGAATTTATTAATATTTTAGAAAAGAGATAAATGCAGATTCTAATACTTCTAGAAGTAATTCTTAAGAAGAATTTATAAGTATACTCATGTGAATTAAAAGAGAGAAAGATAATAGATATAATATTTAATAAACTTCATGAGAAAGACTATATAAGTTAAGCAGAGAATTATATATTAGAAGATTATTTAGTCTTTATAATATAAAAAGATATAATTATTAATAGAAAGATTATATAAAAAGATAAAATAATAATTAATCTTCAGAAACTAAATAAAATAATAGAATCTAATATTTATTTAATAATAAGATAGAATAAAATAATTAGTATAATTTATAAATATAGATATATAATAGTTTTTAATACAGCTTTATTTTTCCACTAGTAGCCTATATGAAAAGATTATAGAAATTATATAATAGTTATAATATATAGAGATTAGAAGATTTTTAATATAATAATTATAAGCTTTATAAATAGCATTTTATATCTATAAAAATAAATAAAGCTAATATTTTAATTACTTCATACTTTTATTAAGATATATATTAATAATCTTATAATCTTTTTAAAAATTCTGAAGAAGCACATACAGTATCTACATATCATACTAAATAAGCTTAAAGAACTAAATATTATAATAAATTTATATAAGATATATATTACTTTTTTTATTAGTCTTCTAGAATAGAAAGTCTGCATGCTTAAAATAATTATGACTATAGAGAAAGTAAAGTAGTTTTTTAGATTCTTTATTATATTAATCAGAAAATAAAATGCTATTTCAATAGTCTGATTTATTCTTTTTAACTAATTATTTATCTATAAATAATATGCTGTAATAAATAGTATCTGTGTGTTAATCTATTTAAATATATTCTTTTATAGATCTATAGTAAATTTAAGATCTCTATTACTAATTATCTTCTTAGAGAAATTCTAATTTCTATTATAAAGTACTTTAATAAGTCTGATAACTTATTTCTTAAATTTATTTATAATTCTATCAGAAATAAAGATTATTCTCTTAATATACTTATTAGTAACTATTATAAGCATATTATATATTCTATCTAAAAGTTCTAATATAAAGTTAATTATTATAATATAATAAGATATCTTTAGTATTAATATTAGCTATAGATTATTATAAGATTTATAATATCTAGTCTATATTACTTAATATCATAAATAGACTTAAATAAACTTATATACTATATTTATAATCTTTCTAATATATAGACTCTCTAGTTACTATAAGATTTACTATTATCTAAAATAAATCTTTAAGTATGCATCTGCTAATATCTGTAATATTACTAAAATAAAAATATAGAGTTCTTTAATAACTTTTTCTTCTTAATAGTAGATTAATTCATTCTTTTTAAAAAATAATAATTATGCTATATTCTTTTTCTGTATCTTCTAGTTATTAAGAATACTTAGAATTTTTGTTATAATAAAAACTTTAATATGAAGTGAACAAGTATTCAAGTAAGTAGTTAATTAATTAATCTATCTTTCTTCTAGTAAGATTAAAAGATATATGTGCTATTACTGCCATGGTATAACTATTAATAGAAGGTACTACTATTACTATCTCTACTTGATATTAATTTGCTAGTTTTAATATCTATGATTTATTCTTAAATTTATTCTTGAATATTGCTGCTATTCTCTCTCTATTATTATTAGTCTCTTCTAGCTCTATCTTTACTTTCTCTTCTCTTATTTTAATAAACTTCTTATAGTCTAATCATTTCATCTTTGATATCATTCTCCATGCCTGTTAATCAAGTTTATTAAAAATTAAGAGATAATAAAATATTACTCTCTGAGCTTTTCTCTTTTTATTAATATCTCTCTTTATAATTTTTGAAACAAACTTTTATATCTGTATTTTGACCAGATCATGTGTAAGAATCCAAGCTTACAAGACTTGTCAAGTCTCTCCTCTTACATAATTCATAGAGAATATAACTTACAAGAATCACATGTCTTTACTCTTAGCTCATAAGCCTTCACAGACATCCCTCAGATCTCACAGATTTATATAAGATTATAATAGAGTAATAGTATATATAGAACTAAGATTCTAAGTAGATAGAAGATTAGTAGTAATATAAGTAATAAATTCATATATACATTTCTTAGTATTATTTATAGTACTAGTTTATACTTATCATATCTTTATATTATAATTTCTTATATTTTATTACTTAATCTAAGTAATATGTCTGAATTATATCTTTCAGATAGATTTAAAATTAGTCTGTAAAGCTAGAAAATAAAGTCTTCTTTTCTTATAAATTAATCATAATTTCTGAAATCTAACAGATTATTAAGATTTCTGATTATAAGAACATACCAGAATTAAATCATACATCTGGAAATCTTATTTCTATGAAAGAAGAATTCACAGACTAACTAGATTAACTAGATTAATTTACAGATATCATAAATAAAATTTTAATTATCATAAAATTATTATAACTATTAAATCTGATAGAAATATAAGTTATAATAAAGTAAATTAATTTTATTAAGAGATTTACTAAGATAAAGATATAAATTAAAGTAACTTTCAAGCATGAAAGATTAGAATCTCTTAATAATATAAATTTATAATCACCTGTAAAGAAAGATAGAAAATAATTTAAATTTTAGATCTTGAAATCTATCTATAAAACTATAAGTTTTATAAAGTATAAAGAGTTTATTATTATAGTAAATAATAATCTAGAGCTTCTGAATATTAGTAAGAAAGATAAAGTTATCTATATGAAGACTAAACTTTATTATACTCTAATTAAGAAATAATCTAACTATATTATAAATTATCTAGATAAGAATAACTAAAAATCATTCATTATTTTCTTATAAAATAATCTTGAAGATCCTGCAAATATGACTAGAAATAACTAAAGAGATATTTTAAGATTCTATAAGTAAGAGTTAAAGATAGATAATGAATATCTTTTATAATATCTGAAAAAAACCTATAAAGTTAGTAAAGAATATAACTTTACTAGCATCTGAAATAAGTAAAATTTCCTCTAAATCTATAATCTTCTCATAAGAAATAAGCTAGATAAATAAGAAAAGCTTTCTAATACTCTTTATAAAATCATGACTATTATAACTTATTTATAATCTTAAGTTACAGCTTTCATAAAGAAAAAATCAGACTTTCTTAATCTCATGAATAAAGAAAAAGATAAAAATAAGAAAAAGAACTTTTATAAAAAACTCTTCAGATTTAAGAAAAAGAATTCTAATGCTTAAATAATCTCAGACTATAAGAATAAGAAGCTAAATTTTCTCATAAATATGAAATGTAATATGCTTCAAGCTAGGTGCAGGTTTACTATCAGACTAGATAATAAAACTTGAGAAGACTAAAAGATGATGAAGAAAGGAGAGATCTGAAGAAGAGAAAGATTATATACATATATGAATTATGAAGAAAGCTCTGAATTCTAGCTTACTAATTTATTATGATAATTATCTATTATCTATCTGCTGATTATGATAGTTATTTAGTTCTAGAATTATAAGTTATTTAATTTAGCTATTAATCTTTCAGATTCTAACATCATCTCTTCTTAAAGTACTAAATATGCTCTCATGCTAGAAGATTATTCTCTTTATAGTCTAGTAGATTCTTATTTTACTTATAAGCTACTATTTATTTCTTTAAGTATAGTAATAGTTCTAGCTATTATAGATTAGTTATGTGAAATTCTTATATAAGATATAATGCATTCTTGAAGTTTCTTATAGAATATTATTAATTATTAATATTAAATTCTTTTCATCTAACTTTATATTATAATTTTTTATAGTACTTTTAATATATAAGTATCTACTTTATTTCTTATTTATTATCTTCATTAATTACTATTAGTTCTAATTTTTTATACTCTTAACTAGATAGTAGATTATTTATAGCTTTTTGTAGCTTATCTAGAGAGAAGATATTATAAATTTACATGCTAGATAATAAAGCTAGATAATAGCTATAATTTATCTTTTCTGTAATTTTAAAAAATCTAGCATTCTATTTAATAAGCTTGTAACTTAGATAATCTATAAGATATTTCTTTAGAAAAAGAAATATCTTATCTCTAACTATAAAGTTAAGTTTATAATAATATTAATTAATCTATTTTCTTATAACTTTCTAAGCATGTTTTATTCTCTTTTAAGTCTGTTTTTAAATTATTTTTATTTTTTATATTCTTTTCTAAACATTCTAGTAATTAAGCTTCTCTATCTTTAGAATTCCTGCAGGAAGCAGTTGCTAGTTAAATAAGATTTATAGCTTAAATTCTAATATTATGCTAAAGAAGATTAGTTTTATTAACATATATAATAATAATTCTATAATATGATTTATAAGTAATAGTAACTAATTTCAGTTATTCTAATAATATATTATGTATAATTATAGTCATATGATTAGAATACTAGTTAATAATTTTTATTTATTTATCTGTCTGTAGATGATATGCAGTGAATAACTTTAGCTTAATCTTTAAGTTTTTAATAAACTTATTTTAGAAGTCTAATATAAACTGAGATTCTTAATCTAAAACTATACTCTCTGAAGCTCTATAATAATAATAGAAATATTTTAAGAATAGCTTATAAAGTTTCTTCATATTTATTTCTTAGATAATAAATAAGAATAGTAACTTCTTGCTTAGTCTATTAATAATAATTAGTAATATATTATATTCTTCTTTAGTTATTAGTATATTTATAAAGTTTATGAAAATATGCTATTAAGATTAAAGAAAGATAAGTAGTAATTATAATAATCTAAAAATCTTATCTTATAATATTTTAATTCTTTAGTAGATCAGATAGTTACTAATATAACATTTAATATTTTTTTATATAAATAATTAATAAAATTAGCTGCTGATTAGAATTATGATTTTTTTCTTATCTAAGTATGTTATAAAGAGTTACTTGTATATCTTCTTAAGAAGCTATATAATTAGATTTAGATTTTTTTTAATAGATATGATTATTTATTTTTAATAATAGAGTATTCTCTTCTAGTCTCATGTTCAGATTATAAGATTAGAAGTAACTTGTAAGAATTTCTTTATATTTTTATTTAATTCATGAATTTACTTAATTATAATTCTTAGCTTAAGTAGTACTAGTTCTGCTTAAATTCTTAAGTTTAGATATTCTAATTTAAGTAGTATTTACTCATGATTTTTATCTTTTATTTTTTTTTAAATTTACTTAAAGCATCTATTAGAGTATTCTTCTTTCTTAAATAATATTTAATCTTAAAGTAAAACTAAGAGAGAAACTTAGTTTATCTTATCTAACAGATATTAAGTCTGTTTTTTATTATAAAATACTTTAGAGCTTAATAATTAATTAAAATTCTAAATCTTTCTTTCTAATATAGTTTACTAAGCTCTGCATGTTATTTCTTAAGTATATGAATAATAACTAATATTTTTTTATTATAAATATTATAATTTTACTTAGTGTTAGTCATGAAGATGAAATAAAAGATTATTAGATGTTATTAATTCTTAAAGAATTTTTATAAGAATATTCTAATTATAATTTTATTCAAGATATCTATTTCTATTTAGATCTTATACTAAAGATTATAATACTAAAGAATTAGTACATTTATTAAGATCTCTTTTAGCTTATTAAAGACTCTTTAATATTTCTCTATCTAGTAAAATAATTAATTCTTTCTGATAAGTTAATATAATACTTTTATAATTTAACTATAAGTCTTTATAAATTACTAATAGAAGTTATAGAATTCTAAGAAGAAAAATATTCTGATTATAGTAGTAAGTATTCTCTAATTAGTAATAATCTTAATCTTTTTAAAATTTATCTTAATATCTTTAATAATAATAATAAAGCTTAAAAATTTAGTTTACTATATGCTAAACTTATTTTTATTTATACTAGCTTGTAGCTTATTCTTAGCTAGCTAATTAAGTACTTTTTATATATATTCTTTATATTCTTTAAGAGTCTTGATATAAATTAGTAGATTATTAATAAACTTAATCATGAATCAGTTCATATAGTTAAAAAAGATATTATTTATGAATCTTTAAAAGATATCTGATCTATTACTTAGTCTAAATGAGATTATTCTGTATTTATAATTACTATATCTAATACAGAAAATGATAAGATCTTTAAATTCTGAGTTTATCTAAATATAATAAAAGTCTTAATAAATATTAAGCTTAGTAAAGAATTTCACATTCTATAGTCTTTTTATTAATTTATTAATTAGAAGTAATGAATATGTATTCTATTTTATAATGATATTAAGCTAGTAGTAGTTCATGCAGAACTATAGCTTGACTTTATTATGAGTAATTAGAATAGAAAAGATAAAAGATATACTTAATAAAATAATGAATTTCTTATTTAGATTAGCTTTTAAATATTTCTTCATCATCTCTAGTTTTTCTGTAAATATTTAATATAATAATAAATATCTAATATTCTGATTCAGATCTGCTTCTGGATTTAGTATAATCTTATAATCTATATTTAGCTAGTATGAGAATAGTTTATTAGATTTGAATTTTAGAAAGACTGTTTTTTAGAAATATAGATAATTAGATAATTTAATCTCTAGTTCTTCATCTTTATTACTCTTATCTGCTTTATTAATTTCTTTCTACTACTAAGTAGAATTCTTAGTATTCTATTTATTATAGATAATCTAATCTAACTTATTTAAAATAAGCATGTAATAAATTTTAGTCTTTTTTATATGATAGTAGAAGATAGCTTCTCTAATAAAAACTAGATTTATATTCTCTAATTTATCTAAATATTTAGCTAAGCTAGAGTTATATTTCTTTTCTTAGATCTATTTTTTCTATTATTTTTCTTCTTTTTAGATATCTTGCAAATCATAATTAAGTAGCTAACTTATTTTTTCTAAATTATTTATTCAGTTACTAGTTTCTATTATAGAGACTGTTTATCAGACTTAATTTTTATAAAATTTAAACTATTTACTACTAATTAGTAAGTTAGATGATTTTAACTTAATATCTTTAAGAATCTTAGCAGAATAGAGATACTATTAGTTATACTAAATCTTTTATTTTATTAGTCTATCTCTGCAGTCTGTATTTGCCTACTTATTAAGATCTGAATTTAGCTACTAGAGAATAATATATAGTATCATCTTGCTAATTTCTTTTCATGTCTTATTCTAAAGACTTTATTTCTCTAATTAAATTAATTATTAATTTCAGATATTTAGCTAGATATCTTGCTATATTAGTTATTTTCTTCTGATAATTATTAAATATTACTTTAAGTAAGTAATTAGCATGAGAACTTTTTAAAAGAATTAGTTATTAATTTATAAATAAAAGAAGATTATATAAGTAATAAGAAGATCTATTTTTTTATTAAATCTATAGATTTTTATAATCTGTAATAAGAAGATAATATGTGCTTTAAAGATTCTAGTAATATTTATTACTAGCTAAGTATTAATAAAAATAGCACTATTTACTTTAGTATTAATAAGAGATTTAATAAGAACTATAAATTTATTAATAGCTACTCTGCTACTTATAAGAAATAACTTTCTATTAATAAATTAAGATAAGTCTAGTTTTTTTAAAGATATTTTATAATCTGAAATAAAGACTTCTCTTAGATTTTCTTATTTTCTAAAACTAGCTATAACTTATAAATATTAGTATTATTTCTTTTTTATGAGTAGTTATAGATAATATAATCTGTTTTTTTATAATAATAATACTAAATATTCTTTATTTAGTCTATCTTTTCTTTAGACTTTATCTCAGAGATAGTAGCTAGTTTTAGTTTTTTATTATTATTACAGAATTTCTAGAATCTTTAGCTCTCATTATTTCTCTTATTCTTATTTATTTCTCTATTATAAATAATTTATAAGATATTAATGAACTTAAAATAAATTTTTTGAAATTTCTTAAAGATTTTAGTAGTTATATAAGTCATGACTATTATTTTCTAAAGTTTAAATAATAGCTTAATTATAAAGTCATCTTTATAGAATTCTCATGAGATCTTAATCTTGTCTACTAAATAAAGAAAGTTAGTTATAAAGACATGATAATTCTTCTTATTCTTTATGAGAAGTTAATAATAATTATTCTTGAAATTTTATAAGTAATTTAGATTCTTATATATTTTAGTTAGATGAGTGAAAACTTTCTTTATGATTATATATATTTCTAAGTAATTCTATCTTATTTACAGAATAATATGTTCTGCTGCATTCTTATTAGTGTGATTTTTTATATATATAATCTTACTTTCTTCTATATGAAAATGATTTGTATTTTCTTATAGCTTATTATATATTTAAGATATTCAATACTTAAATTTAAGCTCTTTGCTATTGATGAGATGTTTTAGATTATTAATCTTAACTAATCTTCTTTCATGATGTGTTAGGGATGGATTATTATTATTATTATAATAGAAAAATGTCTCTTGTGTACTAATCTAGAAGTTATTCCAGCTAGTATATATGATAAGAAAGCAGATGATGGTGGTAAGAAGAAGAGGATTCTGAGAATTTAGAAGAGAGACTATATGATATGGCTGGAAGCTACTATAACTACTAGTATATATATGAAAGATGCAGAGACTACTATCAGAAAGAAGCTATGATAGTACTATAGTACATATTCTAATAATATGCTATCTTTTAAAATTATTTATGCTCTTATTAGCTATCTAATCTGCATAAAGAACTTCATATAAAGAATTCTTTCTATTCTGAAAAGTTATTACTAATTCTTTCTTCATTTATATAAGCTATTATATATGTATCAGGTAATTAAATGAGTAGATTCATCAGATAGATTATGGTTTAATCATGCTATAAGTAATATAGATAGATAAAGATTAGATAAATAGACAAATTAAGAAATAGATAAATTAATATATATTAAATTAATATAGATTGTATTTGATTAACAAATTAATAAATTAACAAATTAATATACATTAAATTAATATAAACTGTATTTGAGATAAAAGATTCTAAGTGATTTAATAAAGTAATGAGAATAGTATTTTAGTCCGATTATTAGTTTAACTGTAATCTGCTAGAAATACTATATTAATATGAAGTATATTATTATAGATTAAACTGATTAAGTAATTTCAGAGAGAGTAGAAAGAGTTATTTTATTCTACTATATTATAAGATGCAAGACATGATTTTATCATGATATATTCATCATAAACAGAGAGTAGTTTAATATATACAAACATGTGAAGCTTTAGTACATGGTGCAGCTTAATTTTACTATCTTTTAAAGAGATTAGATGAATTTCATAATATCACTACAATCATACTAGAAATTCATGCAGGATATCTGCTATATACATGAGAGATTGAGATTATTAATAAAGCAAGAAGATAGTAGAATCATAAATATTACAGATTAACAGCTTTTTAAAAGCAATAGATATCTAGATATAGTAATTGCAAGCAAGCTGCTTTTTAATATTCTAAGCTTCAGTATAACTGTAGTTAATGCTTATTTAATATTCTAAACAGTTAGCATGACTATAGTTAATGCTCTTTTAATACTTTAAATAGTCAGCATGTAGTAAGATTATAGTCATTCTTAGAGATGCTTGAATCTGCATTAATTTCTTAGAAATTAGAAGACTAGATATGCTATCATACTGTAATAGAAAGATGCCTCTTACATACTAATCTAGAGATTATTCCAGCTAGTATACATGATGAGAAGGCAGATGATAGTGGTAAAAGAAGAGAATTCTGAGAATTCAGAAGAGAGACTATATAATATGGCTGGAGGCCACTGTGACTACTAGTATATATACAGAAAATGCAGAGACTACTATCAGAAAGAAGCTATAATAGTATTATAGTATATACTCTAATAATTATCTCTTACTAGATAGATCTTGAAGAGTTATTCTTAGTAGTTATTTCTTTTAGAAATTAATATCTCTATCTATTAATTCTTTCTCTTATTAATCTCTTTCACAGTCTCTACTTATTAGTTTACATATACATGCTTGTTAATACTATGATTAATTACTACTTTAATTACTTCTTGTAATTTTTCTAAATTATTCATAACTAACTATGTGAACTGTTCTCTGTTAATAACTTAATAATAATTTTTATTACTAAATAATAATACTTATGATAGATATTTATTTTCTGCTATTATATAAAGTTTAGTTATCTTATTAATAGCTTCTTTAAATTTTCTATACTAGTTATATTTGCTGATGTATCTTATTAGACTAATATTAAATTAATAAAAGAAGAGTAACTTTTAATTATAAAGTTAATAAAAGTAAAAAAAATAATAAAGAATTTTTTAGTCTAATAATATGCTTAAGCTAGATACAGATTTACTGCTAGACTAGATAATAAAACTTAAGAAGACTAAAGAATAATAAAGAGAAGAGAGATCGAAGAAGAGAAAAATTATATACATGCATAAATTATAAAGAAAATTCTAAGCTCTAGCTTACTAATTTATCATAGCAATCATCTATTACCTGCCTGCTAGTCATAGTAGTTACCTGATTCTAGAATTATAAGTTATCTAATCTAGCTGTTAATCTTCCAGATTCTAATAAAATGCTATATTTATAAAGAATATAATCATATCATACTTAAATATATAAAATTAAAGAAAGCAGAGAACTTAAAATAGAATAAAAGAGAGAAATTTATAGATAGTACTAAAATAATACAAGTTCTAAGTATTATAATTATAAATCTCTCTTCTATTTAACTGCATTATCAAGCATGATGTATGTCTCTGTAAAGTACTTCTAAAGTATATAAATAAATAACTATATAAGTATTATAGTTATTAGTCTTAATCTAGCTCACCAGCTGAATCTTAAATTAAAAAATAAAATAGTTAAACTTAAAATCATAGATAGAATTTAGAGCTCTCTGAATTTCATAGATATTATAGATATAACTTTTAAATATACTAATTACAGATTAAGCAGATAAATCTTCTATAAATTAGTTTATATAACTAATATTAGAAATAACATGCTCTTAAGAATATTATAGCTAGCTAGACTAAACTCTATTATTAACTAATTTACTTATAAGCTTATATTTTCTGAAGAGTTACTGTCTGATAATCTTGCAGATAATAAAGCTATAATACTTGAAGAGCTTATAACTAGTAGAAAATCTGTATATATTATGATTATTTATCTAGCAGAATTAGAGATAAATTCTTAACTAAACTTACTTAATCTAAAGATATTATTAGAGTATCATAATATTTTAAATATCTTTAGTAAGAAAAGACATGATAGTTAGCATCTTATTAGAAGAAAGATCTTATTATAGAACTAGTTTTTAGTATAGAATTAAGCTATATATTAGTCTATTAATTATTTAAAAATAAGAAAGAGATACTTATAAAGTATCTTGTAGAAATAATTCTAGTAGAATTTATTTACTTATCTAAGTCCCACATGGCATTTTTATCATGTTTACTCTTAAAAAAATAAAGATCTGTAACTTTATGTAAACTATTAGAATCTTAATAGTAAGATAATTAAAAACTAATATCTTTTCTTACTTATTAAAAATCTAATTAGATGCCTCACAGGTGTGATAATATTCATATAACTTAATATAAAGAATACTTATCATCATCTGTAAATTAAAAAAGAAAATAAATAAAAAACTACTTTTTATATATTATTTAATTATTTTAAATACTATATAATACTCTTTAGCTTAATAAATGCTTCTGTAGCATTCTAGTCTTATATTATAAAAATATTACAGAAGTTCTCAGGCATATTTATGATAGTATATTTTAATAATATAGTAATTTACTTATAAAGAGAAGAAGATTATATTTATTATATTAGATAAGTACTTACTATACTAGTTAATGCTGAACTTTATTACAAGTTATTAAAATATTTTTTAGTCTTTATAAAATAGACTTTTTAGAATATATTATCTCTGTAAATGAGATTTTAATAAGCTAAGCATAAGTATAAATCATTCTAATCTGACTAGAATTAAATATAGTTTAAGATATTTAGATTTTTTTAGAATTCTGTAACTTCTACTACTACTTTATTCATACATTTTTATGAGTGGTTTTCTATCTTACAGAAATGCTTAAGAGCTAAAAATCAAGCAGACAGTAATAAAAATAGATCAGAAGAGAACTAAATAAATAAAAGAATAATAAATTTCTTACTTTAACTACTTATAAATTATTTAATAGTCTTAAAGATGCTTTTACAGATGTGATCATGCTGTATTATTTTAATTTAGATTACTAGATTAGATTATAAACAGATATATCTAGCTTTATAATCTCTAGAATTATTATATAACTTAATTTAGATATATAATAATAAATTTCTATTATCTTCTACTTATAGAAGATAAAGCCTGCAGAGTTAAATTATAATATTTATAATTAAGAATTACTTATTATAGTTAAATTTTTTTACTACTAAAGATATTAGCTGAAGAAGTCTTACAAGTCTATTATTATTAAAACTAATTATAATAGCTTGTAATACTTCATAATAGTAAAAAAACTCTTATAATAATAAGTTTAATAAGCTTAGAAACTCTTAGTCTTTTATTTTATTATTAAGCATGTTATAGATATTAAAAATCCTGCAGATGCATTCTTATAAAGAGCTAATTATAGAAAAGAAATAGCTTATAAGAATCTAGAAAATTAAGAGATTATAAGCTAGTTATAATTTATGCTTTTTCTTAAGTGCATTAACATATTGCAAACATCTGAAGAGCCTGAGTAAATAATAGCAGATTTCTTAAAAGAGAAGAAAGAGAAAAGCATATCTTATAACTAATTCTCATAATCTATAAGACTAAAGAAATACTTATATAAAATTCTTATAAAGATTCTAATAAGTAGTACTACTTCATGTAAGTAATCTTAGTTAGAGCAGACTAGTATTAAGCATACTTACTAAAAGAGAATTATCTTTTAAATCTAGAGATACTTCTGGAAATACTTTCTGTAGTTTATTATTAGCTATTTCTAACTTATTATAAATTAATAAATATGCAATACTGATTTAAATCTATAATCTAGATTAATTTATAAAGTACTAATCTAAGAAAAATCAGATGCTATATTATGATAATCATCTTTACATATCTAATAATAAGTCTTTATATATAAAGTTTATTAGAAAATATCATGACTTGCTTTTTATAGATTATTTTATCTTTAAATAAATATATAAACTTCTCTCATAAAAGTACTTCTAATCTAAGATGCAGAAGATAATTAATAAATACTATCATGCATGTGATATTTATTAAGAATTTCAGATTATTTATAAAAAACTCTATAATAAACTATAATCTCTTCTTATCTTATAAAATTTCTGGAAAGAAATCAGCATGAATGCTATTACTAATCTTTCTATAAGTAAAAGTTTTAAAAATGTGAAATATGATTATATACTAATAATAGTAAATAGATTTACTAAAATATTATATTTTATACTTATATTCAAGAAGCTAATAGCAGAGTAACTAGCTCATGTCTTTATTTATAAAGTAGTCTAACTACATAAATTATTTAAGAGAATTATATCAGATTACAGATTACTTTTTACTAGTAATTTCTAAAAAGACTTACTTTAACTTCTCTAAATTAAACAGTTACTTAGCACAGCTTTTTACCTGTAATTAGATAATTAGATAGAAAGACTTAACAGCATTCTGAAATAGTATTTACAAAGCTTTATCTATTATAAATAGAATAACTAGATAAGTTAATTATCTCTAGCAGAGTTTATATATAATAACTTCACTCAGATCTTAACTAATTAATTATTATTTCATCTAATATATAAATTAAATTTAAGAATAACTCTTGCAGATTCTTATAAGTATATAACTTAAGTTATAAATATACATGAAAGAGTAAACATCATTTATAATCTTTATAATTAAATTAAAAAATCTCTTATAAAGATATAAATTTATTAGAAGATCTATTATGATAAGAAGCATACTTTTAAATTATATATAATTAGAGATTAGATATGATTATCTCTTTATAATATTAAGATAGATTACTTAAACAAGAAGTTAAATCTTTTATAGACAGGCTCTTATTAAATTACAGAAAAAATAAATAAATAGACATATAGATTAGAACTACCTGCAGATTTATATAGAATATATAATATCTTTCATATCTTCTTACTTTCAGATTATCAGAAAATGAATGAGATTCATGTGAACATTTATCATTTTATTTATAAGACTAATAAAATAAAAAAGAGTATATAGTTAAAACTATTATAGACTCTCACAAGAAGAACTGGTAGCTATAATACTAGATATAGTAGAAAGACTACTTAGAAGATAAGAAATTTACTTAAAAGTCTACAAGCATTCTAAAACACTTGCAGAAATTATTATATTAATATTATAAGATATATTCAGATGTACTAGATCTAAAAGTCTTTATAAAGATAAAAATATAAATAGATAAGTTAGAAATATACTTATAAATTAATTTATGCATTAAGAAGCTCTTAAGTTATGAAAATAGATATAGAAAATTACCCATGAATAAACTGCAGGCAAAATAAGAAGTTAGAAACTTAAAAAACTATTATTATAATCTACTAGATAAAGAAACAGACAGAGATAGTCTAAAGATAATTATTATACTTTTATTTAAATTCTTCAGAAACATACTAGTTAAACTAAGCTTTACTAGTATAGAAATTATTAGTATAGTACTTATAATACTCTTGCTTATAGAATAAAACATAATTAATTTAAGTAATAATAAGATTCCCATAAAACTAAATTCTGATATATATAATCTAAATACTAGTATTACTAATAAGAAGAGTAGAATAAATGGAATTATAAGTTATTTAATTCATCTTACAGATAAATAATTTAATTATAAGAAGCAGAACTTTATAAAAAGAGAAGAAATTACTTATAGAGCAAGTAAAATTAGCAGAAAAATCTATCTTATTAATTTAATACTACTTATTAAGAGTATCATCCTGTGATAATGCAGTATCCTATTATTTATAAGAAATAGAATCAGAAACTAAAGTAAGAGACTCTAACTTAATAAATACTTAATAACTATAAGTAATCAGAATATTATACATAGAAAACTAAGATATTATTAGAAAAGTAATTAGAAACTAGATTTTAGAACTTATTAAGATAATAAAGCTAATAAAAGTACTTTATAGATTAGATAAAGTATTAAGAGTAGAATTAAATTATTACATGACTATTAAGATAAGAGTTATAATATCATCTGCTTGCAAAAGCATAATAATCTCTTTAAAACTAGCATGAAACTTAGAAATAAACTTAAGTAGAAGATTAGTAATATTATTAGATAAAGCATTAAGATAAGAGTAATAGAGATTATAATATCTCTAAGTATTTTATAAAGACTAGCAGAGATAGAAGTTACTATAATTATTAAAATTATAGTTAGAACTATACTTAAGCAGATACTATAAACTATTAGTACTAGAAAACTTATAAGAAGTATAAAAACATACATAACAGTTTTAACATTTACAGATATAGCAGAGATAAATTAGCATGATAAAGATAATTAAACTAAGCAAATTTATAGACTAGTAATTAGAAATAAGAGAAGATTTTATTATAAGATACTTATAGATAAAAGAACTTAGATTTTACTATTTATAAGATGCTTATAAGCAGCTAGCTAGATTATGAAGAAGTATAAAAAAACTATAGAGATAATAGATATGCTATAAGATGCTTGTAGTATAAAGTTAACTTACTAAAATAAAGAAAGTAATAAGAAGATGATAAAGTTATAAATAGAACTACTTTATAAATAAAGCTTAAAGAGAAAAAAAGAGAAAGAGAAATCTAATAAAAGAGAAGACTTATATAGCTCTCTTATAGAGTTACTAGTACTTATTTACAAGTTAACATTACAAGATCTTATAAGAATAAAGAAAGAGTAATTAAATTATCTATTTAGATAAAGATAATCTTATAAGACTTAAAAAATATACTTATAAAGTAAAAACTTTCTTATTAAGTAAAGCCTGTCTTAGAAATAACTATGTAGTTATTTCTAGAAACTAAAGTAATCTTAGAAGCTAAGATATATGAATTTATTACTATATATTATATAGTACTTATAAATTTAATTATAAATTATAAAGAGTAGAAAAATTCTCTTATAAAAATCTTAAACTAATAAAATTCACTTGTAAGTAATGTAAATAATTAATCATGATTATTTTCTTTTATTAATTACTTTTTCTTACAGAGTTTTAATGTGAAGATAGATTTTTCATAATTATATATAGCTAAAAAACTAAATATCTTTTATACATGATTTTACTCTTATGAAGAGATTTTACATGATCATAGAAGATGCTTAAATATATATACTACTAGACTACTAATAGCTTACTTTCTTACTATTTATAAAGAGATTAGATAATAATAAATCTAGTATGCTCTAAGAACAGAGTCTTATAAAGAAGAGAAAATATAAGAATTTAAGCTCATAAGACTTATCAAGTCTCTCTTCTTATATAATTCATAGAGAATATAACTCATAAGAGTTATATGTCTTTACTCTTAGCTTATAAGTCTCTACAGACATTCTCTAAATCTTATGAATTTATATAAGATCATGATAGAGTAATAGTATATATAGAACTAAGATTCTAAGTAGATAGAAAATTAGTAGTAATACAAGTAATAAATTCATACATACATTTCTTAGTATTACTTGTAGTACTAGTTCATGCTTATCATCTCTTTATATCATGATTTCTCATATCATGATTATAGTTCATTATAAAGTTAAGTTAATAGTTATAACTATTAATTCTCTTATAAAATTAATCAGTTATTCTCTCTTTAAATAATTATGAATTATGAATTGCTATCTAATACTTAAAGTTTTTTTATAATTTCCAGTTATAAAGTTCTTCATAACTTTCTCATATCTTTTTAAAATAATCTCTTTTTATCTGTATTATTTCTAGATTATTATTATGTATTTTAACTAGCTAGAATTAGAGATTAAGTATTATCTGTCTTACTAATAATTTTTCTGCTTATTTATTTTTATTTATTATTATCTTAATGATTTTCTTCTGATTCTTTTTTATTATAAGATTTTCTCGATACTACTATAATTTCTTGTAATAGCATGTTTAGTTTCTCATAATTTAGTTCTGCTTTTTCTTATGAAAATGAGCTTATTAGTAGTATTATTATGATATTTTTAGTTATATTCTTGCTATTATTATCTATAATTATAGTCTTTTTCTTTATCACATAAGATTTAGTAATTCTTATCTTAATCTATTATAACTTCTTTAGTATGTGTTACTTTTTTAATGCTTAGATCTTCTGTTTCTATAAAGATTTCATCAGAATATCTTTATTAACTTTATCATCTAATTATCTTAATAGTACTAGAATTTTCTCTCTTCTTATATATCTCATCATTCTTATAAAAATAGTGTTAGATTTTTCTATAAATTTAGTTAAAAAATCTCTCTTAAGATTTCTCTAATTCTATATATATAGATGAGTTACAGCTGCTTCTATAATCTCTTTTATAATACTAAACATTCATATCATAATATTATCATAAGTAAACTACTCTCTCTTGATAAACTTAATTTCTTATATATGATGTGATTTATTTAGTATATTACTTCTGTATTTTCTGCTGATATTACTATTTATAGACTACTTTAAGTTATTAAGCTTGTTTAAGAAGTTTTTTTATCTTAAAAATATAATTCTTTAGTCTAATAAATCTGAAGTTAAAGTACATCTTTATATTATTAATAAAATTACTAATAGAATTATATAAGCTGAAATATGATTCTCATATCTAAGCATATATATAGACTAATTTATTATAATTATTAATAATATGAAAATTTCTAGTTTTTTTATTTATTCTGATTTTATTATAGCATCTGTTAATTAAGATGCTAATCTTTTTTTAATATCTCTTTAAGTATCTCTTTTTCTAATAGAGAAGATAAAGCTAATAAGCTACTAAAGTTATAATTCTTTTTTAATTTAAGCTATATTCTTATATTTTCTAGTATAAATTATAATATATATCTAATTTTTTATATTTCTTCTGCTTTTTTATGTTCTTTATTCTTTTCTTTTTTCTTAACTTTAGCTCTTTTTAATAATGAGGTATTTACTACCAGATGCTCTAGAAGTAAAGTAGGCTTTTAATTTACTAGTATTACTAAAGCTCTTTTTCTTACTTATATATTTAAAAATATATTTATCTTGCTAAAGAATTAAGTTATTATAATAAATTATCTGCAAGTATTACTATTTTAATATAAGTATATTATGTATTAATATAGTAAATCTAGAATGTATTAATGTAGTAATTCTAGAATTAATATGCTTAAGAAAAAAATAGTTTTATGTTTAGATGCTTTATTAATATTCTAGCTATTATCATGATAAAATCATGCAAGTAAATATTATAAATAAATTATTAATATTAATATTTTTCTAATAATACTATTACTATAATACTATTATGACTGCTAGTACTTGTTATTATACTTGTTAATCAGCTACTATATAGTAATTATCTTATTTAATAAAAGCTAGAAGTCTTCTTCTAATCTAAAGTCTTTTCATCTTACTAGATACTTCTTTTTAATATCTTTTTAGAATTTCTTTTCTCTATATATAATGATTCTCTCTATTTCTCAGTACTTATCTTCATTCACATATATTAGCTTTAATGATTGCATGATTCTATCATAAGTATTCTCTACTCAGAGCTCAAGATATATAACTAAAACTATATTATGAATTTATTAATGCTTGAAGAAATCTAGCTAATATATAAGTCTTTCTATCTTCTTGATAATAGTAAATAACTGTGAGATTTAGATCAGAGAACTAGACTAAAGATGTATAATGAAAGCAGAATAGTTACTACTAGTAAGAAATAATAGAAGAGATGTAGAATATAGTATATATCTAAGCTATATAAAGAAGTTAAGCAGAGCTCATTACTAGATAGTAAGATAAGAGTATGGAATTATATGCTCTTATATAGAGAGAAGGCATACAAGACTAACTACATATAGCTAGCTAGTCTGACATGATAATTACTCTCTTTCTAGTAGAGAGTTAATCTTAATAACTCTAAGATCTCAGTCTCTAGTACTAAAGCAAGCAGTATAAGAAGCTAGTACTGTATATGTTACTGAAAATGTTAGAATATACTTATATAAAATATGATGTGATGTATTATTAGTATGTTAATTAATTTAATTTAGTGTGATTAGCTAGCATTATTACTAGTTAAGTTAATAAGATAGATAAGATAAAAAATATAAAAGTAGAGTAATATCTTAAAATAATTAAAACTATATCTGATTATTATATATAGATATTATATATGTGATAGTAAGATGAAAATTTTTCTTTTTTCTTTAAGTATTATTAAATCTTAGAGTTAGAGTTTCTTTACTATAATAGCTTCTAATTTTACTATAATTATATAAGTATTCAGTTAATACTTATTAAGAATTAAAAAAGAGATAACTTTAATAATATAGAATTATAATTTATCTAATCTAATACTCTATTTAAATTATTATTAGCAGTAAATTATTAATAGTTAAAGCATTATATTTTTTAATTCTTAATGATTTTATTTAATAATACTGTTTATGAAGAATGAACATGCTATTTTAGTATTTTATTAAGACTTTAAAGTCTGTAATATTATTTTAAACATGTTATTAATGTATTTATTAATGAATTTAATAATTTCTGATTAATTTACTTGTAAATTTAATGCTTGTTAATGAATTTATTAATAAATTTAATGATTTTATGCATGACTTTATACTCTTCTTATATTCTAAACTACTAATTACTTTAGTTAATCTATTTAAAGTCTTTTTATATTAAAAATCCTGTAGTAATATCATACTAAGTGCACTCTTCTCATCTTTAAAAATTTATATATATCTGTATATAGATCTTGATAATATTTCTTATCTATTTTCATATTAATTACTATTTTTAGAAAGCTTACTAACATGTTTTATAGTAAGCTCTCATATAAAAAATATCTTATCTATTTTACTAAGTTATTAAATATTTATATATCTTCTAGTTATAAGAGATGATGTGATTACTACTGTAATTTTTAGTAGTCTTATATTATGATATATCTTATTAATTATTACTTAAGATATCTTTTAGAAGCTAATATATTATTAATAGTTTACTTATTTAAAGCTAGATAAACTCTTTATTTTATATATAATAGTTATCTTAGCTAAGTATCTTAGCTAAATATCTAAACTAAATTACTAGCTTTTTATAAAGTTAGTTAGAAAGATGCTAGTACTAAGATATTAGTAAAGATTAGAATGTATAATTACTACTACTTATAAGAATACTAAGTAGTAATATGTAGTTAAAGTAGCTTATTCTAAGTTATTAAATCTGCAAGAGATGAAGAAGAAAAGTAAGAAAGTAAAGACTTTTAATTTTCTTAGAGAGATAATCTTAGAATAATTTTCTTCTAAGCACTTAGAGAGTTTCTTAAATAAGTTTAGTATTTATAATATTATTTATTATATAGCATATATGCTAATACTACTCTTTTAGTAAAGAAAGCAGATATGAGGCTTAATTATTCTATTTAAAATCTTCTCTAATATAAAGATAAAAAATACTCTAGTAAAATCTGTTAAAGCTAAGAAGAAAAAGAAAGTAGAAGTAATACTCTATATCTTAGAATTTATTAGTTTAGCTAATAATATCTCAGATAAGTATAAAATATATAATTATAAGTTCTCTTTTTCTAGTATTATTATTTTTTTATTTATTAAGATGCTGATTATTATTTTAATATAATAGATAACTCTACTAAAGAATAATCTAAATACTTCTCTCTTTAAGAATAAGAAGTTATACTTTAAATCTGAAGAGACTAAAGAAAAGTTAGAAGTTTAGACTACTCTTTTTATCTCTTATCTAAAGTAGACTTATTATTATATTATTAAGTAACTAAAGATATTCTAACATGCTTAGCATATTTTAAAGTATTATTAAGAGCATAATCTAGCAGATCAGAACATGTAAATTTAGAAGTAAAGTAATAATAATTAGATATATTAGTATTCTATTATAATTTCTAATTCTAAAGAATAAGTTAGTTTTTTGCTTATTATAATGTAACTTTACTACTTTTTTAAGCTTTTAGATATTATATAAGTTTTTAGACTAAAAAAGCTAGCTTTATTTTAGTTCAGTCTTTCTTTATATATAGTCATCTTGTTAAAATCTCTTATAAAAATTCAGTAAAAGAAAAAGTAGTGAGAAAAGAGTATAATTATAATTATAAAAAGATTATCTATTAGATCTCTAATACTTTTATAAGTTAGACTAAAGCTACTATTATCTTTCTTCTTACTTAAGAAAGTTATTATAGACTTTAGTATTAATAATATACTCTTTAGATTCTTAGATATTATTTTCTAGTATTTAGTCTGCTTATCTAATTAAATATTTCTTCTTACTTCTATAAGTATAAGATTTCAAGATTTCTTTTACTAAAAACTCTTTAGTGCTATTAATTAGTTTTAGTTCTAATAATATAAATATGATTTTTCTCTTATTATATGCTTCTAATAGTAAAACATAAAAAATGGAATATATACTCTAATAACTTAATAAAAATTAAAGCTTATATAATTACTTATCTCATATCTTTATTATTTTAAATAATCTAACATGTTAATAATCTAATTTATGAGCTAGATATAGCATGTTAAGATTCTTTATATTAAGCATAACTAAATCTCTAAGTTAAAAGCTTTTTATAATATGCTTCTTATTATAGTAGAATTTCTAAGCTTAATAAGCAGATTTAAGATATATTATAAGCTATTAGTATATATTTATAAAGAATTCTATTTTATTAATAGCTTTTATAGCTAGTCTTTTTGAAGATTTTAAGATATTAATCTGTAGCTTTAGATGAAAACTCATGAGAGCTATAGCAGAAATGACTTTAATTAAGCTATGCATTAATTAATTATATATATATTATATTATTAAAAGTTATTAAATCTAGTTATCTTGATTAAAATTTATAAAGCATCTTAGATAATATTTTAAGATCTAATTTTATTATTTTATTTATCTGTTTATTTAAAAATAAAAAGCAGTAGAAAGCTTATAGTATACTCTAAAATAAAAATAAAGAGTTAACTAATACTTGCTTATAAATAATAAGTCTTAATCTAATACTATAGTCTTAGATATTCTAAAGACTATAAAAATATGCTTATAATAGATTTTTACTAAGTTTTTAGCTATGCATTTCTTTCTGTATGAAATGTACAGAGAGAATTTAATAAAAATATTAATAATAACTAGAATCATATTATAAGTAAACTTTTTTTATTAGCTAGCTAAAAATCTAATAATAAAGTTCATGAAAATAATCTTAAAAAGTTATATGAATATTAGAATAATGTCTAATTTATCATATAATTTATAATAATAAGACTTAATATGCTGATATATATCATATATATATATATAATTTATAATATCTTTTAAGAGTTCATACTAATAATACTTTTTATAGATTATCTTAATTATTTATTTTACTCTAAAATAATCTTCTTGTAGATTATTATAATTTATACATAGAATTTCTGTAATTAGTATTATTTATACTAATATAAAAATGCAGTTATTAATCTGAAGAATTTTATTATTAATAGTTTAAATTAATTTTTTAGCTTTAAACTTTTTTCTAAATCTGTAATCTTTACTTTTTATATTTTAATGAACAAGTCTAGATCTTGAATCTATCTAAGCAGAAATATAAGAGAGTTAAGTTAATTAGAATAAGCTATTTTAATAGCTAGTACAGCATTTACTATAAACTATAATATAAGATTTCTAGAAAAATCTCTAATATCATTAGAAGATTAATAAAAGCATAAAAGATACTATTTTATAATAAAAGAGTTATTATCTTCTGCATCTTATATTCTAAGAAATATAAGAGAATTTATAGAAGAATAGAAAACTGCTTTATATTTTTTATCATACACTCATATGCAGTTAACTAGAATTTGAAATGATTCTAAAATCTTATTAGATTATTCTATTTTCACTTCATGCTAAAGCTTTTTCTATAAAGTAGAAAGTATTATCTTATCATAAAATAACTTAGTATAATTAATATAATAGCTAAGTGTATCTGCTAGATTAAATTTATTTAGATAATATAAAAAAATAAAATTATATATACTAAGTACCTCTGCTCATCTTGTCTGGTGTTAATTTAATATTTTCATTATCATAAAATATTAAAGATTAGCATGATTAGATAAGATAGTTACTAGATGCTAGCTTTCTTCCAGATAATATCTCTAGTACTTAAAAGAAGTAACTATAATAAGAAGTTTCTTATCATGCATGTTATAATATATCTTTATATTAATAAGTTTATAGCTATAGTAGATGATAAGATGTTAGAGTTTATTATCTTCTAACTATAATAGAATTTCTACTATAGTAAATATAGATATATTAATTTTCAGAAGAATCTTTTTTCTAATATTAAAATATATAAGAAGTGAAGCTAAGATAAAAATACTCTTTAGTTAATTAAATATAACTTAAATATTATTTATTTATATAAAAGATACTTTTAATTAGCTCTTCTTCTTTTCTTTAGTAAGTTTATGAAAAGAGTTAGTAATTCTGAAATATACTTTAATAAATCTATAGTAGAAATTTATAAACTTTAAAAATATGAAAACATTCTTAATACTTTTAGATATAGATTATTTAGTAATAATCTATATTTAATTTTACTTCATTAATATGCTATTTAGTTTAATTATAAAATTTAAGAATGATACTTAATTTATTATAAATTTATATTTGCTATTCTTTATGTATAGATTAGCATAGTTTAAATACTTTATTATAATCTAAATATGCATCTTATGCTTCTTTAATAAGTTTAAGAAGATGAGAATATTATTAAGATAAACTATAATAAAATCATTCAGAATATTAGCAAGTATCTTATTAATATAGACTTAAAATATAGCTAAAGCATTTATGAGACTGAATGATATAATATTAAATTTATAATAATTATATTAGATTTAGAATATTATCAGCTAGTAGTCTTCCTGCTTAATATTTATATAATAATAGATATTATAAAGATTATACTTTAAGAAGACTTTTATATTATTAAAATAATTAAAACTCTTAATAATAAGTAATAATAACTGCTTATTCTTAATAATAATGTAATTTAACTGCTTATAATTTATATAAAGTCTGAGATTATTATTTTTCTTTAATATAAATAGTATAAAAGCTTCTACAGATGATTTTAAAAAAAAATCTACTCTTTATCTAGTATAGCTATAAGATATTTATGCAAGACTTTCAGCTTTATTTCTAAAAGATTATAAATTAGTAGAAATAAGAGTTTCTTTTCTAATTCTACTTTAATTACATATTTTATATATAATCTATAATATAAGTTATCTGCTACTTTCTCTGAGAAGAAATATACTTATAATTTAATAAAGTTAGATAAATCTGCAGAGATATTACTGAACTTTATTTAATTAAGTACTAGTAGCTAATTATATAACTTTAGATTTAATATAAGATGAATTAAGTATGCACTAGTCTTACTAAGAAGTTTATTAGTAATATTCTTAGCACTTATAATATCTATCTTAATATCTAAATAACAGATAATAAGAGTTAAAAAGAATTCATACTTAATATTTAAGTAATTTTAATAATATATTTAGTTATCTTCTGCCTAATTCACTAAGAAATTAATATCTCAAAGCTAGAAGAATTCTAATATTATATTATAATCTTTAAGCTTAATAATCTGAAATTTATATAAAGTGATTTATGTTTTCTGCTAGCTATTAATAATACTAATATTACAGTTAACATGATTAAAAGTATGTATATGATGACTACTAATAGTCTTAATCATTCTTTAGTCTAATATATTAATCTCTAGACTAAATTCTTTAGCTTAGAGATTATTAATAAAGTTAGCTTTAGCTTTAGAGTTTATCAAGATTAGTACTATTTATAGCTTCTTTAGAATAGAGATCTATATTATAATGAGAAATTATATTAGACTTTATTATTCTTTACTAATACTAAAAGCTACAGTGATGATTAGAGCTCTCTTAACTAGTTTTTTAACTTTTTCTTATTTTATGCTTCTTTCTCATTTGTCTCTTTAATCTTTTTAAAAGCTTAATAGTCAGCTATAGCATGTCTTTATTATTTATAATAATTATATCATGAGCTATTACTTAACAAGTATAATAATAAGTACTAGTAGTTATAATAATACTATAGTAATAGTATTATTAGAAAAGTATTAATATTAATAATCTATTTAGCATATTTACTTGCATAATTTTATCATGATAATAGCTAGAATATTAATAAAACATCTAAATATAAACTATTTTTTTCTTAAGCATGTTAATTCTAGAATTACTATAGTAATACATTTTAGATTTATTATATTAACACATGATATGCTTATATTAAAACAGTAATACTTATAGATAATTTATTATAATAACTTAATTCTTTAATAAAATAAATACTTTTCTAAATATATAAGTAAGAAAAAGAGCTCTAATAATACTAGTAAACTAAAAGACTATTTTACTTTTAAAGCATCTGATAGTAAATACTTCATTATTAAAAAGAGTTAAAGCTAAGAAGAAGAAAAAGAATAAAAAGCATGAGAAAGTAGAAGAAATATGAAAGATTAGATATATATTATAATTTATATTAAAAAATATAAGAATATAACTTAAATTAGAAAAGAATTATAACTTTAGTAGCTTATTAGCTTTACTCTCTTTATTAGAAAGAGAGATATCTAAAGAGACATTAAAGAGAAAGATTAGCATTTTAATTAACAGATATTATAATAAAATTAAAATAAATAAAAAAACTGAAAATCTTTATATTATTAATAACTATAATAAATCGGTCTATATGCATATGCAGGCTTAGAAATTATATTTTAGCTTATATAATTCTATTAGTAATTTTATTAATAATATAAAGATGCACTTTAACTTCAGATTTATTAAACTAGAGAATTATATTTTTAAGATAAAAAAACTTTCTAAATAAGCTTAATAACTTAAAGTAGCTTATAAATAGTAATGCTAATAAAAAATATAGAAATGAAAAGCTAAATAAATTATATAAGAAATTAAGTTTATTAAGAGAGAGTAATTTATCTGCAGTAATATCATAATTTAAATATTAGATATTATAAAAGAGATTATAAAAGTAGTCATGACTCACTTACACATATAGAGCTAGTAAAATCTTAAGAAAGATTTTATAATTAAATTTATAGAAAGACTTAATGCTATTTTTATAAGAATAATAAGATATATAAGAGAAGAGAAGATTCTGATACTACTAAGATAGTTAGATAATGAAGCTAATAGAGATATCTTAATAAGATTCTTTTATAGAAATAAAGAGTTCTAGTATTAAAAAAGCAACATGCATTAAAGAAGTTATAATAAATTAAAATAAAAATTACTAGATCTCATATAGTAAAGAAAAAGACTATAATTATAAATAATAATAGTAAGAACATAACTAAAAATATTATAGTAATACTGCTAATAAGCTTATTTCTGTAAGAAGAAGTAGAACTAGATTATAAAGAACTAAATATACTATTATAAGAGATCATAGTAATATTAGAGAATCTAATAATAAAAAAGAATTAGAGAAAAGTCATTAAGATAATAATAGAAAAAGATAAATAGATAGAAAGATTATTAGTAAGATAGATAATGCTTAATTTATAATTCTAGCTAGCTAAAATACATGATGATAATCTGGAAATAATACAGATAAAGAGAGAATATTTTTAAAAGAAATAAGACAAGCATGAAGAATATCATGATTAAAAATCATAAAGAGACTTTAAATACTAATCTGCAGCATATAATTTATAATTCTTTAATAAGAGCTTAATTAATTACTTTTAAGAAGAAATAGCTAATTATAACTATTAGATGAATTTCATAATAGAATATAATTATAATCTAGCTAAGATAAAGATATAGAAGTTTATTTTAAAAATCTTAAAGAAAGATACTAATAAAAAAAGAAGAGTTTAAAAAGTATTATTCTACTATCTTATAATTTTTAATAATCTTAATTAGCAGACATGAAAAATAGTAATAAAGATGCAATGAGTAGATTATAGAAAGTTCATTAAAATAAAGAAAATAAATATAAAGATAGAGTAGAAAGAAGCAGATAGTAATAGAGAGAGAGTAGTATTAATAGAGCAGTTAGAGCAGAAATTTAAGAATGAATTCTAAGCATTAAAGCTGGTATATTATAGAGAAGTAGAGATAGCATAGCTTCTTCTATCATGGTCATACTATGACAGCAATAGCTCATATATCTTTAATCTTACTAGAAGATTAATCAAATAATTAATTAACTACTTACTTAAATACTTATTCACTTCATACTAAAGCTTTTATTATAATAAAGAGTTAGATAATAATGACTCATAATATAATTATTATAAATAATAAAAACATATCATAACTAACTGCCAAGTTCTTAAAAAAATTAAAGAAATAAATAAGAAAGAGATATAAGATAAGAAAAAGTTAAAAAACTAGTTAAGAGAATTCTAATTACTGCTATAACTCTTAATATTAGTAAAGAATAGTAAAGTCTAATGCAATTTCTTATTATAGTACAGATTTCTATTTTAAGGAAACTATAAACAGTACTAATCTTAATTAACTCTAAAGCTAAAACTAACTTTATTAATAATCTCTAAACTAAAGAATTTAATCTAGAGATTAACATATTAGACTAAAGAATAGTTAAGACTATTAGTAATTATCATGTGTGTACTTTTAGTTATATTAACTATAATATTAGTATCACTAATAGCTAGCAGAAAATATAAATTACTTTACATAAATTTTAAATTATTAAGCTTAAAGACTATAATATAATATTAGAGTTTCTCTAGCTTTAAGATATTAATTTCTTAATAAATTAGACAGAAGATGACTGAATATATTATTAAAATTATCTAAATATTAAGTATAAATTCTCTTTAACTCTTATTATCTATTATTTAGATATTAAGATAAATATTATAAGTACTAAGAATGCTACTAATAAACTTCTTAGTAGAACTAGTATATACTTAATTTATCTTATATTAAATTTAAAGTTATATAATTAGTTACTAGTACTTAATTAGATAAAGTTTAGTAATATTTCTATAAATTTATCTGATTTTATTAAATCATGAGTGCATCTTTTTTAGAGAAAGTAGTAGATAACTCATATTATAGACTATATATAAAACATGTAATTAAAGTAAAATTAGAAAAGAAACTTTTATTTTTACTAATTTATAATCTCTTAGAAATAGAGCTGAAAGTTTTATATAAATATTTTATAGCTATACTAGATAAAAAGTAAATTTTCTTTTTAAAATTACCTGCAGAAACTTCTATACTATTTATATTAAAGAAAGATAATAATTTTAAACTTTATGTAAATTATAAACAGTTAAATTATATTATTATTAAAAACAGATATTTATTATTACTTATTACTAAGAATCTTAATTATTTTAATAATATAAAAGTCTTTTTAAAGTATAATCTTTATAATATCTATTATTATATAAATATTAAGCAGAAAGACTACTAGCTAATAGCATTCTGAATCTAATATAATTATTATAAATTTAATATTATACTATTTAATCTTATAAATGCTCTAGCTATATTTTAAGTCTATATTAATAAGATACTTACTAATATTCTAAATGATTTTATTATAGTTTATCTTAATAATATTCTCATTTTCTTAAACTTATTAGAAAAATATAAGATGCATGTTCAGACTATAATAAAACATCTAGATTATGCTAATCTATATATAAAGAATAGTAAATACAAATTTATAACAGATTAAATATTATTCTTAAGTTTTATAATTAGACTAAATAATATATTAATAAAGTAAAATTAAGTATAGATTATTATTAAATAATCTGTATCTAAAAGCATCGAGAATATTCTTGCATTCTTAAGATTTATAAATTTCTATTATAGATTTATTAAAGTATATTTCAGAATTACTAATTCTCTTTATAAACTTATTAAAAAAAGAAGAAGAACTAATTAAAGATATCTTTTATATAAATAAATAATATTTAAGTTATATTTAATTAACTAAAGAGTATCTTTATCTTAGCTTTACTTTTTATATATTTTAATATTAGAAAAAAAATTCTTCTGAAAATTAATATATCTATATTTATTATAATAGAAATTTTATTATAGTTAGAAAATAATAAACTCTAGCATCTCATCATCTATTATAGTTATAAACTTATTAATATAAAAATGTATTATAACATATATAATAAGAAACTTTTTATTATAGTTACTTTTTTTAAGTATTAAAAATACTATCTAAAAGAAAGCTAGCATCTAGTAACTATCTTATCTAATTATGCTAATCTTTAATATTTTATAATAATGAAAATATTAAACTAACACTAGATAAGATGAGCGAGAGATACTTAGTATATATAATTTTATTCTCTTATATTACTTAGATAAATTTAATCTAGCAGATGCATCTAGTCATCATACTAATTATATTAAGTTATTTCATGATAAGATAATGCTTTCTACTTTATAGAAAAAGCTTTAGCATGAAGTAGAAACTGATATGCTCAAGCTAGGTGCAGGTTTACTGCTAGACTAGATAATAAAACTTAAGAAAACTAAAAGATAATAAAGAAAAGAGAGATCTAGAGAAGAGAAAAATTATATACATACATGAATTATAAAGAAAGCTCTGAGCTCTAGCTTACTAATTTATTATAGTAATTACTTATTATCTGTCTGTTAGTTATGATAGTTATCTGATTCTAGAATCATGAGTTATCTAATCTGATTATTAATCTTCCAGATTCTAATATTACTCTTTTTTAAAGTGCTAGACATGCTCTCATACTGGAAAATTATTCTTTTTATAGTCTAGTAGATTCTTATTTTACTTATAGATAATTATTTATTTCTCTAAATATAGTAATAGCTCTAGCTATTATAAGTTAGCTATATGAAATTTATATATAAGATGTGATATATTTTTAAAGTTTCTTATAAGATATTATTAGTTATTAGTATTAAATTCTTTTTATCTGACTTTATATTATAACTTTTTATAGTACTTTTAGCATGTAAGTATCTGCTTTACTTCTTATTTATTATCTTTATTAATTACTATAAGTTCTGATTCTTTATACTTTTAATTAGATAGTAGATTATTTATAGCTTTCTATAGCTTATCTGAAAAGAAAATATTATAAATTCACATGCTAGATAATAGAGTCAGGTAGTAGCTATAATCTATTTTTTTTATAATTTTAAAGAATTTAGTATTTTATTTAGCAAGCTTATAACTTAAGTAATCTATAAAATATTTCTTTAGAAAAAGAAACATCTTATTTTTAATTATAAAGTTAGATTTATAATAATATTAATTAATCTGTTTTCTTATAACTTTTTAGATATGCTTTATTTTCTTTTAAATCTGTTTTTAAACTGCTTTTATTTTCTGTATTCTTTTTTAAATATTCTAGTAATTAAGCTTCTCTATCTTTAAAATTCCTGCAGGAAGTAATTACTAGTTAAATAAAATTTATAACTTAAATTTTAATATCATGCTAAAGAGAATTAGTCTTATTAACATGTATAATAATAGTTCTGTAGCATAATTTATAAGTAATAATAACTAATTTTAGTTATTCTAATAATATATTATATATGATTATAGTTATATAATTAGATACTAGTTAATAATTTCTATTTACTTATCTGTTTATAAATAGTATATAGTGAATAACTTTAGCTTAATTCTCAAGTCTTTAATAAATTTATTCTAGAAGTCTAATATGAATTAAAATTTTTAATCTAAGACTATACTCTCTAAAGCTCTATAATAATAATAGAAATATTTCAAGAATAGCTTATAAAGTTTCTTTATATTTATCTTTTAAATAATAAATAAGAATAGTAGCTTCTTACTTAGTCTATAAATAATAATTAATAACATATCATATTCTTCTTTAGTTATTAATATATTTATAAAGTTTATAAAAATATGCTATTAAGATTAGAGAAAGATAAGTAGTAGTTATAATAATTTAGAAATCTTATCTTATAATATTTTAGTTCTCTAGCAGATCAGATAGTTACTAATATAATATTTAGTATCTTTTTATATAAATAACTAATAGAATTAGCTGCTAATTAGAATTATAATTTTTTTCTTATTTAAATATGCTATAAAAAGTTACTTATATATCTTCTTAAGAAATCATGTGACTAGATTCAGATCTTTTTTAATAGATATGATTATTTATTTTTAATAATAGAGTATTTTCTTCTAATCTTATATCTAGATTATAAAATTAGAAGTAACTTATAAGAGCTTCTTCATGTTCTTATTTAGTTTATAAATTTACTTAATTATAGTTTTTAACTTAAGTAATATTAGCTCTGCTTAAATTCTTGAGTTTAGATATTCTAGTTTAAATAGTACTTACTTATAATTTTTATCTTCTATTTTCTCTTCAGATTTACTTAAAGTATTTATTAGAATATTCTTCTTTTTTAAATAATATTTAATCTTAAAGTAAAATTAAAAAAGAAACTTAGTCTATCTTGTCTAGTAAATATTAAGTCTATTTTTTATTATAAAATACTTTAGAGCTTAATGATTAGTTAGAATTCTAAATCTTTTTTTCTAATATAATTTACTAAGCTTTGTATATTATTTCTTAAGTATATAAATAATAACTAACATCTCTTTATTATAAATATTATAGTTTTACTTAATATTAGTTATAAAAATAAAATAAAAGATTACTAGATATTATTAGTTTTTAAAAAACTTTTATAAGAGTATTCTAGTCATAATTTTATCTAAGATATCTATTTTTATTTAAATCTTATATTAGAAATTATAGTACTAGAGAACTAATATATTTATTAAGATCTCTTTTAGCTTATTAAAGACTCTTTAATATTTCTTTATTTAATAAAATAGTTAATTCTTTCTAATAAGTTAGTATAATACTTTTATAATTTAACTATAAGTTTTTATAAATTACTAATAGAAATTATAAAATCTTAAAAAGAAAAGTACTTTAGTTATAGTAATAAATATTCTTTAGTTAGTAATAATCTTAATTTTTTTGAAATTTATCTTAATATCTTTAATAATAATAATAAAGCTTAAAAATTTAATTTACTATATATTAAACTTACTTTTACTTATGCTAGCTTACAGCTTATTCTTAGCTAGCTAGTTAAGTATTTTTTATACATATTTTTTATATTCTTTAAAAGTCTTGCTATAAATTAGCAGATTATTAATAAATCTAATCATAAATTAGTTTATATAATTAAAAAAAATATTATTTATAAATCCTTAGAAGATATCTAATCTATTACTTAGTTTAAATAGAATCATTTTATATTTATAGTTATTATATCTAGTACAGAAGATAATAAGATCTTTAAACTTTGAATTTATTCAGATATAATTAAAGTCTTAATAAATATTAAGCTTAATAAAGAATTTTACATTCTGTAGTCTTTCTATTAATTTATTAATTAGAAGTAATAGATATGTATTCTGTTTTATAATAATATTAAGCTAGTAGTAGTCTACATAGAATTATAGCTTAGTTTTATTATAGATAATTAGAATAGAAGAGATAAAAGATGTATTTAATAGAGTAATAAATTCTTTATTTAGATTAGCTTTTAGATACTTCTTCATTATCTTTAGTTCTTTTATAAATATTTAGTATAATAATAAGTATCTAATATTCTAATTCAGATCTGCTTTTAGATTTAATATAATCTTATAATCTATATTTAGCTAGTATGAGAGCAGTTTATCAGATTTAAATTTCAGAAAGACTATTCTTTAGAAATATAGATAGTTAAATAACTTAATCTTTAGTTTTTTATTTTTATTATTCTTATCTATTTTATTAATTTCTTTCTGCTGTTAGACAGAATTCTTAATATTTTATTTATCATGAATAATCTAATTTAACTTATTTAGAATAAGCATATAATAAGTTTTAGTCTTCTTTATATAATAGTAGAAGATAGCTTTTCTAATAAAAGCTAGATTTACATTCTCTAATTTATTTAAATATTTAATTAAGCTAGAGTCATATTTCTTTTCTTAAATTTATCTTTTCTATTATTTCTCTTCTTTTTAGATATCTTACAGATCATAATTAAGTAGCTGACTTATTTTTTCTAAATTATTTATCTAATTACTAGTCTCTATCACAGAAGCTATTTATTAAGCTTAATTTTTATAAAATCTAAGTTATTTACTACTAATTAGTAAGTTAGATGATTTTAATTTAATATTTTTAAAAATCTTAGTAGAATAGAGATATTATTAGTTATACTAAATCCTTTATTTTACTAGTCTATCTCTATAATCTGTATTTATTTACTTATTAGAGTCTGAGTCTAGCTACTAGAGAATGATATATAATACTATCTTGCTAATTTCTTTTTATATCTTATTCTAAAGACTTTACTTTTCTAATTAAATTAGTTACTAGTTTTAAATATTTAGCTAGATATCTTGCTATATTAGTTATTTTCTTCTAATAATTATTTAATATTATCTTAAGTAAATAATTAGCATGAGAACTTTTTAAAAAAATTAATTATTAATTTATAAGTAAAAAAAGATTATATAAGTAATGAAAAAATCTGTTTTTTTATTAAATTTATAGATCTTTATAATCTATAGTAAGAAGATAGTATATGCTTTAAAGACTTTAGTAATATTTATTACTAGCTAGATATTAATAAAAATAATATTATTTACTCTAGTATTAATAAGAAACTTAATAAGAACTGTAAATTCATTAATAGCTACTCTGCTACTTATAAGAAATAACTTTCTACTAATAAATTAAAATAAGTCTAGTTTTTCTAAAGATATTTTATAATCTAAGATAAAAAGACTTCTCTTAGACTTTTTTATTTTCTAAAACTAGTTATAATTCATGAATATTAATATTATTTTTTTATAGATAATTATAAATAATATAATTTATCTTTTTATAATAATGATATTAAATATTTTTTATTTAGTCTGTCTTTTCTTTAGATTTTATCTTAAAAGTAGTAGCTGATTTTAATTCTCTATTATTATTATAGAATTTTTAGAATCTTTAGCTCTTATTATTTCTCTTATTCTTATTTATTTCTCTATTATAGATAATTTACAAGATGTTAGTAAACTTAGAATAAATTTTCTAAAATTTCTTAAAGATTATAATAATTATATAAGTTATGATTATTATTTTCTGAAGTTTAAATAATAGCTTAATTATAAAGTTATCTTTATAGAATTTTCATAAGATCTTGATCTTATTTACTAAATAAAGAAAGTTAATTATAAAAATATAATAGTTCTTCTCATTCTTTATAAGAAGTTAATAGTAATTATTCTTAATATTTTATAAGTAATTTAAATTCTTATATATTTTTATTAGATGAGTGAAAACTTTTTTATAATTATATATATTTCTGAATAATTCTTTCTTATTTATAAAATAATATATTCTGCTATATTTCTATTAGTATGATTCTTTATATATATAATTTTACTTTCTTCTATAAGAAAATAATTTACATTTTCTTACAGCTTGTTATATATTTAGAATATCTAATACTTAAATTTAGACTCTTTATTATTAGTAAGATGTTTTAAATTATTAATCTTGACTAATTTTCTTTCATAATGTATTAAGAATAAATTATCATTATTATTTCTTGCTAGATAGATCTTGAAGAGTTATTCTTAATAGTTATTTCTTTTAGAAATTAATATCTCTATTTATTAATTCTTTCTCTTATTAATCTCTTTTATAGTCTCTACTTATTAGTTCATATATACATGCTTATTAATACTGTGATTAATTATTATTTTAATTATCTCTTATAATTTCTCTGAATTATCTATAGCTAACTATATAAACTATTCTTTATTAATAACTTAATGATAATTCTTATTACTAAATAATAATACTTATAATAGATATTTATTTTCTACTACTGCATGAAGTTTAATTATTTTATTAGTAATTTTTTCAGATTCTTTATATTAGTTATATTTACTAATACATCTCATCAGACTAATATTAAATTAATAAAAGAAGAATAACTTTTAATTATAAAGTTAATAAAAATAAAAGAAATAATAAAGAATTTTTTAGTTTAATAATATACTTAAGCTAGACACAGATTTACTGCTAGACTAGATAATAAAACTTAAAAAGACTGAAAGATAATAAAGAAAAAAGAGATCTAAAGAAGAGAAAGATTATATACATATATAAATTATAAAGAAAATTCTGAGCTCTAGCTTATTAATTTATCATGATAATTATCTATTATCTGTCTGCTGGTTGTGGTAGTTATCTAGTTCTAGAATCATAAGTTATCTAATCTAGCTATTAATCTTCCAGGTTCTAACATCTTCCAGATTCTAACAGAAACAAAATAATTTAATAAGATCTTAGAATTATTTCAAATTCTAGCTAACTATATACAGATCTATGATAAGAAATATAAAGTAGTTTTCTATTCTTCTATAAATTCTCTCATATTTTTTAGAATATAAGATGCAGAAGATAATATCTTTTTTATTATAGAATAGCATCTTTTATACTTTTACTAACTTTTTAATAATATTAAAGATCTTTCTAGAAGTCTTGTATTATAGTTTATAATAAATGCTATACTAGTTATTAAAATAGCTTATTTTAATCTATCTAACTTTTTTATATTTCTGCTTAGACAGATCTAAGATCTAGACTTGTTCATTAAAACATGAAAAGCAGAGATTACAGATTTAGAAGAAAAGTTTAAAGCTAGAGAATTAATTTAAATTATTAATAATAAAATTCTCTAAATTAATAATCACATCTTTATATTAGTATAAATAGTACTAATTACAGAAATCCTGTATATAAACTATAATAACTTATAAGAAGATTATTTTAAAATAAAATAAATAATTAAGATAATTTATAAGAAATATTATTAGTATGAACTTTTAAAAAATATTATAAACTATATATATACATGTAACATATGTCAGTATATTTAGTCTCATTATTATAAATTATATGATAAATTAGATATTATTTTAATGCTTATATAATTTTTTAAAATTATTTTTATGAATTTTATTACTAGACTTTTAGCTAGTTAATAAAAAGAATCTGCTTATAACATAATTCTAGTTATTATTAATATCTTTATTAAATTCTCTCTATATATCTCATGCAGGAAGAAATGCATAGCTAAAAACTTAGTAGAAATCTGCTATAAGCACATTTTCATAGTCTTTAATATACTTAAAACTATAGTATTAGATTAAGATTTATTATTTATAAGTAAGTATTAGTTAATTTTTTATTTTTATTTTAAAGTATATCATAAGCTTTCTACTGCTTTTCATTCCTAAATAAATAAATAAATAGAATAATAAAATTAGATCTTAAAATATTATTTAAGATGCTTTATAAATTTTAATTAAGATAATTAAATTTAATAGCTTTTAATAATATAGCATATATATAATTAGTTAATACATAGCTTAATTAGAGCTATTTCTATTATAGCTTTCATAAATTTCTATCTGAAGCTATAAATTAATATCTTAAAATCTTTAGAAAGACTAGCTATAAAAGCTGCTAATAGAACAGAATTCTTTATAAATATATACTAATAGCTTATAACATATCTTAAATTTACTTATTAAACTTAGAAATTCTACTATAATAAGAAGCATACTATAAAAAGCTTTTAACTTAGAAAATTAGTTATACTTAATATAAAGAGTCTTAACATGCTATGCTTAGCTTGTAAATTAGATTATTAACATGTTAAATTATTTAAAATAATAAAAATATGAGATAAGTAATCATATAAGCTTTAACTCTCATTAAGTTATTAGAGCATATATTTTATTTTTTATATTTTACTATTAGAAGCATATAATAAGAGAGAAAACATGTCTATATCATCAGAACCAGAATTAATTAATAGTATTAAAAAGTTTTTAATAAAAGAAATCTTGAAATCCTGCACTCACAGAAGCAAGAAAAAATATCTGATTAGATAAGTAGACTGAATATCAGAAAATAATATCTGAAAACTTAAAAAGCATGTTATTAATACTAAAGTTTATAATAACTTTCTTAAGCAAGAAGAAAGATAATAGTAGCTTTAATCTAATTTATAAAAGTATTAAAAATCTGATAGATAACTTTCTTATAATTATAATTATACTTTTTCTTACTATTTTTTCTTCTACTAAGTTTTTATAAGAGATTTTAATAAGATAACTATGCATGAAGAAAGACAGAACTAGAATAAAGCTGAATTTTTTAGTCTAAAAATTTATATAATATTTAAAAGCTTAAAAAAGTAGTAAAGTCATATCATAATAAGTAAAAAACTAACTTATTCTTTAGAATTAGAAATTATAATAGAATGCTAATGCATCTAATTATTACTGCTTTATTTTTAAATTTATATACTTTAATCTACTAGATTATACTCTTAATAATGCTTTAAAACATGTTAAGTATGTCAGAATATTTCTAGTTACTTAGTAATATGATAATAAATCTACTCTAAATAAGAAATAAAAAGAGTAGTCTAAACTTCTAACTTCTCTTTAATCTCTTCAGACTTAAAGTATAACTTCTTACTCTTAAAGAGAGAAGTATTCAGATTACTCTCTAATAAAGTAATCTATCATGCTAAAATAATAATTAATATTCTAGCAGACAGAAAAGAATAATAATATTAGAAAAAAAGAACTTATAATTATATATTTTATACTTACTTAGAATATTATTAGCTAAACTAATAAATTCTAAAATATAAAGTATTACTTCTACTCTTTTTTTTTTTTAGCTTTAATAAATTCTACTAGAGCATTCTTCATCTTTATATTAAAAAAAATCTTAAATAGAATAATTAAGTCTATATCTACTTTCTTTACTAAAAGAAGTAGTATTAGCATATACATTATTTAATAAATAATATCATAAATACTAAACTTATTTAAAAAACTTTCTAAGTACTTAGAAAAGAGCTACTCTAAAATTATTTCTTTAAAAAAGCTAGAAGTTTTTACTTTCTTATTCTTTTTCTCTATCTCTTATAGATTAGATAACTTAGAATAAATTACTTTAATTACATATTATTACTTAGTATTCTTATAAGTAGTAGTAATCACATATTCTAATCTCTACTAATATCTTAATACTAGCATCTTTCTAATTAACTTTATAAGAAGCTAGTAATTTAATTTAGATATCTAGCTAAGATACTTAGTTAAGATAATTATCACATACAGAGTAGAGAGTTTACTTAGCTTTAAATAAGTAAACTATTAATAATATATTAGCTTTTAAAAAATATCTTAAGTAATAATTAATAAGATATACTATTATATAAGACTACTAAAGATTATAGTAGTAACTATATCATCTTTTATGATTAGAAAATACATAAATATTTAATAACTTAATAAAATAAGTAAGATATTTTTTATATGAGAGCTTACTATAAAATATGTTAGTAAGCTTTTTAAAAGTAGTAGTTAATATAAAAACAGATATAAAATATTACTGAGATCTATATATAAGTATATATAAACTTTTAAAGATAAGAAAGTATGCCAGTGTGATATTACTATAGAATTTTTAATATAAGAAAGATTTCAGATAGATTAACTAAAATAATTAGCAGTTCAGAATACAAGAAGAATATAAAATCACATATAAAATTATTAAATTTATTAATAAATTCATTAACAAGCATTAAATTCATAAGTAAATTAATTAGAAATTATTAAATTCATTAATAAATATATTAATAACATGTTTAAAATAATATTATAGATTTTAAAGTTTTAATGAAATACTAAAATAGCATGTTCATCTTTTATAAATAGTATTATTAAATAAAATTATTAAGAATTAAAGAATATAATGCTTTAATTATTAATAATTTACTACTAATAATAATTTAAATAAAGTATCAGACTAAATAAATTATAATTCTGCATTACTAAAGTTATCTCTTCTTTAATTCTTAATAAGTATTAACTAAATACTTACATAATTACAGTAAAATCAGAAGTCATTATAGTAAAGAGACTCTAATTTTAAGATTTAATAATACTTAAAGAAGAAAGAAAAATTTTCATCTTATTATTATGCATATAATATTTATATATAATAATTAGATATAGTTTTAATTACTTTAAAATATTATCTTACTTTTATATTTTTCATCTTATCTGTTTTATTAGTTTAGCTAGTAATGATGCTAGCTAATCATGCTAAACTAAATTAATTAATGCATTAATAATACACTGCATCATATCTTATATAAGTATATTCTAATATCTCTAATAATATATATAGTATTAGCTTTTTATACTACTTACTCCAGTACTGGAGACTAAGATCTTAGAATTATTAAAATTAACTTTCTACTAGAAAGAGAGTAATTATCATGCTAGACTAGCTAGTCATATATAGTTAGTCTTATATACCTTCTCTCTATATAAAAGTATATGATTTTACACTCTTATCTTACTATCTAGTAATAAGCTCTGCTTAACTTCTTTACATAGCTTAGATATATACTATATTCTACATCTCTTCTATTATTTCTTACTAGTAGTAACTATTCTATCTTTATTATATGTCTTTAGTCTAGTTTCCTGATCTAGATCTCACATCTATATGCTTAAAATAATTATAACTATAAAGAAAGTAAAGATAATCATAAAGTTTTTTTTTTAAAGATATTAAAATAATTAAAGATATATCTTAATCTTATTAGATAACTTTAATAGTATATATTATTCTATACTAAACTAGCAGAGTTATTATAGATTAGAAAGATAGTTATAATAAAGAAGACTCTAAAAGATATAGAAAAAAAAGATTTATATAAAAGGAGAAAGTTAGTATACTAATACTAGCAGAACTTAAGAGCTTTTAGAATATATAAAATTTTTTTAAAAAATATTATTTCTATTTCATTATAATCTGGACAAGCAGTTATTCATAAATATTAATACTTTAAAGAAAAGAGATTTTAAGATTATAATATTTCATATAAAAGATAAATAAATTATTAAGACTAATAAAAATTATTTAATACTGTTATTATTAATTATAGTATTACTAATACTTTTTCTTAGTAAACTTGTAATTAGTACTAAAATAAACTACTAATTAATTAAGCTAGAAGTAGCATGTTTAGTATAAATACTAAAGAAAATATATCATCTTATTAAAGCTAGTAAGAAGCTAATAGTAATATATACAGATTATATAACTATCTTAATAATTATTAAAAGTATATTATTATAATTTATAAATATAGATAATCTTAATTTTTATCTAGTGTAGGCTGTGTATTAGAAAATACTTCTTATATACTAATTAAAAGATTATTCCAGCTAGTATATATAGAGATAATAAAGTAGATAATGATGATAATAAGAAAAAGAATAAAAATCTAGAAGAGAGATTATATAATTAGAAAGATTATTATAGCTACTAGTATATATATAAAAGATGCAGAGACTATTATTAGAAAGAAGCTATAATAGTATTATAGTATATATTCTAATAATATGCTATCTTTTAAAAATATCTATACTTTTATTAGCTATCTGATCTGCATGAAAAACTCTATATAAAGAACTTTTTTATTTTATAAAGTATTATCATTTCATCTTTCTTTACTATAGCCTTCATATATGAAATTAATATTAATTAGTAATTAAATAAGTAGATCTATCAGATAAATCATGGTTTAACCATGCTATAAGTAATATAGATAAGTAAAGATTAGATAAATAGATAAATAAACAAATTAATAGACAGATAAATTAACAAATAGATGAATTAATAAATAGATAAATTAATAAATACTAGAGCTTAAAGAAATAACTAAAGATAAATTTGCTAAATAAGTAGATATTTGCATGGATCTATCATAATCATATATAATTAATAAATTAATAAAATAATAGATAGATCACATGTGAATTAATTATAAGCTTCTTTAATATATAATATAGCTTAATTTTACTATCTTTTAAATCTTTCTATTATTTCTAAATTAAATTATCTACTTAATTATTCTGCTATCTCTACTAATTTAAAAGCTTTCTTATTTATCTATATAGTGCTCTGCTCTCTATAATAGTATATAAGAGAAGGCTTCTAGTCTAATATCTATAGTTTAATTAAGAAAATTTACTATATTATAAGAAGAAAGATTAGTAGCTTAATTTTACTATTTTAAAGAGATTAATTAAACTTTATGATATTACTATAATTATACTAAGAATTCATGCAGAATATTTATCATATACATGAGAGATTAATAGATTATTAATAAAGTAAGAAGATGATAAAATCATGAATATTATAGATTAATAGCTTTTTAAAAATAACAGATATTTAAATATAGTAATTAAAGCTACTTTTTAACATCTTAAGCTTTAGTATAATCATAATTAATTACTTATTTAATATTTTAAATAGTTAATGTGATTATAGTTAATGCTCTTTTAGTATCTTAAATAGTTAGTATATTAACTAGTTAACTAAAAAGCTCTTTTAATATCTTGAGTAACTAGTATATAATAAGATTATAATTATTTTTAGAAAAGCTAGATCTGCATTAATTTCTTTTAAAAAGAAATTAGAAAATTAGATATGCTATTATACTATTAGAAGATATCTCTCATGTATTAATCTAGAGATTATTCTAGCTAGTGTATATAGAGATAGTAAAGTAGATAATAATAATAATAATAAGAAGAATTAGAATCTGGAGAAAAGATTATATAACTAGAGAGATTATTATAATTACTAGTATATATATAAAAAATATGAAGACTACTATTAGAAAGAAGCTATGATAGTATCATAGTACATACTTTAATACTATAATATATATATAAAGATTTAAATTAAAGATCTTCTACAAGCTAGAGAAGACATATATTATTTCAGATATCTTATTAAGATTTAAAAATCAGATAGCAAACTATTATATAATCATGTATTATAGTTATATCATGATCAAGTTATTACCAGAGCTAAAGATAAAGATTTAACAGAAGTATATTAAAGATATGTTTTATTAGAAAATTCTAAGTATTCTTAATAGTTAAAAGATATCTAAAAAGAATATAGTATAATTATTATTCTTTAGAAAGAATGAATTAATCTATTATTAAGAAGATAAAGTTACTAAAGAACTTTATATTTCTGCTTTAGTAATATTATAAGTATTAGCAGACATGCACTTAAAAATTCATTTCAGATAATAGTAAATATTATAGTATCTAGAGAGTCTATATATTAGAAAGATTATAAAGATAGTATATAAGTTTATTTAAATCTGTCTATAATATTAAATAATACAGACTAGATATTATAAACTTTATAATAATCTATAGCTAATATTAATATTAAAAATATCTTATTATATTATAATAATTAACTTTATATTAAAACTTTTAGATAAAATATATAACATGCTTATGATAGTTACTAATAAGTATATCAGAAGAATAATCTTTATTCTTAATAAAATTATAGATAGATTTAAGAAATAAATTACTAAACTTATTAAAGTATTTTATAATAGAGATTAAAGTTTCTTTAAAAAGATAATTAGTAATAGAGATTCTAAATTTACTGCAGATTTATAAAAGAATATATTTAAGTAAATTAATAAGCAGATGCTATTCATTATAGCATATTATTTATGAATAAATAATTAGTTAGAAAGAATAAATCAGACTATTAAAATAGTATTTTATTTTCTAATTAATATAATAAAGAATTTAAAGAACTAGTACTAGTTATTTCTAATATTTTAATTACTTCTTAATTCTATTAAGTCTTTATTAACAGAAGCATTATTATATTAGCTTTTATATAATTACTTAATAATTATAAATCTTAATATTATTAAGATAAAGCATATATTATTATTTATAATATATAATAATACTGCAGCAGTAATAGATAAAGTAGTTATAATAATAAAATATTATTATAATAAATAGTATAAGTTAGTTTACTTTAAGAAGAGACAGAAGATCTTGCTATAATTATATAAGAAATATTACACATATATATTAAAAATTTATAAGAAATTTTCATCATACTATATAGAGTTATTTACTATTATTAAAAAGATAGAAAGACTTATATATTAGCTAGATTTTTCTAAGCATTAATAAATTTATAATATAATCTTAATTATATATCTTAAGTTCTAAGTAGAGAATACTTATAATAAAATTACATAATTATTAGAGCTAATATACATGAATAAAAATAAGTACTAAAAAATAGAGAGAATTATTATATATAGAAAAAAGAGACTCTGAAGAAATATTAAAAAAAATATCTAGTAAAATAAAAAAGTTTTAGACTAGAAGAAAACTTCTAACTCTTATTAAATAAGTTAATTACTATATAGTAGCTAATTAATAAGTATAATAATAAGTACTAGTAGTTATAATAGTACTATAGTAATAGTATTATTAAAAAAGTACTAATATTAAAGATCTATTTAGTATATTTACTTATATAATTTTATTATAATAATAATTAAAATATTAATAAAGTATTTAAACATGAACTGTTTTCTTTCTTAAGTATATTAATTCTAGAATTTCTATATTAATATATAATATAATACTTATATTAAAATAGTAATATCTGCAGAAAATTTATTATAATAATTTAATTCTCTAGTAAAATAAATATATCTCTAAACATATAAATTAGAAAAAGAGCTCTAATAATATTAGTAAATTAAAAGTCTATTTTACTCTTAGAATATCTAATAATAAATGCTTTATTATTAAAAAGAGCTAAAGCTAAGAAGAAGAAAAAGAATAAAGAATATAAGAAAGTAGAAGAAATATAAAAGATTAAATATATATTATAATTTATATTAGAAAATGCAAGAATAAGACTTAAATTAGAAAAGAGTTATAACTTTATCAGATTATCAAATTTACTCTTTTTACTAAAAAGAGAGATATTAAAAGAAATACTAAAGAGAAAGATTAGTATCTTAATAAATAGATGCTATGAAGAATTAAAATAAATAAAAAAATAAGAGATTTTTATATAATTAATAATTATAATAAACTAATATATATATACTTACAGATTTATGAGTTATATTTTAGCTTATATAACTCTATTAATAACTTTATTAATAATATAAAAATATGCTTTAAATCAAGATTTACTAAACTAGAGAATTATATTTTTAAGACTAAAAAATTACTTAAATAAGATTAATAACTTAAAATAACTCATAAATAGTATTACTAATAGAAAATATAGAATTAAAGAACTAAATAAATTATATGAGAAATTAAGTTTATTAAGAGAGAGTAATATATCTATAATAATATCATGATTTAAATATCTAATATTATAAAAGAAGTTATAGAAGTAGCTATTACTTATTTATATATATAAAATTAGAAAAATCTTAAGAGAGATTTTATAATTAAATTTATTAGCAGATCTAATATTACTTTTATAAAAATAATAAGATATATAAGAGAAGAGAAAATTCTAGTTCTATTAAGATAGCTAAATAATAAAGTTAATAAAAATATCTTAATAAAACTTCTATAGAAATAAAAGATCTTAGTATTAAAAAAGCAGCATATAGTAAATAAGCTTAAAATAAAAATTACTAAATCTCATATAGTAAAGAAAAAGTCTATAGTAATAGATAATAATAATAAAGATATAGCTAATAATACTATAATAGCATTATCTTCAAGTCTATCTAAGCTAGATTATAAAAAATCAGATATATCTTTATGAGAGATTATAGTAATATTAGAGAACTTAGTAGCAGAGAAGAACTAGAGAAAAGTTATTAATATAATAATAAAGAAAGATAAACAAGCAGAAAGACTATTAGTAAGATAAATAATACTTAATTTATAATTCTAACTAGCTAAAATACATAATAATAATTCTAAAATAATAGAGAGAAAAAGAGAATATTTCAAGAAGATATAAAATAAGCATAAAGAATATTATAATTAAAAATTATAAAAAGAATTTAGTTACTAATTAGTAACTTATGATTTATAATTCTTTAATAAAGAAATAACTAATTATTTCTAGAAGAGAATTAATGACTATAATTATTAGCTAAACTTTATAATAAACTATAATTATAATCTAATTAAAATAAAGATATAGAAGTTTATTTTAAAAATTTTAAAAAAAATACTAATAAAAAGAGAAGAGCTTAAAAAACTTTATTCTACTACTTCTTAATTTTTAATAATCTTAATTAACAGGCATGAAAAATAATAATAAAGATGTAATAAGTGAATTATAAGAAATTTATTAAAATAAAGAAAATAAATATAAAGATAGAGCTAAAAGAAGCTAATAATAATAAAAAGAAAATAATAATAATATCTGAGAATGAATTTAAGAATAAATTATAGATATTAAAATTAGTAAATTAATATTAAGTAATAATAGCATAGTATAGCTTCTTCTATTCATGATTATATTATAATAGTAATACTTATTATATCTTTTAATCTTGCTAGAAGAAAGATAGAAGAATTAATTAACTATATACTTAAATACTTATTCTCTTTATATTAAAGACTTTATAATAATAGTATTATTTTATAATAATCTTATAAGAATTCTATAAAAATAACTTCATAACTAAGCTGTTATTTAAACTTTAGAAAATAATAATCATAACTTATATAATTATTAAAATTTTTAAGAAATTTCAGAAAATTTATTTCAAGTCTGCTAACATCTTATAAATTATTTATAATAAAAAAATAAATAAGAATAAGAAAAATAATAGAGACTAAAAACTCTGAAAGTTTTATAATAATAATAAAGAATTAAAATCAGCTACTACTACTAAAATAAAGTCTAAAGAAAAAATAAACTAAATAAAGAATATTTAGTATTATTACTATAAAGAAATCAGCTATATTATTTATAACTATCTATAAAAAGGAAATAATATTAAAATTTATAAGTTATAGCTAGTTTTAGAAAATAAGAAAATCTAAGAAAAGTTTTAATTTCAGATTATAAAATATCTTTAAAGAAACTAAACTTGTCTTAATTTATTAATAGAAAGTTATTTCTTATAAGTAATAGAGTAGCTATAAATTTGCAGTTTCTATTAAGTCTTTTATTAATACTAAAATAAATAGTATTATTTTTATTCATATTTAGCTAGTGATAAATATTACTAGAATCTTTAAAACACATATTATTTTTTTATTATAAATTATAAAAATTTATAAATTTAATAAAAAAATAGATCTTTTTATTATTTATATAATCTTCTTTTACTTATATATTAATAACTAATTCTTTTAAAAAGTTCTCATGCTAATTACTTACTTAAAATAATACTAAATAATTATTAGAAGAAAATAGCTAGTATAGTAAGATATCTAGCTAAATATTTAAAACTAATAACTAATTTAATTAGAGAAGTAAAGTCTTTAAATTAAGATATAAAAAGAAATTAGTAAGATGATACTATATATTATTCTTTAATAATTAGATTCAGATTTTAATAAATAGATAAATATAAATTATAGAGATAGACTAATAAAATAGAAGATTTAGCATAATTAATAGTATTATTATTCTGCTATAATTCTTAAAAATATTAAATTAAAATTATCTTATCTATTAATTAGTAGTAAATAGCTCAGATCTTATAAAAATTAAGTCTAATAAATAATTTCTATAATAGAGACTAGTAACTGAATAAATAATTTAGAAAAAATAAGTTAGTTATTTAATTATAATCTACAAGACATCTGAAAAGAAGAGAAATAATAGAAAAAATAGACTTAGAAAGAGAAATATAATTCTAATTTAACTAAATATTTAAATAAATTAGAGAATATAAATCTAATTTTTATTAGAGAAGCTATCTTTATTATTATATAAAGAAAACTAAAACTTATTACATGCTTATTCTAAATAAGTTAGATTAAATTATTTATAATAAATAAAGTACTAAGAATTCTATTTAATAGTAGAAAGAAATTAATAAAATAGATAAGAATAATAAGAATAAAGAACTAGATATTAAGTTATCTAATTATTTATATTTTTAAAGAATAGTTTTTCTAAAATCTAAATTTAAGAAACTACTTTCATATTAGCTAAATATAAATTATAAGATTATTTTAAATAAAGAAGTAGATTTAAATCAGAATATTAAATATCTACTATTATACTAAATATTTATAAAAAAACTAAAGATAATAAAGAAATATCTAAAAGCTAATTTAAATAAAAAATTTATTATCTTATTAAATATATCTTTTATTTCTTTTATTCTAATTATCTATAATAAAGCTAAGCTATAGTTCTGCATGAACTATTACTAGCTTAATATTATTATTAAACATAATGCATATTTATTATCTTTAATTAATAAATTAATAAAAAAATTATAGAATGTAATTTTCTTTATTAAGCTTAATATCTATTAAAATTTTTATTATATTTAAATAAACTTAGAGTCTAAAGATCTCATTATCTTTTATACTAGATATAGTAATTATAAATATAAAATAATTTTATTTAAGCTAAGTAATAGATTAGATATTTTTTAAAGATTTATAAATAATATCTTTTTTAATTATATAAACTAGTTTATAATTAGATTTATTAATAGTCTGCTAATTTATAGCAAGATTCTTAAAGAATATAAAAAATATATAAAAAATACTTAATTAGCTAACTAAGAATAGACTATAAGCTAGCATAAGTAAAAGTAAGTTTAGTATATAGTAAACTAAATTTTTAAGCTTTATTATTATTACTAAAAATATTAAGATAAATTTAAAAAAAATTAAAATTATTACTAACTAGAAAATACTTATTACTATAATTAGAATATTTTTCTTTTTAAAATTTTATAACTTCTATTAATAATTTATAAGAGCTTATAGTTAAATTATGAAAGTACTATATTAACTTATTAAAAAGAATTAACTATTTTATTTAATAAAGAAATATTAAAGAGTTTTTAATAAGTTAAAAGAGATCTTAATAAATATATTAATTCTTTAATACTATCATCTTTAATATAAGATTTAGATAAAGATAGATATTTTAGATGAAATTATAACTAGAGTATTCTTATAAAAGTTTTCTAAAAATTAATAATATCTAGTAGTTTTTTATTTAGTCTTTATAACTAATACTAAGCAGAACTATAATATCTATAATAAAAAAATATTAGTTATTATCTATATATTTAAGAAATAGCATGCAAAGCTTAGTAAGTTATACTAAAAAAAAATTTAGAATTCTAATTAATTATTAGATTTTAAAATACTTTATAATAAAAAATAAATTTAATATTTACTAGATAAGATGAGCTGAGTTTCTCTTTTAATTTTATTTTAAAATTAAATATTATTTAGAAAAGAAGAATATTTTGATGAATATTTTAAGTAAATCTAAAGAAAAAATAAGAAATAAGAATTATAAATAAGTACTACTTAAATTAGAATATCTAAATTTTAGAATTTAAGTAGAATTAGTACTACTTAAGCTAAGAACTATAATTAAGTAAATTTATAAATTAAATAAGAATATAAAAAAATTCTTATAAGTTACTTCTAATCTTATAATCTAAACATAAGATTAGAAGAGAATACTCTATTATTAAAAATAAATAATTATATTTATTAAAAAAATCTGAAATTAATTATATAGCTTTTTAAAAAGATATATGAAAAACTCTTTATAATATATTTAAATAAGAAAAAAATTATACCTCTAATTAGTAGCTAATTTTATTAATTATTTATATAAAAGAATATTAAATACTATATTAGTAACTATTTTATTTATTAAAAAATTAAAATATTATAAAAAAAATCTTTAGACTATTACAGCTGTTAGGATCTGAAAGATTAATAATCAGATTAAATAACTCATGATTCTAGAATCAGGCAACTACCACAACCAGCAGACAGATAACAGATAATTACTATAATAAATTAGTAAGCTAGAGCTTAGAGCTTTCTTTATAATTCATGCATGTATATAATCTTTCTCTCTCTTAGATCTCTCTTTTCTTTATTATTTTTCAGTCTTCTTAAGTTTTATTCATCTAGTCTAGCAGTAAACCTGTGCCTAGCTTAAGCATATTATTAGACTAAAAAATCTTTCATTATTTTCTTTACTCTTATTAATTTTATAGTTAAAAGTTACTTTTTTTTTATTAATTTAATATTAGTCTGATAAGATATATTAGTAAATATAACTAGCATGAAGAATCTAAAAAAGCTATTAATAAGATAATTAAATCTCATATAATAGCAGAAAATAAATATCTATCATAAATATTATTATTCAGTAATAAGAATTATTATTAAGTTATTAATAGAGAATAATTCATGTAGTTAGTTATAGATAATCTAGAAGAATTACAAGAGATAGTTAAAGTAATAATTAATTATAATATTAATAAGCATGTACATGTGAACTAATAAATAGAAATTATAAAAGAAACTAATAAGAAAAAGAATTAATAAATAGAGATATTAATTTTAAAGAAAAATAATTATTAAGAATAACTCTTTAAGATCTATCTGATAAGAAATAATAATAATAACTTACTTTTAATACATCATGAAAGAAGATTAGTTAAGATTAATAACTTAAAATATCTCACTAATAATAAAGAGCTTAAATTTAAGTATTAAATATTCTAAATATGTAATAAGCTATAAGAAAATGTAGATTATTTCTTTATAGAAGAAAGTAAGATTATATATATAGAGAATTATACTAATAAGAATGCAGCAGAATATATTATTCTATAAATAAAAAAGAATTATCTAGAAATATATATAATTATAGAGAAAGTTTTTACTTATTTAACTAAAATATATAAGAATTTAAATTACTTATAAAATATTAAGAATAATTATTATTAACTTTTTATGAAAAATAAGAAGAATTATCATATCTTTATAATTAACTTTCTTTATTTAGTAGACAAGACTAAGATTCTATAGAAATTCTATAAAGATAACTTTATGATTAAGCTATTATTTAAACTTTAGAAAATAATAACTATAACTTACATAACTACTAAAATCTTTAAGAAATTTCAGAAAATTTATTTTAAGTTTACTAATATCTTGTGAATTATTCATAGTAGAGAAATAAATAAAAATAAGAGAAATAATAAAAGTTAAAGATCTTAGAGATTCTATAATAATAATAAAGAACTAAAACTAGTTACTATTTCTAAGATAAAATCTAAAGAAAAGACAGACTAGATAAAGAATATTTAATATTATTACTATAAAAAAATAGATTATATTATTCATGATTATCTATAAAAAAGAAATAATACTAATATTTATAAGTTATAGCTAGTTTTAGAAAATAAGAAAGTCTAAGAGAAGTTTTTATCTTAGATTATAAAATATTTTTAAAGAAACTAGACTTATCTTAATTTATTAATAAGAAGTTATTTCTTATAAGTAGTAAAGTAGTTATTAATAAATTTATAATTCTTATTAAGTTTCTTATTAATACTAAAATAAATAGTGCTATTTTTATTAACACTTAGCTAGTAATAAATATTATTAGAGTTTTTAAAGCATATATTATTTTTTTATTATAGATTATAAAGATCTGCAGATTTAATAAAAAAATAAATCTTTTTATTACTTATATAATTTTCTTTTATTTATAAATTAATAACTAATTCTTTTAAAAAGTTCTCATGCTAATTACTTACTTAAGATAATATTAAATAATTATTAGAAGAAAATAACTAATATAGTAAGATATCTAGCTAAATATCTAAAACTAATAACTAATTTAATTAGAGAAGTAAAGTCTTTAGAATAAGATATAAAAAGAAATTAGTAAGATGATATTATATATCATTCTTTAGCAGCTAAATCTAAATCTTAATAAGCAGACAGATGTGAACTGCAGAGATAGACTAGTAAAATAAAAAATTTAGTATAACTAATAATATCTTTATTCTATTAAGATTTTTAAAGATATTAAGTTAAAATCATCTAACTTATTAATTAATAGTAAATAGCTTAGACTTTATAAAAATTAAAATTAATAAATAGCTTCTATAATAAAGACTAATAATTAGATAAATAACTTAGAAAAAATAAGTTAACTACTTAATTATAATCTGCAAGACATTTAAAAAGAAGAGAAATACTAAAAAAATAAACTTAAGAAAAGAAATATAACTCTAGCTTAGCTAAATATTTAAATAAATTAGAAGATATAGATCTAGCTTTTATTAAAGAAGCTATCTTTTATTATTATATAAAGAAGACTAAAACTTATTATATACTTATTCTAAATAAGTTAAATTAGATTATTTATAATAAATAGAATGCTAAGAATTTTATTTAATAGTAGAAAGAAATTAATAAAGCAGATGAGAGTAATGAAGATAAAGAACTAGAGATTAAATTACTTAATTATTTATATTTCTAAAAAATAGTCTTTCTGAAATCTAAATCTAATAAATTATTCTTATACTAGCTAAATATGAATTATAAAATTATACTAAATCTAAAAGCAAATCAAAATTAGAATATTAGATACTTATTATTATACTAAATATTTATAAAAGAACTAAAGATAGTAAAGAAATATTTAAAAGCTAATTTAAATAAAAAATTTATTATCTTATTAAGTATATCTTTTAGCTTTTTTATTCTAATTATTTATAATAAAGCTAAGCTATAGTTCTGCATGAACTATTACTAGCTTAATATTATTATAAAATAGAATACATATTTATTATTTCTAATTCATAAATTAATAAAAAGACTATAAAATGTGAAATTTTTTATTAAGCTTAATATCTACTAAAACTTTCATCATATTCAGATAAATTTAGAGTTTAAAGATCTTATTATCTTTTATATTAGATATAATAACTATAAATATAAAATAATTCTATTTAGACTAAGTAATAAATTAGATATCTTTTAAAGATTTATAAATAATATCTTTTTTAATTATATGAACTAATTTATAATTAGATTCATTAATAATCTACTAATTTATAATAAGATTTTTTAAAAATATAAAAAATACATATAAAAAATACTTGACTAACTAGCTAAGAATGAGCTGCAAGCTAGCATAAGTAAAAGTAAGTTTAGCATATAATAAATTAAATTTTTAAGTTTTATTATTATTATTAAAGATATTAAGATAAATTCTGAAAAGATTAAAATTATTACTAACTAGAGAATACTTATTACTATAACTAGAATACTTTTCTTTTTAAAATTCTATAACTTTTATTAGTAATTTATAAAAACTTATAGTTAAATTATAAAAGTATTATACTAACTTATTAGAAAGAATTAATTATTTTATTAAATAAAGAAATATTAAAGAATTTTTAATAAGCTAAAAGAGATTTTAATAAATATATTAGTTTTTTAGTATTATAATCTTTAATATAAGATTCAGATAAAAATAGATATCTTAAATAAAATTATAGCTAAAATATTCTTATAAAAATCTCTTAAGAATTAATAATATCTAATAAGCTTTTATTTTATCTTCATAACTAATATTAAATAAAATTATAATATTTATAATAAAAAAATATTAGTTATTATTTATATACTTAAAAAATAATATGCAGAGCTTAATAAATTATATTAAAAAGAAAGATTTAGAATTCTAACTAATTATTAAGCTCTAAAGTACTTTATAATAAAAAATAAATTTAATATTTACTAGATAAGATAAGTTAAGTTTCTCTCTTAGTTTTACTTTAAGATTAAATATTATTTAGAAAAGAAGAATACTCTAGTAGATGCTTTAGATAAATCTGAAGAAAAAATAAAAAATAAAAAATAAAAATTATAAGTAAGTACTACTTAAATTAGAATGCTTAAACTTAAGAATTTAAATAAAACTAATATTATTTAAGTTAAGAACTATAGTTAAGTAAATTTATAAATTAAATAAAAATATAAAGAAATTCTTATAAGTTACTTCTAATCTTATAATCTAAACATAAGACTGGAAGAGAATACTCTATTATTAAGAATAAATAATCATATTTATTAAAAAGATTCAGATCTAGCTGTATAGCTTTTTAAAAAAATATATAAGTAATTCTTTATAATATATCTAGATAAAAAAAGATTATAATTCTAATTAGCAGCTAATTTTATTAGTTATTTATATAAAAAAATACTAAATATTATATTAGTAATTATCTAATTTATTAAAAAATTAAAATATTATAAGATAAAATCTTTAGATTATTATAACTACTACTTATTTTTCTCTAATTTTAATAGTATATTTTCATGAACTTTATAAATATACTAATAACTAAAGAAGAATATAACATGTTACTAATTAATAATAGTTCTATAATATAATTTATAAGTAATAGTAACTAGTTTTAGTTATTTAAGTAATATATTACATATAATTATAGTTATATAATCAGATATTAATTAATAATTTTTATTTACTTATCTATCTGCAGATGATATATAGTGAATAATTTTAATTTAATTCTCAAGTCTTTAATAAACTTATCTTAGAAATCTAATATAAACTGAAGTTTTTAATCTGAGATTATACTCTCTAGAGCTTTATAATAATAATAGAAATATTTTAAGAATAGCTTATAAAGTTTCTTTATATTTATCTTTTAAATAATAAGTAAGAATAGTAGCTTCTTGTTTAGTCTATTAATAATAACTAGTAACATGTTATATTCTTCTTTAGTTATTAATATATTCATAAAGTTCATGAAAATATGCTATTAAGATTAAAAAGAGATAAGTAATAACTATAATAATTTAGAAATCTTATTTTATAATATTTTAATTCTTTAGTAAATCAGATAGTTACTAATATAGTATTTAATATTTTTTTATATAGATAATTAATAAAATCAGCTACTAATTAGAATTATAATCTTTTTCTTATCTAAATATATCATAAAAAATTACTTATGTATCTTCTTGAAAAGCTATATAGCTAGATTTAGATTTTTTTTAATAAATATAATTATTTATTTTTAGTAATAGAATATTCTCTTCTAATCTTATATTTAGATTATAAAGTTAGAAGTAACTTGTAAGAATTTCTTTATATTCTTATTTAATTTATAAATTTATTTAATTATAGTTCTTAACTTAAATAATGCTAGCTCTGCTTAAATTCTTAAGTTCAGATATTCTAATTTAAGTAATACTTACTTATAATTTTTATCTTCTATTTTTTCTTCAAATTTACTTAAAGCATTTATCAGAATATTCTTTTTTCTAAATAATATTTAATCTTAAATAAAACTAAGAGAGAAACTTAACTTATTTTATCTAGTAGATATTAAGTCTATTTTTTATCATGAAGTACTTTAGAGCTTAATAATTAATTAGAATTCTAAATCTTTCTTTCTAGTATAGTTTACTAAGCTCTATATATCATTTCTTAAATGCATGAATAATAACTAATATCTCTTTATTATAAATATTATAATTTTACTTAATATTAGTTATAAAGATAGAATAAAAGACTATTAAATATTATTAATTCTTAAAAGACTTTTATAAGAGTATTTTAGCTATAATTTTATCTAAGATATCTATTTTCATCTGAATCTCATATTAGAGATCATAGTATTAAAAAATTAGTATATTTATTAAAATCTCTTTTAGCTTATTAAAGACTCTTTAATATTTCTCTATCTAGTAAAATAATTAATTCTTTCTAATAAGTTAGTATAGTACTTTCATAATTTAACTATAAGTCTTTATAAATTATTAGTAGAAGTTATAGAATCTTAAGAAGAAAAATATTTTAGTTATAGTAATAAGTATTTCTTAGTTAGTAATAATCTTAATCTTTTCAGAATTTATCTTAATATCTTTAATAGTAATAATAAAGTCTAAAAATTTAATTTACTATATATTAAACTTACTTTTGCTTATGCTAGCTTATAGCTTATTCTTAGCTAGCTAGTTAAGTACTTTTTATATATATTATTATAATAAAGACTTTGATATGAAGTAAACAAGTATTCAAGTAAGTATAGTTTGTTGATTATTCAATCAATCTTCTAGTGAGATTAAAGATATAGTACTATTACTGCCATGATATCACCATGAACAGAAGAAGCTATGCTATATATCACTCTATAATATACTAGCTTTAATGCTTAGAATTTATTCTTGAATTTCTGATCTAACTACTTTATTAATACTATCTTCTCTCTATTATTATTAGCCTCTTCTAGCTCTGTCTTTGCTTTCTCTTTTCTTATTTTAATAAACTTCTTGTAGTCTGGCCATTTCATTTTTAATACTATTCTTCATGCCTGTTAATCTAGCTTATTAAAAATTAAGAGATAATAAAATATTACTCTCTAGACTCTTCTCTTTTTATTAATATCTTTCTTTATAATTTTTAAAATAAATTTCTATATCTGTATCTTAATCAGATCATGATTATAGTTTATTATAAAGTTAAGTTAATAATTATAGCTACTAATTTTCTTGTAAAATTAGTCAGTTATTCTCTCTTTAAATAATTATAAATCATGAATTACTATTTAATGCTTAAAGTCTTTTCATGATTTTTAGTTATAAAGTTCTTTATAACTTTCTTATATCTTCTTAAAATAATTTCTTTTTATCTGTATTATTTCTAGATTATTATTATATATTTTAGCTAGTCAGAATTACAGATTAAGTATTATTTATCTTATTAATAATCTTTCTGCTTATTTATCTTTCTTTATTATTATCTTAATAACTTTTCTCTAATTCTTCTTTACTATCAGATTCTCTAATATTATTATAGTCTTTTATAATAATATATCTGATTTTCTATAATCTGATTCTGCTTCTTCTTATAAAGATGAGCTTATTAATAGTACTATTATAATATCTTTAACTATATTCTTATTATTATTATCTATAATTATAGTCTTTTTCTTTATTATATAAGATTTAGTAATTCTTATCTTAATCTATTATAACTTTTTTAATATATGTTACTTTTTTAATGCTTCTATCTTCTATTTCTATAAAAATTTTATTAAAGTATCTTTATTAACTTTATTATCTAATTATCTTAGTAGTACTAGAATCTTCTCTTCTCTTATATATTTTATTATTCTTATAAAAGTAGTATTAAGTTTTTCTATGAATTTAATTATAAAATCTCTCTTAAGATTTTACTAATTCTATATATGTAAGTGAGTCATGACTACTTTTATAATCTCTTTTATAATATCTGATATCTAAATTATGATATTACTGTAGATAAATTACTCTTTCTTAATAAACTTAATTTCTTATGTAATTTATTTAGTATATTACTTCTGTATTTTCTACTAATATTACTGTTTATAAGCTACTTTAAGTTATTAGACTTATTTAAGAAGTTTTTCTATCTTAAAAATATGATTCTCTAGTCTAGTGAATCTGGAATTAAAGTGTATTTTTATATTCTTAATGAAATTATTAATAGAATTATATAGACTGAAATATGATTTCTAAGTCTAAGCATATATATAGACTGATTTATTATAATTATTAATAGTATAAAGATTTCTAGTCTTTTTATTTATTCTAATTTTATTATAATATCTATTAATTAAGATACTAATCTTTCTTTTTAATGTCTCTTTAAGTATCTCTTTTTTAATAAAGAAAATAAAGCTGATGAGCTACTAAAGTTATAATTCTTCTCTAATTTAAGCTATATTCTTATATTTTCTAGTATAAATTATAGTATATATCTAATCTTTTATATCTCTTCTACTTCTCTATGCTTTTTATTCTTTTCTCTTTTCTTAGCTTTAGCTTTTTTTAATAATGAAATATTTACTATCAGATGCTCTAAAAGTAAAGTAGACTTTTAATTTACTAATATTATTAGAGCTCTTTCTCTTACTTATATATTTAAAAATATATTTATCTTACTAAAGAATTAAGTTATTATAATGAATTATCTATAAGTATTACTATTTTAATATAAGTATATCATATGTTAATATAGTAAATCTAGAATTAATATACTTAAGAAAGAAAATAGTTTTATATTTAAATGCTTTATTAATATTCTAGCTGTTATCATGATAAAATTATATAAATAAATATAATAAATAAGCTATTAATATTAATACTTTTTTAATAATACTATTACTATAATATTACTATAACTACTAGTGCTTATTATTATACTTGTTAACTAGCTGCTATATAGTAATTAACTTATTTAATAAGAGTTAGAAGTCTTTTTTTAATTTAAAGTTTTTTTATCTTACTAGATACTTCTTTTTAATATCTTTCTAAAGTCTCTTTTCTCTATATATAATAATTCTCTTTATTTTCTAGTGCTTATCTTTATTCATGTATATTAGCTCTGATGATTATATGATTCTATTATAAGTATTCTCTAGTTAGAGCTTAAGATATATAACTAAGACTATATTATGAATTTACTAATACTTAAGAAAATCTAGCTAATATATAAGTCTTTCTATCTTCTTAATAATAGTGAATAATTCTACATAGCATGATAAAAATTTCTTATAAATTCTTAATATATATGTGTGATATTTCTTATGTAATTATAGCAAGACTTTCTATCTCTTCTTAAAGTAAACTAACTTATACTATTTATTATAATAGTATTTTATTATTATAACTACTTTATCTATTACTACTGCTGTATTTTTATATATTATAAATAATAATACATGCTTTATCTTAATAGTACTAAGATTTATAGTTATTAAGTAATTATATAAAAGCTAATATGATAATACTCTTATTAATAAAGACTTAGTGAAATTAAAAAGTAATTAAAGTATTAAAAGTAATTAATATTAATTCTTTAAATTCTTTATTATATTAATTAGAAAATGAAAAGTTATCTTAATAGTCTGATTTATTCTTTCTAATTAGCTATCTATTTATAAATAATATACTATAATAAACAGTATCTGCATGTTAATCTATTTAAATATATTCTTTTATAAATCTATAATAAATTTAAAATCTCTATTACTAATTATCTTTTTAGAGAAATCTTAATCTTTATTATAAAGTATTTTAATAAGTTTAATAACTTATTTTTTAAATTTATCTGTAATTCTACTGAAGATAAAAATTATTCTCTTAATATACTTATTAGTAACTATCATAAGCATATTATATATTCTATCTAAAAGTTCTAATATAAAGTTAATTATTATAATATAATGAGATATCTTTAATATTAATATTAGTTATAGATTATTATAGAATTTATGATATCTAGTTTATATTATTTAATATTATAAGTAGACTTAAATAAACTTATATACTATCTTTATAATCTTTCTAATATATAAACTCTCTAGATGCTATAATATTTATTATTATCTAAAATAAATCTTTAAGTGCATGTCTACTAATATCTGTGATATTATTAAAGTAGAAATATAGAGTTCTTTACTAACTTTTTCTTCTTAATAATAGATTAATTTATTCTTCTTAAAAAATAATAATTATGCTATATTTTTCTTCTATACTTTCTAGCTATTAAGAATGCTTAGAATTTTCTAATAAAATATATTCTTAATATATTTCTGTTAAATCTCTATCTTTAGCTCTGATGATAATTTAATTATGATATAATTATAATAAATAACTATATAATAACTTGCTATCTGATTTTTAAGTCTTGATAAGATATCTAAAATAATATATATTTTTTCTAGCTTATGAAAGATCTTTAATTTAAATCTTTATATATATGCTATAGTCTATATCAGATAAAGATTAAAATTATCTATATTTATAAATTATAATAATATATTCTTAATAATTATTAAGATAGTTATATAATTTATATATACTACTAGCAGCTTCTTACTAGCTTTAATAAGATGATATATCTTTTTTAATATTTATACTAAACATGCTACTTCTAGCTTAGTTAATTAGTAGTTTATCTTAGTACTAATTAAAAGCTTACTAAGAAAGAGTATTAGTAATACTATAATTAATAATAATAATATTAAATAATTTTTATTAATTTTAATAATTTATTTATCTTTTATATAAAATATTATAATCTTAAAGTCTCTCTTCTTTAAAGCATTAATATTTATAAATAACTACTTATCTAAATTATAATAAAATAGAAATAATGTATTTTTAAAAAAGCTTTATATATTCTAAAAGCTCTTAAGTTCTACTAGTATTAATATATTAATTTTCTTTTTTTATATAAATTTCTTTTTTTCTATATCTTCTAAAGTCTTCTTTATTATAGCTATCTTTCTAATTTATAATAGCTCTGCTAGTTTAGTATAGAATGATATATACTATTAAAGTTATCTAATAAGACTAAGATATATTTTTAATTATTTTAATATCTTTAAGAAAAAAAGCTTTATAACTATCTTTACTTTCTCTATAACTATAATTATTTTAAGCATGTAGATTTTCTATTCTAGAAAACTAATAAAAAGAAATTTAATATATATTTTATATAAATTTATTATAATATTTAGTTCTTTAAGTTTATTTAGCATGACATGTAGATGCTATATATACTTCTTCAGAATTTTTAAAAAGATTATAAAATTATTAATATATATCTTAATAAAAGCATAGAGTAACTAAAGTACTAACTTTATTTATCTCTATATATATAAGATATTATTTATAAAGCTTATAATTATCATGTTTAAGATCTTCTAATCTCTATATATTATAATTATTATATAATTTTTATAATCTTTTTATGTGTGCTACTAATAGAAAAATAAAGCTATATTAAAAACTATTATATATCTGCATCTGTAGATTACACTAATTATTTTATTCTATCTTATTATTATATAAATATTAGACTCTATTATTTTATTTAGTTTCTAAAGATTAATTATTATTCTATCTTTTTATATGATCTTTTTATTAATAATTATCTTTCTTCATATCATAAATACTAAGTAATCTTCTAATATATGATTCTCTACTCAGCTTATGTAATCTTTCTTATAAAATTTATTAAATATTATATTTATTATCTTTCTCTCTTTTAATTCACATGAGTATATCTGTAAATTCTTCTTAAAAATAACTTCTAGAAGTATTAGAATCTGTATTTATCTATCTTCTAAAATATTAATAAATTTTTTAGAATTAGTTTATATTTTATTATGCTATATTATTACTTTAGTAAGTGCTTTAACTTCTAATAAATTTACTTCTTTATACATGATTATACTATTATTTAACTATACTTTATGATTAGTTAGCTAAATTAGCTTAATCTGTGATTTAGTTTTTAATAACTTTAAGATAAAAATCTTTACTATTAGATATATCTAATATGCAGTTATTTTATCTGTCTTAACTACATAGCTAATTCTATAATTAATTAGTAATTATATGGCTTGATTAGTGTTATTTATCATATGATAAAATAGCAGATTTAATCTCATAATCTTGATATATATGCTAATTTAGTTTATTTCTAGCTTAAAAATATAGTTTCTATTAATAGAAAGTGTTAAATTTAAGTTCTTAAATCTAATTAGAATTTTTACTTCTAATTATAATAATACTATAATATTCTATAAAATAATAACTACTCTTTTACTACTACTGCTCTTCTTTAGTATTATATAAATTAAAGTCTTCATGCTACTAATATTTATAAATATTATTATTCTCTTCTTAAAATTAATAATAATTTTTTTTAAAGTTATATTATCTACTTTAAAAAGTAGTTCTGCTTAAAGGTTATTAATTATTCTAATATTTATTATAATTCTAACTATAACTATCTCTTTATTCTTATTCTTTACTAAAATATATAATGAGAAGTATGTGAAATACTTTATTATTAATTTCTTACTAATACTAGTAATAGAAATACTATCTTCTTCTTATATAACTATTAATAAATTCTATTCTTCTAAAAACTTATATAATACTAGTATAACTAGATATTCTATATTTAGATAGATTTATATAATCTTAACTACTGCTTAAATATATATCTTTACTATCATGAAATACTAATACTAAAAAGCTAGATTATTATTAATAGAGATTAACTTTCTTCTTAATTATATTACTAAAGTATTAATACTTTCATAATATGCTATAAGCATATAGAATTAAGAGTATCTAATAAAATTTAACTAATTATTAAATTCTGCTTTATATTATTAATAGATTATATATGATATAGAATCTATCTAGATTATTCTAGAAATTCTCTAATAGATTTTCTAATATATTTAGCTGATTAAGATATAGCTCTGAAAGATCTTTCTTATTATATAAATAAGTATTTTAATCTTGATATTTATTTATCTAATTCTAAAATGTCTTTTTATTAGAGTTCTTCTATTAAATATATTACTATATGAAATTCTTTACATGAGCTGGATTGACTTTATTATTATTATTCTAATTATTTTATAAGAAAGCTTGAAAATATAATCTATATTCTTAATTAGACTATAATTAATATGATTACTACTATTAATTAAATTATCTTAGCTAATTATTCTTATATTACTGCTAGTTTTAATTTTATTCTAGTTATTTATTATCAGATAGAACTATATTCTCTTATCTAAATAAAAAGATTCTATAATCTTCTGTGTATAATTACTAATTATACTATAATTACTAATACTACTGGTATTCTAGATTATATAACTAAGTAAACTAATTAATTTAGTTAAATTATTTAGTCTTTATAGCTATTATGAATTATATTATTATGATTCTAACAGATGATTTATTTATAATTACTCTTAATAATAAATTTATATATAACTAGATATAAAGAACTATAATATATTTTATATGTATTAAATTATACTACTTAGCTACTATTATAACTTCTATTATATAAGTATTAGAGTCTTTTTATGATTTAATATCTGCTACTATATATTTAATAAATTTAAACTTAATTATTATCTATACTAATAATGCTCTGAAACATACTTCTATAGTATTATATTAGTTATTTATATTATATGAATCTTTTAGTAATCTGCTATGAGCTAGATTTATTAGCTTAGTAATTTATCATGTTAATACTATATCTTGAAGATAAACATGTAATTTCTAATCTATTATTAATAAATTATGTATAGCAGCTATTACATGCATTCTACTAATAAAAATAAATAAATTATAAATTTATGACTTATTATTCTTATTAACTATATTTAATGCTCTAAATTCTTATAGTATATCTAAATAAAAAAGTCTGATATTTATCATCTTTCATAATAATATAATTAACTTAGAAGACTTAATAGTACTATAAGTAGATAATATTAAAGTCTGTATTAAAGATCTTATTATCTATATCTCTCTTATATAACTATTAATTAGATATTAAATTTCTCTTAATATATTAATATAAGTTACTGTTAGAATAAACTTTATTATATTCTTTAAGTAAGAGATATTATTAAAAGTAGACTAATATTAAGTATTATATAATTTTATAAAAATACTAGAAGCTTATTATAATTATGTCTGCTATATTATTACTAATTCTTTCTGAATTCTATTACTATTTTTTATAAATAATATGATCTCTTATGTTATATTTTGAATAGAAATAGAATATAATTTTACTATAATTTCTAAAGTAAAAGTTATCTCATGTATCTTTTCTTTTTTAATAAAAGAATGCTTAATATTTATTATTACTTATTTATAATATAATATTTTAATTAGAATCTTATTACTCTATATGAATCTAGTAATATTATAATCTCTACATAAGCTAAAATGTAGTTAAGTTATAGAGAAATATAATTCTGATAACTTATTATTTAAATTAGAACATTCTAGTAATAGTATAGAGACTGCTCTAGTTCTTTTAGACTATAAGAAATGCATGCTAATCTTCTTTTTAATTAATAAGTCTAGTTATATTATTATATGATATAGTTAACATGCTTCATTATTTTCTTATTTAATTTCTCTTAAGCTAAGCTAGACTAATAATAGTTTCTATAACTAAAGATAAACTTCTTTATAGCATTTATTATTACTAATAAATAATAAAGCTTCATGAGTATAGATATTATTACTAATAAAATATAATATAATAAGATTATGAGTATTCTAATCTTATATTATTAACAGTACTTATTTTTTATCTTAAGTAATGACATGATATTAAGTCTGAGAATTACTTGTTTACTATCTTGAGTTATAGCATAATACTGAATCTGAGAGTTGCTTATTTATTATCTTGAGTCATAGCATGATACTAGATCTTAAATCTTTTAATTTCTAGATCTTTAAAAAGAACTAGAAATCTGTAGACATGCTATTAAATTATTATAATAAAGACTTTAATATGAAGTGAACAAGTATTTAAGTGAGTGTAGTTTATTAATTATTTAATCAACCTTCTAGTAAGGTTAAAGATATAGTACTATTGCTGCTATGGTGTCACCATGAACAGAAGAAGCTATACTATATATTACTCTACATATATTCTTTATATTCTTTAAGAATCTTACTATAAATTAGCAGATTATTAATAAATCTAATCATGAACTAGTTTATATAGTTAAAAAAGATATTATTTATAAATCTTTAAAAGATATCTAGTCTATTACTTAGTTTAAACAGAATCATTCTGTATTTATAATTATTATATTTAATATAAAAGATAATAAGATCTTCAGACTCTAGATTTATTCAGATATGATGAAAATCTTAATAAATATTAAGCTTAGTAAAGAATTTTGCATTCTGTAGTCTTTTTATTAATTTATTAATTAGAAGTAATAGATATGCATTTTATTTTATAATAATATTAAGCTAGTAATAGTTCATGTAGAACTATAGCTTGACTTTATTATAGATAATTAGAATAAAAGAGATAAAGAAGGCACTTAATAGAGTAATAAACTTTTTATTTAGATTAGCTTTTAAATACTTCTTCATCATCTTTAGTTCTTTTATGAATATTTAGTATAATAATAAGTATCTGATATTCTAATTTAGATTTACTTTTAGATTTAGTATAATCTTATAATCTACATTTAGCTAGTATAAGAGCAGTTTATTAGATTTAAATTTTAGAAAGACTATTCTTTAAGAATATAGATAGTTAAATAACTTAATCTCTAGTTCTTTATTTTTATTACTTTTATCTGCTTTATTAATTTCTTTCTGCTACTAAATAGAATTCTTAGTATTTTATTTATTATAAATAATCTGATTTAACTTATTTAGAATAAGCATGTAATAAGTTTTAGTCTTTTTTATATAATAATGAAAGATAGCTTCTCTAATAAAAGCTAGATTTATATTTTCTTTATCTAAATATTTAGCTAAGCTAGAGTTATATTTCTTTTCTTAAATCTATCTTTTTTATTATTTCTCTTCTTTTTAGATATCTTACAGATCATGATTAAGTAGCTAACTTATTTTTTCTAAGTTATTTACTTAATTACTAGTCTCTATTATAAGAGCTGTTTATTAGACTTAATTTTTATGAAGTTCAGATTATTTACTACTAATTAATAGATTAAATAATTTTAACTTAATATCTTTAAAAATCTTAGTAGAATAGAGATACTATTAATTATACTAAATCTTTTATTTTATTAATCTATCTTTATAATCTGTATCTATCTGCTTATTAGAGTCTGAATCTGACTACTGAAGAATAATATATGATATTATCTTACTAATTTCTTTTCACATCTCATTCTAAAGACTTTACTTTTTTAATTAAATTAGTTACTAATTTTAAATATTCAGCCAGATATCTTACTATGCTAGTTATTTTCTTCTAATAATTATTTAATATTACTTTAAGTAGATGATTAGCATGAGAACTTTTTAAAAGAATTAGTTATTAATTTATAAGTAAAAGAAAATTACATAAGTAATGAGAAGATCTATTTTTTTATTAAATCTATAAATTTTTATAATCTATAATAAAAGAATAATATATACTTTAAAAACTCTGATAACATTTACTACTAGCTAAATATTAATAAAAACAGTACTATTTATTTTAATATTAATAAGAAACTTAATAAGAACTATAAATTTATTAATAATTACTCTACTACTTATAAGAAATAGCTTTTTATTAATAAATTAAGATAAGTCTAGTTTCTTTAAAGATATTTTATAATCTAAGATAAAGATTTCTCTTAAACTTTCTTATTTTTTAAAACTAGCTGTAACTTATAAATGTTAGTATTATTTCTTTTTTATAAATAGTTATAAATAATATAATCTGTCTTTTTATAGTAATGATACTAAATATTTTTTATTTAGTTTATCTTTTCTTCAGACTTTATCTTAGAAGTAGTAGCTAATTTTAATTCTTTATTATTATTATAGAATTTTTAGAATCTTTAGCTTTTATTATTTCTTTTATTCTTATTTATTTCTCTACTATGAATAATTTATAAGATATTAATGAACTTGAAATAAATTTTCTGAAATTTCTTAAAGATTTTAGTAGTTACATGAGCTATAACTATTATTTTCTGAAGTTTAAATAATAGCTTAATCATGAAATTATCTTTATAGAATTCTCATGAGATTTTAATCTTATCTATTAAATAAAGAAAGTTAATTATAAAAATATGATAGTTTTTCTTATTCTTTATAAGAAGTTAATAGTAATTATTCTTAATATTTTATAAGTAATTTAAATTCTTGTATATTTTAATTAGATAAGTAAAAACTTTCTTTATAATTACATATATTTCTGAATAGTTTTTTTTTATTTATAAGATGATGTGTTCTATTACATTTCTATTAGTGTAATTCTTTATATATATAATTTTACTTTCTTCTATAGAAAAATAATCTGTATTTTCTTATAGCTTATTATATATTCAGAATATCTAATACTTAAATTTAAGCTCTTTACAGTAATATTAATGAGATGTTTCAGATCATTAATCTTAATTAATTTTTTTATAATATGTCAGAAACAGATCATTATTATTATTTTTTATTAGATAGATCTTAAAGAATTATTCTTAATAATTATTTTTTTAAAAATTAATATTTTTATCTATTAATTCTTTCTCTTATTAATCTCTTCTATAATCTCTACTTATTAGTTTACATATATATGCTTATTAATACTATAATTAATTATTATTTTAACTATCTCTTGTAATTTCTCTGAATTATTTATAACTAACTATATAAACTATTCTCTATTAATAACTTAATAATAATTCTTATTATTAAATAATAGTATTTATGATAGATATTCATTTTCTGCTACTATATAAGATTTAGTTATCTTATTAGTAATTTCTTTAGATTCTTCATACTAGTTATATTTACTAATATGTCTTGTCAGATTAATATTAAATTAATAAAAGAAGAATAACTTTTAATTATAAAGTTAATAAGAGTAAAAGAAATAATGAAAGACTTTTTAATTTAATAATATACTTAAGCTAGACATAGATTTACTACCAGACTAGATAATAAAACTTAAGAAGACTAAAAGATAATAAAGAGAAGAGAGATCTAGAGAAGAGAAAGATTATATATATATATAGATTATAAAGAAAGTTCTAAGCTCTAGCTTACTAATTTATCATAGTAATTATCAATTACCTGCCTGCTGATTGTGATAGTTGTCTGGTTCTAGAATTATAAGTTATCTAATCCAGCTGTTAATCTTCCAGATTCTAACAACATGAGCTAAGTAGAAAATTATGTATTAGAAGATTATCTAGTCTTCATAACATAAAGAGATATGATTATTAATAGAAAGATTATATAAAAAAACAGAATGATAGTTAATTTTTAGAAACTAAATAAAATAATAGAGTCTAATATTTACTTAATAATAAGATAAAATAAAATAATTAGTATAATTTATAAATATAAATATATAATAGTTTTTAATACAGCTTCATTTTTCTATTAGTAGCACATATGAAAAAATTATAAAAATTATATAGTAGTTATAATATATAGAAATTAGAAGATCTTTAATATAGTAATTATAAGTTTTATAAATAGTATCTTATATATATAAAAGTAAATAAAACTAGTGCTTTAGTTACTTTATACTTTTATTAAGATATATATTAATAATCTCATGATTTTTTTAAAAATTTTAAAGAAGTATATATAGTATCTATATGTCATGCTAAATAAGCTTAAAGAATTAAATATTATAATGAATTTATATAAGATATATATTAGCTTTCTCTTTATTAATTTTCTAGAATAGAAAGTCTGCATGCTTGAAATAACTATAGCTATAAAGAAAGTAAAGATAATTATAAAGCTTTCTTTTCTAAAGATATTAAAATAACTAGAAATATATCTTAGTCTTATTAAATAATTTTAATAGTATATATTATTTTATATTAAGCTAGCAGAGCTATTATAGATTAGAAAAATAGCTATAATAAAAAAAACTTTAAAAGATATAAAAAGAAAGAAATTTATATAAAAAAAAAGTTAGTATATTAATACTAATAGAACTTAAGAGCTTTTAGAATATCTAAAGCTTTTTTAAAAAGATATTATTTCTCTTTCATTATAATTTAAATAAGTAGTTATTTATGAATATTAATACTTTAAAGAAAAGAGACTTTAAGATTATAATATTTTATATAAAAGATAAATAAGTTATTAAGACTAATAAAGACTATTTAGTATTATTATTATTAACTATAATATTATTAATACTTTTTCTTAGTAAATTTCTAATTAGTACTAAGATGAACTACTAACTAATTAAGCTAGAAGTAACATATTTAATATAAATACTAAAGAAAATATATTATCTTATTAAAACTAATAAGAAGATAATAATAATATATATAAATTATACAGCTATCTTAATAATTACTAAAAATATATTATTATAATTTATAAATATAAATAATCTTAATCTTTATTTAATATAGACTGTAGCATATATATAAAAATTCAGATTAAAGATTTTTTATAAGCTAGAAAAGACATATATTATTCTAGATATCTTATTAAGACTTAAAAGTCAGATAGTAAATTATCATATAGTTATTTATTATAATTATATTATGATTAAGTTATTACTAGAGCTGAAGATAGAGATTTAATAGAAGTATATTAAAAATATATTTTATTAGAAAATTCTAAGCATTCTTAATAGCTAGAAAGTATAGAAGAATAATATAACATGATTATTATTCTTTAAAAAGAATAAATTAATCTATTATTAAGAAGAAGAAGTTAGTAAAAAACTTTATATTTTTATTTTAGTAATATCACAGATATTAGTAGATGTGTACTTAAAGATTTATTTTAAATAATAGTAGATATTATAGCATCTAGAAAATCTATATATTAAAAAGATTATAAAGATAATATACAAGTTTATTTAAGTCTATTTATAATATTAAATAATATAGATTAGATATTATAAATTCTATGATAATTTATAGTTAATACTAATATTAAAGATATCTCATCATATTATAATAATTAACTTTATATTAAAACTTTTAGATAAAATATATAACATGCTTATAATAGTTACTAATAAGTATATTAAGAGAATAATTTTTATTTCTAGTAGAATTATAAATAAATTCAAGAAATGAATCATCAGACTTATTAAAATATTTTATAATAAAAATTAAAGTTTCTCTAAAAAGATAATTAGTAATAAAGATCTTAAATTTATTATAGATTTATAAAAGAATATATTTAAATAGATTAATATGCAGATGCTATTTACTATAGCATATTATTTATAAATAAATAACTAATTAGAAAGAATAAATTAGATTATTAAAATAGTTTTTTATTTTCTAATTAATATAATAAAGAATTTAAAAAATTAATATTAGTTACTTCTAATACTTTAATTACTTTTTAATTTTATAATTTTACTAAGTCTTTATTAATAGAAGTATTACTATATTAGCTTTTATATAATTACTTAATAATTATTAATCTTAATATTATTAAAATAAAGTATATATTATTATTTATAATACATAAAGATATAGCAGTAGTAATAGATAAAATAGTTATAATAATAAAATATTATTATAATAAATAGCATGAGTTAGTTTACTTTAAGAAGAGATAGAAAGTCTTATTATAATTATATAAGAAATATCACATGTATATATTAAAAATTTATAAGAAATTTTCATCATATTATATAAAGTTATTTACTATTATTAAAAAAATAAAAAAACTTATATATTAGCTAGATTTCTTTAAGTACTAATAAATTTATAATATAGTCTTAATTATATATCTTAAATTCTAGATAGAGAATACTTATAATAGAACTACATAATTATTAAAGCTAATATACATGAATAAAGATAAGTATTAAAAAATAGAGAGAATAATTATATATAAAGAAAAAAGACTTTAGAGAGATGTTAAGAAGAAGTATCTAGTAAGATAAAAAAGCTTTAAATTAGAAAAAAACTTCTAGCTCTTATTAAATAAGTTAATTATTATATAATAGCTAATTAATAAGTATAATAATAAGTACTAGTAATTATAATAATATTATAATAATAATATTATTAGAAAAGTATTAATATTAATAGTCTATTTAGCATATTTACTTATATAATTTTATTATAATAATAGCTAGAATATTAATAAAGCATCTAAATATAAATTATTTTCTTTCTTAAGTATATTAATTCTAGAATTATTATATTAATATATTTTAGATTTACTATATTAATATATAATATACTTATATTAAAATAGTAATATCTGCAGATAATTTATTATAATAACTTAATTCTTTAATAAAATAAATATCTTCTTAAATATATAAGTAAGAGAAAGAGTTCTGATAATACTAGTAAACTAAAAAATTACTTTACTTTTAGAGATCTGATATTAAATACTTCATTATTAAAAAGAGCTAAAGCTAAGAAGAAAAAAAGAATAAAAAGTATAAGAAATTAGAAGAAGAATAAAAGATTAAATATATACTATAATTTATATTAGAAAATATAAGAATATAACTTAAATTAGAAAAGAGTTATAACTTTAGTAGCTTATTAACTTTATCTTCTTTACTAGAAAAAGAAATATCTAAAGAGACATTAAAAAGAAAGATTAGTATCTTAATAAATAATTATTATAAAAGAATTAGAATAAATAAAAAGACTAAAGATCTTTAAATAATTAATAATTATAATAAATTAGTTTATATGCATGTATAGACTTAGAAATTATATTTTAGCTTATATAATTCTATTAGTAATTTTATTAATAATATAAAGATGTACTTTAATCTAAGATTTATTAGACTAGAGAATTATATTTTTAAAATTAGAAAATTACTTAAATAAGACTAATAACTCAAGATAACTCATAAATAGTAATATTAATAGAAAATACAGAAATAAAAAGCTAAATAAATTATATAAAAAATTAAGTTTATTAAAAGAGAGTAATTTATCTATAATAATATTATAATTTAAATATTTAGTATTATAAAAGAAATTATAAAAGTAGTTATTATTTATCTATATATATAAAATTAGAGAAATCTTAAGAGAAATTTTTTAATTAAATTTATAGATAGATTTAATACTACTTTTATAAGAATAATAAAATATATAAGAAAAGAGAAGATTCTAATACTATTAAGATAGCTAAATAATAAAGTTAATAAAAATACTCTAATAAAACTCTTATAGAAATAAAGAGCTTTAGTACTAAAAAAGTAACATGCATTAAAGAAGTTATAATAGATTAAAATAAAAATTACTAAATCTTATATAATAAAGAAAAAGTTTATAATTATAAATAATAATAGCAAGAATATAACTAAAGATACTATAATAATATTATCTTTAAGCTTATCTTAGTAAGAAGAAGCAGAACTAAATTATAAAAAATCAGATATATTTTTAAGAGAGACTATAATAATATTAAAGAATCTAATAATAGAGAAGAACTAGAAAAAGATTATTAAGATAATAATAAATAAAGATAAATAAGTAGAAAGACTATTAATAAGATAGATAATACTTAATCTATAATTCTAACTAGTTAAAATATATAATAATAATTCTAAAATAATAGAGAGAAAAAGAGAATATTTTAAGAAGATATAAGATAAGTATAAAAAATATCATAATTAAAAATTATAAAGAGACTTTAGATACTAATCTGCAGTATATAATTTATAATTTTTTAATAAAGATTTAAATAAGTATTTTTAAGAAGAAATTACTAGTTATAATTATTAAATAAATTTTATAGCAGAATATAATTATAATCTAGCTAAGATAAAAATATAGAAGTTTATTTTAAAAATTTTAAAGAAAGATATTAATAAAAAGAGAAGAGTTCAGAGAGTATTATTTTATTATCTTTAGATTTTTAATAAGCTTAATTAACAGATGTGAAAAACAGTAATAAAAATATAATAAATAAATTATAGAAAGTTTATTAAGATAAAAGAAATAAATATAAAGATAGAGTAAGAAAAGATAGATAATAATAAAGAGAGAGCAGCATTAATAGAGTAGTTAGATTAGAAATTCAAGAATAAATTCTAAGCATTAAAGCTAGTATATTATAAAGTAATATATAGCATAGCTTCTTCTGTTCATGATCATACCATAACAGTAATACTCTCTATATCTTTAATCTTACTAGAAGAAATATAAAAGAATTAACTAACTACACTCTCAAATACTTATTTTCTTTATATTAAAGTCTTTATTATAATAATATTTAAAAAATATGCAGACTGAATATTATTACTTAAATAAAAATAATTATCTGCATATAAATTCTACAGAATTAGAATATTAAATTATGCTATAAAATAACAGATAGCTAAAGATATTAATAGTAAGATTAATAAGTAAGTAAGATTAGAGATATATAAGCATGCAAATCAGACTATCTTTATAATTATCTTAAACTTAAGTATTATAACTAAACATGCAAGTAAATAAGATATCTCTCTCTTCTTTTCTCTTATATAAAATCTAATTTAGAAGATTCTAAAATAGAGATTAGCATGCATGCAGAATTAGCAGGCATAAATATAAAAAGAATAGCTAATAGAATCTAGTTAGATTAGAAAAGATTAATCTTTTATAACTGAATTATGAGATCACACATATATTAGTATGATGAATATGTATGTGAGAAAGAGAAATACTTAGCTAAAAAGACTGTTTATTTTTAGAAGAAAGATAATATAGTTATAAAAAATATCTCTTCTAGCATTCTGCTTCTTAGTATGCTACTATATAAGAAAGTAGTAAAGTAGTAGAGAAATACTTAAAGATTATCTGAATATCTATTAGTTAAACTAAAAGATTCTGCATGTGTTAATATATTAATGAATTAAATTATGAAAAGTAAGATTAAGATATTAATTAAAAATCTTATTAGATTATTAGCTAGACTTTATAGATTATTTTTTAGAATCAGATTATTATATATTCTGTTATTCTTAAAGATATATCATAAGATTAGAGCTTGTAAACTAATTATTATAGTAAAGATATTAGTTATGAAAATAAATAAGATTATATCTAAATTAACTAAGAATATAGATTAGAAGATATATATTACTAGTATTATATATACTCTGATTATAGTTTATAATATTAAGTTAGTAGTAATAATTAATATAGAATTAGAGATTAATGTGATATCTCTAAAGTATGTGGAGAATCTTAGACTAAAACTAAAATTATAGTTAAAAATATTAATATCAGAGCTAATTAGTAGTCTAATCTTCTATATAAAAACTATTATAAATCTGTCTATTCAGATAGAGAATATTATTACTTATACTTACTTTCTTATTTTTAATAGTATTAGAAGTAAATTTATTCTTAGAAGATCTTGATAGATTATTATAGAATATAATTATAGAATAAATACTAGAGATAAAGTAATATATGAAATATATAATAAGAAGCAGTCATAATATCTTAAATTTATTAAATATTTACTTAACTTGAAAATAATATACATGATGAGTAACATGAATAATTAAGATAGTTTAAAAGAATAGATAGATATTATATTAGATGCACATCTGCTATTAATAAGCTTAAATAAATATGAAAGATAAGAAGATTATAAAGCATATTAGTAGTAAATATCTTGAAAATCATTATTAAGATAGAATAGAGTCTGAAGCTAAGCTTAATTAAATTAGCTAGTATACTAGTAAATAAATCTGACTAATTAGATTACTTCATAATCTCAGCATATAATAATACATGTATTTTCTATTTTAATTCTCTGAATATTAAGACAGAAAGCATCTATATCTTTATTTATTTATATAATCTTAAAAATAACACATGTAGAAATATAAATATCATAAAATATAATATTCTTTAATAAACACATATACAGATAATTAGAAATAGTAATTAAAATATAAAGCTTTTATAAAGAAATCTGCTTAGTCTTTTTATAGTCTACTGTTATAAAGCAATACTATTATTATAAAGACTTTGTTAGAGTATATACTACAGTACTATCATAGCTTCTTTAATAGTCTCTGCACAGCACCTTCCTACTATTCTCATCTTCTGCATACATACTAGTGGCCATGATGGTCTTTCTGATTATATAATCTCTTTCTCAGATTCTTAGAATTCTCCTTCTTCTTATCACCACCATCTGCCTCCTTACTGTGTACACTAGCTGGAACAACCCCTAGATTAGTACACAAGAGACATCTTTCTATTACAGTATGATAGCATATCTAGTCTTCTGATTTCTCAAAAGAAATCAATGCAGATTCAAGCACCTCTGAGAATGACTGTGGTCTTACCACATGCTGACTGTTCAGGATGTTAAATGAGCATTAACTATGATCATGCTAAAGCTTAAGATATTAAAAGAGCATTAACTATGATCATGCTAACTGTTCAAGATATTAAATAAGCAAATGACTACAGTCATGCTGAAGCTTAAGATGTTAAAAAGCAGCTTGCTTATCTAGATACCTGTTGCTTTTGAAAAGTCATCAATCTGTAATATTCATGGCTCTATCACCTACCATCTTCTTGCTTCATTAATGATCTTAATCTCTCACATATATAGCAGATACCCTGCATGAATCCCCAGTATAGTCATGATGATATCATGGAGTTCATTTAATTGCTTTAAAAGCAGCAGCAGAACTAAGCTGCACTAGAAACCAGATATCTCTTCTATCTTTCTTTCTTATGATATGGTGAATTCTCTTAGTCTATAAAATCTACAAACTACTCATTGTATTTATGATGGTTACATCATTCAGACTGTCTGAATATCCTAGCTTTTACTACAAACAAGAGCTTTAACAGCTAAACTACTCTCTATTTATAATGAATATATCATAGCAGAATCATGTCTTGCATCTTATAATATAGTAGAATAGAATAACTCTTCCTACCCTTCTGAAAGCACTTAATTAGCTTAGTCTATAATGATATACTTCATATTAATATAGTATTTCTAGTAGATTATAGTTAAACTGATGATCAGATCAGAATACTATTCTTATTACTTTATTAAATTATTTAAGTTCTTATATCTCAAATACAGCCTATATTAATTTAACATATATTAATTCATTAATTTATTAATTCATCAATTCATCAATTCATTAATTTATTAATTCATCAATTCATCAATTCATTAATTTGTCAATTCATTAATTCATTAATTTATTAATTCATCAATTCATCAACTTATTAATTTGTTAATTATATACAGCTATAGTAGATCCATGCAATTCACATGCAACCTATCTATCTATTCATTAATTCATCTATTTATCTAACCTTTACCTGCCTATATCACTTATAGCACAGTTAAACCATAGTTAATCTGACAGATCTACTCATTTAATTACCAACTAATATTAATTTCATACATAAAGACTATAGTAAAGAGAGATGGAATGGTAATACTTTATAGAATGAAAAGAATTCTTTATATAGAGTTTTTCATGCAGATCAGGCAGCTAACAAGAGCATAGGCATTTTTAAAAGATAGCATATTATTAGAGTATGTACTACAGTACTATTATAACTTCTTTAGTAGTCTCTGCACAGCATCTTCCTACTATTCTCATCTTCTACATACATACTAGTAATCATAGTAGCCTCTCTAGTCATATAATTTCTTCTTTAGATTCTCAGAATTCTTCTTCTTCTTATCATTATCATCTGCCTTCTCACTGTGTATACTAGCTGGAATAATCTCTAGATTAGTATACAAGAGGCATCTTCCTATTATAGACTTTAATATAAAAAGATTAATTAATTAAGTAAGTAGTTGATTAATTCTTTAATTAATCTTCTAGCAAGATTAAAGATATATGAGCTATTACTATCATGATATAATCATGATAAAAGAAGCTATGCTATTGCTATTATTATTTCTATCTTATATTAATTTACTAGTTTTAATATTTATGATTTATTCTTGAATTTATTCTCAGATATTACTGCTATTCTCTTTCTATTATTATTAATCTCTTCTAGCTTTATCTTTACTTTCTCTTCTTATATTTTAATGAACTTCTTATAATCTAATTATTTTATCTTTAATACTATTCTTCATGTCTGTTAATTAAGCTTATTAAAAATTAAAAAATAATAGAATATTACTCTCTAAGCTCTTTTTTTTTATTAATATCTTTCTTTATAATTTTTAAAATAAACTTTTATATCTGTATCTTAACTAGATCATGATTATAGTTTATTATAAAGTTAAATTAATAGTTATAATTATTAATTTCTTTATAAAATTAGTTAATTATTCTCTTATTAAATAATTATAAATTATAAATTACTATTTAATACTTAAAGTTTTTTTATAATTTTTAGTTATAAAGTTCTTTATAACTATCTTATATCTTTTTAAAATAATCTCTTTTTATCTATATTATTTCTGAATTATTATTATATATTTTAGCTAGTTAGAATTAGAGATTAAGTATTATCTATCTTACTAATAATCTTTCTGCTTATTTATTTTTATTTATTATTATTTTAATAATCTTTTTCTAATTCTTCTCTATTATTAGATTCTCTAATATTACTATAATCTCTCTTAAAGACATGTCTGATTCTTCATGATTTAATCTAAATAAGCTTAAAGCTAGTACTATTAGAGTATTATAAGCTATAATATTACTATTAATTTTTATAACTACTGATTTTTTCTTAGTTATATGAGATTTAGTAATTCTTATCTTAATCTTCTTTATCACATGCTATTTTTTTAATACTAGAGCTTTTTACTTCTATAGCTGCTTTATTAGAGTATTCTTATTAACTTTATTATCTGATTATTTTAGTAAGATTAGAATCTCTTTATCTCTTATATATTTTATTATTTTTATAAAAGTAATATTAGATCTGTCTATAAATTTAATTAAAAAATCTCTCTTAAGATTTCTCTAATCTTATATGTATAAATAAGTAATAACTACTTCTATAATTTCTTTTATAATACTAGATATTTAAATCATGATATTATTATAAGTAAATTACTTTTTTTTAATAAATTTAATTTTTTATATAATTTATTCAGCTCTTTATTTCTGCATTTTTTATTAGTATTATTATTTATGAGCTATTTTAAGTTATTAGTCTTATTTAAGAAGTTTTTCTATCTTAAAGATGTAATTCTTTAGTCTAGTAAATTTCAGATTAAAGCATATCTTTATATTATTAATGAAATTATTAATAAAATTATATAAGCTAAAATATAATTTTTAAGTCTAAGTATGCATATAGACTAGCTTATTATAATTATTAATTATTTAAAGATTCTTAATCTTCTTATTTATTCTAATTCTTTTATAATAACTATTTATTAAGATACTAATCTTTTTTTTTAATATATCTTTAGATATCTCTCTTTCTAGTAGAGAAGATGAAGCTAATAAGTTACTAAAGTTATAATTCTTTTCTAATTTAAGCTATATTCTTATATTTTCTAGTATAAATTATAATATATATCTAATTTTTTATACTTCTTCTGCTTTCTTATGCTCTTTATTTTTTTTCTTTTTCTTAGCTTTAATTCTTTTTAATAATGAAGTATTTACTATCAGGTATTTTAAAAGTAAAGTAAACTTTTAATTTATTAATATTATTAAAGCTCTTTCTCTTACTTATATATTTAAAAATATATTTATCTTACTAAAAAATTAAGCTATTATAATAAATTATCTGCAGATATTACTATTTTAATATAAGTATATTATATATTAATATAGTAAATCTAGAATGTATTAATATAATAATTCTAGAATTAATATGCTTAAGAAAAAAAATAGTTTTATATTTAAGTGCTTTATTAATATTCTAGCTGTTATTATGATAAAATTATATAAGTAAATATATTAAATAAATTATTAATATTAATACTTTTTTAATAATATTATTACTATAATACTACTATAACTACTAGTACTTATTATTATATTTATTAATTAGCTATTATATAGTAATTAACTTATTTAATAAAAGCTAGAAGTTTTTTTTTAGTCTAAAACTTTTTTATCTTACTAGATACTTCTTCTTAATATCTCTTTAGAATTTCTTTTCTTTATATATAATTATTCTCTTTATTTTTTAGTACTTGTTTTTATTCACATATATTAGCTCTAATAATTATATAATTCTATTATAAGTATTCTTTATTTAGAGCTTAAGATATATAACTAAGACTATATTATAAATTTACTAATACTTAGAAAAATCTAGCTAATATATAAGCTTTTCTATTTTCTTAATAATAGTAAATAACTCTGTATAGCATGATGAAAATTTCTTATAAATTCTTAATATATATATATAATATTTTTTATATAATTATAGCAAGATCTTCTGTCTCTTTTTAAAATAAACTAACTTATACTACTTATTATAATAATATTTTATTATTATAATTACTTCATCTATTACTATTATTATATTTTTATATATTATAAATAATAATATATGCTTTATCTTAGTAGTATTAAGTTTTATAATTATTAAATAATTATATAAAAGTTAATATAATAATACTTCTATTAATAATAACTTAATAGAATTAAGAAATAATTAAAGTATTAAAAGTAACTAATACTAATTCTTTAAATTCTTTATTATATTAATTAAAAAATAAAATACTATCTTAATAATCTAATTTATTCTTTCTTATTAGCTATTTATTTATAAATAATATACTATGATAAATAACATCTGTATGTTAATTTATTTAAATATATTCTTTTATAAATCTATAGTAAATTTAAGATCTCTATTACTCATTATCTTCTTAGAGAAATTTTAATTTTTATTATAAAGTACTTTAATAAATTTAGTAGCTTATTTTTTAAATCTATCTATAATTCTACTAGAGATAAAAATTATTCTTTTAATATACTTATTAGTAACTATTATAAGCATGTTATACATTCTATTTAAAAGTTCTAATATAAAATTAATTATTATAATATAATAAAATATCTTTAGTATTAATATTAGCTACAGGTTATTATAGAATTTATAATATCTAGTCTATATTATCTAATATTATAGATAAGCTTAAATAAACTTGTATACTATCTTTATAATCTTTCTAATATATAGATTCTCTAGATACTATATAATTTATTATTATCTGAAATAAATTTTTAAGTACATATCTGCTAATATCTGTGATATTATTAAAATAAAAATATAGAGTTCTTTACTAATTTTTTCTTTTTAATAATAAATTAATTCATTTTTTTTAAAGAATAATAATTATACTATATTCTTCTTTTATACTTTCTAGTTATTAAGAATACTTAGAATTTTCTAATAAAATACATTTTTAATATATCTCTATTAAATCTCTATCTTTAGCTCTAATAATAACTTAATCATAGTATAACTATAATAAATAACTATATAATAACTTACTATCTGATTTTTAAGTTTTAATAAGATATTTAAAATAATATATATTTTTTCTAACTTATAAAAAATCTTTAATCTAAATCTTTATATATATGCTGCAGTCTGTACTAGATAAAGATTAAGATTATTTATATTTATAAATTATAATAATATATTTTTAATAATTACTAAGATAGCTATATAATCTATATATATTATTATTAGCTTCTTACTAGCTTTAATAAGATAATATATCTTTTTTAATATTTATACTAAATATATTACTTCTAGCTTAATTAATTAGTAGTTTATCTTAGTACTAATTAGAAGTTTACTAAGAAAAAGTATTAGTAATACTATAATTAATAATAATAATATTAAATAATCTTTATTAGTTTTAATAATTTATTTATCTTTTATATAAAATATCATAGCTTTAAAGTCTCTTTTTTTTAAAGCATTAATATTCATGAATAACTACTTATTTAGATTATGATGAAATAGAAATAATATATTTTTAAAATAATTTTATATATTTTAAAAGCTCTTAAGTTCTACTAGTATTAGTATGCTAATATTTTTTTTATATAAATTTCTTTCTTCTTATATCTTCTAAAATTTTCTTTATTATAATTATCTTTTTAATCTGTAATGACTCTGCTAGCTTAGTATAGAATAATATATATTATTAAAGCTATCTAATAAAACTAAGATATATCTCTAGTTACTTTAATATTTTTAGAAAAGAAAGCTTTATGATTATCTTTATTTTTTTTATAATTATAATTATATTAAGCATACAGACTTTCTATTCTAGAAGATTAATAAAGAGAAATCTAATATATATCTTATATAAATTTATTATAATATTTAGTTCTTTAAGTTTATTTAATATAATATATAAATGCTATATGTGCTTCTTTAGAGTTTTTAAAAAGATTATAAGATTATTAATATATATCTTAATAAAAATATAGAGTAACTAAAGCACTAGCTTTATTTATTTTTATATATATAAGATACTATTTATAAAACTTATAATTATTATATTAAAGATCTTCTATTTTTTATATATTATAATTATCATGTAATTTCTATAATCATTTCATATATGCTACTAATAGAAAAATAAAGCTATATTAAGAACTATTATATATTTATATTTATAAATTATACTAATTATTTTATTCTATCTTATTATTAGATAAATATCAGACTTTATTATTATATTTAGTTTTTAGAGATTAACTATCATTCTATCTTTTTATATAATCTTTCTATTAATAATTATATTTCTTTATATTATAAAGACTAGATAATCTTCTAGTATATGATTCTCTACTTAGCTCATATAGTCTTTCTTATAAAGTTTATTAAATATTATATCTATTATCTTTCTCTCTTCTAATTTATATAAGTATACTTATAAATTCTTCTTAGAAATAACTTCTAGAAATATTAGAACTTATATTTATTTTTTTTAGAATATTAATAAATTTTCTAGAATTAGTTCATACTTTATTATATTATATTATTACTTTAGTAAGTACTTTAACTTCTAGTAAATTTACTTCTTTATATATAATTATATCATTATCTAATTATATTTTATAATTAGTTAGCTAGATTAGCTTAATCTGCAGTTTAATTTTTAATAGCTTTAAGATAAGAATCTCTATTATTAGATATATCTAATATATAGTTATTTTATCTGCTTTAGCTATATAACTAATTCTATAATTACTTAGCAATTATATAACTTAGTTAGTATTATTTATCATATAATAAAATAGCAGATTTAATCTTATAATTTTAGCATATATACTAATTTAGTTCATTTCTAGCTTAAAGATATAGTTTCTATTAGCAGAAAGTATTAAATTTAGATTTCTAAATCTAATTAAAATTTTCACTTCTAATTATAGTAATATTATAATACTTTATAAAATGATAACTACTCTCTTACTATTATTACTTTTCTTTAATATTATATAAATTAAAGTCTTCATGCTACTAGTATTTATAAATATTATTATTCTTTTTTAAGATTAATAATAATTTCTTTTAAAATTATATTATTTATTTTAAAAAGTAGTTCAGCTTGAAGCTTATTAATTACTTTAATATCTATTATAATTCTAACTATAATAATCTTTTCATTCTTATTCTTTACTAGAATATATAATAAGAAATATATGAAATGCTTTATTATTAGTCTCTTATTAATACTAGTAATAGAAATATTATCTTCTTCTTATATAACTACTAATAAATTCTGCTCTTCTAGAAACTTATATGAAACTAGTATAACTAGATATTTTATATCTAGATAAATTATATAATCTTAACTACTACTTAAATATACATCTTTACTATTATAAAGTACTAATATTAAAAAGCTAGCTTATTATTAATAGAAATTAACTCTTTTCTTAACTATATTATTAGAATATTAGTACTTTTATGATATGCTATAAGTATATAGAATTAAAAGTATCTAATAAAATCTAACTAATTATTAAATTCTACTTTATACTACTAGCAGATTACATATAATATAGAGTCTAAATTATTTAAAAAATTCTCTAATAAATATTCTAATACTTTTAGCTAATTAAGATATAGCTCTGGAAGATCTTTCTTATTATATAAATAAGTATCTTAATCTTAATATTTATTTATCTAATTCTAAAATATTTTTTTATTAGAATTCTTTTATTAAATATATTACTACATGAAACTTTTTATATGAGCTGGATTGACTTTATTATCTTTATTCTAATTATTTTATAAAAAGCTTAAAAATATAGTCTATATTTTTAATTAGACTATAATTAATATAATTACTACTATTAATTAAAATATCTCTGCAGCTAATTATTCTCATAATACTGCTAATTTTAATTTTATTCTAGTTATCTATTATTAGATAAGACTATATTCTTTTATCTAAGTAAAAAGATTCTGCAGTCTTTTATATATAATTACTAATTATATTATAATTACTAATACTACTAGTATTCTAAGTTATATAGCTAAGTAAACTAATTAATTTAGTTAAATTATTTAGTTTTCATAGCTATTATAAACTATATTATTATAGTTTTAATAAATGATTTATTCATAATTACTCTTAATAATAGATTTATATGTAATTAGATATAAAGAATTATAGTATATTCTATATATATTAAATCACACTGCTTAGCTGCTGCTATAATCTTTATTATATAAGTATTAGAATTATTTTATAATTTAATATCTACTATTATATATCTAATAAATTTAAACTTAATTATTATCTGTGCTAATAATGCTCTGAAACATACTTCTATAGTATTATACTAGTAGTTATTTATATTATATAAATCTTTTAGTAATTTACTATAAGCTAGATTTATTAATTTAGTAGTTTATTATATTAATACTATATCTTAAAGATAAACATGTAATTTCTAATCTATTATTAATAAATTATATATAATAATAGTTACTTGCATTCTGCTAGTAAAAATAAATAAGTTATAAATTCATGACTTATTATTCTTATTAACTATATCTAATATCTCAAACTCTTATAACATATCTAAGTAGAAAAGTCTAATATCTACTATCTTTCATGATAGTATAATTAACTTAGAAGACTTAATAGTACTATAAATAGATAATATTAGAATCTGTATTAGAAATTTTACTATTTATATCTTTCTTATGTAGTTATTAATTAGATATTAAATCTCTCTTAATATATTAGCATAAGCTACTGCTAGAATGAATTTTATTATATTCTTTAAATAAGAGATATTATTAGAAGTAGACTAATATTATATACTATATAATTTTATAGAAATGCTAAAGACTTATTATAATTATATCTGCTATATTATTATTAGTTCTTTTTAGATTCTACTACTATTCTCTATAAATAATATAATCTCTTATATTATATTCTAAATAGAAACAGAGCATAATTCTACTATAATTTCTAAAGTAAAAATTATCTTAGATATCTTTTTTTTTAGTAGAAGAGTACTTAATATTTATTATTACTTACTTATAATATGATATTTTAATTAGAATCTTGCTACTTTATATAAATTTAGTAATATTATAATCTTTAAATAAGCTAAAATGCAGTTAGATTAAAGAAAAATATAACTCTGATAACTTATTATTTAAATCTGAAGATTCTAGTAATAGTATGAAAACTATTCTAATTCTTTCAGACTATAAGAAGTACATGCTAATCTCTTTTTTTAACTAATAAATTTAATTATATTATTATATAATATAGTTAATGTGCTTTAATATCTTCTTATTTAATTTCTCTTAAGTTAATTCAGACTTATAATAGTTTTTATAGCTAAAGATAAACTTCTTTATAGTATTTATTATTACTAATAGATAATGAAGCTTCATGAGTATAGTCATTATTACTAGTAGAATGTAATATAATAAGACTGTAAGTATCTTGATCTTATATTATGTTAATAATACTTGTTTTTTATCTTAAGCTATAGCATGATGCTAAGTCTTAAGATTACTTGTTTACTATCTTAAGCTGTGACATGATGCTAGATCTTGGATCTTTTTAATTTCTAGTATTTTAAAAAGAACTAGAAAATCATAGACATGCTATTAAATTGTTATAATAAAGACTTTAATATAAAGAGAATAAGTATTCAAGAGTATAGTTGGTTAATTCTTTAATTAATCTTCTAGTAAGATTAAAGATATATGAGCTATCATTATCATGATATGATCATGGTGAAAGGAGCTATGCTATTGCTGTTGCTATTTCTATCTCATATTAAAACTACTAAAATAAGCAGATGAATTAGAGAAGCTAGTTAAAAACATCTTATTAGTTAAACAGATGATATTAGATGAATATTAATATAAAAAAACATATGTGTTAATGATTACTAGATAGATTAAGCAGATAGAGATTTTAATATTATTTTAGATTATCTATAAGTAAAGTAAGCATGTAATATAGAGAAAGATAATTCTTATAATCTTAAAGACTATTAAAAGATTTTTTCGATAATAATTAGTCTAGCATGATACTACTAACTAAGCATCTGTATTAGAAGATATCTCTCACATACTAATCTAGAAGTTATTTTAGCTAGTATATATAGAAATAGTAAAGTAGATAATGATGATAATAAGAAGAAGAATGAGAATCTGAGAGAGAGATTATATATAATTAGAGAGATTACTGTGACTACTAGTACATATATGAAAGATATGAAGACTACTATTAGAAAGAAGTCATGATAGTATTATAATATATACTCTAATAATATGCTATCTTTTAAAAGTATCTATGCTTTCATTAATTATCTGATTCACATAAAGAACTTTATATAAAGAATTCTTTTTATTCTATAGAATATTACTATTTCATCTCTCTTTACTATAGCCTTTATATATGAAATTAATATTAGTTAGTAATTAAATAAGTAGATCTGTCAGATAGATTATGATTTAATCACATTATAAGTAATATAGATAGATAAAGATTGAATGAATAAATAAATTAATAAATAGATAAATTAATAAATAAATGAATTAATAAATAGATGAATTAATGAATACTAGAGCTTAAAGAAATAGCTAAAGATAAATCTATTAAATAAGTAGATATTTATATAAATCTATCATAACTATATATAATTAATGAATTAATAAAGTAATAGATAGATCACATATGAATTAATTATAAGCTTTTTTAATATATAGTATAGCTTAATTTCACTATTTTTTAAATCTTTCTACTATTTCTGAACTAGATTATCTGCTTAATTATTCCATCATCTTCACCAACTTAAAAGCTTTCTTATTCATCTATGCAGTACTCTACTCTCTATAATAGTATATGAGAGAAAGCTTCTAGCCTAGTATCTATGATTTAACTAAGAGAATTTATCATATCATAAAAAGGAAAATTAGCAGCTTAATTTTACTACTTTAAAGAAATTAATTAAACTTTATAATATCATCATAATTATACTAGAGATTCATGCAGGGTATTCATCATATATATAAGAGATTAATAAATCATTAATAAACCAAGAAGATGATAGAACTGTAAATATTATAAATTAATGACTTTTTAAAAGTAACAGATATCTAGATATAGTAATTAAAGCTGCTTTTTAATATCTTAAGCTTTAGTATAATCATAGTTAATTACTTATTTAATATTTTAAATAAATTACCTATTAGCTATATATTAATATAAGAATTCTAGCATTTATAAAGCATGTTAGTAAGTTACTATAAAAACTCATAATTAAGATAAAAATTTCTGTAAGATCACATGTTTATAGTATATTTAAAATTATGAATTCATAGCTAGATGTAAACTAGCTTAGCTTTCTCATCTTTTTATAATAAACTATGCATATAATAAAGCTTATTCTGTATTTAAAACATCTGAATTTTATTCATTACATGCTTGATAAGCTTTAAAAATATGAATGAAAATATTAAAATATAGTTATAAGCATGTATATGCTTGCAGAAAGCATTTACTAAAGAGTTTTAAGATATTAATAAATACTTAAGAAGATTTAGTAGATTATAAAAAAGCTAGAATAACATATTACTATTTTTATAATAGCTATTAAATTTTAAGTTCTTCTTATTATTCTAAACATGTTTGTTTATTTAGTAAGTAGTCTTGTATTTAAAGCATTTAATTATTATTTTGCTAAGTTATAGTAATTTTCTTTATTTTTATGCTAATAAAAATAATAAAAGAGCTAATCTATTATGAATTAAAGAAGCTTAAAGAACTTTAGACTGTAAGTTAAAATTAATAACTAATAAGCTAGAGTTATTATTTTTAACTAAGTAATATTAGCTGCAGACTTTAGTATAGAGAAGATTATATATTATTATTAATTTTATTATTAATTTTATCTGTAAATTTTTTCTTATCAGATTAATTAGAGAATTAATTCACATATTTCTCATCTGATTATTATTAACTATAAGTCATAATAAGTAGAGAATCATATATTATTATTAATTTTATTATCAGATATTAAATTATCAGCTGCAGAGCTCTATTCTTTTTTTTAAGTAATATAGATAGTTATTTAACATGGTATTTCTTATTATAATAACTTGATTAGCATGAGTTACAGAAGATATATTTAATTCTCTAACTTATGAACTTAACAAGTAGCTAATTAATTTTATAGTAAATATATTACTCTTTCTATTAATTAAGCTAAAAGTCTATTAGATCTATAAATACATGCTATCTTATATAATTAAATAATCTGCATGACTTGTAATGTGTTGGTTAATATATTTTATTAAGAAAAAGACTTATAGACTAATTTCACTAGCATTTCAGATAGTACTTAGAGATACTAGCTCAGATATTAAGTAAGAATTAAGAAATAGATTATAGAGAATGATATTTCATAATGCAGATGATTATATAAGAGATTAATAAATTAATATAGAAATTAGAAACTAGAAAATTAAATAAAGCTAAAGATTTATTATAATATCTAATCCAGTCTAGCATGTTATTACAGCTATTAGCTAATTAGAATATTAAATTTATGTGATTTTTCACATGATTATTATAACTATTATTAATAGAGTAATAAATTTTAATCTAATATTATAGTTTTAAATATATTAAAAATTATAAAAATATGCTTATAATAAATTTCTACTTAATCTTTAGTCATGCATTTCTTTCTACATGAAATATATAGAGAGAATTTATTGAAAATATTAATAATAACTAAAATTACACTACTATAAGCAAACTTTTTTTATTAACTAACTAGTAATTTAATAATAAAATTCATAAAAATAATTTTAAAAAATTATATAAGCATTAAAATAATACTTAATTCATCATATAATTTATGATAATAAGACTTAATATACTAACATATATTATATATGTATATGTAGTTTATAATATCTTTTAAAAGTATATAGAGATACATTTCATGTTACTTATTTACATATTTATATAGTATAATAAAACATTTCTGAATAATCTTTGATTAGAAAATCTATAAATTTACTCAACACTACAGCTAAATTTCTCTTTCTATCTTCTCTTATAATAAATTTAGTAAATTTGGTAAATTTAGCTAATTCATTTAAATCTGTAATAAAAATTAAGAAAAGAAAATTAGATTTTTTTTCTATATAAACTTAGTATGTTTATTACTTGTTCTTTACTCTAACTATATAAAAAAACTTATTTAAAACTTACTTATTACTCTACTATCTGTGCTATTAATACTTTTTACTTTTACTCTTACTTTTAATTTCTTTCTAAAGCTTTTCTAGATCTCTTATCTTATATATAAATAACTAAGTTTTTTACTATGCTTTTAGCTGACTTCTGTGCCTGTAAATTCTATATATAAATAGCTAATTTATACTATATTTATAATGAATTTAATTATTTAAATTAGAAAGAAATGCAATGATTATTAGTAATACTATAAAAAAAATTTAAAATTTCATGAGATTAATTAGAATTAATAATCTTATCAGACTAGCTTATGAATTTAAAGCAGTAAGTTAGCTTGTTATTTTTATAAAGAATTATGAAGCTACTACTACTAATAGAAATCTTATATTTAGAGATATATTTAATCTAAAAAGAAGATATTTTAAAGTTAGTATATATAAGAAATTTTTATTATATCTCATATAATATAAATGCAGTGAATTAGACATGTAAAAATATTAAGATATTAGTTTATAATTCTTTATATATAATATAATACTTCACTTAATATTATTCTACAGATATTATAAAATAAAGATGTAAGTAATAATTACAGATAACTAATATTTATTTACTTTATTATTTTAATTATCAGATTATTAACTTATATAATTATAAGCTTTATTTATATAATTATATCTTTAAAATTATGCTTTAAGCTCTTAAAATTATTCTTAATTAGATAATGAGTGCTTTTAGCTTTAAATATAATAATATTATTAAAATATAAGAATGCATTTATATGTGTGAATAAAATACTTTTTATTAAGAATCTACTACTTTTTTATATAAATAATATCTAAAAAATATTACTTCTTATATACATTCTTAAATTCATCACATAATTAATTAAATTCAGCTGGAGATTTCACATAAATTCACATGTTAAAAACTTAGAAAAAAACATTCTAAAACTTGCTAATATTACTTGTAATTTTTTTATTAATTAGATAGTTATTATCAGATTTCTTCATTAATTTCTTATAAAAGAATAGCTGATAATACTTTAAAATATTCATTTAAATATATAAAATATAGTAGATAATTTCTATATATAATTAAATAATTTTAATAATACTAAAGAAAGCTTTTTTATTATCAACTAGAATATAATCTAAAGATAGTAGTTCTTTATTAATAAATATTTTATATAATTCTTTTATTATTCAGATATAGTTCTTCTCTTACTAATAAGTTAAAAAATAAAAACCCATAAAAAATATATTATCTAGAGCTGTAATTCTAATAATATTAAAAAAAAGCATCTTTATATAATTAGTTTTAAAAATAATATTTAGCAAGAGCATAAATAAATATTATTATAGAAGCTTAAGAAACATCTTATACATGAGAAATAAATTAATTAAAGTATTTTTATTTTTATAATATTTCTATATTCATTTTCTATTCTTTTTAAGCTATATAAGAAGAGCTTGAACAGGCATTCTGTTATTAAAAATTTAATTTATTTATCTCTTATATAATTATTAATATCATAGCATAAGAATTTAATCTTAAAATTATCTATTAGTAGTAAATTTAGCATATTTTTTAATATAATACTATTTCATGTTATAGCTTTTATATTATTTTTATAAGCTTTAAATTAAATTTAGCAGAGAATAGAATGAAGCTTCTAGTATGAGAAACTGTGATTATACTTAGAATTATAAATTTAGATAATCTAGTAATTAAAGTTCTTTCTATAGCTAACTATAATATTAAATAAGTACTTAATTCAGCATAAAGAATAGTCTATATAATGAATTAAAATAGTACTTATCTCTTAAGAATAGTTATAATGCATATAATAGCAGACTAGCTTGCTGTTTTTCTTATTAATATGAAGAATAATAATTATATAACTCTAGCTCTTTAAATACTTATTAAGTAACTTTTTTACTTTATTAAAGATTAAGAAAAGATCTAAATTAATAAGCAAGATAAGAATCATTAATAAAGAAGCATTAGTAAACATATTAAGATAATAAAATAAATAAATATTATAATAAAAATAAGAATAGTTAGAATCTAAATTATAATCTTAGAAAAAAATTATAATATATCCAAAATATAATTTTTTAATAGTTTTTCTAGATGATATAAGTAAAATTACATAATTATATAGCAAGTAATTAGATTATAATTACTTTTATTTATAAATTATATATATTTTTATATATAGTTAGTTTAATATTAAAGCTTTTTATACTTTATTAAATATATTTTATATTTTTATTTTCTACTACTTCTCTTCATTTTTTAGTAGAGTATTACTTATGTATATACACATAGAAGAATTTAGCTATGACATAGAATAAATTTATAGATTTTCTAATTAGAAATTACTAAAAAGTATTTTATTATACTATATATATTATAAATATGTAAATAAGTAATGTCAGATGTGCCTCTACACACTCTTTATATTTATAAAAAATATTCAATAGAAACTTAGAAAAATTATTATTTATCTAGCTAATAAGAAAATTATATTACTAATTCTGAAAGATATTTTTAATAAAATAGATATAAAGAGATAATTAGAGATAGCTTAAATTATTATTAGTGAATAAAATTTTTTTAAATCTATACAGATAAGTATTTAATTATACTAAAATAAATAAAATCATTACTAATTTAATAAAATAACTTATAGTAAAAATTCTTATTCTTAATATAAATAGTTAAATATTTTATAATTTTTCTAGCATAATGAGCATGAGAATTAATAAAATTAAGATATGATGATATTACTTTTTATTATAATGCTTAGCTGAAGCATAGAAAGAGAACTAAATAAAGAAAATTATAATAATACTTTAAATTATTAGTTATCAGATAGCTATATACAAGAATATTAAAATAAATTATAGAAATAAGATATTAGAGATAGCATGCTTATATATCTCTTTGCTTTAAGTGAAGTTCTATTAGTAGATTTAATACATATTATTATAATAAGATAGATAAGTTCTAATAATTCAGATATATTTATACTTATTAATATATATTAAATATTTTAAATTCTACTAGCAAGTTCTAATATCTTTATAGTATATTAAATTTAATATTATTAATACTTATTTAAATACTTTAATTAATTAGTGATGCTTGATTTCATAATTAATATATGTTAAAATTATTAAAGTATTATATAAAGGTATTAAAATAGTTAAAGTATTTTAAAGTTATTAACATTATTCTGAATCTTAATGTTATTTTTTAGAAAATTTAAAGCATATTTTTATACTAATAAATTATTATCTATCATATCTAATAAATTCTTATCATGTTCTTATACTTTTAGTTATTATATTAAGTATTTTAGTAGTTCTGATTTTTTATTATTAATATTATAAAAGTCTTTTATCTTCTACAAATAGCTTTTTATATTTCTAATTAAATATTATATTAAAGCAGAGAATGTGATAAAGTTTCTATATTAAGTATAGAGATACAAGAAATGAGATTACAAACAAGAGACTTAAGAGGCCAGATGTCTCTTGCATAATTAGAAATAATCAGTAGAATAAAGAAATTAACTATCATATTAATGAAATAGACTAATAGCTAGCTACTAAGCATACATACAAGTATGAGATGATTATTCATAAAATTTAAATAATCTATATATATAAATATGAAAAGAATTATTCAGAAGAATATTCTTCTAAACTAATCTAGTAAATATTAAATTCTCATTACAAATTCATCTCATTTCAAGTATTATCATCTCTTGATAATTATATAAGATAAAGAAATAATAAAATAAGCAAGAAATTAAAAAAGAAAATAAATAAGAGATAAAGTTATAGTATAGAAGATAGAGTAGTATTAGATTTTTAATAATAATTAGCTGCTTCTAAGTCTGCAGAGATGAGCTCTTGATTAATAACAGAATCAGATTATAATAACATATAATAAGTAATAAAACTTATTCAGAATTTCTAATTAAATATTTTTTCTTCTAGCTAAAGAGTTAACTTGAACATGTAAATAATTTCATATAATATCTTAGAATATTATTAGTATATATAGATTACTATAACTTTAATATCTTGACTAAAAAGAATATTAAGATCTTTAATAATAAGAAGATTATTTCATCTGATATATCTAATTAATACATCAGAAATAGAGCTTAGTCTGATGAGCTAAACTGCTATAAAAAAGCATAAAAAATTTTATCATAGTAATTTAAATAATTAAAAGAAGTTTATAATTCTATTATAAGTATATAATATATAATAGCAAGATCTAATCATATTTCTTTTTTAACTACTTTTAAGATTTCATAATTATCTTAAATTTATATGTATTATAAAAGCATTATATAGTAATTTTCTTTTAATAGATTATAAGTATTATAAGAAAGCAGAGAGTTAGTAATATAAATATTTTCTATATTATAGATAATATTAGTTTAGTAAGTATTAAATTCTTTTTTATTAGCTAAAGTTTATATCTGATTAGTAATATAGTAAATAAATCTATTAGTTTCTAGTTCTCTACTAGTAATTCTCTCTTATTATATTTTTATATACTTATAAAGTCTAGAAAGAATCTGTGTATAGTTACTAGTAGTTTTTAGAATAAGAGTAAAAAAATTTTAAATTATTAATATCTCTCTTTCTTCTAAGATAATATAAAAAATATTAATATTAATATAATAAAAGAATGTTTTATCATTCTTCTATGCATACTTGATATAATATAAATAAAAGATTAACTTATATATGTAATTCTTCTAAAGAATTATATATTATATATAGTAGATAAAATTCTGCTATATTAGCTACTAAGTAATATTATAATATATTATATATAACTATTTATAATTTTTATAACTGCTAAGCTAATACTAGTAATAAAAATAAATATTAAACTCTTTCTTTATTTACTTTATTACTAATAACTTATCTTTCTTATCTATAAATTAAAAAGCTATTAAATTAGATAGATATATATTTTTAGTTTTAAGTTATTTTTTAATACAATTTCTATCTTTTATCTTATTCTAAATTCCAGTAATCAATATCATACATGCTAAACTTTTCTCTATAATTATTATTTTTTCTAATTAGCTTATTATATGAAGAATTTATAATATATAAGTATATTTAAATATTCTGAGAGTATCTTTAGAACAGAAAGAGTAAGAATTAATATAGAATTAGTAATAGATATTCTTAATAATATAAATATTATTTATCTAATTTTAATATATTATAATATATTAAATTCTTGATATTATTTCTTCATATTTTAGTATTCTTATTTAAAATTCTAGCTTTAAGCTTGTAAGCTTAACATGCATATAGTAAAGATAAATCAGCTCTTTCTTCTTAGTATATATCTTAATAATCTTTATAAAAAGTAAAACATTCTTAATATTAGTTATTATCTTAATTAATTTAATCTGATAAAGTAAGTTAATAGAGAAATTTAATATATTTATATATTTTCTTCTATAATTCTTTTAAATTAATATTAGAAAGTTTCTTATTACTTTCTTCAGATATAATAAAATTTTTATCTAATAGTTATAAATTTAATTTTAAAGTATTAATAATAGCAAGTTTAGCTAGATATTTACTAAGTCTTATGCTAGTTCTATTTAATAAAGCTAATTAATTAGTTCAATTCATTAGCTTGCTAATTAATTTAATTAAGCTTAGCATAATTTCTTACTCTAATATATTTCTTAATACTATAGATAATGATAATAGTAAAATTAAGAAAATTAATAAGATTCTTATATAATCTTGATAAATTTAAAAGATGAATCTATAGTAATATATTATATATTTAAATACTTGATTAGTGATGATAAGTTATTATTAGCATAGCTAAAGAAGAGAAAGTAATTTCTAGTATTTTAACTAATATAACTAAAGTAGATTAGATAATTATAATAAAATATATTAGCTTAAATTTTCTAAGCTTTATTCTAACTATCTTTATTTTTTATTATAAAATAATAATAATTCTGCTATCTTAGTTATTATAAGTAAAATTAAAATTTTCTGATATGTATTTTAAAATTTTTTAGTATCTAGCTAATTAATTAGATAATCTTCTCATAACTAATATATTAATTAATCTGATAAATATATCTCATTTTAATAGTTTATTAACTATATAGTGAAATTATTATACTACTTATTAATTATTAATAGAAGCTTAGATAGCTTTTATTTCTTATAAATTATATTTCTCTCTTATTATAATTTAAATTTTATTTATCTCTTAAGTCTTTTTCTCTGCATTAATAATAATTTTTCTTACTATCTTAAAGTTTAAACTAAAATTAGTTATATTAATCTACTATTATACTTTAGTTTTCTTTATATAGTAGTAGAATATTATAATTATAAACTTTATTACTATTTCTATAGTTATTAATAATAATATAAGCTCTTTTTATATATAATATCTTTAATAAGCAGATTATTACTTAATATACTCTATAGCTTTATATAATAAATTAAATATTCTTTCATCTATAATAACTTTAATAATAGATATATCAGATTTAATAATAAAAGATTATGAAATAATTAGTCTTAATATCTTAATATCTGTAATCTTCTTAATTTTTTATTATATGATAATTCAGTTCTTTAATAGTTTATAGTATAGAAAAATAAAGAAAAAATAAAAAAGTAAAAAAGTAAAAATTTAAAAAGCAGTTTACTTTCCCTCTTTTTTTTAAAATATTAGAATAGAATATTTTTTAGAGAGTTTTATTATCTAATAGAAAGTTCTGTAATTCTATTATATAATTTACTTCTTATTTTTCTGTGCATAAAACTATATTATTACTATAAAATCTTAATCTTTAGAAATATATCTCTTATTCTTAGCTAAACTAATAAAACTAATATTATTAGATAGCTTATTCTTTCTATCTTTAATTATTTTTTCTCTTAAAATAGCAGTTATACTCTCTACTTAATATGTTTATAAAGAATTATATATTCTAGTCTAGTTTATTATACTTATAATTATTATATTATCTTCTAATTATAAATAATATTATTTTAATCTCTTATTATTTACTAATTCTTTTATCTTAATATTATTAAGTTTAGTAAGATAATATAATTTCTTTTCTTTAATTTATTTTCTAATTTTATATAAGTTTAATTATTTAAAGTCTAGAATATATTTTCTTAATAGATCTTATTCTTTCTTTATATTATGCAGAAGAATCATGTTACTAATATTTAGTAAAGTCTTTTAAATATTATTATTAGTATTAAAATAGTTTTTATTCTTTAATCTTATATATTACTATTATAATACTACTTTTCTAATATTCTAATTATATCTTTTTATTTACTATATCTACAGGATTAGAAGATTTTTTATAATTCATATAATATTTTATAAAAGTATTTATCATATTAGAATCTTTAGCTTAATAAATAATATAATTTCTTAACTTATTAGTAGCTAATATAATATGCTTTTTATACTATTCTTGATAATTATTTAATTAGTTATTAATATAAAGAGAAGATGAGCTAACTAGTTTCTTTTAATTTTTTTAATTATTTTTATAAGTTTATTTACTAATAGTTTATAACTAATCTTTATTATTTTATTAGCATGCAGATGATATAGCAAGATCTATACTCTACTAATTTTAAATTTCTTTACTAATTCTTTTATCACATTCTTATTCTCAGATTCTTTATTTATTATAAAGTATTTAGAAATCTCTTATTATATAATTATATTTTTATATAAGAAGACTATTACTATCTATGAGATTATATTCTATAATGCTCTTACTTTTATCTAGTTAGTGAAATTATTTTATATAATAATTATATAGTTTCTTTTATAATATAAAGATATATGCTTTATATCTATTTTAATCTTTTACTAATAGATAATTATTTATATAAGATGCAGCTTCTTCTATTTTCTTTTACTATTATAAAACTAGCAGCTAGAGCATGTTTAAATATAGCTAGATATTATAATATATAATTTACTTTATTAATATCTTATATTAATAACTATATATATTATCTCTTACTTTTAATAATTTAGCTTATCATGTATCTTTATAATAATATCTATCTACTAATTTTTATCATTTATCACATGCTATAAAAGCATCTTCTTTCTCACTCTCTAAAATAATAGATACTACTTTACTATATATTTTAGATACTTTTTCTTAAAAATTATAAACTCTTTCATGTTAAAATTAATTAGATGAATTAGTATAGTCAGTCATCTAATAATCTTTTTTAATTTATTACTATATATATAATCTAATATCCGAAGATTAGTATTCTTAGTAACTTATATTACTAATACTTAGATTAAATTCAGATATGTAAATAGATTCTTATTATTATCTTTCTTTTTTATTATTTTCTTTTTATCTAGCTTTCTTCATGATAATATATCTATAGTTAAATATTTTTTTTAGATACATGTTTTACTATAAAATTAAAAAGATAAATTCATACTATTTAGTTATTAATAAGAGCTTCTAGTATATTTATAATGATTTAATTTAGCTAAGCTACTAGAGTTTATGTATTAATTTCTAGAATAAAGAATATTCTGTATATATAATAATGAAATTTTTTAAAAATCTTTAGCATAGCATGATACTTTTACTAACTAGTATTATATTTTCTTTCTGAATCATTTCATACTCTAGATTTATATCTTATAAAGTATTATATATCTTCTTATTATTAAATAAGATATTCTTCTCATTTTAGACTACTTATATCTATAATAATAATTATATTTAATAGCTCAAGCTTATAATTAATAAGAAGAATTACTAGAAAACTAGATATAATTTTCTTAAAATAAATAAAAAACTCTTATTACTTCTCTTTTTATTTTTATTTTATATTCTTTTACATTAAATAATATAAAGATTTAAGAATTCATTTATAGTGCTTAATTATAATATAAAAGTACTTATATAGCTTTATAAACTTATATACTTTAAAGATATTCTATAAAATAAGTTAGTTTAGAATCTTAATAATCTTGCTTTTCTTAGAGTAATAACTAGTATAGTTATAGATTAATCTAATAATCTATATCTCTTTCATGCATAATTATAGTTTAACTCTAGTAATTCTAGTATTAGTAATCTTGACTTACTTTATTACTTTATTAAGATTAATAAGATATTTTAGAATAAATTATTAAATTTTAAAAAATTTATTAGTATTTTTATTATTATATTTTAATTTTAATTTCTTTATATTCAGATTATTAATAAACATGTAGTATAGATGTAAGAAAAGATCTTTAATAATCTATATAATATATCTTTATAATTAAGCTAGAGAATTTATTATATCTTAAACTAGTATTATATACTAAAAAATCTAATTAGTATTATAATAACTGTTATATCTCTGTAATATTCTATAAGAAAAAAGTTATTATAGCTTAAGAATAAATTACATAAACTAGCTAAAATTATTTTAGTAAAATTTTTAGTATATTTATTCATGTTTAAGAGTATATATATATTATATATAATCATCTTGTTATATAAATATATAATATTTATAAGTTAATATATCTCTTTCTATTTCTTTAGAATAAGAAAATAAGAGTTTATATATAGTTTATTATAAGATTTTAGAGTTTCTGTATTTAGTCTGTTCTATATAATCTTTATTAGTATGTCATGCAGAGCTTAAGAGATATAAAACTCTTTTAATTATTATACTTTATATTTTATTATTCTTATCTTATATAGAGAAAGACATTTTAGATGAATTCTGCTTATTTTACTAAACTCTTAAGCTAGAATATTCTTATATTTATAAAGTACTATAAGAAAAAGCTTCTTCTTTATAGATTTTAATTTAATATTAATCTTTAGTTTTTTAATATATTCTGTAATTAATTATTCATCTATAGTAAAGAAAGCTAGCTGTGAGAGAAAAATGTTAATTATACTATTAAATTTATAAAAGAATTTCATGTGAGATTTAGATAAATAATATTTTTATAGCATACTTTTATTTAGTTCTTAAGACTATCTAACTTACTCTTATCTAACTTATATAAAATTACTAGTCTAATCTTATCTATCTCTTATTTATATGTGATGTATACTCATATAACTTTAGAGTATAACAGACTATAAACTATAGAAAGACTAAGCAGATTTCTTTATAAAAGCTCTATATCTTAGTTATTATTTCTAATTATCTGTGCATATATTTGCTGGAGAATATTATATTTTATTATGTTTATATCTCTGCATGTACTATCTTTAAGATTATGTAAATAAATAAAGATATAAATATCTGCTATTTTTATATTTAAATAATTAGAATAAAAAATACATGTGCTGTTATATATCAAGACTATGAAGTAATCTAATTAACTAGAATTATTTACTAGTATGCTAGTTAATCTGATTAAGCTTAGCTCTGAACTTTATTCTATTTTAGTAATAGTCTTTAAGATATTTACTATTAGTATATTTCATAGTCTCTTTATTTCTTATATCTATTCAGACTTATTAATAGCAGATGTGTATCTGATATAATTTCTATTTATTTTTTTAAATTATTTTAATTATTTATGTTATCTATTATATATATTATTTCTGAGTTAAGCAAGTATCTGATAAACTTAAAATATTATAATTACTTTTTATTATATATTTTATATATTATGTTATCTCTAGTATTTATTCTATAATTATATTTAGTAATAATCTATTAAGATCTTCTGAGAATAAATTTAATTTTAATATTATTAAAGATAAGAAAATAGACATGAATGATAATATTCTCTATCTAAATAGACAGATTTATAATAATTCTTATATAGAGAATTAGATTACTAGTTAGTTTAGATATTAATATTCTTAGCTATAATTCTAGTTCCAGTCTAAGATCTTCTATATGCTTTAAAGATATTATATTAATCTCTAAATCTATATTAATTATTATCAGTAACTTAATATCATAAACTATAATTAGAACATATATGATATTAATAATATATATCTTATAATTTACATTTCTAATTAATTTAGATATAATCTTATTTATTTTCATAATTAATACTTTTATTATAATAACTAGTTTAAAAATTCTAATCTTTTAATGCATCTTTAAGAATAGCAGTATATATAAGAATCTAATTCTAAAAAACAGTTTATGAAGTCTAGCTAATGATTTAATAAGATTCTTAATTAATATTTTAATCTTACTTTTCATAATTTAATTTATTAAGATATTAACATATGTAGAATCTTTTAGTTTAACTAATAAATATTTAGATAATCTTTAAGTATTTCTTTATTATTTTATTATATTCTTATACAGCAGCATGCTAAAAAATAAAATACTAGAAAAGATATTTTTTATAATTATATTATCTTTATTTTAAAAATAAATAGTCTTTTTAGCTAAGTATTCTTCTTTCTTATACATATATTTATTATACTAATACATGTGTGGTCTTGTAATTTAATTATAAGAAGTTAATCTTTTCTAATTTAATTAAATCTTATTAATTACTTTTTCTATATTTATATTTACTAATTCTGCATGTATGCTAATCTCTATTTCAGAGTCTTTTAAATCAGATCTTATATAAGAGAAATAAAAAGATATTTTATTTACTTGCATGTTTAGTTATAGTATTTAAGTTTAAGATAATTATAGAAGTAATTTATTCTGCATGCTTATATTTTCTTAATCTTACTTACTTATTAATCTTATTATTAATATCTTTAGCTACTTATTATTTCATAGCATAATTTAATATTCTAATTTTACAGAACTTATATATAGATAATTATTTTTATTTAAATAATAATATCTAGCTTATATATTTTTTAAATATTTAGTATACTAATTCTAACAGTAATCTTTATTATTATAATCATAGTATATTATTTAATTACTACTCATGAAATAATCTTTTCTTATAAAATTAAAGTTAAGATATAGTTACTGCTAAGCAGATGTATTTTGATAATTTAGATATTATAATAATATTTATAATATTAATTAAATAGATAGTATCATCTGCATCTGATTTAACTATACTTTTATAATTATAATTAGATTAGTAAACTACTTAGTTAATTTTTTAATAATATTTTTTATTTTTCTAGTAGATAATAAAGTTTACTAGATTATTATTTTAGATATTCTTCTTTTTTTCTTAGTCTATTAGATGCTTTTTATTCTGCTGGTTAATTTATATATTTAAACTTATTATTAAGATTCTTTATTTCTTTTTTCTTTATAAGATTCTTCTCTAGAGTAATATGATTATCTTAATGTCTCTTAATTAACTTATTTATATAAGTAATAAAATTTATAAAATTAATAAAAATGAAATAATTCAAGAGATTTAATTTAGCTTATTTAATTATCTTTTTATAAAGCTTTTCTAGTAGATTCTTTAGAAATTAAATAGCTATTATATATTTATCAAGATAATTTTTCTTTTTTATAGTAATAATAATAATAGTATATTCTCTAATATAGACTTTAATTTCTAAATTTTATTCTTACTTCTTTTATATAAGAGTATATAAGTAATTATGATAATGAATCTTATATGCTATATTTTAATCATGTAATTTATATAATATCTTACTAGTAAACTTATTCTAATATTTTTTCTTAAATAATTCTAGAATTTTTAGTTATTCTTTAATTCATGCTTTATAATAACATGTCATTCTCTTTATTATCTTTTTATAATTAGTTATCTCATGATTCTTGTATATTTACTTTATGTAAGTAATAAAAATAATTATATTCTTTTTATTAAATCATGAAGCATTCTATAAACTTAGAATTAATATTAAGATAATTAATATTATATACTATATCATATTATTTTCTATAAATTCTATAAAAGTTAGAGATAAGATAATAGAAATATTAAAGAATAGAGTAAATATCTTTTTACTCTTTATAATAATAATATCTTTAATTTATTAGTTTTTTCTTATTTAGTATAATTTAATAGATATGTATAATTTAGTATGATTCTTTTAGATTCATATGTTCTTAATATCTTTTTAAGATATAAAAATCTTTAATACTTAGTAAAAATAATTCTCTTGATGAATTCTGCATAGATTTATAAAATATTAAGCTCTCTTACTCTTTTTAATTATAATATATAGCTTAGTAATTTTAATAATTCTTAGATATTTATAAATAGTAATTATTAAAAGTTAATATAATCTTCTTAAGAGTATCTTTACTTTTTTTTTAGTAATTTATAATATAAACTTAGCTTTACTACTCATATAAACTCTTTCTTTCTTAGTTTTTAGATTTACTATTTAGAGATACTTGCTTGAACTTGTGCTCAGATATTCATCTGCATTCTTAGAAAGAATCTTAGCTTAATTATTATTTAAAGTAGAGAATATGATGAAGTTTCTATATTAAATATAGAGATATGAGAAATAAGATTATAAATAAGAAACTTAAGCAGGCCAGATATCTCTTGCATAATTAAAAATAATTAGTAGAATAAAGAAATTAACTATTATATTAATAAAATAGCTAGCTGCTAAGCATATATATAAGCATAAGATGATTATTCTTGAAATTTAAATAATTTATACATATAATAAATATAAAAAGAACTATCTGGAAGAATGTTCTTTTAAATTAATCTGGTAGATGTTAAATTCCCACTATAATATTATATTAGAATTCAAGTTCTTTTACTTTATCTAGTAGTATAGCTTTTCTCTTTTAATATAATTAACTAGAATTTTCTTCATCTCTTATTTATTTTTATTATTAATCTTTAAAAATTATATATTTTTTTTTATTTATTTAGAAAGAAGATTCTCTGTTTAAAGATAAAACTAGATAAATCTTTATTAAGAAAGATAATTATAATTAGTAATTATATTCTTTTTTAACTATAATTAAAAATAATTTAGCATTCTGCTTAGCTAGCTTTTAGAAGAATTTATTAATCTTATAGCTTTTTAGAAATAAAAATATTAGAATATATACTATAATACTACTATAGCTTCTTTAGTAGTCTCTGTATCTTCTGCATATATACTAGTAGCTATAATGATCTCTCTAGTCATATAATCTCTTTTCTGAATTCTCTGAATTCTTCTTCTTATCACCATCATCTGTCTTCTCATTATGTACACTAGTAGATTAGTTTCTAGCTTAGTATATATGAGATATCATTCTATTATAGTATAATAGCATGTCTAGTCTTCTGATTTCTTTTTAAAAGAAATTAATGCAGATTCAAGCATCTCTGAGAATAACTACAGTCTTTTACTGCATACTAACTGCTTAAGATATTAAAAGAGCTTTCCAGTTAACTAGTTAACATGCTAATTATTTAAGATATTAAAAAAGCATTAACTATAATTACACTAACTATTTAAAGCATTAAATAAATAATTAACTATAGTTATACTAAAGCTTAAAATGTTAAAAAGCAGCTTACTTGTAATTATTATATCTAGATATCCATTGCTTTTAAAAAGCTATTAATCTGTAATATTTATAGTTCTATCATCTTCTTTCTTTGTTAATGATCTATTAATTTCTCATGTATATGATGGAATCATGCCTTGCATCTTATAATATAGCAGAATAAAATAACTCTGCTTACTCTCTTAAAATCACTTAATTAGTTTAGTCTATAATAATATACTTCATATTAATATAGTATTTCTAGTAGATTATAGTAAAACTAATAATCAGACTAGAATATCATTCTCATTACTTTATTAAATTACTTAAGATCTTTTATTTTAAGTATAGTCTATATTAATTTAATGTATATTAATTTATTAATTTAGTGATAATTTAGTTTCTGTTTGATGTGTTTTTTCATCTACTATTTATCTAGTTATATCATGATATACTATAGCATGCATCTTCTATCTGAACTACATGTACAGTTGCTTATAAGAATGAAATAAATAGTAATACTATTAAGAGAAAGAATTAGTAATATATCTTGATAATCTATTAATTTCTTATATATATGATAAATATTCTGCATGAATCTTTAGTATAATTACAGTAATATCATGAAATTCATCTAATCTCTTTAAAGCAGTAAAATCAAGTTACTAATCTTCTTTCTTATAACATGGCAAATTCTCTTAGTTAAATTACAGATACCAGACTAGAAGCTCTCTCTCACATACTGCTATAGAAAGCAGAGTACTACATAGATAAATAAGAAAGCTTTTAAGTTAGTGAAGATAATAGAATAATTAAGCAGATAATTCAGTGCATATTTAAAAAGCAGTAAAATTAAGCTACACCATGTACTAAAGCCTCACATGTTTATATCATAATCTATTTATTAATTTATCTATTCATTAATTCATCTATTTATTAAGTTATCAATTTGTTAATTTGTCTATTTAGCTAATCTTTATCTATCTATATTACTTATAATATGGTTTAATCATAATTTATCTGATAGATCTACTTATTTAATTACTAACTAATATTAATTTCATACATAAAGACTATAGTAAAGAGAAATGAAATGATAATACTTTATAGAATGAAAAGAGTTTTTTATATGAAGTTCTTCATGCAGATTAGATAGTTAATAAGAGCATAGATATTTTTAAAAGATAGCATATTATTAGAATATATACTATAGTACTATCATGACTTCTTTAGTAATCTCTATATCTTTTATATATATACTAGTAGTTATGATAATCTCTCTAATTATATAATCTCTTCTTTAAATTCTTCAGATTCTTCTTTTTATCATTATTATCTATTTTCTTATTATATATACTAGTAGATCAGTTTCTAGCTTAGTACACATAAAACATCATTCTATTATAAAAAATATCTTATTATTAATATTAAAATCTAATTTCTATTACTTTTACTAAGCTTGCTTACTTATAATCTATTAAGTCTTTTTTATACTATTACTTATTACAAGCTATTAGAATATGCTATTATATGTCTTAGATGATTTCATCTATATAGAAAAACAGAACTATAAATATGCATAATATTAATTTATAATATTCTATTCTTCTTTTTTTACTCTCTTTATTATTCTTTTTACTTTTTTTTCTTCTTTTTCTTTATTTCTGTACTCTTTAATGATGATAGTAGTAGTAAAACCAGCTTTAATAGTAAATTAGTCTTAGTTTTTAAATTAGACTACTTTTTTAGCTTATCTCTAGAAAGCTCAGAATCTGATTCTATAAATAAAATCTCTAGTATAAATTCTATAGATTTATAATTAAATAACTTAGATAAATTACAGAAATATATTAATAACTCTTATAAATCTTAATTATCTTTCTAAATTATTATAGATCTTGCTAACTTTCTTATAGAAGTCTTGATAATATATTAATAAATTTTTATTAAGATAAAGTAGTACTATAATGATTTACTAGAGATTATAATATTATAAAGCTAGTATATTAATTAAATTTCACATAGCACATATTCTAATTTAGTTCTAAACTAGTAACTTAATTTTCTACTAGTTTATTTAATTAAATTATATATGTGTTACTTATGCTTTTTAATTCTAACATAATTTTATCTTTATGCTAGTATGCTACTTAAGATACTAATTATACTTATTTTAATTTAAGTCTTCTATAGAAAATTCTATAACAAGTCTATATTTATAATAAAATCTGAAAATTTAATTATAGTTATTTAAATACATTATCATTCTAGCTATTAGTATCATTATAAAACATAAAGAAGAAAATATTAATAAAAAATAATTTTAATAATTTAATATTTATTTTATAGAATTTATTTATATAGATTTATTTCTTATAATTAATAAATCTGTATTTATAAAGACTGCAGTAGTTATAAGAATCTAAAGTCTTATTTAATAATTTCTTATTATTATTTTTAACTATTAACTAAGCACTGCTTAGTAAACTACTCTTATTAGAAATAAAAGATAAAACTTAATTATACATAGCTACTTTTAATAATAATAAAGATATATTCTTCTTATTTAATATAATACTACTTAGTAAATTACTTTTATTAGAAATAAAAAATAAAACTTAGCTATGCACAGCTGCTTTAAATAATAATAAAGTTATATTCTTCTTATTTAATATATTTTTAAAAGATTTCTTACTTTAAAATATTCTTGCTTTTATATTTACTAATATAGTATTAAATATAGACAGAAGTTTTAGCTTTATTTTCTTTATAAGTTATTTTACTTTTAGAGAGTTCTTTTTCTTTCTTAAACAGCTTAATAAATTTATTATATAATATAATTCTAAAGCTTTAACTTTAATATTAAATACTAAAAGTATATTCTTCTTAACTAGTAAATCTATTTACAGAGTAGTTTTATTTTTAAAAATAAGAGATTTAGACTAAAATCTTAATAATAAGATAATCATATTTTTCTGTTTTTTACTAAGATTAAGATTCTCAATATTATTATATTATAATTTTAAAATAAATATTCTAAATATCTTCATGTATAATTTATTTACTAATTTCTTAATATCTCTACTGAAATTAGAAGTAGCATTATCTATATTTTTATTCTCATTATTAATATTATTTATATTGATGACATATAAGTTAAGATTCTTAAAAAGATATAGCATAAATCTAATAATTCATAAAATTTATTTTTTTACTTAATTTTATTTAATAAATTAATTAAAAATATTTCTTTTTAATAAAATTCAGATTTTCTATTATTTTTTTTAATCTAGTTAATAAGTTCTTTTTATTATCTATATTATTATATTTATATTAATGACAGGCTTAAGAATGCATATATTAGAATAACTCTTATAAATATTAAAACTAAATAAACATGTAGTAAAAGTTATAACTAGTACTTTAATAAAGAAAAACAGATTATTAAAGTTATTAGTAATTTTTTTCTATTTAATAGTTATCATGTTACTCTAGAGACTTGTAATATTATATTTAAAATATTATAGAAAAATCTTAATTATAAATTAAATTATTAAATATTAAATAAATATAAGTAATTATCTTCTGCTCTTATTAATAATCTTTTACAAAATTTTTATAAAGATTATAAACTTAGATATTAGATTCATAAGTTATTTAATAAGAAAATTAGAATTATAATATGAGAAATAAGATTAATCATGATTTTTAATTAAATTTAAGAGAAATTAAATTACTCTATATATAACTTGTATTTAATATAATTTAAGATTTATGACAAGATTATCATAGCTATTATTCTGAGTCTTGATAAATAAATATTTTAGAATTAAACAGAACACATTATATTAAAATTACTATAGAATTATATAATTATAATTATCTACTAATTTATTCTTATCTTTATTAGATATATGTTTATGTAACTATAGTGCTAACTTGATATAGATTCTGAAATAATTACTAAAATTAACATTTTACTTAAATCTGCAGTTAATTATTACTACTTAATATGATGAAATTATAATACTAATTATTACTTAGCTCTAAGATTTACTAAGTTCTATGTAATAATTTTACATGTGATAGAGAAAAAATAATTAAGAATTTTAAATAATATAATCCAAGTAGCTTTCTTACTAATTATTCTCTTTTAAATTAATCTTTAAAATAAACTTAAATATAAGATCTTGAGATTACTAAATCTAGACTTGATAATCTTTTTAAAAATAAGTAAAATATCTTTTATGAGTTCTGGATTACTTAAGTTATTTAGATTATAATTATATCTGATTTTAAGATAGCTAATTAGATCTAAGATATAATCTATTACTAGTATTACTATTATTATTTATAAACATACTTATAGAATTTTATATATTATCTGATGAATGCTTATTCTTATATTCTTAATCATATATTCTTTATTCAGAATAACTTACTAGAATATCTAGCTATTATTTTAGTCTAGTATATTAAATCTAAACTTATTTTACTTTTCTTCATAAATTATAATATTAATTATTATATTTTTAGTAAAAAAATTTTATTAACTCTAATTTTTCTTATAATTCTCATTAGACTTAATATTAGATTTCTTCTCTAGTTATTTAATCTCCTTATTTAATATCTTAGTATTTTCTTCTTAAGATTCATAGTCTGCTTGTAAATCTTATTTTAAGATGAAATTTATATTAAAATTATACATATTAATATCTTTAGCTATTTTATTAGTATTATGTTTCTATTATTATTTTTTATATTTCTGTTACTATTCTTATTTTTATTTTTATAATATAATTTTCTTAGATCTGTGAAATATCTACTGCTATTATATTATATATATTATAATAATAATAATTTTAGTAGTATTTTAATTAAATAAGTCAAGATCTTATATGAGAATTTATAGCTTATTAATACTTATAATATATTCTTTATAGTTTTTATTATGAATTCTATCATCTTTCTTTATAAAATAAAAGAAATATAAATCTAGATCTGAAAAATTCTTTATTATTTTCTTCATTCAGTTTAATACTATTATATTTAATGTGATAATAAGTGATGAAGAGTAGATATTTTCTTTAATTTTAATAATCTTAAAAATTAGAATTAGATAGATATTAGTTTTATCTAATTCTAGATTATTATTAAAAATATTCTTATAAATTAAACTTGCTTTTATATTTATTATTTACTATATTCTAGCTACTTATTATATTATAAGTTTTAACTAATTAATAATTAATTTATTTATATTAAGATTAAAAGCATAGCATGTATTAACATATGAAAATATCTTTACTAAAGTCTAGTTTATAAGATAAAACTATATATAGTAAATATCTAACTTGCTATTAGAAATATATATCTCTATATTTAAGATTTCATCTTTTCTATTATTATATATAAAGAGAAGTAGCTATATAAACTTACTTTAAAATTTTAAGCTTTTACTTATGCTTCTAACTTTAATATCTTTATTATTTCTGCATATAATATTTAAAAGAGAGATTTAAAATAAAGCTTTCTAAAGAGATAAAGATAAATAAGAGAAATATATCTTAATAAATTCTCTAACTCTAATTATTTTATTATCTTAAAAAATAAAAATACTAGAGTATTCTCTAATTTTAATATTATTCTAAATCTTATAACTTTTTATATTATTAGTAACTTAGTTTATTAAGTTATTTCTAGTCTTAGTATTTTTAATTAGTATTATTATATTCTCTTCTAATAAGTAGTATTTTAAGAATTTAGTATTTTTTTATGCATGTAATTAATTTTAATAAATTACTTAGCAGAGCTAGAGTGAATATGATATTTAAAAAAAATAATTATCTAATTTTCATTCTTAGATATATTAAAATTAAACTCTATAAATAGATAAAGTTTCTGAATTACTTAAATAATAATAATTTAAGAAAGTTCTGTTTAATTTTTTGATTTAAGAAATATAAAGTAGTAATAGTTAATTTAGATATAATATTAATCTGTATTATAATATTTTTTATTTCATTAATAAAAAAATAGTTTTAACTTAAAAAGACTAATTAATCTAAAAAAAGTTTTTAATATTAGATTCTTTTCTAAAATACTAAAGAAAGACTTCAAGAATATTTATAATACTTAATTTATTTATAAAGATTTTAAAAGCTAGAGTATCAGTAAAGTCTAAGAAATTAATAATCTTTATTATACTTTTATAAATTCTTATTAAGTTTTGAATAAGAATATCTAAAATTATTAATTAATAATTATATTTAATAAACTTAATTTCTTATTTTTTTAGTAAAGTTAATTAGCTTTTTAGTGAACTTAATAATTTTTTCTATATTACTAATTATAGTTAGTCTGTAATTCTTGCATTATTTATTAAATAATCTGCAAAATTTATCTTATGACAAGTAGAATAAAGTACACCAGAAGAAATCTTTAGAAATTAAGAATAAGAAAATTAAAATTATCTATAAAATTTATTTCATAATAAATAGAATAAAATGCATTAGAAAAAATTCTTAAAAATCAGAAGTAAAAAGATTAAAATTATCTATAAAATTCATCTTATAATAGAAATAAAAATTATATAATCTTAACATAATCTTAATATAATCTTATATTTATCTTGTTTATACTCATCAGTATAAAGAGATCTTTTTAACTTGCTTTAAATTTAAATAAAAAAAGCTATAAATATGTAGAAAAACTGAAAGAAAGATTAATAAAATTATTTACAGATGCTAGTATATTAAATTAAAGCTATTAAGTTAATAAAATAAGTTTTTATATAATTTTACTAGATAGCATTATAACTAATAACATGCATATATAAACTCATCTTTAAAATTATAGAATCTTGAAATTAAAGAGTTTAAAATAGCTAAATTAGTAGTAAAATAAGTAATTAGTTTAAAGAGAATTTTAAATTACTTTTCTACTTATTTTTAATAATATATTTTAGCATGAGGAACTCTGTAGAGAGATATAAAGTAGAGGTAGCATAGCTTCTTCCACTCACAGTCATACCATAGCAGCAATAGCTCTTATATCTTTAACCTTGCTAGGAGATTGATTAAATAATTAATTAACTACATACTTGAATACTTATTCCCTTCTTACTGAAGTCTTTATTGTAATAATTTAGTAGCATGTTTATGAATTTCTAGTTCTTTTTAAAGATCTAGAAATTAAAAGATTCAAGATCCAGTATTATGCTGTAACTTAAGATAATAAATAAGCAACTCTTAGATTCAGCATCATGCTGTAACTTAAAATAGTAAACAAGTAATTCTTAGACTTAACATCATGCTATTGCTTAAGACAAAAAACAAGTATTATTAATAATATAAGATTAGAATATTTATGATCTTACTATATTATATTCTACTAGTAATAATAACTATATCTATAAAGCTTTATTATCTGCTAGTAATAATAGATATTATAAGGAAGTTTATCTTCAGCTATAGAGATTATTATCAGTCTAGCTTAGCTCAAGAGAAATTAGATAAAGAGATATTAAAGCATGTTAACTATATCATATAATGATATAATCAAGCTTATTAGTTAAAAAAAGAGATTAGTATATACTTCTTATAGTCTAGAAGAATTAGAGCAGTCTTTATACTATTACTAAAATACTCTAATCTAAATAACAAGCTATCAGAATCATATTTTTCTATAACTTAACTATATTTTAGCTTATATAGAGATTATGATATTACTAAATTCATGCAGAGTAGCAAGACTTTAACTAAAATATTATATTATAAGTAAGTAATAATAAATACTAAGCATTCTTCTACTAAAAAAAAAAGATATCTAAGATAACTTTTACTTTAGAAATTATAATAGAATCATATTCTATTTTTATTTAGAATATAATATAAGAGATTACATTATCTATAGAGAATAGTAGTAGAATTTAGAAAGAACTAGTATTAATATAGCAGATATAATTATAACAAGTCTTCAGCACTTTTATAGAATTATATAATACTTAGTATTAGTCTATTTCTAATAATATCTTTTATTTAAAGAATATGATGAAGTTCATTCTGATGATAGCTCATGCTAATATGTTAAAAGAGATTTAATATCTAATTAATAGCTATATAAGAAAGATACAGATAGTAAAATCTTTAATATAGATTTTAATATTATCTACTTATAATACTACTAAGTCTTCTAAGTTAATTATATTATTATAAAAGATAATAGATATTAAACTTTTCTATTTAGATATGCTGTAAGAGTTTAGAGCATCAGATATAGTTAATAAGAATAATAAATTATAAATCTATAACTTATTTATTTTTATTAGTAGAGTGTGAGTAGCAGCTGCTATATATGATTTATTAATAATAGATTAGAAACTGCATATTTATTTTTAAGATATAATATTAACATGATGAACTACTAAACTAATAGATTTAGCTTATAGTAAATTACTAAGAGATCTACATAATATAAATAACTAATATAATACTATAGAAGTATGTTTTAAAGCATTACCAGCACAGATAATAATTAAGTTTAAATTTATTAGATATATAATAGCAGATATTAAATTATAGAAAGACTCTAATACTTATATAATAGAGATTATAGCAGCAGCTAAGCAGTATAATTTAATACATATAAAATATATTATAGTTCTTCATATCTAATTATATATAAATTTATTATTAAAAGTAATCATGAATAAATCATCTGTTAAGATCATGATAATATAGTTTATAATAGCTATAAAAACTAAGTAATTTAACTAAATTAATTAGTTTACTCAGTCATATAATTTAGAATATTAGCAGTATTAGTAATTATAGTATAATTAGTAGTTATATGCAGAAGACTATAGAATCTTCCTGCTTAGATAAGAAAATACAGTTCTGTCTGATAACAGATAACTGAAATAAAATTAAAATCAGTAGTAATATAAAAATAATTAGCTAGAATAATTTAATTAACAGTAATAACTATATTAATTATAGTTTAATTAAGAATATAGATTATATTTTTAAGCTTTCTTATAAAATAATTAGAATAAAGATAATAAAGTTAATTCAGCTCATGTAAAGAGTTCTACACAGTAATATATTTAATAGAAGAATTCTAATAAAAAAATATTTTAGAATTAGATAGATAAATATTAAGATTAAGATACTTATTTATATAATAAGAAAGATCTTTCAGAATCATATTTTAATTAGCTAGATGCATTAGAAGATTTACTAGAGAATTTTTAAAATAATCTAGATTCTATATCATATGCAATCTACTAGTAATATGAAGCAGAATTTAATAATTAGTCAGATTTTATTAGATACTCTTAATTCTATATACTTATAGTATATTATGAAAGTACTAATATTCTAATAATATAATTAAAAAAAGAGTTAATCTTTATTAATAATAATCTAGCTTTTTAGTATTAGTGCTTTATAATAGTAAAAACATATATTTAAGTAGTAGTTATAATTATATAAATTTATCTAAATATAGAATATCTAGTTATACTAGTATTATGTAAGTTTCTAGAAGAGTAAAATTTATTAATAGTTATATAAGAAGAAGATAATATTTCTATTACTAATATTAGTAAGAGACTAATAATAAAGTATTTCACATGCTTTCTATTACATATTTTAGTAAAGAATAAAAATAAAGAGATAATTATAGTTAGAATTATAATAGATATTAAAATGATTAACAAGCTTCAAGCAGGACTACTTCTTAAAGTAGATAATATAATTTTAAAAGAAATTATTATTAATCTTAAAAAAAATAATAATATTTATAAATACTAATAGTATGAAGACTTTAATTTATATAATACTAAAGAAGAGCAGTAATGATAAGAGAGTAGTTATTATTTTATAAAGTATTATAATACTACTATAATTAGAAGTAAAAATTCTAATTAGACTTAAGAACTTAAATTTAACACTTTCTACTAATAGAGACTATATCTTTAAGCTAGAAATAAACTAAATTAGCATATATATTAAGATTATGAGATTAAATCTGTTATTTTATCATGTAATAAATAATACTAACCAGATCATATAATTACTAATTAGTTACAGAATTAACTATATAGCTAAGATAAATAAGATAACTATATATCAGATATATCTAACTATAGAGATTTTAGCATTAAAGCTATTAAAGATTAAATCTTAAGTTAAGCTAATTCAGCTAACTAATTATAAAGTATAATTAGATAATAGTATAATTATATATAGAGAAGTAAATTTATTAGAAGTTAAAGTACTTACTAAAGCAGTAATATAGTATAATAAAGTATAAACTAATTCTGAAGAATTTATTAATATTTTAGAAAATAGATAGATGCAGATTTTAATACTTCTAGAAGCTATTCTTAAGAAGAATTTATAGATATACTCATGTAAATTAGAAGAGAGAAAGATAATAAATATAATATTTAATAAACTTCATGAGAAAGACTGCATAAGCTAGGCAAAGAATTATACATCAGAAGATTATTTAGTCTTTATAACATAAAGAAATATAATTATTAATGAAAAAATCATATAAAAAAGCAGAATGATAGTTAATCTTTAGAAACTAAATAAAATAATAGAGTCTGATATTTATCTAATAATAGAATAGAATGAAATAATTAGTATAATCTATAGATACAGATATATAATAGTTCTTAATATAGCTTTATTTTTCTACTAATAGCATATATAGAAAGATTATAGAAATTATATAATAGTTATAATATATAGAGATTAGAAGATCTTTAATATGATAATTATAAGCTTTATAAATAATATTTCATATATATAAAAATAAATAAAACTAATACTTTAATTACTCTATATTTTTATTAAGATGTATATTAATGATCTTGTGATTTTTTTAAAAATTCTAAAGAAGTATATACAGCATCTATATGTTATGCTAAATAAATTTAAAGAACTAAATATTATAATGAATTTACACAAGACATATGTTAGATTTTTCTTTATTAATTTTCTAGAATAAAAAGTCTATATGCTTGAAATAATTACAGCTATAAAGAAAGTAAAGATAATTATAAAGCTTTTTTTCTAAAAATATTAAAATAACTAAAGATATATCTTAATCTTATTAGATAACTCTAATAGTATATATTATTTTATATTAAGCTAACAGAGCTATTACAGATTAGAAAGATAGTAATAATAAAGAAGACTTTAGAAAATATAAGAAGAAAAAAATTTATATAAAAGAAAAAAGTCAGCATATTAATGCTAGTAGAACTTAAGAGCTTTTAGAATATTTAAAGTTTTTTTAAAAAAATATTATTTCTATTCCATCATAATCTAAATAAGTAGTTATTTATGAATATTAATACTTTAAAGAAGAGAGACTTTAGAGTTATGATATTTTATATAAAAGATAAATAAATTATTAAGACTAATAAAGATTATTTAATACTACTATTATTAATTATAATATTACTAATACTCTTTCTTAGTAAGCTTCTGATTAGTACTGAAATAAACTACTAGTTAACTAAGCTAGAAGTAGCATATTTAGTATGAATACTAAAGAAGATATATTATCTTATTAAAACTAATAAGAAGCTAATAGTAATATATACAGATTATATAGCTATTTTAATAATTATTAAGAGCATGTTATTATAATTTATAAATATAAATAATCTTAATCTCTATCTAGTACAGACTATAGCATATATATAAAGATTTAGATTAAAAATCTTCTATAAGTTAAAAAAGACACATATTATTTCAGATGTTTTATTAAGACTTGAAAGTCAGATAGCAAGTTATCATATAGTTATTTATTATAGTTATACTATAATTAAATTATTATTAGAGCTAAAGATAAAGATCTGATAGAAGTATATTAAGAATGTATTTTATTAGAAAATTCTAAATATTTTTAATAATTAGAAAGTACAGGAGAAGAATATAGCATAATTATTATTCTTTAAGAAGAATAAATTAATCTATTATTAAGAAGAGAAAGTTAGTAAAAAATTCTATATTTCTACTTTAGTAATATTATAGATATTAGCAGATATGCACTTAAAGATTTATTTTAGATAATAGTAAATTTTATAGTATCTAGAGAGTCTGTATATTAGAAAGATTATAAAAATAATATACAAGTTTATTTAAGTCTGTCTGTAATATTAGATAATACAGATTAGATATTATAAATTTTATAATAATCTGCAGCTAATATTAACACTAAAGATATCTTATTATATTATAATAATTAACTTTATATTAGAACTTTTAGACAGAATATATAACATGCTTATAATAATTACTAATAAGTATATTAAGAGAATAATCTTTATCTCTAGTAGAATTATAAATAAATCTAAGAAATAAGCTACTAGACTTATTAAAGCACTTTATAATAAAGATTAGAATTTCTCTAAAAAGATAATTAGTAATAGAGATCTCAAATTTACTGCAGATCTATAAAAAAATATATTTAAATAAATTAACATGCAGATGCTATTCATCATAGCATATTATCTATAGATAAATAATTAGTTAAAAAGAATAAATTAGACTACTAAAATAGCTTTTTATTTTCTAATTAATATAATAAAGAATTTAAAGAATTAGTATTAGTTACTTCTAATATTTTAATTATTTTTTAATTTTACTAAGTCTTTATTAACAGAAGTATTACTATATTAGCTTTTATATAGTTACTTAATAATTATGAATCTTAATACTATTAAGATGAAGTATATATTATTATTTATAATATATAAAGATATAGTAATAGTAATAGATAAAGCAGTTATAATAATAAAATACTATTATAATAAGCAGCATAAGTTAGTTTACTTTAAAAAGAAATAGAAAGTCTTATTATAATTATATAAGAGATATTATATATATATATTAAGAATTTATAAGAAATTTTCACTGTGCTATATAGAATTATTTATTATTATTAAAAAGATAGAAAGACTTATATATTAGCTAGATTTCTTTAAGCATTAGTAAATTTATAATATAGTCTTAGTTACATATCTCAAGTTCTAAATAGAGAATACTCATGATAGAATTATATAATTACTAGAGCTAATATATGTAAATAAAGATAAGTACTAGAAAATAGAGAGAATTATTATATATAGAGAAAAGAGACTCTAGAGAGATGTTAAGAAGAAGTATTTAGTAAGATAAAAAAACTTTAAATTAGAAGAAAACTTCTAGCTTTTATTAAATAAGTTAATTACTGCACAGCAGCTGGTTAATAAGTATAATAATAAATACTAGTAATTATAATAATACTATAGTAATAGTATTATAAAAAAATATTAATATTAAAAATCTATTTATTATATTTATTTACATAATTTTATCATGATAATAGCTAAATATTAATAACATATCTAAATATAAACTATTTTCTTTTCTAAGCATGTTAATTCTAGAATTACTATATTATTATATTTTAGATTTACTATATTAACATATAATATGCTTATATTAAAACAGTAATACTTATAAATAATTTATTATAATAACTTAATCTTTAGTAAGATAAATATATCTCTAAGTATATAAGTAAGAGAAAGAGCTCTAGTAATATTAGTAAATTAAAAGTTTACTTTACTTTCAGAATACTTGATTATAAATACTTTATTATTAAAAAGAGTAAAGACTAAGAAAAGAGAAAAGAATAAAGAGCATGAAGAAGTAGAAGAGATATAAAAAATTAGATATATATTATAATTTATATTAGAAAATATAAGAATATAGCTTAAATTAGAGAAGAATTATAACTTTAGCAGCTTATTAGCTTCATCTTCTTTACTAAAAAAAGAGATACTTAAAAAGATATTAAAAAGAAAGATTAGCATCTTAATTAATAGATATTATGATAAAATTAGAATAAATAAGAAGACTGAAAATCTTTATACTATTAATAACTATAATAAATTAGTTTATATATATACTTAGATTTAGAAATTATATTTTAATTTATATAATTCTATTAGTAATTTTATTAATAATGTAAAGATATGCTTTAACTCTAGATTTATTAGACTAAAGAACTATATCTTTAAGACTAAAAAACTGCTTAAATAAGCTTAATAACTTAAAGTAGCTTATAAATAGTAATGCTAATAAAAAATACAGAAGTAACATACTAAATAAATTATATAAGAAATTAAGTTTATTAAGAGAGAGTAATTTATCTATAGTAATATTATAATATGAATATCTAGTATTATAGAAGAAATTATAGAAGTGACTATAATTTACTTATGCATACAGAGCTAGTAAAATCTTAAGAGAAATTTCATAACTAAGTTTATAGAAAGATCTGATATTACTTTTATTAGAATAATAAAATATATAAGAGAAGAGAAGATTCTGATACTACTAAGATAGCTAAATAATAAAGTTAATAAGAATATTCTAATAAAACTTCTATAGAAATAAAAGATCTAAGTATTAAAAAAGCAACACATACTAAAGAAGCTATAATAGATTAAGATAAGAATTACTAGATCTCATATAGTAAAAAAAAAAACTATAATTATAGATAATAATAGTAAGAATATAGCTGAAAATATTATAGTAATACTACTAATAAGCTCATTTCTGTAAGAAGAAGCAGAATCAGATTACAAGAAACTAGACATACTATTATAAGAGATTATAATAATATTAGAGAATTCAGTAGCAGAGAAGAACTGAAGAAAAGTTATTAAGATAATAATAAATAAAGATAAACAGACAGAAAGACTATTAGTAAGATAAGTAATGCTTAATCTATAATTCTGATTAGCTAAAATATATAATAATAATCTAGAAATAATATAGTTAAAAAAAGAATATTTTAAGAAGAAATGAGATAAGTATAAAAAATATCATGATTAAAAATCATGAAGAAGCTTTAGATACTAGTCTATAGTACATAATTTATAATTTTTTAGTAAGAATATAACTAATTACTTTCAAGAAGAAATAGCTAGTTATAACTATTAGATAAACTTTATGATAGAATATAACTATAATCTGACTAAGATAAAGATATAAAAGTTTATTTTAAAAATCTTAAAAAAAGATATTAATAAAAAGAGAAAAATCTAGAGAGTATTATTCTGCTATTTTATAATTTTTAATGATCTTAATCTACAGGCATGGAAAATAATAATAAAGATGTAATGAGTAGATTATAGAAAGTTTATTAAAATAAAGAAAATAAATATAAAAATAAAGTAGAAAGAGATAGATAATAATAAAGAGAGAGTAGCATTAATAAAGTAATTAGAGCAGGAATTTAAGAATGAATTCTAAGTATTAAAGCTAGCATATTATAGAGAGATATAAAGTAGAGATAGCATAGCTTCTTCTGCTCATGATCATACTATGGCAGCAATAGCTCTTATATCTTTAATCTTACTAGAAAATTAATTAAACAATTAACTAACTACACACTCAAATACTTATTCCCTTCTTACTGAAGTCTTTATTATAATAAACTTACAGAATTTTAAGCAGATGAATATAACTATAAGATTAAAAGAAAATTATGAGATTAAGAGAGAAAGTAAAAATAAGAATTAGATAAATAATCTTAATTCTCATGTGTATGAGTTTTATGTTTAAAGATATAGATTATCTAACTTAAAATAATATATTATAAGATGAAGATTATGAATACTAGTAGCAGCTAATATAAATAAAGAGAAGTTTCACATGTGTAAGTCTTATATCTATAAGAACTACACTATTCTGAAGTGAACTACACTACTTCAGAGCAAGTTCCGGATGTAGCTCATTTACCACTTAGCCATGAGTAAAAAGACTAGATTCACAAGCTACTAGCTTATGATCTTGCTCATTTATATAGTCTGGAATTCTCTGAATTCCTGGGGGTGGTCTTTCCAGACTATTAGACACTCAGATTCTAGATTCAATTCCTTACAATATCTAAAAATATGAATTATCTGATTTAAAATAACAAGAAAAATATGTTATAAGATGAAGATTACAGATTTTAAATTTTTTTATCTAGAATTAATATCATGTATTACTACTAATAAGTATTAGTAGCTTTTCTAAAATCTAAATAATTCTTTATAAACTTAAAATATTTAATTATACTAAGAGTAAAGTCTGCTACTTTTAGTTTCTCTATACTTTTAGATTATAATTCTTTTATTTACATTACTAGCTATTAGAATATGTTAACTTTAAATTAATTATAAATATAAAAAGTAAAACATACTACTAAACTTCTTAATCTAATCATTAATTTTTTTAAAAATATACATAATATTTATAATATTCTAATATAAAGTCTAAAGTCTTAAATTATTCTTAATACTATTTTTTAAGTTTATCTACTAAAACTTATTTAGAGATAACTCTTCACATGTAATATTAATACTAATATAAAGTGAATAAGTATTTAAGTAAGTAGTTGATTAATTCTTTAATTAACCTTCTAGTAAGATTAAAAATATATAGACTATTACTGCCATGGTATGATTATGGTAGAAGAAGCTATATTATATATTACTCTATAATATACTAGCTTTAATACTTAGAATTTATTCTTAAATTTCTAATCTAACTGCTTTATTAATGCTGCTTTCTTTCTATTATTATTAGTCTCTTCTAGCTCTATCTTTACTTTCTCTTCTCTTATTTTAATAAATTTCTTATAATTTAGCTATTTCATCTTTAATATCATTCTTCATGCCTGTTAATCTAGCTTATTAAAAATTAAGAGATAATAGAATATTACTCTTTAAGCTCTTTTCTTTTTATTAATATCTTTCTTTATAATTTTTAAAATAAACTTCTATATTTATATCTTAATTAGATTATGATTATAGTTTATTATAAAATTAAGTTAATAGTTATAGCTGCTAATTTTCTTATAAAACTAGTTAGTTATTCTCTCTTTAAATAATTATAAATTATAAATTACTATTTAATACTTAAAGTCTTTTTATGATTTTTAATTATGAAATTTTTTATAACTTTCTTATATCTTCTTAAAATAATCTCTTTTTATCTATATTATTTCCAGATTATTATTATATATTTTAGCTAGCTAGAATTAGAGATTAAGTATTATTTATTTTACTAATAATCTTTCTACTTATTTATCTTTATTTATCACTATCTTAATAATCTTCTTTTACTTCTTCTCTACTATAAAATCTTCTAATACTACTATAATTTCTCTTAAAAGTAAGTCTGTGTTTTTATAATTTAGCTTAGATAAACTTAAAGCTAATACTATTATGATATTATTAGCTGTAATATTACTATTATTTTTAATAACTAAAGACTTTTTCTTAGCTATTTAGAGCTTAGTAATTCTTATCTTAAGCTTCTTTACTACTTACTACTTTTTTAATACTTAAGTCTTTTATTTCTATAGAAATTTTATTAAGATTTTCTTATTAATCTTATTATCTAGCTGTTTTAGTAGAATCAGAATTTTCTCTTCTCTTATATATCTTATTATTTTAATAAAAATAGTATTAGATTTTTCTATGAACTTAATTATAAAATTTCTCTTAAGATTTTACTAGCTTTATATATATAAGTAAGCTACAGCTGCTTTTATAATCTCTTTTATAATATCTAATATTTAAATTATAATATTATTATAGATAAACTACTCTCTTTTAATAAACTTAATTTCTTATATAATTTATTCAGCTCTTTATTTCTGTATTTTCTACTAATATTACTATTTATGAGCTACTTTAAGTTATTAAGCTTATTTAAAAAGTTTTTCTATCTTAAAGATATAATTCTCTAATCTAGTAAATCTCAGATTAAAGTACATCTTTATATTATTAATAAAATTACTAATAGAGTTATATAAGCTAAAGTATAGCTTACAGATCTGCATATATATATGAATTAATTTATTATAATTATTAATAATATAAAGATTTTTAGTCTTCTTATTTATTTTAATTCTTTTATAATAATTATCTATTAAGATATTAATCTTTCTTTTTAATATCTCTTTAAATATCTCTTTTTCTAATAGAGAGAGTGAAGCAGATAAGCTGATGAAATTATATTTTTTTTTAGCTTAAGTTATATTCTTATATTTTTTAATATAAATTATAAAGTATATCTAATCTTTTATATTTCTTTTACTTCTCTATACTCTTTATTCTTTTCTCTTTTCTTAGCTTTAGCTTTTTTTAATAATAAAGTATTCATTATCAGATACTCTAGAAGTAAAGTAGACTTTTAATTTACTCTATTAAAAATTCAGATAGTAAAAATGTGACTGCTTCAGGAATATTTCACAGCTACTTTATGATTCTTATTCATTACTATCACCACATGTTATGCACTTTCTGCATGTGCTAATTCTCTTCTGTGCTAGTGCTATTTCTTATATTAGAAGTCTGAGATTCTTCTAAATCTTTCTCTCTGAAGATGAGCACTTGTGTTCATTCTTTATAAGCTACTTGCTAGACTGCACTTAAAAATGAACTTTCTATCAGAGATCTATATATTACTAGTAAAAGACTTTCTGAAAGCTGTCCTTCAGCTATCTACTCTTTATTTTCTCTCTTCTCTTAATTTATCTTCTTCTCACTTGCTAATCAGTTTCTTCAGGCTAGCTTTCTTGTCTCATAACTACTATCTCTTCTTTTAATCTATTAATCATCATGTCTTACAGATATTATTCTGTTAATCTTACTTCATTTAGCAGTAATGTAAATTAAAATTAGATAGCTCTAAATAATAATAATAGTAGTTCTAATACTAGCACAGGTATTAAACTCATCTATCTAACTAATAATAAAGATAATAATAAGAATGAAGAGTAGTAGATAGTATTAAATCTAGCTAAACTTCTAAAGATAAATCTAAGATCTTCTAGCTACTATCTTAATCTGATGAAGCTTAATAATAGTAAACTACTGAAGTATAATGAGTATATATCTAAATTCATTATACTACTTAATTATATTAAGAGTGAATAGCTTAAGTAAATCTTTCTCTCTCTCTATAAAGTATTAATCAGCATATCTGACATTCATATAGCTTCTGCTAGTATATTAGTATAAATTTTAGAAACATGTATTATCAGATTAATCTACAGAAACTATACTTTTTCTTTAACTAGATTCTTAACTAACATTATAGTAAGAATAGCAGATAATAGCTTAACATGAGATATTAGAGCTCTCTGAAGACATACTAGAAGATCTTTCAGCTAATCTATAAGCAGAAACTTTAGAAGAAAATTAGTTAGAAGATATTAAGAATTATGATTAGTAAGATTAGTTCTTTTTATATTCATGCTACTTCTGTTATCACAGGTCTTTTCTGTAGCATTTAGAGTAAATCTGATAGATCTTCTCTCTAATGTTTAGATAATTCCATATCTTATAATAAAATATCATCTCTTAAGAAAGAATTAATTAAAGTTAGTTATCTATCTTAATAATCTAGTTAAGATTCTTGAGATAGTTATTACCATCATCAAAAAGAAGTTTAATCATAGCTAATAACAGATCTCTCTTATCTTATTTCTATAACTTGTAGAATTCTCAGCTAACTGGCCAGTAGTATTACTGTAGCTTTGCTATCAAGATATAGAGATTACTCTTCTCTAAGATTCTAAAGATAAGCTGAATTAAATAGTAATTAAATTCACTCTAGTATTTATTAAGATATTTCTTAGCAAGAAGAACAAGTACATTACTCATTCATGCATATGTGAGAATTATTATTATTCATCTGACTTAGCTGACTGTTATTATCTTAATAGAATTAAGTTCACTATTTCAGAAATTATCTATAACTTATTTCTAATTCTTAGTTCTCATATTATTTTACTTAGTCTTCTTTTTATGAATTAGGCTTTTGCTTCTCTGGATAGTAAGCAGATTCTTATATTCATGAAGCAACTTCTTATGCTTAATATCTCTAATAATATGTTTAAATTTTCATTACATCTGAATCTGATACTAAAGAATATTCCTATCTTTTAAAAGTTTATGCAGATAATAAGTAGAATTAAGATCTTAGATGTAAAAGATCTGATCTACTTTATCATCTAATTATAACTTAAATATATTAGAGAGCTAAGTATCTTTAGCTAAATTCTTTAAGTCTATAGTCTTTACTATAACATAGAGAAAGTCTTGAATAATAGTAATAAGTGCATCTATGTTACTATGTTATATCATATGCTAATTACTTACTAACTCTAATAATAGAATAAGTTAGCAAGATAGTATACAGTCTAATATACTAGTACTTTAACTCTAGTACATTTCTTAAGTACTATCTTTACCAGTATGTGAATAAGAATATCTGTGTGATCATGCAAGATCTTAAGTCTTAGAAGTAAATAATATATGCTATCTGTTAAATGCTTTACTCTGTTAATTCATAATATTTACTAGAACTAATCTCAGCATAGTCATTCTTAGTTAATTAGCTTCTAGAGATTTAGACTCATCTTTAAAGATAGAATGCACTTAATAAGAAGTTCAGATAACTTATTAGTAGATATATAAGAATAGTTAGATATTAGTTATATCAGCAGCTTAACTGCAAGTTAATATATAAGCAGTAATAAGTAAGAGAGAGTCTTTTTTATGAGATTTAGAAGATATTTAACTTTAAGAAGCTTCTTTACAAGATCAAGCAGTAACTGTCCAAGATTAGAAGATTAGTATGATCAGAGTGACCTCACTTAGATAGCTTAGTCAGCACATAATTACTGTATTTAGTACCTGTACACACACATTCTTAGATAGTCAGATTCATCTACATTATTGTGTACAGGTATCTCTTATCTTAGTGCATATTATTAGTTATATCATTAATGCTGTCTTCTCATTCCTGCTCTCTAACAGTTATGAGCCTGGCTGCTGCATAAGATAGTTAACAAATTAATTCACCAAAACTCTAACAGTGATTAGAATTGCTTGAGATTAAGAGAGAAAGGTCTAGAATATAAGATAATTAGAAATCTCTAATAAAAATCATGTTCTGACTGCATAATTATGCTTATGAAGAAGCTAAATTATCATGAATAGTGAAATAAATAAATTCTTACTGTCAAATAGCAAGCAAGATTAGTGGAAATATGAAAATTTATTAACTCTAATAATAAGAAGAAGATATCTTCTGTTAATCCTTCATATGAATTTTCTGCTTCTAATATCTCAAGCTATAATACAGATCTCAAAGTATATCATACAAAGTAATCATTAAAATGGGCAAAATATGAGAAAAGATTAGATAAGATAGATAGAGCATTGAACTGAATCATGAGCTCTCTGAGTAATCATTTCAAATTCATTGCAGAAGAGATGAATTAGCATTCATATATAATATTATAAGCTCTTAGAACAAGTACCTGTGATTCAGATTAGTAAAGATAAAATATAGTAAAAGTAAAGTTTAAGAAGCTCTATGAAGATCCTGAAGATGACAATAACTGAAATACATGAACTACAAACTGAATAACTATAATAAATTACATGAATAATCTTAAGATAGCTGAGTATATAAATAAACATATACTATAGAAGTTCTATAATACTCTTATGATAATTAATCTCATGTTTATAACTGTATTATTAATAAAAATTGCAGGAGCTTCTAAGAAGAATAAGAAGATTAAAACGAGTAAAAGAGTATATTAAAATATATAGGAAATTCAGATAATTACTAGATAATTAAAAACTATTCAGATATCAGAGATTCAACCTCTCACCAGCAGCAGCTTTTCCAGCTGCTTGAACTAATCATACAGAGAGTAATAACTTGAAGAATTTAACAAGTAATAAGTATGTCTGCAGTCTTGTTTATATCTTTAGATAATGTTCCTATTACAACCCAGTAATACACATCAAATCTTGAATTTCTAATCCAGAAATTAAGAAGAAGATTAAAAAGTAATTAAAGAAGGCATGGCTTAAGTAAAAAGCAGATAGATTAATTAAATATGAAAATATGAAGGCCAGTAGGAAGAATGATTCTAAGAAGCTAATACTAAATAAGAAAGATGATAATGACAAGAGTAAGAGATTAGAATTCAAGACTTCTAAATCCACAGCATCTGCTATCTTAGCTACCAGAGCTGTCTTTATGACTTGTAATTTACAGGCATATTCTCTATAAAACAGCTTTATCTATAATAGAGATTCTGACATTCATATCTGCAATGATAGAACTAGATTTAAATTATTTAAGCTCATACCAACAGGATTCATTAATAGCATATTCATGAGTGAAGAAGAGGTAAATGTGAAAGAGTATAGAATAATAAAAGTTCAGATAAATAGTCTGAATAATCTCTTTTAAATTAGACTTACAAATATCACCTACATTCCAAATTTTCAAATAAATATTATTTCCCAACTGCTATTACACAAGAAAGGTATATATTTTAATAATCAAGCTCTTAATCTACACTGGCAAGATAAAATCTTTACTAATTTGCAGCTAATTAGATAGAAATTCATGATTAAGTATAATTCTGTTTCTGACATTAGTCTAAGAATTATACATGAGATTTTTAGTGTAACTAAGAATAAGATGACAGATGCTGAGCTCTAGTATTTCTGTCTAGATTATCTAGACAAGAAGCTACTCTCTTATCTCTTCTTTATAATGAATGAAGTGCTCAAGCTGGAGCTAGATTCTGGTAGCACTGCCTGTAAAGATTATGTTATCTTTAAGATTAGAAATAAGATGTTAAAGAAGTCTCTAGAGAGAGAAACCAGACCCTGCATGTGTTTATATATTAATCTGATTAAATTTAACATCTCTGAAGCCTGTACTAAATAAGCATTCCATGCCTATAATCTCTATACTCATCTACACTTTATTAAGCTACTTTATTATAAAGCAGACTTGCTAAGTGTCCTGAAGAATGCTATTACTCTTATAGAGAAGTAATGCTACTTGAAAGTGCTAGAAATACACTCAGATAAGAAGACTTTACTAGAGAAAGTCTGTATTAAGTAGCTGAAGGAAGCAGATAAAATATATACAGAATTAGCTTCTAGAATCTCTTAGCAGAATGATTTAGTAGAGAGAGCTGGCAGAATGCTAATTACTATAATTAGAGTCATCTAAATAGCTACTAATTTATCTGAGAATCTATAGCATAAATGCATGAGAGCTGCTGCATACTTGCTTAATCAAATCTCTGTTAAAGCTCTAGATTAGAAGACTCTGTTAATGAAGCTGACTATCTTTATTACAGGAGATGAATTTAACAAGTAGTATTATTCTAATCTTTTCTACTTACAGGCATATAACTGCAGAGCATATTCTTTATGAAAGAATATTAAATAAAATAATAAGCTAGCTCTCCAGATGAAAATTAGTTATTTAATAAGATATGAAGTCTTGAATATATACAGAATTTAAATTCCAGCCTGCAAAACAGTAGTTAAAATGAGAAATGTAATCTTTAATGAATTAATATTTTTTAAACTATAAGAGATGGAAAAAGAGCTGCATGATAAAGAGAAGGATTCTGAGTTTCATTTAATGAAATTTAATGATATTTCAGTTGCTCCTGAGCTTAATATCATGAAAATCATGAAGAAGATTTTTAAATCATGGCCATTCTCAGAGAATGGATCTGCCTCCAAAGCTTTCATAAAGGCATTTAAATCTCAACATCACCAGCCTGAAATTAAGACTGGATAATCATTGAACCAGACTAGAAGAATGATTACTTTAAATCTGAACTAATCAGAAGACTTCCTACTCATTCTAGAACTCACATCATAACACTCTTTCATAATTCAGCCCACATTAAGTGAGAATGCTCTAACATTACTTGACAAGTATGATGAAGAGAATTCATTTATATCCTGCCCCAGCTTCACTATGCCCTCTAAAGAAGATGAGAAATTAGATAATGAAGATACAGATGCTAAAGATGCTAGCACTTAATTAAAAAGCAAATTTAATAATTCTATAAATAAATTAATGCTATAGCAAGAAACAGTGCAAGTTAAATCACAAGAGAATTCTTAATCTTGCAGGAGTAGCAGAGTTATCTTGCAGAATTCTGAACAGATGAGCCTATCAGATCTTTATAGTAATACTAACAGAAATAGAAGAGCTTTATACCTACAGGTAATTTAAAACTTATTAAGAAACACTAGCTACTATAGCTGCTTTATGATAGCTGTAAGATATGATTCTCTTATACATTTTAAATACTCAGTAGCATTTATAATTCATCATAGTGAACTTTTATCTATATCTTACCATGCAGGCTTTCTTTATTCACATTCTCTACAGAAAGAATTTAACAAGACTATCAAGCTAGAGATTAATAAATTAATGAAGAAAAGCTGTTTTGAATATATTAATAAAGAGAAGGTATAAGATAAATTTCTAATCTCTCTTATGTGAGTATTTAATTATAAATTTAATACTAACAGATTCCTTACCAAATACAAAGCTTAATTAGTAGTCAGAGAGAATTTACAAGCATCTAGTGAGAAAGAGATGTACACAGCTACTCTAGCAGTAAAGATCTTCTAATTTCTTGTCCTACTCATTATAATATTTAATCTAGAAACAGAACAGTATGATATCATGAACATATTTATTAATGCTATTCTAGATAAAGATGTATATGCTGAATCTTCACATGAATATAAGAAGAAGGAGAAGATTTGAAAGCTTCTACAAGCTCTATATAACATGATAAGATCTCCATTTCTTTAGAATGAAGAGTGTATAAATACTCTTAAAAGAATGGGATTAAAGCAAATACTTAATGAGCTATGTCTCTTTATTAAATCTAATAGAAACTTCTTTCTTTGCTTTTTTATAAATGATTTCATATTCATCTTTCATCATACAAAACATTATGCATTTGAAGTCTTTATCAACCAGCTGGCAAAGACTTATAAGCTGAGATTCATGAGAGAGCTTGAATGATTCCTAGGCATGAGAATAGTACACAATAGAAAAGCTAGAAAGAGCTGAATTTACCAGAATAGTTATATAGAGAAGATGACAGATAAATTTAAACTAATTAGACAGAGACATGCAAAAGAACTAACTAACTTCTATATCATTAATTTAAATGAGATAAAACCAGCTTCTGGTGCTTCATCTCAGAAAATTCATAGCTTTTAATGCTGAATTAGTTTGCTAATTTATCCTGCTATTATAATGAGACTGGATTTAGCATTTGCTACTGTAAAATTAGAAGAGAAAATGGTCTCTTTCAGTTACCAACATCATCAAGCTATTGACCATGTAATTAAATATGCATACAAGACTAAGAACTATACTATTAAGTACAGATTATCTGAAGATTGAAAGAATGAGAATAATCTCTTTATTATATATGAAGATGCTTTCTTTACAGATTATATTAATACTAGATAAAGCTTATAAGACATACTGATTATTCTCTTCAGAAATCTAATTAATTAGAAGATAGTAAAGTAATGATTTATAACTATGTCTACTACAGAAGCTAAACTACATACTGCTACATTTGCTATAAAGAAGAAGATCTGATAGAAATAAATATTTAAAGCAATTCACTTAGTATTTATTAGCAATTTCATACTGAAGATACTAAGTGATAATCATTAAACTATTCATCTTTTAAACTTACTAATCTTCTAGCTTGTAATGAAGCTTTAGCATGTTAATATACACCAGCACTAGCTTCATAAACAGATTAATAAGAAAGTAATAAAGATAAAATGATGCTCTACTAAGAATATACTAGCAGATAGCTTCACAAAGCTATTGCAAGAGACTGCATATGATGATTTTATATGAGCAGTAAAGCTTGTGAATATTAAGAAGAAGATTAATCACATATGCTAATTAGTTAATTAAGCAGCAGATTACTTACTAATTACTAGATTAGAATATTCAATCTTCTCTACATGTCTAGTTTAAGATATTTTCTTTTAATTCTCAGTGATTGCATCCTGAAGAGGGTGTGTCTGAGATTAGAAGATTGATGTGACTAGAGTAATCTTGCTTAGATGACTTAGTCAGCACATGATTACTGTATTTAGTACCTGTATGCACACATTCTTAGATAGCCAGATTCATCTACATCATTATATACAGGTATCTCTTGTCTTAGTGCATATTATTAGTCATATTATTAATGCTGTCTTCTCATTCCTGCCCTCTGACAGTAACTCTTTAGAATCAAGATATCTTAAGTAATTAATAAATTACTTCATACTAATGATTTGCATTTCTCAGAATAATATCAGCTTATTACTACATTTCTATCTCTCCTGCAGGATAATCTGCATGATAAGCTGATGTGATGAACTGAGATTATTAATATAGTAGTAGTATATTACTAATTTAAGAAGAGAGACATCTGCTGCACTGCTACATGCTAAGTAGTTCTTTATAATAATAAGTCTGAAAATGTGAGTTAAGATGCATATTTCTTTATCTCTTAGTAATTAAGATTATGTGTTTATAGCTGTTATGAATGACTATTAACTCAAGTATTATTTCATCTGTCTGAAGAAATTCTCTAATTATAATAAGATGATAAAGCACATCTAATACAGTTATCTGTAATATATTTAATCTGGTGATGAGATATGATGCTCTTGTTATAATGTGATTCTTGAGAGCAGAATGCACATGCAAAGCTATGCTAAATAAGTTCATCAAACTTTTACTAAATTATAGATTAATAATACTAGAATTTAGATATTTACAGTCATGACATGCATCTAGCTAATAAACAGGATATTGCCTGTCTGTTCAGTCACAGCATTTTAGAAGAATGTGTAGTGCAATTAGCAACTTATATTCACATAATCATGTTAGAAAGTGTAGCCATGATAATTAGAACAGACCTGTCTCTCTGGAGAATTATTAAATAGAATTATTAAATAGAATTATTAAATAGAATTATTAAATTAACATAGAAAGAGGTCTAAGAGAAGTCTTACAAGATAGAGAAAGTAAATAATTAGAAATATCATGAATAATTAATTCTCTTTTCTATAAATCATCAAGACTGCTATTAGGCTATTAAACTTTCTCTTTTAATAATCTCATATTAGCTATTCTAATTACATAAGCTATGAGAGTAGCATAATTAATACTGTCAGAAAAGCTTAATAGCAGATTTTCCAGAGTATTATTAGAGCATTTTAATTTACTACTGGTGCAGGCTGTTAATCTTGAGCTATTATATATTTTAAGTTATTATAGATAAAAGAGTATATATAAATGCCTTACTTGTCTCTTGCTTTTCTAGATATATAAGTTTTTCTCATAAATGTATTCACTTTATAAATCTAAACCAGTATAACCATGCATATTCAAGAACTCTTACTAAGCAGGTTAACAGATTAAGTATCTAGCAACATGCTAAGCATTCATACTCTAACATGCAAATCTATATGTTCATTACTATATGTTCTAGAATTTATGCTTCTTATAAAGATTATTAGAATTTCAGAGTTCATGGCTGTTGATCTTTAGATTAAATAAATTACTAATAAATTTACATAGAAAGAATACTCTTTCTCTTATCTAAAGTAAGCCTGGCATGTATCTTGATGAGCAGAAATCTTACTTTAAGATGATAGAATATAATCTTGCTAATCTCTCACATAATCTTATTAATAATAGTATTTAAAGCAAATAAAAATGCTTCTTTAATGAAAAGATGTATAATTTAATTAAGAAGAGATATGCATTCTTTAGTAGCATGATTCTTATTTAATTTAGCTAGTAGATAATTAACTGTATTATCTGCTACAGCTAAATGTTTACATAAAGCATGTAATCATTCTGGAAATGTAAATTAGTAAACTATAATTATAAAGCAGAGATTTAAAAAAGCAGTAGAAATAGTTAGCTTCTGAATACATATTATAATTTAAGTATCTAAGTAGTATTAAAGCTGTATAATTAACAGCAGGATATCTGTAAACAAATGAGCTTTAATAGATGAATTCATGTACTACAGATATTAAAAGAATGCTGAATTAAGATGAAGTGCTGGAATTCTTACTTTATGTGCTTCATCCAGAATAATCACTTAATCAATATCTGAATTCTGTTTAAGAAAGATGATGAGGCAGATATTAAATAGCAAACATGCTGTTTCTGAAAAGATATAAGAGCAGAACAGATTAATAATAGTTAGAAGATCTGACTTAAAGAACTCTTAGCTATAATAAAGCTAGAAATGATTAGAATGCAACTTATTATAGATTATTAAGCTAAATCACAGATTATAGAGATGTTCTGTACTTGATAATCTTTTTTAAAATGTTAGAAATCTGTTTATTCTAAAGATATAAAACTCTTCAGTATTTCTAAATGCTGTTTAAGAGATTTAAGTTATTCAGAAGCTAAATTAGCATTTAATATCTGTTACTTAAATGTTAAATACTTAAATACTTCTTTAATTATTTATTATTAGATATACATATTTCATAAAATTTGCTTTACTATATGTATGTATAATAATGTTATATTATCTTTCTGTTCTACTGCTATTAGATTTATCATCTGTTTTATATTCAGATATTACTAATTAATTTATAGAGGCTTAACTTTAATATTTAATCTTAAGTAGATAGTCTGTAGTCATGTGTTAAAAAATAATTATCAGAAATCTGTTTGTAAAGCTTATCTAAATACTATAAATATTAATTAATGAATATAAAACCCTTACTTATACATCAGAATGTGATGATAGAAATACAGCTTCACATGAAGAATCTGTCATATCACTAATAAATATATTATAGTAAAATACAAGATCTATTAGAAGTTTCTGAAGATTTCTAACTTCTGATAATATTAGACAGTTCTCTAATATGCATAATAGTGTATGGCTTTTATCAGAACTCTGTGATTCACATATGAAAGTGCTAGATGATAGTATTATATTAAAAAACAGATGTGAGTTATCATTTACATTCTGAGCCTGAGAATATTTATCCAGCTCTATAGAGCTCAGAGCATTAATATTACCAGCTAATAGTTCATACTAGATAATCTTGAATACTATCTGTAAATTTTCAAGAATATAACTCTTGATTATTAGTAAATAAGAGACTTCTTTAATCTTAAAAGTACTGCTTGAGATCTTTAACAGCTTCAAATGATATTATAATTCTTTACTATGATAAACTTGTTCTTGAGAGCTAGAAATAGCTATAATTAGAAACTGTAATGAATTTGCTGCTTTAGATAGAATAAGATAGATCAGTGCTTTAAGCTGAGAGAATTTAAATTATTATAAAGTGAGAAGAAAAGGCTCTATGTGATATTAATTATAAGATGTGATGTGATTATAAGTCTTTACTTTTTATTTTTCAGATTTCTATAAATATATGCTTATACAGATTTATGTGGTAATAGCTAGTTAACTTTAATGCTATAATAAATCTGATGCTGCTGGTCTTTCATGTAGGTTGTAACATTAGTTTCTTTTTTTTTCTTTTTTTTCTTTTTTTCTTTTCTGCTTTCTTTTTCTTTAATCTCTTGTACTTATGTGTTGAGACTGAGAACAATCTTTTAATTTAGTAATTAAGTATGAGACATGTGATGAAGTCTTTTTCATTTCATTTATAATTAGCTAGCAACACAGGCCAATTTCTTTCTTTTCATGATCACACACTCTTTTATAGTCAAGATAGATGGGTAACTAACAAAAATATAAGAATGATTGGGTTAGAATTAACTTATTAAATCTTCTTGCTACTAAAGTACATGAAATTCTGTATAATATTTCCATCATGAGAAGAGACTGCACATTCTGTGCTGTAAAAAATATTGAAATAAATGCAGTCATATCTGATTTAATATTGAAATATAATTAAACCTGCAAAAGTACCTGACAATGATTTTAGACTTTTTAATCTTTATTTACTTTTCATATTGCACATGATATCAAACCTTACTTGGCATTAAGTATGGAGCAGTATATTTTAATTTTAGATGTTGCATTAAAGCTGAAATTCTTTCTAATTAGTAATGATGCATGGTATTAAGCTTTCTGAAATCTGTGATAAGATTCTATATTTAGCTTCAAGGCTTAGAAACTATGAAAAGTACAGAATTCAGACATAAAATCTTGATCTGAAATATGTTATGAAGTTTATAACTCAAGAGTCTTTCAGCTGCTTCTCAAGCATTCTGTATAGTATTTATAGATATAATCATTAGAAATGACTTAGTGCTGAAATATATATTAGAAGTTAGTATTCTTCAGAATCTTATCTGATTATAATAATTAGTCATATTATGTTCTCATTATAATCAATCTCTTACAGAAGATGTCCACTTTTCCCAGGCAAAGTCTTCTAATCTTAAGATCTAATTTAGAATATTTATATCTTTCTGTATCTCTTGAAGTATCTTTATCATGCCTGACACTAGCTTTAGATTCTCTTTCTTTTATCATTTATCATTCAGAAAGATAATTATATAGTTTTACTTCTTAAAAGCTTAACTTCTCTCTTCTTCTCAGGTTCTTTATGATGGATGCAGATCTAGAATAGCATTCAGAAGAATAATTCAAGATCATGCATGTAGAAATACTTGTCACTATAGAGCATGCTAATTACTATGAATGCTAAGATTCTCATCTTCCTCACATTCTGAAGAAATAGTGTGTTGCATAAATATAATTTCAAGCAAAGAGTTGGGAAGAATGCATAGTCTTATTTTACTAATATAGATTTCATAGAGCAGCATCCAGTGTGAGATTTGAAATCTCTTATTACATATATAGAGCTTTTGCTAGATAGCTGCTTGAGATTTGTGAAAGATTACAAGCTTATATTACTTCAAAAACTAGCATTAAATTACTAAATCTTTTCCAAATCAGAGCTCTCAGATCAGGCTGTAAGCTAAATTTCATTTTATTAATTCACAAATATCAGCAGAAAGTTAGTGCATTCTTGTCTCACTTTTATCTGCTGTTATAAACAGAGAGAAACTTCTAAAGATAGTAAAATTAGAAAGTTCATGTCATTCTTCTTAGATGAGGCTGTAAACTCTGATTCTAACTTGAGATAATAATACTTTAGTAGATCATGTGATTAAATGCAATGCTGTTCAGGCATGCATGATTAATTAATAAGTTTACTTTACTTTTAGCTATTAAATAGAGTACTTTTAAATATAATATCTTTAAAATTAAATAATAGCTAAAGAGAATAGTCTATAACTGACAGATGCAGACTAAGCAAAATTTCAGAGAAGATGTTTTCAGTTCTTATTTTATCTCTAAAGACTCTTTATAATAACTATTTAGCTTAGCTTAGCTGTCTTCTCATACTGGTTATAGAGAGTATTATAAGTGAGAGCTTTAAGCAGATTTCTTGTTTTCTAATTAAAGAAGTTTAAATAGAGAAGATTTTCAAGAAGTTAAACAGTTCTGCTAAGCTTCTAAAATTAGTGTGTTACAGCTAGATAAATCTATATAATCATATCTAGCTTAAATATAATAAATAACTAGCAAGAATCAGTCTAAATACATGCATTTTATTTATTATGTAGTTAGAAATCTGTAGTATGACTTTATAGATTAGTATAAGATGTGTTACTGTCTTTAGTTTTAGTATGCTTAAGTTAATCTTCTAGAATCAAGAATACTAGTTTCTTTCTAATAGTGAAAATTCATTAACAGAAGTTAGTGCCAGCCTGGATCTCCCACATCTTATTAAAATAAATATGACATAAAGAATGATAGTTACTTTAATCTTGAAGAGCATTATTTTTAAAGAATCAGCTCTTTTAAGATAAATAAGATATGATTAACTAATTATATTATTTTAGTATGATGATGAGCTTTATGAATGATCAGAAGAGTTTACTAATCTTTAAAATTCACATGTCTTCCACATGATGCAGTAATTAAATATAAGAAGATTTGAAATTTTAAGAATTCTTTTTCACTAACTAGTTAATAGCTATTTTAACTTTGAGTAATTCATGATAAGCTATCTTGAGATATAAATTAGCATTTGAAATTCTCTTGACTTAGTACAAAAAAGACATATTAAGTATCTAATTCATATTCAGATTATGCTGATCTCTAATCACATGACTGACAGATCGAGAATATGACTCATTAATCATGTGACTTGATAGACATTATAAGATACAGCTGTAGCTTGGCCTCTATCTCTCTCTACTAGTAGTTTTTTACTTAAATAAATAGTGCTCCCATGATTCTTATAGTAATGAAGTTGATTATCAAGCAAATAATTAAGATTTCTGAACTGAGATGTTTCATTACTGCATTCTAGCTTCTAAGCTAATTAATATATCTGAAGAATACTATTACTATTATTTTAAGAAAAAATAATAGCATCAAGAGAAAGTTGAATTACACTTGCAGTCTATATAATAAGATCTGAAGTTAATATAATAAGATCTAAAGTCAGCAAGACAGGTACTAAAGAGTAAATAGATTCTCTAATAGATACTAGAGAATTAGATTAATATTATAATCTTTAAGTAATTTCTTCAGTTCTGTCATGAACATATTAGTATCTCACTTGTCATTTAGCTCAAGAAGTTTAAATTCATCCAGAGTTCTATTATTACTATTAAGAGCTACTACTATCTAACTACTCTCTGTAAATAAAGTAACTTTCTTTATAAGCATGATACTCTCTTTAGCAGAGTGTGCTGTCTTTTTTATTTACTTAAATTAAGTTTATTTACTATCTTCACATCTCTTAAAGATCTGAAGATTATCAGAATACTAATCTGCTATTAATTAATAAGAAGTAAACTTAATCTGATGAACTATAAGTAGTTTATTATTAAGAAGTAAGTAATTTTAATTATTTAAGAGCTAGTAAAACTCAAGTCTGATTTCTAGCTTCTTATTCTTAAATCAGAAATCTTCTTCAAGAATCATACTAACACTCTTAATAAGAGCTCAGTATCCATAGATTAGCTATAGCATGATTAAAAATCATATTTTAATCAGCTCTGCATTTTTTAGTAAGAGAGAAAATCAGAAATACTACTATTCATGATTAAGTATAAAGCTAGTTATAAGCTCTAATATGAAAGTCTGAAGAATAGATTACATTCTTGCAACTTCTAGAAAAAAATTATGCAGAATTCTATTATTCTCAAGTAGGATAAGAACATAGTAAAGAAGAGAAAGCAAGTTATCTATATCATATAGCAACTCTTAGATGCTATTATTATTCAGATCTTTAACTATATAATTTAAGAAGATATTAAATATGAATATCTAATCATAGATAAGTGCTTTATCTTCCTGTGCATTAAGAAAGATAATCTGATAACACTTTACTACTACCAGTCCTATTCTTCTAATAATATGAGCTCAGATGATAGCTTTTAAATCTTGTGTATAGTAATCTTATTAGTTCTTGCATTATATCTTATAATATTGACATTCTTCAAGTAGAATCATACATAATAATCTTAAGCATTTTTCACTCTTCACATCTGAAATATTAATGTTAATTACATGTTTATACAGATTTCAGAGAATAAATCATTCTATATATTATCTGAATCTAGCTATAATTCTTTTAGTTTACTTTCTAGCACTGGTAAAAACTCACTATAATCATTCTGCTAGCTGTGAAATTACTGCATTAACTCTAATAATCTTTATAATAACATGTCATCAGATAGCTCTGATAATGAGATTAAAGACTAAAAATAGAGAGATAAATAACTAATTATAATCATGTCTTTACTACAACTACTACTAATTAAATAATCACAGCTATAGTCATAGCTAGCATATTAGTTATAGAAAAAACACTGCTGGAATCAGAAATCAGATTACTTATACTGCATGTAAAGATATCTCATAAGTCTGGCCAGCAGAAGCATTCTAAATCCAGCTTATTCTAATTTTCATGTTTATCAGACATGTAGCTTAAAAAGAAATTATTTAATCTTTAAGAAAAAGATCATCTAGCTTCTTCAAGATTAACTAAATAATAATTAGAATAATAGATATAGATCTCTCTATCTTTATAGAGTCTATAGCATTATCTTCAAGATGATACTAGCTTAATACAGCTATATATTTATTAGAAAAGAAATATATAAAGAGTTTATCTCTGATCTTTAGTAAGAGACTTAAGTATATAAGTATTTTAGAAAGCTTTAAGATAATCTGATTCTGATCTGTCTTAGAAGTATAAGTCTCAGAAAGCTATTTATTACAGATAGATTAAATCTAATTATTTACTATCTTCTGCTCTTCTAAATAAGAGATGTGATGAATTCATAAGACTTTAACATTCTACTAAAGAAAAAGTAACTACAGAAGAAGTTAGAATAGTATAGAGTAATTTATAAAGATGTTTACTCTACTAATATCATCTACAGTGCAGAGCTAGACAAGCTAATGCTGATTAACTTTAATCGGGCCTGTCTCATTTCATAATTAAGAAAGAGAAAGTTAGTTACAGAATCATTAAAAATCAGATTTAAGCAATCATGTTTACATAATTAAACATTAATTTTGATATTACATTAACATGATGGCATTCTCATATTAAAAGAAGAGAATATCAAGCATCTTAAATCATTAATATGTCAAGAAATAGCATTTGATTTCATTAAGCCTATAATAATATCTTGTTCTTTCTAATATTAAAAGTAAATGACATTTACAGATAGATGATATCTTCAAGAAATGAATAAAAAACTTCTTTTATGTTACTTATCTGGTGATATTATGTATTCTAGAAATTATGTCTGGAGTAATATCTAAAGAATTATAAGATCTAAAAAGAAAGATATCAAATATTATTTAATATCTTGAAATTCCAGATATCAGAAAACTTTAATGTAGTTAAATTATTAACAGTAATATATTAATAATATCTAAAGTATCTAATATCATTCAACTCCCAATATTATAGATCTGTTAATATTAAACATCTAAAATATCAGAAGTCTAAGCTTAATCTAAAAATAGACATAGAAACTAAATTCTTTCTATAAATAGATAATAAGAATATGCTTAGCATATGTATATTCTTGATTTTTCATTTCTACTATTTAAAAGCTCACTAGTTAGTCTATTCCATTCCTCATACAGTTCTTTTAAAATTCTTTTAATAGAGCAAGAATAGTTAAGAGAAAGAATGATAGTATTAGTCTTATATTATTATTAAGAATGAGATTAAGTTTCTGGCAGGATTATTAACTAACAGGCTAATTAAGTTAAGTAATGCATTATGAACTTAAGAATTCATCTCAGTAATACTTTAGTCTGATTCTAATAATAGAAGATTAAATAAAAGATACAGCACTAAAACATCTATTTTCTTTCAGATACTAACAGAATTTTACTAATCTTATACTATAAGTTTTTCTATCTCTCTAATAAGATTTCATTCTATTACTAGTATCTGTCTGATGATTTAGCATCATGAAGAAAGCATTCTTCTTTAATTTAGTTTAGCTAATAAAAAATAAATATAGTTAATTCTCTTCATGTTTATCACACACTATTCTATTATTAGTGAAAGTAAAAGAAGAAGATGTAATATTCAGTCTAGAGTCTGCTTAGAATTTCTTATAATTTAAAAATACTAAACACCTGTAAAAACAGCTCTTTATCATGAGAACTTACTAAATATTAAAGAGAAAGCTTAAAGAAAATCATGCTGGAGAAGAGCTAGTTAATGATTATAAAGAAATTATTAAAAGATTAAATTAATACTAAGCATGCTGGAACTAGTCTTTGCATTATGTACTAGTTAATAGTAATCATGATTAACTATTAGCTCTAAATTCCAGTAGCCTTGGCACTATTAGTCTGGTAGTACCAGTTAGTAGTTAATATTAGTTATAATCAGCTATTAGATATTCTCTTTTAGTAGTTAAATCTTAATTATAATTAGTAGTTAATTCTGATTTCTAGTAGTCTTAGCAGAACTAGTCTGATAGTATCAGCTAGTAGCTAATATTAGTCTTGATTAGCTATTAGATATTCTCTTTAAGCAGTCTAATATTAGTTATAATTAGTAGTTAGCTCTGAATTCTAATAGCTAATGATTAATTACTTTATTACTATTTCTATAGCTATCTTATCTATCTTTAGACATCTGTTTAGCTTGCAACTGTAGACATAAATAACAAGTTATTCATAATCTGAATTACTTTCTGTCTGCTATAGCTGAGATATCTATCTATTATTACTTTATCTATTTCATGTCTATGCTCTGACAAGAGTCTTCTCTACTTTTCTGTTTTTATACTTCATCTAGCTATATTAATACTGTGAACACAATCACTCTCTATTAACTTAAGTAACTTACTCTAATTCTTATTATTTATATTACTACTAAGAATGTGTTTAATATCTGTACATAGTCTACTAGCTCTATTTGCATCTTAGAAGATCTCACACATATTTTAATGTCTAGTAAATAATGAAGTTTATGATTATCATCAGAATCTATAATATACTTATATCAGATTATTAGAAATTCATTTACAGATTAGCAGCATGTCCTGCCTAATAATCAGCCTTCTTATTTTAGAAACTCTAATAAGTGTGGAGATTTAGTAGTATTAATCTTGCATCTAGAGTTCTGCAGTCTGTCAAGCTTCTATGTAACTTTCAAACATTCATAAAAATTATTAACTTTTATTACATGTCAGAAGCTAGATTAAGAGATTTAAGAAGATTTTATAGAAGAAGATATATTTAAGAATATAGACTGTATCTGAAAGTATCTGTTAGAACTTTAGAGAACTTTCTTCAAGATTATAGATTTAAGAAGCTTTATCTAGAAAGATGAATTCAAGAATATAGACTGTATCTAGAAGTATCTACAAGTAAGAGATCTAAGAAGATAGATTTAAGAATAAGAATTCAAGAACATAGACTGTATTAGAAACTACTTGCAAGTTAGAGATTCAAGAAGATGAATTCAAGAATAGAAATTCAAGAAGCTTTATTCAGAAAGATGAATTCAAGAATGTAGACTATAGCTGGAAGTACCTGCAAGTCAAAGATTCAAGAAGATGAATTCAAGAACAGGAATTCAAGAACAGGAATTCAAGAACAGAAATTCAAGAACAGGAATTCAAGAACAGAAATTCAAGAACAGGAATTCAAGAACAGAAATTCAAGAACAGAAATTCAAGAACAGAAATTCAAGAACAGAAATTCAAGAACAGGAATTTAAGAATAAGAATTTAAGAATATAGAATGTATCTGGAACTACCTGCAAGCTGAAGATTCAAGAAGCTTTATCTAGAAAGATATATTCAAGAATATAGACTATATCTGAAAGTATAGCTTCTTGACTAAATTCTCTAAGATTTCTAATAAGATACTTGCAGATATCTATTCTAGATTAATCAGATGAATTTAAATATATAACTAGAGTTTGTTTAAAGAACTTTATTTAAAAATATAGACTGACTATCTGCAAGCTTTTAAATCTTCTAGTTCTAATAGTCTCAGTCTATTTTTTAGAACTAAAGTATCTTTCTGCACTTCTTGATGTGAACTCTTAATTTCATGCTACTAATAATCAAGTCCTGGTGTGTTCTGACACCATCTACTATATAAAGAAAAATAAGAGTCAAGATTATAATTTATCTTTTAGTCTTATAATCATATTTTTCTGTTGCAATCATTCATTATTAATCAGAACTAATAAAGAGTAAAATGAGTTCTAACTTATAATGAGTAGATGTTTTATTAATATCTGAAATTCTTATTAAAAAAGCACTTAAAGAAGAAAAGCTACTATTTATAATAGACTATTTATCTTTAAATCTAAAAATACAGCTCTCTTCATATTAAATATCTAATTCAGATGCTATAGATATTAGCTTTATCAGAAAGTACTAAACATTTACATGATAGTTATTTTAATATTACTGTATCATTTATTTTAGTATAGTCTTTCATCTTCTTCTCATGTTTACTAAAGTCAAGAAATTGCAGGTAGGCAGCTTATCAGCTAGTTAGTTAACTGTAAGATATCTAGCTATCACAGATGATTCTGATGCTAAGCTCATATCAAGCTATTATAAGTAATACTTTACTATAGTAATTCTGACAGTAAAGAAGAAGCTTTCTAATTAAAGATTTCAAGCATTATCATCATATCTGTAAAAGATAATAGTAGTTTAATTTCTACTATGATAGTATTATAGTAAGAGAGCAGCTAAGATAGATAAGCTAATTAAATGTAAATAGCATTACTTATTCTTTTATCTTGCTATCATAAAGCATCTAAGCACTCATATGCAAGAGACAGAAGTCTACAAGAATCATAGAATTACAGAAAGATAAAATATTAAAATTAAAATATTAAAATTAAAATATTAAAATTAAAATGCATTGAGATATCTTTTAGATCAGATTCTCTGTTATTTCAGAATTATGATTTAAACTATCTCAAAGATCTAATTTTAGATCAGAGTCTATTAAGATACTAACATTAAATAATACTCTCCATGATATCTAGTAGCTATTTCTTCCATATCATAATTATCTACTAACAGCCATGATCCAGTTCATGTTTAGTATCACTCTAATTATTTATAGAAATTTAGTAATGATAAGTAGCTTATGTAGTATTAATTAGCTGAAATACATAATTCTCATATTAATTTAGTTTCTCTGTGAAATCTGTAAATAATAGAAGTGTCTCAAGCTGAACATGATAATAAATCATTTAAAATAAAAGAAAGCTGTGAATGTGAGACATATTTTACTAGAAATGCTATTTTATAATAAGAATTCTATATAACTTTTAATAGTAAGAAGATCTTCTAATAAGATGATGACTTCTGTAATAATATAACATCTCATGAGATAATAGTTTTTATAATAATATAATCTCTTATAAGATAATTATTTCTGTAATAATCTTCTTGAGAGAATTTTAAGTTAGCATCTGATCACATGTTATGTTTACTTTTAGTGTAGTTAGCTATTTCATAGTATGTATAACATCTTAACCAGCAGATGCTGGGTGAGCTAGATAATGATTCTATTCTTAATGCACTTATGCAATTCTCTGACTTTCTCATCACTACAGATATAGAAGAAAAGAGATCAGAAAATACTGCTATAAAATTCAAGCTAACATCTGAATTACATGCTGTTATTATATTATTAGTACTTGTGCTTAAATCTTTAATGATAAGAAAATTATTATCTCAGAGAAAAGATTAAACTAATAATACTAATATGAGAAAAATAAGAGTATAATATATAACACATACACAGCTCTACAATCATCATATTTTTCTCAAGAACAGTAATTATTATCCCAGCTAGAGCTTAATTAGCATCAATTACTAATAAGCTATTAAAAATTAGAGAATACAAGAAAAGAAATGCTAAAGCCTGAGTCTGAACCTGCTGATATTATTACTTTCTTCTAATCATTCATATTGCATTATACTTACATTACTATAAACATCTAGCTTAAAACCATCTTGTAACAATCTATTTTTAAAGTATTTCATAAATTAAGAAAAAGAGCTTAACTGAAATATTTATTATAAAAAGAGTTAGAAAATTCAACAATGAAGACTGTAATAATAGAATCATTATATTAAAAATCTTAACATTCTCTAATCTATAATATAAATACAGTTTTAACTAGATTAGAACTTAATCATAGCATTAAGTAAATAAGATTCACAAAATTAGCATTTATCATTATCTACTTATGATTCTCACTAGGCATCTCATCTTTATTATCTTTACTAAATAATTATTCTGCTTCTACATACAATACTGAGCTCTTTACTAGAATTATAAGCTGTTTAGCAAAATTCTTTAACATGAGTACTGTAGGATTATTCATTAAATATAATTCATACACTTAGCTATATTAGATAGATTAGCATCATCAGACTGAAATGATTATTATTTACTTACTAATATAATTTAATAATCTAGTCATAGACATCTCTCAGCTCTGACTACTGTAATACTAAAAGTCTCTCATAGTCTCTTATAATTATCTTTAAGAATAGAGAGTCTGAAGAAACCTGCTAAGTAATAGAGCTGGCTTCAGATTAATTTATGCATGGAAAAGTCTTCTAATAGATAATGTTTTAATCTATCATCTGATATGAGAAAGCATTTATCTCTTAAACATGCTAACTAAATATTCTGAGTATTAAGAGAGTTTAAAAATATGATAATCTCATTCTATAGTATCTCATGTTAAATGATGAACATAGCTTCTGAAATTAATGCCAGTACTTAAATGAATACTAGTAAGACATGAATATGAGAAATCATATTCTTATTACCTACCTGTTTAAGAGCAAAAATAAGAATCCTGAAGATGAAAGATGTGGCATAGATAATAAGATTTCTGGAAGATTAAAAATCATTATTTAGAAAATATAGAGTAGCCTGAAGAATGAGATAAGAGACAGATTAGTAATATTTCTTAATCTTAAATATATTAACAGAATCTTTAAGAGCTATATAAATTATTCTACTAATCAGTAAACCAGAATTATACTCTAATATTATAGTAAAGTTAAAACAAGCAATATCAACTCCCTGTTCTCTTTACTTAAATTCAAGATGATTAATCTGGATTTTTAGATAGTAAAGAAAATAATAACTGTACTGGAGATAAGAGAGACTGAAGCATTATGTAAATAGAATCACATGTGCTTTAATAAAGAGCACAGCAGGGGACTGATAAGATGTATTCTTTAGATTTAAGACTAAATTAAAAGAAGAAGAATGAACTTCTTTATATCTGGAAATAACTGCACTATAATAAGATTCTTACTATAGAAGAATAACTACTAAATGATGTTTAATCTAGCAAGAATAGTAAAATAATACTAAATTCATCTGACTACAGAAGATTTATTAGCAGCTCTATAATATTAATCTCTTATCACATCAGCTCATAACTTATAGTCATGAAGATTAGATTTCTTCACAGTCATTCTATACCACACTAAATTATCTAAATATTTAATTCATATATTTTTAGAGCTAGATACATGTTTAAGAAGAAGAATTATCATGAAATAAGCAGCATGAATAAAGATTAGCATGTGATTAAAGAATTCTAGAAGTCTATAATACAGAAGTTTAAGAAAAGCATGTATTTCATATTACTATATCTAAGCAGGTATTTTATAGCAGCTGATTAATCTTTAAAGTATAGAGCTGGTAATAGAATGCTGAGAAGCTAGAAGAAAATCATGATGCTTGTAAAGAAAAATCTGATATAAAATAGTTAGAGCTTGCCATTACTTATTAGTTAATAGAGCAGAATTGATAGCTTATTAATAGTTAATCTTCACATACTTCTGTTTAACAAGAATCAGACTAGTATAGATGATGTGAACTTTATTAATTAACTACTTCTCTAAGACTTGCTCTGTCTCTAGCTGCAAAATCAGATTATTAATAAGTTAGTTCTTAGCAGAGAATGTAAAAATTAACTAAGAACTTTTATTCTGAGCTATTATTAGAGTAAAAGAGATATTATTATTATACATGAATTACTTCTGAGCATTAGCAAAGATCTAATTATATTTATTATTATTATTAAGAGAATAGATTCTGAGCTGTAGATGTGAATAAATTTATGATTCTTTCAAGATTATAGATTTATCTTGAATCTAAAGATTCTTCAGATGCAGCATATTAATAGCAGTAGAGATAAAGTATAGTCTAGTAGCATAGCTATAAAGATAACTGTTATTATCATGTCAGTAATGAATTATTTTCTATTTAGAAAGAGAAAGTATATCTTACTATTTCTTTAAGATTATAAACTCATTACTCATTACTGCTAATATTTTAAAGTACTTCTGAAGTAGCATCTGTTAGTCAGAATGTTTTATTAAAATGTTTCTGAAAGATTCATGATAAAGACTGAGAATAAAGCTGGAAAGCATCTTTTCTTCTTCTTTATAAGTATAGATAGGAATTTAACATTATTATATGATTATAAAAACACTAAACAGATGTCTTGTTCACTGATTAAGAACTAGCAAACAGAAATAATAAGATAATTAAAAAAAATACAAGAACCTATGTCTCAGCTACTGTTAAAGCTAAATAATAATTCATTCTAAGTCATGATACAGATTAACTATTCAGACTATAATTATTAACTAGTCATGAATCTGCATATGTAGTTAATTATTATTATAAGAAAAGTAAATATTAGATGATTAGAAAAATGAATCTTAAATGACTTCAGTTTAATGAGCTGGTTATCTTTTCATCTACAGTAAATCAAAGATAACAGAAAAGAAAAAACTTTAATTATAATTAGTTATTACTAGCTTGAAATGTAGTCTGAAATTACTACTGCTAGATACTATATATAATACTTTTACTCTAGAACTTAGATCTTCTTTTTCACATGCATCTTTTTCTAATTCTTTAGAGCTTACTTTCATGTGATATCTTCTTTAAATCTACTAGAAGTATAATATAATAATCTCTCTTCTGTATGCATCTGTATATGCCTGTTTTAAGAGCTTGATTAGAAGAACATCTTTTCATAATAGCTGTATTAGAAGGGTTTCTCTTTAGTATGTGCTTATAGATGCCTGTTCTGGATGATTAATTAGAAGAAAGTTCTCTCACATAAGATGTATTAGAAGAGTTTCTCTCCAGTATATACTTATAGATACATGTTTTAATTTCTTTAAGTAAAGAAGATCTTTTTATAATAGCTATATTAAAAGAATTTCTCTCCAGTATGTACTTATAGATGCATGTTTTAATTACTTTAAGTAGAGAAGATCTTTTTATAATAGTTGCATTGGAAGAATTTCTCTCCAGAATATACTTATAAATGCCTGTCCCAGAAGATTAATTAAGAGAAAGTTCTCTCATATAAGATATATTAGAAGAATTTCTCTCAAGTATATGCCTATAAATGCACTTCTTAAATACTATTAAATTTTAAAACTTTTCCCACACTCTTTAAAATAACATTAGTATATTTTTCTACTATTCTTAGCTTTTTCTCTCATTATCTTTAAATTATGAGAAGAATATATCATAATAGTTAGAGAAAGTAGATTCTGTACTAGTAGTTTATTTTATAATTTAGAAATAGACTTAGATTAGTTTCTGATTAGTATTAGTTATTCTAGAATGTAAATTTATTAATTAATAAGAATTTATCTGAAAAAGAGTAGTTCTCATCAGATTAGGATACTTCTAATATCTTTAGAATATTAAATAAACAGAGAAGAGATATACTAGAAAAGCATGCATGCATGATTTTAAAATAGCAGAATTATTCAGATTTAATATAAAAGTTTTACAGAATGAGAATAGAGAAGATTAATTGCTGGTTAAAAAGTAACTAATAAGCTTATATAAATTGCAAAAAAGTAGTCTTGATACAGCTTTTTATTAATATAAACATCTGCTTTTAAAATCTCAGAAGATATGATAGTCTCTACTTATTATTAATACTAATAAAAGTCTATTTTCATCTTCTGATATAGATGATTATTTATCACAATCATATTCTGAATAAAGTCTTCAAGACATGACTGTGAATTCATAAGTTATAGTAATGATAAGCATGGGTGCAGATCTACTTGAGAATTTAACTACTATCTTACATTTCTGAATATATGCTGTGTGTGAGAAAAGAAATGATGTTCTATTACAACTAATACTGCATGAAGTAGTTCAGAAAATAAATTATTATTCTAATATGATCTTGTCATGTTTGCTGCTAAAATGTGAATTCACAGCCATGAATATCTTTTATAGCTAGATAGATAAAAATCTTCTCACATTTCTATTTTCAGAAATGACTGGTCAGATTTCATAACATGCAAGACTAGTGTAAAAGTATGAATAACTTTATTTCTTATTAAGAGTAGAGAATTCTATAAACATCTTATTCATTATAAGAGTACTGCTTAATTACACTATCTAATTTTACATGTCATAGCAGATAATAATGATTAATTTACTATACAGAGTTTCTATCTAGTTATTTTCTAGTTCAGTTGCTTTCTTAGTAGCTCTGTAGAGATGCTCTTATATAATTAAGCAAGTAACTAGTAAAGATTATCTGCAGTGAATCACTAGTCTAATTATTTCTGCTAATCATACTGGATACTTAGTCTATTTAATTTCTTATAGTATTTCTCTGTGAGCTTTAGTTTTCTTTAATTATCTTCACTATCTGAATGCTTAGTATAGTTAGTTTTTTCTTGCATGAATTAGCATTACTACTGCCCACACATATATATGATTAGATCTGATTTTATCATGTAAACAGCAGTATCAGAATAGTATACTTAGATCTGAAAAAGTAGAAAGAGTTAGAGTAGTGATAAAATAATTAATAGAGATTTATGTGTTTCTCTACTTTCTATCTGCTAATAGAGAGAATTATAAATTATTATATTTTTCTACTCTGCTATATGATGCCTCCTGTGCAATCACTCTCTATATTATTTCTAGTAAATCAGCACACACACTTATTCTCACTACATCAGCTTATAATATAGCTGAAGATGCATATTATTATGTAGTAATTCTACTAGTACTTCAGAATTATATTTTAGTTATATTTAATTAAGTCTGCTAATAGTAGTTTAACAGGTGCCAGCAGGCACTTTTAGAGAGAATAGACTTCAGATAGTTAGCATATTTAAGAAATTATATATTAGTCTTTCAGATATAACAGTAGTAGTTTAGGAAACTAATTAATAACAGCAGCATTAATCATGCCACTCATGCAGCTATTATTAATTAAAGTATTAATACTAGTATTAGTACTTATAGTTAGACTGCCTGCTAATCTACTCAGCATATTACAGATAAACATGCTTTAGAAGTTTTATTTATAGTATATTACTAGATTCTTCATGTATGCTTCTTTTCAGATAGTCATGCTGGCAGTGCTTTAAAAACAGTGAAATTATTAGTAGCTTAAATACTTTAATTATATTATAGACTTCTCTACTCATGACTGATAGAGTCTGGATGTTAATTCTAATATAGAGTAACTGCCTGGAACATTTAGTCAGAATCAGAAATAAGCATTATCTTATACTACAAGTAACATCTCTCCAGATCTTTAATTTCTTATAATATCTTCTGCAGAGAAGTTCTCTGGGAACTATAGCATCTTTCTCATCTTAACTATTCTACTATACTAAATATTAATCTGCTACTATCTTCACTAGCTGCAAGCCATATCATATAATGTGAATATTATAGTGTCTGATAATAACTAATAGCTACAGCTGATCAGAGAATGAATTTACAGCTATATCTAATTAATTAATACTACTAAAATAGAATATGAAGATAGAAGATTTTATAAATCTGTAAAATTTATTAAGAAATTCTTACTTTATAAATTACATCATCATGCTAACATCAGGTTGTTTTAGTTAAAGAATAGCAAGCTTAGCATAATATTTTATTAAAGATAAACTTTAGTTTAATGATTTAGATTCTCAGAATGTAGAACAGACTGCAGATAAGCAGTAATATGTTTCTTAAGTACTAGACTAAACATAAAGATTATGCTAGTAAGCTCTGATAAGATTAGTTTCAGAGAAGATAAATACATATGATGAAGTACTATTATCTTATTCCAGTCTACTGCTATAGTGAGTAAGCTATGCCATCCATCTTTACTGTTTAATTTAGCTATTCTCACTATCATAAGACAGGTGAATATTTTTTCTCTCTTATTATAAAGATATTAGTCTAGCTTTTCTGATATGAATTCATAAGTATGTTCTCAACTGCCTAAATCATTTAAAAGTCTTTTCACACTTATCATGAGAATATATATATGATTTTTCTTTAGTATGAGTTTATGAGTATGCTCTTAAATCTTCAGATTATCTAAAAGCCTTTCCATACTTATCATGAGGACATATATATAGCTTTTCTCTAGTATGAATTTATTAATGTCTTCTCAAAACTTCAGACTATCTGAAAGTCTTTTCACACTTATTATGAGAATATTTATATAGCTTTTCTCTGGTATAGATTTATAAGTATGCTCTTAAATTCTTAGACTATCTGAAAGTCTTTCCATACTCATCATGAGAATATTTGTATGGCTTTTTTCTAATATAGATTTACTAATATCTTCTTAATTTTTCAGATAATGTGAAAGTCTTTCTACACTTATCATGAAGACATTAATATTTTTTAGTAGATATAAGTAATAATAATACTAGAATAGAATTCTATTAGTAAATAAAATTTACTTTAAGAAAAGAGTCTTACTAAGCCAGATTATAATAGAAATAATAATAAATACAGAAGAAAGAAATGTAGTAGTAAAATAATTAAACATTATTTTAAAACAAGAAGCTAAAAGATAAAAGCTTTGAAATGAAAAAGAGAGAATGTTATAAAAACTAAATAAAAGAAGATTATTACTTCTATTATAAATTACTTAAAAGAAGAACTAAATTATAATTTTTAATCTTATAGAACATGTCTCAGTCACAGCTAAGATACTAGTTATATCTGCTTTTATAACTTCAGATGCTAATAAAAGTATCTGATATGCTCTTTCTTCTTATATGATATTTTCTAGAATGAGTTAGACTGTCTGAAAAGTAGTGGAATAGTTTTTTACTATAAAGAGATTTCTAAGTTATAGATCTGAAATTATAGCTTCATGACAGATTAAGTGAAATTGCATTATGTAGCTATTATAAGAAGAAAATAACAAGTACTTACTAGTTACAGATTCATGTGAAGTAGTTTTAATTACTAATTAATTTACTAAATCAGAAAGTCTGATTTTACAGACAGATGAGATGACTCTGAATAAGAAATATCTGATTTTAAATATAGTTATTCAAGTAATCTAATCTCCTGTGTAATAATAAGAAAAATAATCTTTCTTTACTTGACTCATGTTCTTTAATATAAGCTTCTTAAATAGAGATCTTATTATCTCTTTTATTATAATTATTCTAGCTATAGCTCTGATTACTACAGATGTTATAAATTATAGTATGTACTTAATATAGCTGGAATTATTATATCTAACTCTATCTATCTTCATGATATGTACATTTCTAGCTGGTTAGTAATTACTTGAACTACTGTATTAAGATTACTTATAGAAGTACTAGATTATTAGAATTACTAATCTTGATTATTATTACTAATCTCATGCAGTTCTTCATGATTATCTTAATAATCAGCTATTTCTATTAGCATAGCTTCTCTTGCACTAATCTTTTATTCTAGTATGTAAATTCTATAGACTAAATATTACTCTGAATTACTCTTTTATCATCTTTAAATAGTATTTATTTTAGAAACATAGACTTCATGCTTATATGAAGTATCTTTAGCTCATTACTCTTATAAAGAGTATAGTAACAGATATGCTTCTAGAGTTAGAATAGCTTTCTAAATATAAGTTAGTAGTAACTTGCTATATCTTATCTTATATTACTTATCTTCTGATTCTAGAATTCACTGCTAGTGAACATGTCTCTAAAATCTTGCATGAAGAATGATGCTGTGTGAGACTTAAGAAGAGTGAATCAGATTAAGAAAGCTATCTTATAGAAATGTTATAGAAATATTTATTAATTTATCAGATAAGCTTTTCTGAAGAATAGCTGTACTGTTATTAGATATTCTAAAATATTACTAGCTAATTACAAGTCATGAACTTTATTCATGCACTAACTAAGTTTTTAATTTACTTAATATGTTTAATACACACTTCTGCAGATACATGAAGTAGAAATAGTCTTCTATCTTAATACTTATAGCTTTTATCTAATTTAAATTAGAGAATCTTGATCTAGTAAGAGAGTCTGATACATACTGTTAGAAGATATTTACAGTACTTGAATCTGACTAATTAATTATCTGAGAAATTCATTTAATATATACTTATAGAGATTCAAAGATCTTGCTGGTTAAATAGAAGGTAGTTGATAATGCTATTAAGAATAATAATATTTAATAGCTAGAATTAGAGTAAAGAAGAATGTGAGGAGTACTTTCTACTATATATTATTATAGATGCATGATAAAGACTTGCTGCCTAGAATTAATAACTAGTATGTCTGATATTAGATTAATGCTAGCTTATTAGAGCTTAGCTTGTGCACTGACTACTGCTTTAAATATACAGCATATTTCAAAGCTTTAAGTACTACTATATGAATAAAAATATATTTTAACTAAGAGATCATGTTTATAAAAAATAATTATGCAGAATGTATCTCTAGCACAGGCTTTAAACTAGTTCTGATGATTATTTCTTTTTTATAAAATATTAATTCACTCTGCCATGCCTCTTTCCCTCTTTATAATATTATATATTTTAAATTTGCATAAAATCAGAATGTTTCTGCTGGAAAAATTAGTTTTTATAAGTAACTTAACTCAAAATATGCTGCCTGGGGCACTTGAACTATAAATAATTTTCTAATACTATGAGATACTAAGAATCTGCTACTGATGAAGAATGATGTAATATTCATCATGTGTTTTAGATCTGAATGCAGTTAGCAAGTATTAATGAAGAATTATTATATAAACTTATATCTTGCTCTTTCTGAGCTTAATAGCTATCAGTTCTGCTATCTGTTTTAAGATTAGAAAATTTAATGCATGTAAACTGCATGTTATGTTCTTGATAACTAAAAAATTAGAAGAGAATCTTCTTCTGATAAGTGAAAAATAGAAATTAAGTTCACTAACATTTAGAAATTTAACATATTAAATAGAAAGATTAATAGCTAACATTCTTTACTGCATGTAAAGAGTAAATGTACTATTAGTCTCTTCTATTAAGTAAATAGTAGATAGCATTATTAGCATTCTTATAATACATTTAGAAGAGACTCATGTTAACTGCTTAGAATATATAGAAATATGTAGTTTATAGTAATGCAAGTTTCAGATATCTTGAGTAAAAGATAGTAGCTCATGTGTTTAATGCAAAGTATTATCTTAATAATCTTTAAATATAAGAAGATAGATAATCAAGACATGTTATTAGTTAATGATTAAGATAACTTAATAGAAGTTAAATGATAGAGCTAAGCATTTCTGCATGATAAGAAGAGTTTATTAAGAAAGTGTGCATGTTCTAGACTTAAGAGTCTAAAATTAAATAAAAGTCTATCATAAAAAGTATTACACTTTCATACAAGCAGATGAATAATAAGTTATTAATTAATCAGATAGTATACTTCATATGATATATTATTAATTTTTTAGTTAACTTTTCTCTCTCTCTCTTTCTCTAGCTTATCTCCACTCACACAGACTTAAACTATTAGATGTAAATAAAAGAACTAGAACTTCTATGCAAGTTTCTAGATATTAAAATCTTACTATAATAAAAGACTAAAATAATTAAATAAGATGTAGAGTGAGCTTATTCTTAATTTACATTAATCATTCTTATTTAGACTCTTTACTTTTACTTAATATAGCATGAATTACATTTAAGAAGCCTGTAGACTTTATATTATCAGATTATAATATGTGAACTGCTATTATAGAAAGAATATCTTTAGCAGAGATGAATAGTGCTGTTTATATTTTAAATAATGCTTTACTAATAAGAGCATGAGAGATTAGTCATATCTGGAGACAGAAAATAGTTTAAGAAGTAAAGAAAAAGTAATAGTAAAGAGAAAGTTAAGTAGAATTTACATGTTTCTATGCTTTCTATTTTTCTAATAGAGAAATAGATTATGAACTATTTATCTTTTTCTGCTATGCAGCACTTTTATAGCTCTCTATATAATAGCTTTCTGTATAGTACGCATCTAGTCGGCATACTTACTTTTCTTTATTATATTAGCTCATGATAATTATATTATTATATAGTGATTCTTTCTATGCTCTGAAATGATTTAAAGAAAGCAGTAACTAAGCTCTAATCATGACAGCTAGTTCTATACTCACATTCTGTCTGATAAAGAGTCGTAAGCATCACACATACTTAGATAGAAAATTTTTCTGCACTCAGATATTACTCTTCAGTTCTGCTAAAAGATACTATCAAGTTATAGTTTAGTAAGAAGAAGCAAGAGCTAGTCTCCAGCAGTCATAGCTAGTAGCTAGCTGATTAACAAGCTAGTATGTTAAAGCTTTTACTGCAAGATGAGCATCTTTTAAAACTTAAGTATTAGATGTTTCATCTCTATACTAAAGCTGCATGCTGATTCTACTTAGTAAACATTCTGCAGATAATTATATATGCTGTTTTAGCACTTATAGAAGATTATAAAATTATTATTATCTTTATTACTCTCTGCATTCTTTATCTGCTGGTTTACTGTGCTATTAAAGTCTCAGAAACTACTAACATCTGATCTCTTCAGAGCTGTTATATTATTTATTATAAGCTGAGATTAATATTATGAAATCTAGTACAGGATGGCTGCTCTGAGTATCAGATCAGAGACAGAAATGTGATGCTATCTTATATGAAAAATAATAGTAGCAGAAAAGAGTCTTCTTTCTCATGCCTCTGTTTATCATCTACAGAGAATAAAAATACTCTTAGCTCTGAATATTTAATCTATATAGTATTAAACAGTTATCATGCTAGTATTCTTTAAGAATCTTTAGCTAATATAAGATTATGCTCTACCCAGCTGCTTGCTGCTGAGACTTATATACTTTAACAGATTATAAATGCAAGTCGATTTCAGAGTCACATCTGTATCACATAGTAGATAAGTTATTAGAGAAGACTGTTTATTACTTGAAATAGCTTGATATTAAGTAATTCTCTTAGAAGTAAAAGATACTGCCAAGCTGCTAATCTATATTTTCTCACTGCATTTAAATTAGATATTCTTATCTGTCTTTATCTATCTCGGACTCAGAGATTCTGGTGAATTATAGTTCATCTTAGATAAGATCAAGCTTTCTGACTAATATCAAGCTAATTACAGCTGCCCCCAGTTCTTGCTTAAGACTAAGAGAAATAGAGAAGACTGATAAAAGAAGTATGAAATAGTATTAAGTTAAGAGAGAATCTGCAATATGAGAAATAGTCAAGAACTATAAGATAGACTAGTCTATAAAATTCTAATTTTTTAATTTCTAGTGTGGATTGAAGCTGTAATTCTCAAGCTTTTGATATTCTAATCTATAATTATTTCTTAACACATAATCTGTATTCCTACTTGCTGCAGGAAATAATCTGATGTATGACTCATGCATGTCTTTAAAGCATGTTATAGTAAGAGAAGATTAAATTTCTAGTACAGAGATAATACTAAATCTCTCTTCTGCATATTTTATAAATTACATCCTCATGCTAAGTCAGATTATAACAACATGAGAAGCTGAAGTTGCATGACTAACTCATGAAGAGATTAATTTACTCACATTAATAAGAGCTAGCTTGTGAAAGATATGACAGGAGCATGTGTGTGGAGTGAGTATTAGAATACTAATATCTTAAAGTAGTCTTCCTGCCATGAATCTTAAATCTATATATCTGTAATTCTTTCTAAGTCTTAAATTATAGCCTGCACTTCTAATAGATGTAACTATAGATTCTGCTAGAAGTTAAAGATTTAGCTAGATGCTGAATAGAAATTACTCTTTAGAATAGTAATTATCTTATACTTACTTTAGAAAGAGATTCAGACACATGCTGGAATAAAGTAATGACAAGTAATGCAGATGATGCATTATCTGATATATGAATTAGAAATTCCTGCAGAAGCTGCTGCTGTAGCAGATTAGAATAATATAATCTGAGAAATTTACTAAGAGAAATACAGTTGCTGTTTCTGATAGGAAAATCAGATAGCTTATTTATTATAGATTATAGTCTGAACTTTAGTAGTGCTGAATGAAAGAGAGCATCAGCACTGTTTTAAAAGAAGAGAGTTAATATCTACTTGAAATAATAAAAAATCATCAGAAATTAGCAGTAATAGTATTAGTTAGAAGAGTAGAATAATTAGAATAAGTAGCTATAATCATTAAAGCTGTTATAAGTATTACTTAATAAACATCCTGCTGTATAATTCTGCTTGAGTGAATAATGCTTTATTTATCTGTAAATTTCTTGAATATTAGATCTGAATAACTTATTCTCTTCTCTATACTAGAAGAGCTAGACTCATGTAATAGTAAGAAATTACTAGATGATAGAGAGATGAGCATATTCTCTTATTAAGATAACTATATATAGATTTACCAGAGCATCTGATACTATAAAGATGAGTGTGTTCATGTTCTTAGATTAGCAACAGAAATTCTTATAGTTTTAGAAGAAGTAACAGATGATAACAAGATGCTATAATTATAGTAGTCTAGTTAATCTGAGATTATAAAGTCTAGCACTAAATAAATGTGATGATATTTACTAATTATGCTAAGATACAGATTTATAGATGATCTTGTTAAAATTTTACTAAGTTTTAGAGATAGCCTGCATCTGATTACTTAGAGACAGCACATTTTATCTAATCTAAAATTTTAATATCATTTCTACAAGAATTTCTGTGAGATGACTTAGTATATTAGTATAGCTCTGGTAAGATAGCTGGTGTAATTTAGCTGTGATGATAATTATCTTAAGAATATCAAGTATAATCTGAACTAAATCTATCTTAGACTCTGAGACATCTAGTATATTTATTCTGTACTTTCAGAAGATGATTTATCTATCTAGTAGAATGCAATGCATATCTACTAACAGATCTTGCAGCAGCTTTATAAGCTAAAGATTAAGTAACTCTATATTAGTAAACTAATTAATTAATTTATTAATAATTACTAGTAATACTACTTTAATTTAATTAGCAGTCTTATCTAGCATCTTCTATATTATCAGTCTGTTAAACTATAAATAAGAAGATGGAAACACACTCTAGAATAAGCTCACAGCATTTTCATCATGTGAGTATCTTGCTTTAATACATCTTTTTCTAAGATCTAGCTATAGAATCAGAGCAAGTTAAAGTAGGTCTGAATATCTTATAAGATCATTAAGTATTACTGATGTCTGGTGCTGTCCTCCATTCCAGTATGACTGAATATAAAGCTATAGTAAAGCAAGATTATTCATTAGATGATAGATTTGAACATGCAGAAGATCTGAAGAAAAGTCTAACATGACTTCTAATGAAGTAATAACTTTATTTATGTCTCCTGCTATTACTAGCATCTAGAGATGAGAAATATACTAATAGATCATTTATATCAGTATTATTACTGTAATTAATACTATCTGATATCTGCATTAATGAAATTATTAGTCTTCTAGCTCTTTATGATGCATTTATTAACATGACTTCATCTACTAGTAATACATAGCTATTATTTAGAATTAGATGAGTCTAAGATAAAGAGTGAAGCTTTTAAGACTCTGTAAATAAGTATCTAAGAAGAATAAGTAAATTTTCACAGGCACTTCTATAAGCAAGAACTTATGATTTAGAAGATTATTCTGTAGAACTTTGAGATTTCTTAACTAGTAATGTAGAGAGATAGTTCTCACTACTAGTATTGTTTAAGAAGTAGAACTTTCTGATCTTCTAAATTAATAAATGTGAAAAGCAGTTACTGATTCTAGGCAGTAACTGCAGCAGCAAGCCAAGCTAGACAAGACTATAGCAGAAGATAAAGTTAAGTGCAGGCATTTCTGTTAATATATAAGCAGCTATCTATAAAGAATGGCATCTGCATTATGAAGATAACTTAATAAATTACACATTTTTATATGATCTTTCTGAGAGACTATAATTATATTCTAAGATTAGTTAAATCATTCTTTCAAGAGATCCACAAATTTGAGCTAATATCTGAAATATATAGATATTAAGCTTTCAGAAGTTATATCTGGGTGCACTTGTGAAAGAGTTAGAATGTGAAGTAGATTCTAAAATAAGAATAGACTAGCTGAAAGTAATTTTAAATTTCACATTTTATATTCTTATATTCTTTTTAGTCTTTAAGCTATGCCTCTGGAGAGAGTAGCAAACTATCATAATTATCTCAAAAACTAAAGAGGCTTTAGTTAGAAACTTAAAGCTACTAATAGATCTATCTAAATTAAGATTAGAGCTATTACTCACAGTAGCTACTAAAAGAATTAGTAGCTTACAGGACTCCTGTGTGGATCAAGTAGTACAGCTGAATTAGCTAGAAAGAATGTACTTATTTTAAATATTTTATTATTAATAGAAGAGTTTATACACATGTATAATTCTTCTTAATAATTTCTCTTCTCTCTTCTTATCATACTATGTGTTTCTCTGATTTGCAAATCTCTTTAAATATTAATTTCTGAACTTATCTTAATTTCAAATATCATTCTCTTGCTATTTATATGAGAATGAATGATAATGTGAGTATCTTAAGCCTTACATAGAAGATTAGACTAATTATTACTCAGAGTCATGAGATTAAAAAGTATGTTTTAGAGCTGGTGCAAGCTCTTAAAAAGCATGAAGAGTAAACAGTTAGTATTTTAATTAAGTTTCATTTCAATACTAATCAGAGAGTAGAATCTTACAGAATATTTTAATAGCATGAGTACTAATCTGAATAAGAATACTTATTTATATGTTGAAGAATTCCAATAATTCTAGTACTACTATAAAAGAATTCTTATTCTCAAGAATCTGAATAAATAAAATAAAAATAATCATACTGGTTTTAGTTAGTAAAATACATTAAAGAGAAGAGAAATCAACAGCAGTATTAGTATAGAAGATTTACTTTCCATTACAGATGCATGAGATATGAAGCTAAATGAGTTCAGAATATTAAAAACTCATGTATACAGCTGTGTGAATTGCAATCTTAATTTTTTTCATACATCAAGCTAAGCTATAGCTCAGAATGAGTCTAGTATAAACTCTGCAATTTCAGAAGCTCTTATTAAGACTTAAAAGAGTCTTTAATATAATTAAGAATTACTTTAATAATATGAGCAGGATTTTCAAGCTGCAGATATTAACATTAAAACTCTGATTATTAAAGACTAAAGCTAAAAAACATTATAGAGAAAGATTTATTAGTACTAAATATATTACTATATATCTGTTAGAGATCCGTTAGTCAAATCTATCTGATGATTTATAGCAGAGAAATAAGAATAGGCTTGTTTACTGGCACATGGCTGAGAAAAAATAGCTTTTAATAGAACAGCCTGTGATTATATTATCTTTCTCATATCTTTCTGATAATAATAAGTATTTCAGTCTTTTTAAATAACAGCATCTGTCTCATCAGGAACTTAATGTAATTATCAGAACATTACAGGCCTGAAGTATTATTAGTAATCTCATAAAAATATAATATTAGTAACTAATTTAAGAAGATTTGAGGTTTAATGATTATTCAGATTACTGTATTTATAAGAAGTCTGACACATTATTAGAGATGCAGGCATTAGAATATCAGACATATGCTGGATTAATTACTACTTCTTCTAATAAAAGTTCTTAAGCTTCAGCTGCTACTATAATACTGGAAGATGATATGCTCTGTTTCATTAATAAGTTAGTTATATTAGAGATATATCTGCTACTTTTCAGATTACTCACAGTTAGTAGCATCTATATCAGAGAGAAAAGAAAATATACCATCTCAGAGAGAGAGATAGAAAGATTACAGAGATAGATATCTAGAAAGCATTACAAACTAAGCTCATCTGTTATAGGCAGTAAATAGCAACACAACCAATCTCACAGAGAGCTAAATAAGCTAACATATAGTCACTAGCATGTTCACAAGCTAGCTATCATTTAGAGAGCAGACTAAGAGACAGTAACATGTCTAACACAGCTTAGAAGATCTGTTTCAGAACTCTAATAAGAAGAGTTACTAATCAGAGCCTCTTCTCATACTAGATATTCATCAAGTTCTCATTCACAGAATGAAGAAAGTCACCCTCACTGTGATGCACAAGAAGGCATGATATATGACTGGAATAAAATGATTAACAATACAGTAACAGAACATGAACTTAACTAAGCTTTAACAGATCAAGATATATAATTCATCTCATTTGCAGAAAGATTATTATCTAAATCTTACAGAAGACATAAATACTATGCATGTGTTAAATCATGAGTATAATCTGAAACTAATACATGATGTAGTATTAGAAAGTGGAAGTAAAAATTTAAATAATAACAGTTTAAGTAAACTTACAGAATGATAGTTTTAAGATAAAAAGACTAACTCAGATATCTTGCAGATTAGTCTCACATAACTAGTAATAATAACTTTCATCATAGCAGGCAAGAATAAAGTTCTATTAATAAAGATATTAAAGATAATCTTAATAAGCTTAAATAGCTAATACAAAGAAATGATTCTATTAATAGTAATAATAGATTAACTCTCATATTATTAAGAATTAGATAATAGCTGCTACTAATAACATTTATAATATTAAGTATACTAAGAGAAGAAGATTAAAATATGAGAGTAATTAATAGAGATTTAGATTTTTCAAGCTACTTCTCTAGTAGATTTACTACCTGCAATTTAAGTCTGAATAATCTGCTAGTAGTAATACCATGGACTTAACCAGCCTCCACACCTGGCATTTTAGAACTTACTTGATTAACTTCACTCATAAATCTCAGTAATTATGTGCAATTAAGTGGGTTTCTGAAGCTTCCTTCTGCATCAGGTAAGTTATAACATATCTCTTTCATAATCCTGCACTTATTACTTTAATCTCTTCTTCTCTGATAGTAGAATATTCACCCATGAATCATAGTACTTTTCATATTTACATGTAATTAAATGATTTCTCTAGGTTTCCTTCTTTACTATCAGATAACATGATTAGACTGAGCAATTTAAATGACCAGCTTGTGCATTCAGACTTAACATCTTATGTTACAGTCACTAGCTTATATAGTTTTAATGCTAGAACTTTAAATGAGATAGGCAGAGTGCAAGTAGTTTTAGTAAGTGATATAAAAATAATAATAAAACAGCTTTTTTAAATTTCTGATCTACTCTTAGATTAATGAAGCATATACTAAAGCAGCCATCATAATCTAGTAGTTTGTTAATCTATTACTCATGACTATAGCAGGAAATAAAGAGATGAGCCTTCATCAGCTTTTCATAATGCACTGATATTAGTAAAACCACCTGCATTTACTATTTCTGAATGAATGGCTGGTGGCATTCTGAGTACTTTATATCTCTCAGATAGTTCAAGTAATTTAAACATGAATTATCTTAATAGTCAGGCAATGTTTATATTACATTCTCTTTCAGCTTCCACCAGCACTCTAGCTAATCCTTCACCAGTAGACATTAAATCATCACACAGATGGTGTAATCAAGATTCAAATGAGATAGTAAATAGTTAACAGCATGTCTGCAAGTTATTAACTCACTTGAGAACAGACTAACAGATAATTACATGTTCCATGCAGCTCAGATAATCTATTCCAGCACTTTAACATGAAGAGTCATAAATCAGAGCATCTTCCCATGCTGGACTTTTATCTATTTCTTATTCACAGAATAATAGAAATTACTCTACTTAAAATAGTAATGTACAAGAAGATGTGATAGATGATTGGAATGAAATAGTTAATAATATGACAATGAAACATGAAGCTAGTAATAGACATGAAGATCAAGATAAATATCTATCTCATCTGCAGAAAGACTGTTTACTAAATCTTAATAGAAATCAGATATATGAATCATAAGTATAATCTGAGCTTAATATGCTTTTCTATGATGCAGAAAAGCAGAAGTGAAATTCAGAATAATAATAATTTGAATAAACTCACAGAGTAGTACTTTTAAGATAAAGAAACTAACTCAGTATATTTTATAAATCAGCTACATCTTATAAGCAACAATGATTTACATTAAAGCAGCTAATATATATAAGATTCTATAAGCAAGAATCTCACAGAAATCATTACTAATATTAATATTTCTTCAGAAGAGTAATTAGTACTGACACAGTTAGTATTCACATAATCTAATAATAATAACGATACTAGCTATCTATATAAAATTATTCTCTTTAGATTTATATAACTGTTAATATCTGATATTAAATCAGTACTAACTAAAGAATCAGTTTCTTTAAAGCTAATTACTAGTGCTAAAGATGATGAATATTAGATGTTTTATATAATAAATTTAAGTGCTATTTATAGCATTTTTAATAATCATCTTTATAATGCTATTAAGAGCTCACTAACACAGATGCTTGAGAAAATGATAGTCTAAACTTCTTGAATAATAGAGTACATGAAGATGAACTTCTCTTGATAGAATTTTCAAGACATTATTACTTAGATAGAGACTAAAATATCTATTAATCTTATCTAAAGTTTATTCCCATGAATGAATGTAAGAGTTTCCTTACTTCTTTTAAGTAATTCTATAGATTATGATGTGCTGCCACTAGCTGACTAAGAATTATTAATATTAGTATCAATCTCTAATATTAGTAAGCAGGAGAATTAAGATATTAAAGCTCACATCTAATTAGTTATTTATAGATATAGAGAATTACAGATATTTTACTTTACAGAAGACATCTCTTTTAGATATTTTCTTGACTTTTAGCTCTCATATTTATAATGTGATTAAATAAAGCTAACTATAAGCCTGGAAAAAGAAAAATAATCTTCAAGATATAACTAAGTGCATTATAATAAAGATTTGCTAACAGCTGCCTTAAAATATTACTATCTACTTGCAGATGAGATTTATTATAAGTACTTATCTTACTAATATTTTATATGCAGATGATAATACTCTTTAATTATGTTATGCAGTTCTTGACTTTTCTCTAATAATATAAATACTGACATTTGCAGGCAGTATATTTATTTATTCATCTTTAGTAATATTTCAAATTCTTTCACTCTTCTTATTCTGGAATTTAATGCTCTTGTATTTAAAGCAATATAGTTTTCTCTCATAATTTTCTGCTAATATATAATTAATTACATGCTTCTTATAATTCATGAAAAAGTCTGGTAATACAGTAAGTTAGCTCTAACAGCTGTGCTGCAAGATATTAGACAGCTGTCTTATATAATAGAAGTTTACATAATGATACATATTAAAGTCTCTTCTGTTACTGGTTCTGCCATACTAAGCTAAATAGTAGAATAATTAATTGAATTTCTTTGCTATTCTTACTTAAGTGATTTTTACTGAATTTAATAATAGCATTTGTAGCTATCATGAGTTAAGAGGCAGTAATACTATTTCTCACAGCTGAATAGTATAGTTCAGAATATCTCATAAATATATTAGTAATACAGGTTTAATTAGTGAAGAGAGATATTATTATCTTTATAATTAAATAGAGCTGTCTTTCTTAAATAATAAATAATTATCACTTAGAAGTAATTAAGAGCAGTCAGAAAAGAATGCTAATATATAATTATGATAATCAAGTAAATGCAGATGAAAGAATACCAGAAGCTTGGTTTACTTGTCATTCTATGATGTTAATAGTGAGGGAACTGGCAATCAATCAGAGATTAGCAGGAGTGAGAAAGAAGAGGGAGAAGAAACTAAAATATATTAAGAATAATATCACATGCTAGATTATTTGGTAAAACTACAGCAAGATATTAAGCACTAACACATGAGATTCTGACAAGAAGAAGCATATGATAGAAATAGACAGCTTATAGAGAAAGAAAGAATAATTTAAGAAAAGTTCAGTAGAAAATATCTCTTATTTTTTAAATAATATCATTATACTTCACTTAAGAGATTAAGTAAGCACCACATGCTTATTTTTTTCATTCTTCAGAGAAAAGACTTTTACTCTTCTGTATTAAAACTAAACTCAACTAAAATAAGTACTACAGAAGCTAAAGATAGTAAATTCTGCTGGAATAAACTAAAAGTAAAATGCAAAATACACGAGGCTTATATCTAATATCTGTTCAGAGAAAGTAGATGATGATTAAATGACAATCTGATAAAAGAGAACAAGTGAGAATTAAATTAGAAACTAGATGATGAATAGCTGAGAAGACAGAATGTTATGCTGAGAATTAAAATCTTAATTACTGTTCTTATTTAAAAAAATTACATGACATTTTTCAGTCTTCATTCTTTAGTAAATGTCAGAAAGACTTGAAGAGCAGAGAGCATGAGATTCAGGCATGAGTAAAGTTATAGAAGAGCTAAATCTTATCTAATTATATTAATTTAAATGTTTCAAATCTGGGAGGATAAAGTAATCAGTTGAGAGAACAAATAATAAAAATAGAAGATGTATTAGAAGAGTAGTAAAAGAGTCTCTTAATTAAAGCTTAATAAAACTATAATGCAATAGTACTTTAAATTAAATTACTGGAGATATGTTTATCTAAATTTTAGCATTATGATTTAAGCATTAATGCATTCAGATTTCATACATGATTAAGATAATAAAAAGAAGCCTGCACTTTTCTTTCTAGTGCATATAGATTAACAGACTATCAGCTGAGCTCATCCCACCACATGACTAAGTACTGAACTATACTATAACTAATATAATTTTTAAGCAGGCAGATAACTAAACTTAAAATCTTCCTACTTTAACTATTCTACTACTTCAACATATAATTATGCTACTAAACAAAAAAACCAGTCTCTGCTAAAAGTTTCTAGAAATAATCATTCTCTCTAAGTTAGTCAAGCAGAGAAATAATATAATATGTTATCAAGTTTCTTAATCACATTAATCTTCTTGCTATGATTTGATGCCATGTTTATGTAGATAAATTGCATGATTTTAATAATAGAAATAAGTCTATTTTCATACAGCTTGAAGCTTTCTGTGAAATGATATAATTTAAACAGAACCAGCTAACATAAAGAGTTAATTTCATATTTATCAGCTACTTGTATTATTAAGCTCTGAAGTTTCTGACTCAAACAGAGTCTTAAGTAAAGTGTCTTATATTAAAATACTATATTCATCTTAATCTGTAGTTAAGTAATGTTTTCTGCTTTTATGCTTCTTTTCTTTCATCAGTTTGATGATCTTAGTAGAAGAGATCTTGCTACTAATTAGATAAGAAGTTAGAGATGTGTAGTTCTGGAAATAGATAAATTCATATAGTCTAACAAAGATGTTAACATTAATATTTAATTAAGTAACATGTCTAGTTTTTATCTCAAATATTTCACTGTTTATTAGACTATTCAAGCTTCAAGAAAGCTCTACTAAAGCAGAAGAATGTATAGTAATTTTCTGCTTATTATTATCAAGTGCAAATGTGTATAAGAAGGAAGAAAGACATCTAAGAGCATGAAAACTCTAATTATTCAGACTTATAATTAATTATTAATCTTCTAAAGCTATCTTTCATCTTGAACAGATGATGAGATCTTATGATTTATTTGCAGGTAAAGTACATTTCTGAATTCCATTTATAGATTAAAGATGTGAAAAGCTAGGTTTCCATCTCATATTAATAGAATAACAGATTTCTTAAAGAAGCTGTCTGATTAAGTAATGTATTTTAATTTAATTAATCTAATTATTTTAGAAGAAGTTATTAATGAGAAGAGTGATTTTCTTAAGATTACTGCAGATAACTTCACATTATATTATTAGTTTCTAGTTTCTTAAGTTAACAGACTCCAGCAAATTATCTTTCCAGATGACAAGTAATGAAAGAAAGAAAATTCTAATTTAGCATTAAATATTATAAGAGTACTTCAACAGATATAGTGAGATACAAATGTTATAACTAGATGTTAAAATATTTAAGATTCTACATAGTAGAATAGAGTATAGAAAGCTTTATTATCAAGTTTCTTAAAAGCTCAGTAGCATTTGCTAAGATAGAAAGTTACTAGATTTCAGTATATAATTTAGAAAAGAAAATTAATAAATACTATCAGAAGTTAATTAATATTATTATTAATATTCTTTAACAGTGCTCTATTACTTGTATATTTCTGGTCTCTATATGAGATATTCTCATACTAGAAATGCTTTATGCCTGCTAACATGATTAATAACAGCTGTTAGAATTCTCATCTGCAGTGGAATTCTTGAACTAGTTTCTTATAGCTAGATATTAGATTCTCATGCAGTTTTCAGATAGTCTTCCAGTTAATATAATACTTAAGAATCAGTCTTTTATTCTAAATATGAATCTAAGACTTTAATAGTTATCTCATCTCTTATTTATTAGTCATTACTACTACCTGCTTTCTCAGAATTAAGTAATGCAGTTATCAAGATTAAGTAGGCTTAAATATAGCATTAGAGAATAGCTTGATTTTTAGAGTTAAGAAAGCTAAGAAAACTTATCTATAAATTAGTCTGAATATCTTATCTAGAAAGCAGATTTAACTAATCTGAATGAAATAGCAATGATTCAGATTTAGTACTAACTTTATTAGTGTGGGAGTCAGATAAGCAGTAATCTAGAAATAGCATGAATTAAGATGCAGTCATATTAGCAGTTCTGCTATATTTCTTGCTCTAGTAGTTAAGTATTAGATTATTAATAATAATAAGATGATCTGCTATTTAAAATAGTTAGTAGTCTGATGAGTAGAGAGAAAGAAAGATCTACTAATACTTAAATTAGCTTGTAATTTAAAATAGCTAATTTATGAAAATTATTTATCTATAATCTTAGTTTTTATAGTTAGAGTAGAAGAGTTTTTCTGTTAGAGAAGTAGATTTATTTCTAATAGAGAGATCTGCAATGCATTATTTCTTTACTAATTCTCATCATATAAGAAAGATAATAAATAAAAAATTACTAGCAGATAGTTAAAATCATTCTTCAGATATAGAGATAGATGCAAGAATGAGTTTAATTAAAGATTTACAGAGAAGTACTTAATGCAGAATGAAGAGAAAGAAGATGTATCATATTCTAGAGAAAAATGAGATACTAAACAGAATAATTAAGAATTCACTGAAGAAAGATTTTTTAGAAGATGTGAACATGTATTAGTTTAAGAACTACTACAGAATTATAATTAAGAGCTTTAATTTAGCTTTAAAGAAGAGTAAAATTATAAATTATTCAGTAAAATCATGACCATGATAATCTGAGGAGAATGATAAAAGAGCAGAGTGAGTAGAGAACTGGATTTCTGCTAGAAACTCATTCTCTGCAGAGAGAAATCTGTATTTATACTTTTTACAGCTAATTCTCATCTCTAGATTCAGTTCAAATAATTATAATCAAATTCTGAAAAATATTAATTTAATACTTCCATTATTTAGAAAGAAGAACAGGACAGAACATTACATCACAGATCTGCTAATAAAAGCTATCTCATAAAGCAGCTTTAGAAATCAGAAATATTATTAATATTTAAAAATGTCTCATCTCACAGATGAACAGATCTTACTTAGCTGAAAATATTATCTTTACTCATGAAGATTAGATTAATAGAAGCTAATTTAAGAAACTTATGCTATAGTAAATAAATCTGGCTAAAACATGCTATCTTATTTATATTCTTCTGAAATCTCTGATTTCACTAAACATCTGTGCTTCTGAAGTTGCTGAAGATGCTTATTAAAAATAGCTTCTGTAATATAGTAATATTATACTTTACAGATCTTAGCATCATCTAAAGTTAGACTACTACTCAGATTCTAAATCTGAATAATAGAGCTAGTAAGATATTTAGTAAGATATGCTAGTGAGAGATAGTATTAGAATCTTCTAGAAATTCATACTAACATATCTGTAAATTATCTAATTTAAAAAAGTTAATGCAGACTGGTAATCTTACTTAATGCTTAACAGAGATACAGTCTTATCTTTCTTATAAAACTTCTAGTTTTACCAGCAGCATATTATCTGAAGCTTAAAGATCTGGCTTAGATAAGTTACAGATCTGATGATCAGGAAAGCTAGAAGATAAGAAGAAGATAAGTTAACAAGATATGATTAGATAGCAGCAGGTCTAAGTAAAGAATCATCAGATATAAAAGTATTACATTAAACAACAGCTAAATATAGAGAGAGAAAAATAAAAATATAAGAGTAATATTACAGACATGAAAAATAGAAATAATATGCAGACACACCTGTTAGCAAGTAGTAGTTATTAGAAAGAGAATAATATAATAGCATGAACTAAACTAGTAAACAAGACTAGCTAAAGAGAGGAATTTAGCTAGTGAGAATTAAGTAAAGTTAAGAAAAATAAGAACATAGAAGATGTATGATTAAGAATGAGCAAGAAGACTAGCTTTATAGTACTCTGAAGATTATACACATGTATTATAAAGCAGTAAATAGTAAGAGCACCAAATTCAATGTGGACGAGCCATAGAAGACAGGCTAATAAGCATGATACACATACCAGAGCATTAATCAGATTAGAAATCAAGACAGATGATAGCTAAAAGCAGGCATGTACTCATCATATGAACATTTACTAATATTATTAGAACTCTTTTTCTTACTTATATATTTAGAGAGATATTTATTTTATTAAGAGATTAAATTATTATAATAAATTATCTACAGATATTACTGTTTTAATATAAGCATATTATATATTAATATAATAAATCTAAAATATATTAATATAGTAATTCTAGAATTAACATGCTTAAGAAAGAAAATAGTTTATATTTAAATATTTTATTAATATTCTAGCTGTTATTATGATAAAATTATACAAGTAAATATATTAAATAAGCTATTAATATTAATACTTTTTTAATAATACTATTATTATAATACTACTATAGCTGCTAGTGCTTATTATTATACTTATTAATTAATTATTATATAGTAATTAATTTATTTAATAGAAGCTAGAAGTTTTCTTCTAGTCTAAAGCTCTTCTATCTTATTAAATACTTTTTCTTAATATCTTTTTAGAGTCTCTTTTCTTTATATATGATTAGTCTCTCTATTTTTTAATACTTATCTTTATTTATATATATTAGCTTTAGTAATTATGTAATTTTATCATAAGTATTCTCTACTTAAAGCTTGAGATAGATAACTAAGACTATATTATAAATTTATTAATACTTAGAGAAATCTAGCTAATATATAAGTCTTTTTATTTTCTTAATAATAGTAAATAACTTTATATAGCATAGTGAAAATTTCTTATAAATTCTTAACATGTATATATAGTATTTCTTATATAATTATAATAAGATTTTCTATCTCTTTTTAAAATAAACTAACTTATACTGCTTATTATAATAGTATTTTATTATTATAATTACTTTATCTATTACTACTACTATATCTTTATATATTATAAATAATAATATATGCTTTATCTTAGTAATATTAAGATTTATGATTATTAAGTAATTATATAAAAGCTAATATGATGATGCTTCTATTAATAAAGACTTAGTAGAATTAAGAAATAATTAAAGTATTAGAAGTAACTAATACTAATTCTTTAGATTCTTTATTATATTAATTAGAAAATAAAAAGCTATTTTAATAAGTTCAATTTATTCTTTCTAATTAATTATTTATCTATAAATAATATGCTATAATAAATAGTATCTATATATTAATCTATTTAAATATATTCTTTTATAAATCTATAATAAATTTAAGATCTCTATTACTAATTATCTTCTTAGAAAAACTTTAATTTTTATTATAAAATACTTTAATAAGTTTAATAACTTACTTCTTGAATTCATCTGTAATTTTACTAGAAATAAAGATTATTCTCTTAATATACTTATTAATAACTATTATAAGCATGTTATATGTTTTATCTGAAAGTTCTAATATAAAGTTAATTACTATAATATAATAAAATATCTTTAATATTAATATCAGCTGCAGATTATTATAGAATTTATAATATCTAATTTATATTATTTAATATTATAGACAGACTTAAATAAACTTACATACTATCTTTATAATCTTTTTAATATATAAATTCTCTAAATACTATAAGATTTACTATTATTTAAAATAAATCTTTAAATATATATCTGCTAATATCTGTGATATTATTAAAGCAGAAATATAGAGTTCTTTACTAATTTTTTCTTCTTAATAATAGATTAATTTATTCTTTCTAAAAAATAGTAAATATATTACATTCTTCTTCTATGCTTTTTAATTATTAAGAATATTTAAAATTTTCTAATAAAATATATTCTTAATATATTTTTATTAAATCTCTATCTTCAGCTCTAGTAATAACTTAATCATGATATAATCATGATAAATAACTATATAATAACTTGCTATCTGACTTTTAAGTTTTAATAAGATATCTAAAATAATATATGTCTTTTCTAACTTATGAAAGATTTTTAATTTAAATCTTTATATATATACTATAGCTTATACTAAATAGAGATTAAGATTATTTATATTTATAAATTATAATAATATGCTTTTAATAATTATCAAGATAGCTGTATAATTTATATATATTATTATTAACTTCTTACTAGCTTTAATAAGATAATATATTTTTTTTAGTATTTATATTAAACATGCTACTTCTAGCTTAATTAATTAGTAGTTTATTTTAGTACTAATTAGAAGTTTACTAAGAAAAAGTATTAGTAATATTATAGTTAATAATAATAATACTAAATAATCTTTATTAGTCTTAATAATTTATTTATTTTTTATATGAAATATTATAATCTTAAAGTCTCTCTTTTTTAAAGTATTAATATTCATGAATAACTGCTTATTTAGATTATGATGAAATAGAAATAATATCTTTTTAAAAAGCTTTAAATATTCTAAAAGCTCTTAAGTTTTACTAATATTAAGTATGCTAATTTTCTTCTTTTATATAAATCTCTTTTTTTTATATCTTCTAAAGTCTTTTTTATTATTACTATCTTTCTAATTCATAATAGCTTTGCTAGCTTAGCATAAAATAATATATACTATCAGAATTTTCTAATAAGATTAAGATATATCTCTAGTTATCTTAATATTTTTAGAAAAGAAAGCTTTATGATTATCTTTACTTTCTTTATAGCTATAATTATTTTAAGCATATAGATTTTCTATTCTAGAAGACTAATAAAGAAAAAGCTAATATATATTCTATATAAATTTATTATAATATTTAGTTCTTTAAGCTTATTTAGCATGACATATAGATGCTATATATGCTTCTTTAGAGTTTTTAAAAAAATTATAAGATTATTAATATATATCTTGATAAAAGCATAGAGTAATTAAAGTATTAGCTTTATTTATCTTTATATATATAAGATATTATTTATAAAGCTTATAATTATCATATTAAAAATCTTCTAATTTTCATATATTATAATTATTATATAATTTCTATAATCTTTTCATGTGTGTTACTAATAGAAAAATAAAGCTATATTAAAAACTATTATATATCTGCATCTGTAAATTATACTAATTATTTTATTCTATTTTATTATTAGATAAATATTAGACTCTATTATTTTATTTAGTTTTTAAAAATTAATTATTATTCTATTTTTTTATATAATCTTTTTATTAATAATTATATATCTTTATGCTATAAAAACTAAATAATTTTCTAATATATAATTCTCTATCTAGCTTATGCAGTCTTTCTTATAAAGTTTATTAAATATTATATCTATTATCTTTTTCTCTTCTAGTTTATATAAGTATACTTATAAATTCTTCTTAAGAATAATTTCTAAAAGTATTAAAATCTATATCTATTTATTTTCTAAAATATTAATAAATTTTTTAGAATTAGTTTATATTTTATTATGCTGTATTACTACTTTAGCAAGTACTTTAATTTTTAATAAATTTACTTTTTTATATATAGTTATACTATTATCTAATTATACTTCATGATTAGTTAGCTAAATTAGCTTAATCTATAGTTTAGTTTTTAGTAGCTTTAATGCAAGAATCTTTATAATTAGATATATCTAATATATAATTATCTTATTTATCTTAGCTACATAGCTAATTCTATAACTACTTAATAATCATATAGTTTAGTTAGTGTTATTTATTATATGATAAAATAGCAGCTTGTTTAATCTTATAATTTTAATATATATGCTAATTTAGTTTATTTCTAGCTTAAAGATATAGTTTCTATTAGTAGAAAGTATTAAATTTAGATTTCTAAGTTTAATTAGAATTTTTACTTCTAATTATAATAATATTATAATACTCTATAAAATAATAACTACTCTCTTATTACTATTATTTTTTTTTAGTATTATATAAATTAGAGTCTTCATGCTACTAGTATTTATAAATATTATTATTCTTTTCTTAAGATTAATAATAATTTCTTTTAAAATTATATTATCTATTTTAAGAAGTAGTTTTATTTAAAGCTTATTAATTACTTTAATATCTATTATAATTCTAATTATAGCTATCTCTTTATTCTTATTCTTTATTAGAATATGTAATAAAAAGTATGTGAAATGCTTTATTATAAATCTTTTACTAATATTAATAATAAGAATATTATCTTTTTCTTATATAACTACTAATAAATTCTGCTCTTTTAGAAACTTATATAAAACTAGTATAATTAAATATTTTATATCTAAATAGATCTGTATAATCTTAACTACTACTTAAATATATATCTTTACTATTATAAAGCATTAATATTAAAAAACTAGATTATTATTAATAAAAATTAACTCTCTTCTTAATTATATTATTAAAGTATTAGTACTTTTATGATATGCTATAAGTATATAGAATTAAGAGTATCTTATAAAATCTAATTAATTATTAAATTCTACTTTATATTACTAATAGATTACATATAATATGAGATCTAGATTATTCTAAGAATTCTCTAGTAGATATTCTAATATTTTTAGCTAATTAAAATATAGCTCTGAAAGATCTTCTTTATTATATAAATAAGTATTTTAATCTTAATATTTATTTATCTGATTCTAAAATATCTTTTTATTAGAATTTTTCTATTAAATATATTACTGCATGAAACTCTTTATATAAGCTGAATTAACTTTATTATCTTTACTCTAATTATTTTATAGAAAAGCTTAAAAATATAATTTATATTCTTAATTAGACTATAATTAATATAATTACTACTGCTAATTAAATCATTCATGTAACTAGTTATTCTTATAATACTGCTAATTTTAATTTTATTCTAGTTATTTATTATCAGACAGTAACTGTATTCTCTTGCTTAAGCAGAAAGATTTTACTGTCTTCTGTATAAGAAACTAATCTACAGCTCTGAAACACCCCCAGAGATTCAGAAGATTCCAGACTATATAAGTAAGCAAGACTACAAGCTAGTAGCTTGTGAATCTAGTCTTTTTACTCATAATTAAGTCGATAAATGAGCTACATTCAAAACTCATTTCAGGATAGTATAGTTCTCACATTTTCACAAGCTAAAGAGTTAGAATTTAAATCATACTACAGGCAAGATTTAATCTCAGCTTATCTGAAGCTTTAGTAGTAAATAGAGTCATATTATAATAATATGATACTAGATGCCAGGCTTTAGAGAGACTAGCTTATATAATTATCTTTAGACTTTACTGCAGAGATAGCATACTGGAGTTATCTTTATCTAGCACTAGCAAAGATCCAGACTGGAGACCAGTCTCATATAGAGAGAAGAAAATATAAGAAACTAATCTATAGCTCTGAAACATCTTCAGAAGTCTGAAAAGTTTCAGACTATATAAGTAAGTAAGACTGCAAGCTAGTAGCTTGCAAATCTAGTCTTTTTATTCATGATCAAGTTGATAAATAAGCTACATTCAGAACTTATTCTAAGATAGTATAGTTCTCATATTCTATATATAATTACTAGTTATATTATAATTACTAATACTATTAGTATTCTAAATTATATAGTTAAGTAAATTAATTAATTTAGTTAAATTACTTAGTCTTCATAGCTAATATAAACTATATTATTATAATTCTAACAAATAACTTATTCATAATTACTCTTAATAATAGATTTATATATAATTAAATATAAAGTAACTATAATATATTTTATATATATTAAACTATACTACTTAGCTGCTATTATAATTTCTACTATATAAGTATTAGAGTTTTTTTATAATTTAATATCTACTACTATATATCTAATAGACTTAAACTTAATTATTATTTATACTAATAATATTCTAAAATATGCTTTTATTATATTATACTAGTTATTTATATTATACAGATCTCTTAGTAATCTGCTATAGAGCTAGATTTATTAGTTTAGTAGTTTATTATATTAATATTATATTTTAAAAATAAATATATAATTTCTAGTCTATTACTAATAAATTATATGTAGGAGCTGCTACATGCACTCTACTAATAAAAATAAATAAGTTATAAATTTATAACTTATTATTTTTATTAATTATATCTAATACTCTAAACTCTTATAATATATTAAATAAAAAGTCTGATATTCATTATTTTTTATAATAATATAATTAACTTTAAAGACTTTATAATATTATAAATAAATAATATTAAGATCTGCATTAAAGATCTTACTATTTATATCTTTTTTATATAGTTATTAATTAGATATTAAATCTCTTTTAATATATTAATATAAGCTACTACTAGAATAAACTTTATCATATTTTCTAAATAAGAGATATTATTAGAAATAGACTAATACTAAATACTATATAATTTTATAAAAATATTAAAAACTTATTATAATTATATTCACTATATTATTATTAGTTTTTTCTAAATTTTACTACTATTCTTAATAAATAATATAATCTCTTATATTATATTCTAAATTAGAGTATAATTCTACTATAATTTCTAAAGCAGAAGTTATCTTAGATATCTTTTTTTTAATAAAAGAGTATTTAATATTTATTATTACTTTTTTATAATATAATATTTTAATTAAAATCTTACTACTTAGCATGAATCTGATAATATTATAATTTTTAAATAAGCTAAAATATAGCTAGATTATAAAGAAATATAACTCTAATAACTTATTATTTAAATTTAAGTATTTTAGTAATAGTAAAAAGATTATTCTAATGCTGTTATACTATAGAAAGTACATGCTAATGTTTTTTTCTAATTAATAAATCTAATTATATCATTACATAATAAAGTTAACATGCTTTAATATCTTTTTATTTAATTTCTCTTAAGCTAATTTAAACTTATAATAGTTTTTATAGCTAATAAGAAACTTTTTTATAGTATTTATTATTACTAGTAAATAATAAAGCTTTATGAATATAGATATTATTACTAGTAAAATATAATATGATAAAATTATAAGTATCTTAATTTTATATTACTAATAAAACTTGTTTTTTATCTTAAGCTATAGCATGATACTAGATCTAAAAATTATTTATTTATTATCTTAAGCTATAGCACGATACTAGATCTTAAATTTTTTTAATTTCTAGAACTTTAAAAAGAACTAGAAAACTGTAAGCATGCTATTAAATTATTATAACATAATACTATTATAATAAAGACTTTAATATAAAGAGAATAAATATTTAAGTAAGTAGTTAATTAATTCTATAATCTTTCTTCTAGTAGAATTAAGAGATATAGAGTATTATTATCATAATAAGATTATGAATAAAAAAAGCTATGCTATATAAAGTATTATTAATTTATTATTATAATAAAATTCTAAATAAAAAAGCTATACTATTATTATCTTTACTTTATATTAATATACATATATACTTAAACTACTTTATAAAAAAAACTTTAAAATACTAGTCTTATAATAAACTAGTAAGTATACTAGTAACTGAAAAATTATAAAAAAAACTTATTATAAATTTTATTATTAATTTATTTCTCTTAATAAAAAATAATAGTATATATATTACTATTTTAGTAATATGTGATTAGTTTATAAAAATGATAAAATATTTTTCTATAATAAAAAAAATCCCAGCTTCTGAATTAGCAGATATTTTCATTAATAAAACTATTAATAATTATAAAATATTATTTATGAGCTTACTACTAAGCTAATCTATGCTGCTATATTTATATAAAAAAAGCTAAGTATTATATTTTATTTCTAAACTAATAAGCAGATGAAATAGCTTAATTAGATTTTATAATAATATTTATAAATATATATAAATTATTTATAGTAATAGTTAGATAAAGCTTCTGCTTATAATAAAATTTATATATAATAACAGCTAGCATACTGTTATAAAGCAGAGTTTATTTTATCTTATATATAATTATAATTTAGTAATTTTAACTAAATATCAAGATAATCTTTCATTTAAGATAGCAGAAACAGAAAAATAAATAAAAAAATTAAAAAATACTAAAAATAAAATCATAAAACTACTTAAGCATAGCTATTAAACTTAATCTTTATATTATAATAAATATTATAAATTTATTTAATTCAATATTAAAAATTTAGTATTACTTTTAAAAAAGAATTTAATTACTTTTAAATTTTCTAAGAAGCTTAATAGCTACTATCTAAAATTATTTTCTATTATAACTATTGAAAATTCACAAATCTATATCTTATAATTATCTTATACATATAAAGGAATTAATTTAATATTTTACATTTTATTATTCAAGTTATATTAGTTAAGAAATAATAAACAAAACATTCTTGCAGCTTATATTAATTAATGAAAACAAAATATAAGAAATTAAATAAATTCTTAATAAACACATATATTATAGAAAGATTTAGTATTTAATTAAATAACTCAAATATTCTAAATATAAAAGCTAATAAATTAATACAAATAATTTAGAGAATGCTAATTAGTAATAAAATTATTAGAAAGTTTAAACTTAGCTGCTTTAGAGTATCTACTAAGCTATAAAGAAATAGAAAACTATAAATATGATAAAGATTTTATTATTAATGAATTTAACTAGTTATATTAGAAGATATTTAACTATTTTATTAAAGTATATTATTTTAAAAAGCATAAAAAATACTTAAAAATATAAAATTAGTAATAATTAAGTAATTATTTTTAATTATTATTAAAAATATTATCATTAAACTTATTAACTACTTAAATACTTTTAAGATTAATATCTAATATAATAATATTAAAAATATGAAACTTAGCCTGTGTGATAAGTATAAGAGTTAATAAAATTATATTATGAAATAAAATATGAATTATCTATTATTAAAAAATAAAAATTTTATAAAAAAGTAACTTACTAGCTAGTTTAATATTTTTTATAATATTAGTAATTTAATATATATTTTAAATACAGCAGAATGCATTAATAATATTAATATACTTTTTAAAAATAATAATATATTAAGCTTTATTAATTTTTCTAATAATCTTGCTACTTATAGTATAGTAGTCTAAATAGCAGTATGTATTTTATTTATTTAAAAAAATATAAAAAAATAAGTTTTAAAGTTTTTAATATAATAAGTATATTATTCATACTAAGATTTCTTAATACATTCTAATAATTTATTTTTAATTAAAGCTTTTAAATAATAAATACATAGCTTTAAGATAGCTAATTTTTAAGTACTTAAATAAAAATCTATTACTTATCTTATTAGGAAAACTAATAGAAATAATCTAAAATCTTGGTATTAATAAAGTAATAGCTATAAAAAAATATTAAACTAATAGTAATTTCTTGAAAAATCTTAGAAAAAGACTTATTTTTAATAAAATAAAAAGAATCTAAAATCTTAAAAGTAAAGAATACATATAGCAGAAAGAGATTATAGAACAGATGAAACTACTATAAAGTAATTATATATTAGTAATTTATAATAAATTAATACTCATATAAATGAAAATTAATTAATAAACTTTATTATATGATATTAGAAAAAGATATAATAGATAATCTATTAGTATAATTAGCTTAGCTTAAACTTATAAGCTATAATAAAATAACTATATATTATAAAAATTTAAAGTTAAACTGTTAAAATCAAGAATAATTTAGTTTAAATTAAAAAATTAGCTTATAAAAAAAAGAAGAATATTATTCTAAATATTTATTTTATATACTTTTAAAGAATTAAGATTTAATACTAGTAGAAGTTTTCTATAAATAAATAAAAACTACTATTATAAAAATAAGAAAAATTTATTTATCAATTTAAACAGCTATATAACTTTTATAAAAAATATATAATAATTAAGAGCTTGAAAATAAGCTTTTTTATTTAAAAAAATAATTATTATTATATTTAGAGTAGCTTGTAAAATACTTATTATAAGCTTATTACCAGTTTTATAATAATATTATTATAAATTATAAGATAATATATATAATAAATTCTCTTAGTAAACATATATAAAAATCTATATAAAAAAAGCTAGTAGAAAATCTTTAGTTTTTTAAATTTATTTAATTAAATTTAGCTACTTATAAGCTATTATACATTCTCTGCTTATTACATATCTATTTTTTAATTTATTAAAAGTTCATTATATCTAGATATTATTATTAAAGATAAGAAACTCATGAGTGGTAAGTTAGTAGTTATAATAAAAGAATTTCATATTCTGAATATTTATAAAATAGAGATTTCAGATAGTACTAGTTATTATAAGAACTTATTACTATTAGAATCTGGAAGATTAATAGCTAGATTAGATAATTCATGATTCTAGAATCAGACAACTATCATGACTAACAGACATGAGTAACAGGTGATTACTATGATAAATTAATAAGCTAGAGCTTAGAATTTTCTTTATAATTCATGTGTGTATATAATTTTTCTCTTTTTTAAACTTCTCTTTTCTTTATTATCTTTAGTCTTCTTGAGTCTTATTATCTAGTCTGGTAGTAAATCTGTGTCTAGCTTAAGCATATTATTAGACTAAAAAATTTTTTATTATTTCTTTTACTTTTATTAACTTTATAATTAAAAGTTATTCTTCTTTTATTAATTTAATATTAGTTTAATAAGATATATTAGTAAATATAATTAGTATGAAGAATCTGAAGAAATTATTAATAAAATAGCTAAATCTTATATAGTAGTAGAAAATAAATATTTGTTATAAGTATTATTATTTAGTAATAAGAATTATTATCAAATTATTAATAGAGAATAGTTCACACAGTTAATCATGAATAATTTAGAAGAATTATAAGAGATAGTTAAAATAATAATTAATCATAATATTAATAAGCATGTACATGTGAACTAATAAGTAGAAATTATAAAAGAGACTAATAAGAGAAAGAATTAATAAATAAAGATATTAATTTCTAAAAGAAATAACTATTAAGAATGATTCTTCAAGATCTATCTAGCAAGAGATAATAATGATAATCTGCTTCTAATATGTTATGAAAGAAGATTAGTTAAGATTAATAACTTAAAGCATCTTACTAATAGTAAAGAGCCTAAATTTAAACACTAAATATTCTAAATATATAATAAGCTATGAGAAAATATAGATTATTTTCTCACAGAAAAAAGTAAGATTATATATATAAAGAATTATACTAATAAAAATATGATAGAATATATTACTCTATAAATAAGAAAAAATTATTCAGAAATATATATAATTATAGAAAAAGTTTTTACTTATTTAACTAAAATATATAAGAATTTAAACTACTTGTAAAATACTAAGAATGATTATTATTAACTTCTTATAAAGAATGAGAAGAATTATCATGCCTTTATAACTAACTTTCTTTATTTAATAGACAAGACTAAGATCTCATGAGAATTCTATATAGATGACTTCATAATTAAGCTATTATTTAAACTTCAGAAAATAATAGTTATGACTTATATAACTACTAAAATTTTTAAGAAATTTCAGAAAATTTATTTCAAGTTCATTAATATCTTGTGAATTATTTATGATAGAGAAATAAATAAGAATAAGAAAAATAATAAAAACTAAAGATTCTAAGAATTCTATAATAATAATAAAGAATTAAAATCAGCTACTACTTCTAAGATAAAGTCTAGAGAAAAGATAAACTAAATAAAGAATATTTAATATTATTACTATAAAAAGATAGATTATATTATTTATAACTATCTATAAAAAAGAATTAATACTAATATTTATGAGTTATAGCTAGTTTTAAAAAATAAAAAAGTTTAAGAGAAGTCTTTATCTTAAATTATAAAGTATTTTTAGAGAAACTAGACTTATCTTAATTTATTAGTAAAAAATTATTTCTTATAAGTAGCAGAGTAGTTATTAATAAATTTACAGTTTCTATTAAGTTTCTTATTAATACTAAAATAAACAGTGCTATTTTTATTAATACTTAGCTAGTAATAAATATTACTAGAATCTTTAAAACATATATTATTTTCTTATTACAGTACTATAAAAATTTATAGATTTAATAAAAAAATAGATTTTTTATTACTTATATAATCTTCTTTTATTTATAAATTAATAACTAATTCTTTTAAAAAGTTCCCATGCTGATTACTTATTTGAGATAATATTAAATAATTATTAAAAGAAAATGACTAGCATAGCAAGATATCTGACTAAATATCTAAAACTAGTAACTAAATTAGCTAAAGAAGTAAAGTCTCTAGAATAAGATATAAAAAAAATTAGCAAGATGATACTATGTATTATTTTCTGATAATTAAATCTAAATCTTAATAAGCAGATGAATGCAGACTGTAGAGATAGACTAATAAAATAAAAGATTTAGCATGACTAATAACATCTCTATTCTATTAAGATTCTTAAAGATATTAAATTAAAATCATCTAACTTACTAATTAGCAGTAAATAATCTGAACTTTATAAAAACTAAGTCTAATAAATAGCTTCTATAATAAAGACTAGTAATTAAATAAATATCTTAGAAAAAATAAGTTAGCTATTTAATTATAATCTGCAAGATACCTGAAAAGAAGAGAAGTAATAGAAAAAATAGACTTAAGAAAAGAAATATAATTCTAGCTTAGCTAAATATTTAAATAAATTAGAGAATATAGATCTAGCTTTTATTAGAGAAGCTATCTTCTACTATTATATAAAGAAAACTAAAACTTATTACATGCTTATTTTAAATAAGTTAGATTAGATTATTTATAATAAATAAGATGCTGAGAATTCTGTCTGACAGTAGAAAGAAATTAATAAAGCAGATAAGAATAATAAAGATAAAGAACTAGAGATTAAGTTATCTAACTATCTATATTTCTAAAGAATAGTCTTTCTAAAATCTAAATCTGATAAACTATTCTCATACTAGCTAAATATAGATTATAAAATTATACTAAATTTAGAGATAAATCTGAATTAAAATATTAGATATCTATTATTATACTAAATGTTCATAGAAGAACTAGAAATGATAAAGAAATATTTAAAAGCTAATTTAAATAAAGAATTTATTATTCTATTAAGTATATCTTTTATCTCTTTCATTCTAATTACTTATAATAAAGCTAAGCTATAATTCTGCATGAACTACTACTAGCTTAATATTATTATAAAATAGAACACATATTTATTATTTCTAATTAATAAATTAATAAAAAGACTATAGAGTATAAAATTCTTCACTAAACTTAATATTTATCAAGACTTTTATTATATTTAGATAAATTCAGAGTTTAAAGATCTTACTATCTTCTATATTGGATATAATAATTATAAATATAGAGTAATTTTATTTAAACTAAGTAATAGATTAGATATCTTTTAAAGATTCATAAATAATATTTTTTTTAACTATATAAACTAATTTATAATTAGATTTATTAATAATCTGCTAATTTATAGCAAGACTCTTAAAGAATATAAAGAATATATATAAAAAGTACTTAATTAGCTAGCTAAGAATAAGCTGCAAGCTAGCATAAGCAAAAGTAAGTTTAGTATATAATAAACTAAATTTTTAAATTTTATTATTATTACTAAAGATATTAAGATGAATTTTGAAAAGATTAAGATTATTACTAACTAGAGAATATTTATTACTATAATTAGAGTACTTTTCTTTTTAAAATTCTGTAACTTCTACTAGTAATTTATAAAGACTTATAATTAAATCATGAAAGTACTATACTAACTTATTAGAAAGAATTAACTATTTTACTAAATAGAGAAATATTAAAGTGTCTTTAATAAGTTAAAAGAGATCTTAATAAATATATTAGTTTTCTAATACTATAATTTCTAGTATAAGATCTAAATGAAAATAGATATCTTAAATAAAACTATAACTAAAATACTCTTATAAAAGTCTTCTGAGAATTAATAATATTTAATAATTTTTTATTCTATCTTCATGACTAATACTAAGTAAAATTATAATATTCATGATAAAGAAATATTAGTTATTATCTATATATTTAAGAAATAGCATGTGAAGCTTAGTAAGCTGTACTAAAAAGAAAGATTTAGAATTCTAACTAATTATTAAACTCTAAAGTACTTTATGATAAAAAACAGACTTAATATCTGTTAGATAAAATAAATTAAGTTTCTCTCTTAGTTTTACTTTAAGATTAAATACTATTTAAGAAAGAAGAGTATTCTGATAAATACTTTAAGTAAATTTAAAGAAAAAATAAAGAATAAGAATTATAAGTAAGTATTACTTAAATTAGAATGTCTAAACTTAAGAATTTAAGTAGAGCTGATACTACTTAAATTAAGAATTATAATTAAGTAAATTTATAAACTAAATAAAAATATAAAGAAACTCTTATAAGTTACTTCTAATCTTATAATCTGAATATAAGACTGGAAGAAAATACTTTATTATTAAGAATAAATAATTATGCTTATTAAAAAAGATCTAAATCTAGCTGCATGACTTCTTAAGAAGATATATAAGTAATTCTTTATAGTATACTTAGATAAGAAAAAAATTATAATTCTGATTAATAACTAATTCTATTAGCTATTTATATAAAAAAATACTAAATACTATATCAGTAACTATCTAATCTGCTAGAGAATTAAAATATTATAAGATAAAATTTCTAAACTATTATAGTTATTACTTATTCTTCTCTAATTTTAATAGTATATTTTTATGAATTTTATAAATATATTAATAACTAAAGAAGAATATAATATATTACTAATTATTATTAATAAACTAAGCAAGAAGCTATTATTCTTACTTATTATTTAAGAGATAAATATAAAGAAACTTTATAAGCTATTCTTAAAATATTTCTACTATTATTATAAAGCTTCAGAGAGTATAGTCTTAAACTAAGAATTCCAGTTTATATTAGATTTCTAAAATAAGTTTATTAAAGATTTAAGAATCAAGCTAAAGTTATCTACTGCATATTATCTATAAATAAATAAGTAAATAGAAATTATTAACTAATATTTAATTATATAACTATAATTATATGTAATATATTATTAGAATAACTAAGACTAGTTACTATAACTTATAAATCATGCTATAAAACTATTATCACATGTGTTAATGAGACTAATTCTCTTTAGTATAATATTAGAATTTAAGCTATAAATCTTATTTAACTAGTAACTGCTTTCTATAGAAATCTTAAAGATAGAGAAGCTTAATTATTAAAATATCTAGAAAAGAATATAGAAAATGAAAGTAATTTAAGAATAGATTTAAAAGAAAATAAAGCATATTTAAAAAGTTATGAGAAAATAAACTAATTAATACTACTATAAATCTAACTTTATAATTAGAGATAAGATATTTCTTTCTTTAAAAAAATATCTTATAGACTATCTAAGCTGTAAGCTTACTAAATAAAATACTAGAATCTTTAAAATTATAAAAAAGATAGATTACAGCTACTATCTAATTCTATTATTTAGTATATAAATTCATAATATCTTCTCTCTAAATAAGCTGTAAAAAGCTGTAAATAATCTGCTATCTAATTAAAAGTATAAAGAATTAGAATCTGTAATAATTAATAAAGATAATAAATAAGAAGTAGAGTAGATACTTGCATGCTGAAAACACTATAAAAAACTATAATATAAAGTTAAATAAAAAAATTTAATACTAATAATTAATAATATTCTGCAAGAAACTTTAAGAATATATTATATCTTATATATAAATTTCATATAACTAATCTATAATAATCAGAACTATTACTATGCTTAGAGAAATAAATAGTTATCTATAAGTAAAATAAAAATCTATTAGATTATAGAGAGAATAATTGTAAGGAACTGGCCTACGGCTCTGGGACACCCCCAGGGGTCCGGGGGGTTCCGGGCTATATAAGTGAGCGAGGGCGCAAGCTAGTAGCTTGCGAATCTAGTCTTTTTACCCGTGGCCGAGTGGTAAATGGGCTACACCCGGAACTCGCCCCGGGGTAGTGTAGTTCTCACATTTTCGCAAGCTAAAGGGTCGGGGTTCGAATCGCGCTGCGGGCAAGATTCAACCCTCGGCTTACCTGGAGCTCCGGTGGCAAATAGAGCCATACCACGGTGGCGTGATGCCGGATGCTGGGCTCCGGGGGGCTAGCTTATATAACCATCTCCGGGCTCCACTGCGGAGGCGGCACACCGGGGTTACATTTATCCAGCACCGGCAAAGATCCGGGCTGGAGACCAGCCCCATACAGAGGGGGAAAATGTAAGGAACTGGCCTACGGCTCTGGGACACCCCCAGGGGTCCGGGGGTTCCGGGCTATATAAGTGAGCGAGGGCGCAAGCTAGTAGCTTGCGAATCTAGTCTTTTTACCCGTGGCCGAGTGGTAAATGGGCTACACCCGGAACTCGCCCCGGGGTAGTGTAGTTCTCACAATAATCTTCTAGCATGAGAGTATGTCTAATACTTTAAAAGAAGATAATGTTAGAATCTGGAAGATTAATAGCTAAATTAAATAACTCATGATTCTAGAATTAGATAATTATTATAATTAATAAGCAGATAATAGATAATTACTGTGATAAATTAATAAGCTAGAGCTTAGAGCTTTCTTTATAATCTATATGTGTATATAATCTTTCTCTCTCTTAGATTTCTCTTCTCTTTATCATCTTTCAGTCTTCTTGAGTCTTGTTATCTAGTCTGGCAGTAAACCTGTGCCTAGCTTGAGCATATTAATTACTAGATAATAAAATACTAAAAATATAAAATTATATACTCTTATATAAAAAGAAAATATATAAAACTAATTATATATAACTAGCTAGTCTAATATAATATTTAAATATTATAATAAAAATATAGTTTTTTCATAATTCTGAAATAATTTCTTAAAATTTTAATTATATAATTAGTATTAAAATGTTAAAAATTAATTTTTTATTAGAAAATTATTATTTAAATAAAATAATTTCAGAATAATTTCTAAAACTTATTAGTTATTAAAGAATTAATGTTATTTTTAATATATATTAGTTATATTAGCTATATTTTATGCTTATTTAAATATTTTATATAATTAAAATATAAGACTACTAGATTAGAAAATTACATACTATATCTACTATATTCATTCTATCTACATGCTATAGATTATAAATTATTAAAAAATAAAATGCATAGAATTTAAATTCAGACTTTTATTATTTCTAGCTTTCTAGCTAATTAGTTATGCTATTTATTTATATTTATTTTCTAATTCTTTAATTTTACTAATCTGCTGAATATTTCATCAGATGTTTTTAAAGCTAAATGAACTAATATATAATACTTATTAGAAATGATTTAATCATATTATTTCTTATAAATTTTTTATATAAATTAGCTAGCTACAAGATTATTTTTAGCTAGATATTCATTATCATATATATTTTATTTATATTATATTTTATAGTAATATTAGTCTAAATAAAAAAATTTCTTTCACTTTAGATTATCTTTCAGAATTACTAGAAAACTAATTACATTTTAAGAATTTAAACTAGTCTTATAAAATATTTTAAAATTATAAAATATTCTAAAATTATGAAATACCTAGTAATATACTAACTATAATAAATAAAAAGTTAATGTTATTACTAAAATTATAATTTTATTATAGTAAAATTTAGTTCTTATTTAATTAACTATTAAGTTATAATTTAATTAATAGAAAACTATAATTCTACTATAATCTGAAATTTTATTTAACTAAAATAAATACTAGACTAGCTAGTCATATGTAGTTAGTTTTAAATAGTTATTTAATAGAAGTTAGCATATAATAGCACTCTTGTATTAAAAATAACTACTTATAATAAGATATTTTCAGATATTATAACTTATAAACTTTATTATTATTTATATATGCTATATATCTTCTCAAGATTTTTATCATACTAAAATTTCAAATTTCTAATAATTATTCTTCAAGAATAATCTGTCCGTAAAGTAAGTACATATTATAATTTTTAATTTTCTTATATAAATTTAGTATTTTTTGCTTTTTTTAAAATATCTTTAATTTTAGTAGGAGATAATTTTAAATAAAAATAAAAAAATTAAATAATATATAAGAAAATAAAGTACTAGTAATAATCTCTATTATGAATATAAAATTTATTATAGCTTATAAGTATTAGTATGTGGAAATATATGTAGTAAAAAAGTACTTTTTAATATAAAAGTATTATCATATGCTAACTTCTATTAGATTACTATATATCTTCTCTTTATATAAGAATATATAGTATAATTTTATAATCTTATTTTACTATTTAGTAATAAGCTATCTTATATAGCTCGGATACTAGTTACAGAGATGTATTATCATGTGTCTTAAGAAATTTCATCTATAAATAAATAATAGAATTTAAAAAAATATATAATCTTATTATTCTACTTAGTAAAGCTAAATAAATAAAGAGATTACTATGTTTCTCTTCTTCTACTTATCTTGCATTTAAGAAGATATCAGACTCTAACTAATTATAAGCATAATTATATAAGTAAAAATTAGTAAGTAAGATAGTTCATTATTATTAAAGTCTAATATAAGCAAGTAATTAAATAATAGATTAATAAGCATGATAATTCATCATTATCTAAGTTTAATATAAGCTACTCAAGCAAGGCAGTGAGAGAGTAAGTTAATAAAATAATAGAATTAAACTAGTAAAATCTTAAGTAAACCAAATTATAAAAGAAGATACAGAGTACTATATATTATATAAGATTATTTATAATATCATGCTTTATATAATATCTTAATTCAAGTAATATACTATTTAGTTTATGATTTAATACTTAGTATGCTACTTAAATGCTGCTTAATCTGCTATTTAATTATTTATACTCTCTAGAAATGCTATGCTCTGCTTATACTTCATATGACACTGTGCTATAATAACTTAGCATTTTATTAGAATGAGCTATGCTGACTAAGCAGGCCCTTAGAGTTGTGTACATAGATATATATATAATTAATTCTTTATTTCTTCTATTATTTCTTACTAGTAGTAACTATTCTATTTTTATTATATATCTTTAGTCTAGTTTCTTAATCTGAATCTTATATTAACTATCTTAAGCATTTTTAAGCTTAATATGCTTATTTTATTCTCAGAATAAATTAATAATGCTAAGAAAAATAAGATAAATAGCAGTTATTCTTGAATTAAGACTGTTAGTTATTTAATATCTAATTTAAAGATTAATATCATTTAAAAATATCTAACTACTTAACTTAATAAATATCTAAATATAAAAGTTATAATTTTTATCTAATTCTTAGATATGATTTATATGTTGAGATTAATATATTTAAAAAAGAAATGAAGCTTTATAATAATAATTCTTTAATCTTCTAACTATACTTAAAGATGATCATGCTAATCAATCTATTTATAGCTTACTAATTTAACTATTATAAAATACTATAGTATTATTATAATTATTTATAGCTTCTCTAGTCTTTATATTTATCTTATCTCTAAGATCTAGCAGTATAGAATTAAATCTAATCATGGCACACAAATGTCTTTTAATAGATTTATAATAGAATGAAGCTATTAAACAGCAGATAGAAAATAAAAGAGCTTTTTTTATTCATGTTATTCTTTAATGAGATTCTTTATACTTAAGATCTTCTGCAGAATTTTTGCATTAGACAGAAAAAAATCATGAAGATTAATAGAATCATAATTCATAATAGTATTAATAATTAGATTTAACTAATTCAGAATAATAAGATATCTAACATTCAGAAGATCATGAAAGTAGATGTTTTAATCTTAAGAATAAAGATAAATATTAAATAAGAGAAGAATCTAGAGAATTAGAGAGAGAAACTATTAGATAATCTCTATAAATTAACTATAAATATTAATGAAATTAGTATGTATACTGTTTTATGTGAATATTTATCTTGAGTATCTTTATATCAGTTATGCAGCAAATTTCAGTCTAACTATATGTAGCTAGTATATAAAATTTAATGACAAGAGCTATATTATGTAACACATCTCTGCAGATTTTATAAATCATGTAAGTCTATTAATTAGTTAAATTAATTAAGAAATATAACTTTTAGTATCTATTTTTAAATTTATAGCTGTTATTAATTAGATATTAAAGCATTTATTATACTAATTCTAGAAGTATCTGTGTCAAGTTATAAATGCTATTAGCTGTGTCTCAGATTTATCAGATTATAGAAGTAGATTAAAGTTCATTATTTATACTTTAAGCTAATAATCTGATTAGCTTATTCTATTATTAGAATTAAGAAATAATAAATTTTACTAGAAGTTATTAGTTATTTCTTTTGCTAATGTTTTCTGCTCTAATCTGATTTGAATTAGTGTTATAGAGAACTATATAAGAAGAAAATTTAAAGATATTCTTCTCTTTCTTTCTTTAGCTAATTATTAATTTTTTCTAGTAAGTATATAGCTTCTTTCTGCTATTTAATTTAACTACTTTTATGTCTTCATCAGCATGTCTATTTAGCTTCATTAACTGCTTGATAAATTACTTTAATTTAAATTAGTTTCAAGAATAATTTAAATCATTCAAGACTTCATTAATATTCATATAATAATATAATAAGAATTTTAATTTAAAAGTATTTATATGTAATTACTAATATATATGAGTATATAGATTATTTTAATTTTAATCTTGCTTCATCTTAACTCTTATAAGTATATTAGTAATTCTCTCTTCTGTGAAAAATATATAACTAATAGTTTAATATAGAATTTGTAGAGAGATATAAAGTAGAGATAGCATAGCTTCTTCCACTCATGATCATATCATGATAGTGATAGCTCTTATATCTTTAATCTCACTAGAAGATTAATTAAATAATTAACCAACTACACTTACTTGAATACTTGCTTACTTTATATTAAAGTCTTTATTATAATAATTTGGTAGCATGTCTATGAATTTCTAGTTCTTTTTAAAGATCTAGAAATTAAAAGATCTAAGACTCAGTATCATGCTACGTGGCTCAAGGCAGTAAACAAGCAATTCTCAGACTTAATATTATATCATTACTTAAAATAAAAAACAAGCATCATTAATAACATAAGATTAGAATACTTATGATCTTATCATGTTATATTCTGCTAGTAATAATGTCTATACTCATGAAGCTTTATTATTTACTAGTAATAACAGATATCATGAAGAAGTTTATCTTTAGCTATAGAGACTATTATTAGTCTAGCTTAGCTTAAGAGAAATCAGATAAAGAGATGTTAAAGCATGTTAACTATATCATGCAATGATATAATCAGATCTATTAATTAAAAAAGAAGATTAGTATGTATTTCTTATAGTTTAAAAAATTAGAGTAATCTTCATACTGTTACTAGAATTTTTAAATCTAAATAATAAGCTATTAAAGCTATATTTTTCTATAACTTGACTGCATTTCAGCTCATGCAGAGATCATGATATTATTAGATTTATATAGAGTAGTAAGATTCTGACTAAAATATTATATTATAAGTAGATAATAATAAATATTAAGTATTCTTTTATTAAAAAAGAAAAGACATATGAGATAACTTCTACTTTAGAAATTATAGTAGAATTATACTTTATTTTTATTTAGAATATGATATAAGAGACTGCATCATCTGCAGAGAATAGTAGTAGAATTTAGAAAGAACTAATAATAATATAGCAGATATAATTATAATAAGCTTCTAGTATTTCTATAAAATTATATAGTACTTAATATTAGTCTATTTCTGATAATATCTCTTACTTAAAGAATATAATGAAGTTCATTCTGGCAGCAGCTTATACTAATATGTTAAAAGAGATTTAATATCTAATTAATAATTATATGAGAGAGATATAGTTAGTAAGATCTTTAATATAAATTCTAATATCATCTGCACTGCAGTACTATTAAGTCTTTTAAATTAATTATACTATTATAAAAGATGATAGATATCGAGACTTTTTATTCAGATATATTATAAGAGTTTAAAGCTTCAGATATAGTTAATAAGAATAATAAATTATAAATTTATAATCTATTTATTTTTACTAGTAGAGTATGAGTAGCAGCTGCTATACATAATTTATTAATAATAAATTAGAAATTACATGTTTATCTTTAAGATATAGCATTAACATGATAAATTACTAAACTAACTAATCTAGCTTATAATAGACTACTAAGAGATTTACATAATATAAATAACTAGTATAATACTATAGAAGCATGTTTCGAGCATTACTAATACAGATAATAATAAAGTTTAAATTTATTAGATATATAATAGCAGATGTTAAATTATAGAAGAATTCTAATACTTATATAATAGAGATTATAATAGCAGCTAAGCAGTATGATTTAATATATATAGAATATACTATAGTTCTTCATATCTGATCACATATGAATCTGTTATTAAGAGTAATCATGAATAAACTATCTGTTAAGATCATAATAATACAGTTTATAGTAGCTATAAAAACTAAGTAATTTAACTAAATTAATTAATTTACTTAGCTATATAATTCAGAATATTAGTAATATTAGTAATTATAGTATAATTAATAATCATATGCAGAAGATTATAGAATCTTTCTGCTTAGATAAGAAAATATAATTCTATCTAATAATAGATAATCAGAATGAAATTAAAACTAGCAGTAATATGAAAATAATTAACTAGAATGATTTAATTAATAATAATAATCATATTAATTATAGTCTAATTAAGAATATAGATTACATTTTTAAGCTTTTTTATAGAATAATTAGAATAAAGATAATAAAGTTAACCCAGCTCATGTAAAGAGTTTCATATAGTAATATATTTAATAGAAGAATTCTGATGAAAAGATATTTCAGAATTAGATAGATAAATATTAAGATTAAAATACTTATTTATATAATAAGAAAGATCTTCTAGAGCTATATTTTAACTAGCTAGATATATTAGAAGATCTGCTAAAGAATTTTCAGAATAATCTAGACTTTATATTATATGTAATCTACTAGTAATATAAAGTAGAATTTAATAATTAGTCAGATTTTATTAAGCATTCTTAATTCTGTATTCTTATAGCTTATCATAAAAGTACTAACATCTTAGTAATATAGTTAAGAAGAGAGTTAATCTCTATTAATAATAATCTAGCTTTTTAGTATTAGTACTTTATGATAGTAAAGATATATATTTAAATAGTAGTTAAGATTATATAGATCTGTCTAAATATAGAATGTTTAGTAATACTAGTTTTCTGTAAGTTTCTAGAAGAGCAGAATTTATTAGTAGTTATATAAAAAGAAGATAGTATTTCTATTACTAGTATTAGTAAGAAACTAATAATAAAGTATTTCACATACTTCTTATTATATATTCTAGTAAAGAATAAGAATGAAGAGATAGTTATAGTTAGAATTATGATAAATATTAGAGTAATTAATAAGCTTTAAGCAGAACTACTTCTTAAGATAGATAACATAACTTTAGAAGAAATTATTATTAATCTTAAAAAGAAAATAATAATATTTATAAATACTAGTAGCATAAAGACTTTAATTTATATAATATTAAAGAAGAATAGTAGTAGTAAGAGAGTAGTTATTATTTCATAAAGTATTATAGTATCATTATAATCAGAAGTAAAAATTTTAATTAGACTTAAGAATCTGAATTTAACACTTTCTGTTAATAGGAACTATATCTTTAAGCTAGAAATAAATTAAATTAAAATATATGCTAAGATCATGAGATTAAATCTGTTATTTTATCATGTAATAAATAATACTAATCAGGCTATATGATTATTAATTAGTTACAGAATTAGCTATGTAGTTAAGATAAATAAAATAACTATATATTAGATATATCTAACTATAGAGATTCTTGCATTAAAGTTACTAAAGATTAAATCATAGATTAAGCTAATTTAGCTAACTAATCATAAAATATGATTAGATAATAATATAACTATATATAAAGAAGTAAATTCACTAGAAGTTAAAGCACTTGCTAAAGTAGTAATATAGCATAGTAAAGTATAAACTAATCTTAAAGAATTTATTAATATTCTAGAAGATAAATAAATATAGATTCTAATACTTTTAGAAATTATTCTCAAGAAGAATTTATAAGTATACTCATGTGAATTAAAGAGAGAAAGATAATAGATGTAATGTTTAATAAACTTTATAAAAAAAATTATATAAGCTGGACAGAGAATCATATATCAGAAGATTATTTAGTATTTATAGTATAGAGAGATGTGATTATTAATAAAAAGATTATGTAAAAGAAAAGAATAATAGTTAATCTCTAAAAACTAAATAAAATAATAGAGTCTGATATTTATCTAATAATAAGACAGAATGAGATGATTAGTATAATCTGTAAATACAGATATATAATAGTTCTTAATACTACTTCATTTTTCTACTAGTAACACACATGAAAAGACTATAAAAATCATATAATAGTTATAATATATAGAGATTAAGAAATCTTTAATATGATAATTATAAGCTTTATAAATAGTATCTTATATATATAGAGATAAATAAAGTTAGCACTTCAGTTACTTTATGCTTTTATCAAGATATATATTAATAATCTTATGATTTTTTTAAAAACTCTAAAGAAGCATATACAGCATCTATATGTCATGCTAGATAAGCTTAAAGAACTAAATATTATAATAAATTCATGTAAGATATATATTAAATTTTTCTTTATTAGTCTTCTAGAATAGAAGATCTGCATACTTGAAATAATTATAGTTATAGAGAAAGTAAAGATAGTTATAAAGCTTTCTTTTCTAAAGATATTAAAATAACTAAAGATATATCTTAATCTTACTAAATAACTTTAATAGTATATATTATTCTATACTAAACTAACAGAGCTATTATAGATTAGAAAGATAGCTATAGTAAAGAAAGCTTCAGAAGATATAGAAAGAAAGAGATTTATATAAAAGAAGAAAGTTAGTATATTAATATCAGCAGAACTTAAGAGCTTTTAGAATATTTAGAACTTTTTTAAAAAAATGTTATTTTTATTTTATTATAATTTAGATAAGTAGTTATTTATGAATATTAATGCTTTAAAGAAGAGAGACTTTAAAGCTATAATATTTTACATAAAAGATAAATAAATTATTAAGACTAATAGAGACTATTTAATATTATTATTATTAACTATAATATTACTAATACTTTTTCTTAGCAAGCTTCTGATTAGTACTAAGATGAACTACTAATTAATTAAGCTAAAAGTAACATGTTTAGTATAAATGCTAAAGAAGACATATACATCTTGTTAAAGCTAGCAAGAAGCTAATAGTAATATATACGGATTATATAGCTATCTTAATAATTACTAAGAGCATGTTATTATAATTTATAAATATAAATAATTTTAATTTCTATCTGGTGCAGGCTGCAGCATATATATAAAAATTTAGATTAAAAGTCTTTTACAAGTTAGAAAAAACACACATTATTCCAGATATCTTATCAAGACTTAAAAGTCAGATAACAAGTTATCATATAGTTATTTATTATGATTATATCATGATTAAGTTATTATTAGAGCTGAAGATGAAGATTTAATAGAGATATATTAAGAATATGTTTTATCAGAAAATTCTAAGTATTCTTAATAGTCAGAAAGTGCAGAAGAAGAACATGACATAATTATTATTCTTTAGAAAGAATAAATTAATCTATTATTAAAAAGAAGAAGTTAGTAAAGAACTTTATATTTCTACTTTAATAATATCACAGATATTAACAGATATGTACTTAAAGATTTATTTCAGATAATAGCAAATCTTATAGTATCTAGAAAGTCTATATATTAGAAAGATTATAAAGATAGTATGCAAGTTTATTTAAGCCTGCTTATAATGTTAAGTAATATAAATTAGATATTATAAATTTTATAATAATCTGCAGCTAATATTAATACTAAAGATATCTTATTATATTATAATAATTAATTTTATATTAGAACTTTCAGATGAAATATATAATATACTTATAATAGTTACTAATAAGTATATCAAGAGAATAATCTTTATTCTTAATAGAATTATAGATGAATTCAAGAAATGAGCTATCAGACTTATTAAAGCACTTTATAATAAAGATTAAGATTTTTCTAAGAAGATAACTAGCAATAAAGATTCTAAATTTACTGCAGATCTATAGAAGAATATATTTAAATAGATTAACATGCAGATGCTGTTCACTACAGCATATTATTTATAGATAAATAATTAGTTAAAAAGAATAAATCAGATTACTAAGATAGTTTTTATTTTCTAATTAATATGATGAAGAATTTAAAGAATTAATATTAATTACTCTTAATACTTTAATTACTTCTTAACTCTGCTAAGTCTTTATTAATAGAAGCATCATCATATTAGCTTTTATATAATTACTTAATAATTATAAATCTTAATACTATCAAGATGAAGCACATATTATTATTTATAATATATAAAGATATAGTAGCAGTAATAGATAAAGTAGTTATAATAATAAAATACTATTATAATAAGTAGCATGAGTTAGTTTATTTTAAGAAGAGATAGAAAGTCTTGCTATAATTACACAAGAAATATCACACATATATATTAAGAATTTATAAGAAATTTTCACCACACTATGCAGGGTTATTCACTATTATTAAGAAAATAGAAAGACTTATATATTAGCTAGATTTTCTTAAGCATTAATAAATTCATAATATAGTCTTAATTATATATCTTAAGCTCTGAATAGAGAATACTTATGATAGAATCATGCAATTATCAGAGCTGATATATATGAATAGAGACAAGTACTGAGAAATAGAGAGAATTATTATATATAGAGAAAAGAGACTTCAGAGAGATATTAAGAAGAAGTATCTAGTAAGATAAAAAGATTTTAAACTAGAAGAAGACTTCTAGCTTCTATTAAATAAGTTAATCATTATGTAGTAGCTAATTAATAAGTATAATAACAAGTACTAGTAGTTATGATAGTATTATAATAATAATATTATTAGAAAAGCATTAATATTAAAGATTTATTTATTATATTTACTTATATGATTTTATCATGATAATAGCTAAATATTAATAATATATTCAAACATAAACTGTTTTCTTTTCTAAGCATATTAATTCTAGAATTACTATATTATTATATTCTAGATTTACTATATTAATGCATAATATGCTTATATTAAAATAGTTATATCTATAAATAATTTATTATAATAACTTAATCTTTAGTAAGATGAATATATCTTTAAGTATATAAGTAAGAGAAAGAGTTCTAATAATATTAGTAAATTAAAAGTCTACTTTACTTTTAGAGTACTTAACTATAAATGCTTCATTATCAAAAAGAGTAAAGATTAAGAAAAGAGAAAAGAATAAAGAGCATGAAGAAGTAGAAGAGATATAAAAGATTAGATATATATTATAATTTATACTAGAAAATATAAGAATATAGCTTAAATTAGAAAAGAGTTATAATTTTAGCAGCTCATCAGCTTTATTTTCTCTATCAGAAAAAGAGATACTTAAAGAGATATTAAAAAGAAAGATTAGTATTTTAATTAATGAATATTATGATAGAACTAGAATAAATAAGAAGACTGAAGATTTTTATACTATTAATAACTATAATAAACTAATTTATATGCATGCTTAGATTCAGAAATCATATTTTAGTCTATGTAATTCTATTAATAATTTCATTAATAATATAAAGATATGCTTTAATCTTAGATTTACCAGACTAGAAAACTATATCTTTAAGATTAGAAAATTACTTAAACAAGCTTAATAACTTAAAGTAGCTCATAAATAGTAATACTAATAGAAAATGCAGGAGTAGCATGCTAAATAAATCACATAAGAAATTAAGTTTATTAAAAGAGAGTAATTTATCTATAATAATATCATGATATAAATATCTGAAATCATGAAAGAAATTATAAAAATAATCAGTGACTCACTTACATATATAGAGTTAGTAAAATCTTAAAAAGAATTTCATAATCAAGTTCATAGAAAGACTTAACATTACTTTTATAAGAATAATAAGATATATAAGAGAAGAGAAGATTCTGATACTACTAAGATAGTCAGATAATAAAGTTAATAAGAATATTTTAATAAAATTCTTATAGAAATAAAGAGCTCCAGTGCTAAAAAAGTAACATGCACTAAAGAAGCTATAACAGATTAGAATAAAAATTACTAAATCTCATGTGATAAAGAAAAAGACTATAATTATAGATAATAATAGCAAGAATATAGCTAAAGATATCATGATAATATTACTAATAAGTTCATCTTTATAAGAAGAAGCAGAATTAGATTATAAGAAATTAGATATATTATTATAAGAGATTATAGTAATATTAGAAAATCTAGTAGCAGAGAAGAATCAGAGAAAAGTTATTAAAATAATAATAAATAAAGATAAACAGATAGAAAGACTATTAGTAAGACAGATAATACTTAATTTATAATTCTAACTAGCTAAAATACATGATGATAATCCAGAAATAATATAGCTAAAAAGAGAATATTTCAAGAAAAAATAAGATAAGCATAAAAAATATTATAATTAAAAATCATGAAGAAGCTTTAAATACTAGTCTATAGTACATGATTTATAATTTTTTAGTAAGAGTATAACTAATTATTTTTAAGAAGAAATAGCTAATTATAACTATTAGATGAACTTTATAATAGAATATAATTATAGTCTAATTAAGATAAAGATATAGAAGTTTATTTTAAAAATTCTAAAGAAAAATACTAATAAAAAGAGAAGAGTCTGAAGAGTATTATTTTACTATTTCATGATTTTTAATAATCTTGATCTACAGGCATGAAAAATAGTGACAAAGATGCAATGAGTGAATTATAGAAAGTTCATTAAAATAAAGAAAATAAATGTAAAGATGAAGTAGAAAGAGATAGATAATAATAAAGAGAGAGCAGTATTAATAGAGTAGTCAGAGCAGGAATTTAAGAATAAATTCTAAGCATTAAAGCTAGCATATTATAGAGAGATATGAAGTAGAGATAGTATAGTTTCTTCTGCTCATGATCATATCATGGTGGTAATAGCTCTTATATCTTTAATCTTGCTAGAAGATTAATCAAACAATTAACTAACTACACTCACTTGAATACTTGCTTACTTCATATTAAAGTCTTTATTATAATAGAATTTATAATGTTTATTATATTAGTAGATACTATAGAGAGTATTATTAAGATCTTTATAGTCTTAATAGCATCTGATGCTATTATTACTATTACTATTTATATTTTAATCAGATATAATAATACTTCTTTCTTTACTTTCTTAAAGAATATCTCTATAGATACCAGCAAAGACTTCTGATTCAGTAAAAATAACTGACTTATTAGTATAGATTTTCATTATTCTAATTATTTTAATCTCTAATAAGAATTATGAGTCATACTTAAATCTCATTATAGTAAGATATTACTCTCAAGAAAGATGAGGGAAATACAGTTGCTGATATTAAATAGATATCTGAAAGTAAGAAGTCTTTAGACCTAGATTAAATTCTTATTTAAATATTCTTCAGAGCTAGATATTCTCTCTATCTTCAGGTAATTAATATAAAACATTTACTCTCCTGCTTTTATTTTTCTATGTAGATTTTCTAGTAGTTATAATTTCTTAGCATATAGCTAGTAGATTTGAACATTATGTAAATAACAGCTGGATTTAAGAAAGTAGAGTAAAAACCTTCTAGTATAAAAATCTAGTAGAAAAAATTAATATAAGTAGGAAATCTTTCTTTTCTAAATATTACTTATCTAATTTACTATTTATCATTCTTATTCTGTTAAGATATTAACTTGTGTTAATTCTTAATGCTAATTTAGTATAAAAACATGAGGAATTTTTCTTTTACAAGTATCTTTATAAGTCTATTTATAATTATAATATTTATAAGCATGTATTTTATCTTTATTTAATTTTCATGAGTCTTCTAGCAAAGCTAATGATTATAAATATTAACATGCTGTAGTTTTATTTAAAGCTTTATAATCTTGCTGTTTATAAAATAAATAATCTAAGTATTATCATATTCTATATGCAGTATCTATGTGTTTAGCTCTACTATAAGCTCTTAAAGAAGTCTTAATATGTATAATTCTTTCTTTACTACTTATAATAAAGCTAATAATTTAATTTTAGTAGTTAATATTATAACTATATTCTGTTTATTTACTCTCTAGCTAATTATACTACTAAATAGTTTCATAATATAGATCTGAGAGCTCTTCTAATTAAGTAAGTTATCTGTAAATAATATATTACTAGCTATAATAAAGTCATCTCTATCTCTAGAGCTTAAATAGTGATATTTAATTTATTTTAAATAATTAATAATTCTATTTGCAGCTTTATAATGTGTTTCTGAAGAATTCTGCAGAAATTAAGATAGTCTAGATATAATAAAGACTATATCTGATTATGTTAGTAACTGTAGCATATATTATTAAGCTGATTTTATATTAATATGTATTTATTTAAGTATGAGTAGCTTAATTCATATTAGAAAGTAGTTTCTGTTACTTTATAGATATTAAATTATTAATCTTCTTGATAGCTAATCTTCTAATCTTATTAATATAAGCAGTCTGATTTAATTAAATTCTTCTTGCTAATTAGTTCTGTATTATCTTAATTTCTAGAAACTACTAGAGATTCTAATTATTTTCTAGATTAATCTTTTATTTAATATGCAGCTTATGTGTAATTAATTCAGCTTTACTTCTTCTTTTTTTATTACAGATGATTACTATATCATCTATATAGAAGAATATAAGTATTTCATCTCTAATTATATAGCATGATTCATGAGAAATCTCTTTAAAGCTTAGATTCCACAGCTTTTTAGTAAAATGCTATTACTAAAGAACTAAAGATATTTGCAAATCATATAATATCTTATTTAATTATAGAATCTTATTATTTAGTTAATATCTGAGTAGTTTACACATGAATATCACTTCTTCTAGAGTTGCATGTATAAAGATATTTACTATATTATATTATAGTAACTTTAGATTAAATCTATTTACTATAGTAATAAATATTTAGAGAGATCTTGCTACTAATATGATAGCATATGTCTCTTCTGCTTAAAAATCTAGTTATTAATTATCTCAGACTACTAACTAAGCTTTACATTTATTTAACATGTCATTCTTATTAAACTTATATATATATACTCACATGTAGTTAAGTATTTGATAATCTAGAGTTAATACTCTTGTTATTTTAGTTTAGAATTCTGTTTTCTTATAGCTTTTAAGATGTGATTCTTCTGTCTTCTTTTATAGTTATTAGAGCAGATGAGCATCTATATTTTAATCATGCTTTAATTTAGATAATAGCTAACTTAGATATAGTTTATAGATTATCTTTAAATTTTTTTAAACTAGTTTTTGTAATTTAAAAGCTAATATTCTTTTTTTATTTCTCTATCTTTCTAAGAATACTTATTCTTATCTGCAGATTACTTTTCAACTAGTCTAGTTATAAAAGCTATTTTTTAAGATTTAAAGCTATTTTACTATAATATTTAAAATTTATAGAGTTAATATATGATATCTTTTATAACTTAAAAACTTGCTAGTAGCATTAATAAAGATATTAGATAGTAGTTATTAATCTTTTTAAGTATCTTTAATGCTATTTACTCTAATTCTGCTTATTACATGTTTAATTACTGTTATAATAAAGACTTTAATAAGAAGAAAACAAGTATTCAAGAGTATAGTTAATTAATTAATCTATCTTTCTTCTAGTGAGATTAAAAGATATACATGCTATTACTACTATGATATAATCATTAACAGAAGACACTACTATTGCTATCTCTACTATCTCTACTTAATATTAATTTACTAGTTTTAATATCTATAATTCATTCTTAAATTTATTCTTAGACATTACAGCTATTCTCTCTCTATTATTATTAGTCTCTTCTAGCTTCATCTTTACTTTCTCTTCTCTCATTTTAATGAACTTCTTATAGTTCAGTCATTTCATCTTTAATATCATTCTTTATGCCTGTTTATTAAGCTTTATTAAAAATTAAGAGATAACAGAATATTACTTTTCAGTACTCTTCTCTTTTTATTAATATCTTTCTTAGTAATTTTTAAAATAAACTTCTATATCTATATCTTGATCAGATCATGATTATAGTTTATTATAAAGTTAAGTTAATAATTATAGTTATTAATTCTCTTATAAAACTAATTAGTTATTTTCTCTTTAAATAATTACAGTATCATGAATTACTGTTTAATATCTAAAGTCTTTTTATAATTTTAGATTATAAAGTTCTTCATGACTTTCTCATATCTTCTTAAAATGTTCTCTTTTTAACTATATCATTTCTAGATTATTATTATATATTTTAGCTAGCTAGAATTATAGATTAAGTATTATTTATCTTACTAATAGTCTTTCTGTCTGTTTATTTTTATTTATTATCATCTTAATAACTTTTCTTTAATTCTTTTCTGCTACTAAATTCTCTAATATTACTATAATCTCTTATAATAGCATGTCTGATTTCTCATGATCTGATTCTACTTCTTCTTACAGAAGTAAACTTATTAGTAATATTATTATAGTATCTTTAGTTATATTCTTACTATTATCATTTATAATTATAATCTTTTTCTTTACTATATAAGATCTAGTAATTCTTATTTTAATCTATTATAGCTTTTTTAATATATATTGCTTTTTTAATACTTAAATCTTCTATTTCTGCAGAGATTTTATTAGAGTATTCTTATTAACTTTATTATTTAGCTGTCTTAATAGTACTAGAATCTTCTCTTCTCTTATATATTTTATTATTCTAATAAAAGTAATATTAAGTCTTTCTATAAACTTGATTATGAAATTTCTCTTAAGATTTTACTAGCTTTATATATGTAAGTAAGTTATAGCTACTTCTATAATTTCTTTCATGATGCTAGATATCTATATTATAATATTATTATAAATAAATTACTCTCTTTTAATAAACTTAATTTCTTATATAATTCATTCAGCATGCTACTTCTATATTTCTTATTAGTATTATTATTTATAAGCTACTTTAAGTTATTAAGCTTATTTAAGTAGTTTTCTAATCTTAAAGATATAGTTCTCTAGTCTAATAAATCTAAAGTTAAAGCATATCTTTATATTATTAATGAAATTACTAATAGAATTACATAAACTAAAATATAATTTTTAAGCCTGAGCATGTATATAGATTAGTTTATTATAGTTATTAATAATATAAAAATTTCCAGTCTTCTTATCTATTCTAGTTCTATCATAATACTCATTAATTAAGATGCTAATTTTTTTTTTAACATCTCTTTAAGTATCTCTTTTTCTAATAAAGAAGATGAAGCAGATGAGCTAATGAAATTATATATTTTTTCTAATTTAAGTTATATTCTTATATTTTCTAGTATAAATTATAGAGTATATCTGATCTTTTATATCTCTTCTGCTTCTCTATGCTCTTTATTTTTTTCTTTTCTTAACTTTAGCTCTTTTTAATAATAAAGTATTTGCTATCAGATGCTCTGAAAGTAAAGTAGACTTTTAATTTACTAATATTACTAAAGCTCTTTCTCTTACTTATGTATTTAAAGATATATTCATCTTACTAAAGATTAAGTTATTATAATAAATTATTTATAAATATTACTGTTTTAATATAAGTATATTATGTGTTAATATAGTAAATCTAGAATGTAATAATATAGTAATTCTAGAATTAACATGCTTAGAAAAGAAAATAGTTTGTGTTTAAATATGTTATTAATATTTAGCTATTATTATAATAAAATCATATAAGTAAATATAATAAATAGATCTTTAATATTAATGCTTTTTTAATAATACTATTACTATGATATTACTATAGCTACTAGTACTTATTATTATACTTATTAATTAGCTACTATGTAGTAATTAACTTATTTAATAAAAGCTAGAAGTTTTCTTCTAACTTAAAATTCTTTTATCTTACTAAGTACTTCTTCTTAATATCTCTCTAAAGTCTCTTTTCTCTATATATGATAATTCTCTCTATCTTTCAAGTACTTCATTTTTATTCATGTATATTAGCTTTAATAATTATGTGATTCTATTATAAGTATTCTCTATTTAGAGCTTGAGATATGTAACTAAGACTATATTATAAATTTATTAATGCTTGAGAAAATCTAGCTAATATATAAATCTTTCTATCTTCTTAATAATAGTAAATAATCCTGCATAGTATGATAAAAATTTCTTATAAATTCTTAATATGTATGTGTGGTATCTCTTATGCAATTATAATAAGACTTTCTATTTCTTCTTAAAGTAAACTAACTTATGCTACTTATTATAATAGTATTTTATCATTATAGCTACTTTATCTATTACTATTATTATATTTTTACATATTATAAATAATAATATATGCTTTATCTTAGTAGTATTAAGATTTATAATTATTAAGTAATTATATAAAAGCTAATATGATAATGCTTCTGTTAATAAAGATTTAGCAGAATTAAGAAGTAATTAAAATATTAGAAGTAACTGATGCTAATTTTTTAGATTCTTTATTATATTAATTAGAAAATAAAAAGCTATCTTAATAGTCTAATTCATTCTTTCTAACTAATTATCTATCTGTAGATAATATACTATGATAAATAGCATCTGCATGTTAATCTATTTAAATATATTCTTCTATAGATCTGCAGTAAATTTAAGATCTCTATTACTAATTATGTTCTTAAAGAAATTCTAATCTCTATTATAAAGTACTTTAATAAGTCTGATAGCTTATTTCTTAAATTTATTTATGATTTTATTAAGAATAAAGATTATTCTCTTAATATACTTGTTAGTAACTATTATAAGCATATTATATATTCTATCTAAAAGTTCTAATATAAAGTTAATTATTATAATGTAATGAGATATCTTTAATGTTAATATTAGCTGCAAGTTATTATAGAGTTTATGATATCTAATCTATATTACTTAATATTATAGATAGACTTGAATGAACTTATATACTATTTTTATAATTTTTCTGATATATAAACTCTCTAGATATTATAATATTTATTATTATCTAAAATAAATCTTTAAGTATGCATCTGCTAATATCTGTAGTATTACTAAAGTAGAAATATAAAGTTCTTTACTAACTTCTTCTTTTTAATAGTAAATTAATTTATTTTTTTAAAGAATGATAATTATATCATATTCTTCTCCTGCACTTTCTAACTATTAAAAATGCTTAGAATTTTCTAATAAAACATATTTTTAATATACTTCTGTTAAATCTCTGTCTTCAGCTCTGGTGATAACTTAATTATAGTATAATCATAATAAATAACTATATAATAACTTACTATCTGATTTTTAAGTCTTGATAAGATATCTGAAATAATATGTGTTTTTTCTAGCTTATGAAAAATTTTTAATTTAAATCTTTATATATATACTGCAGTCTGCATCAGATGAAGATTAAGATTATCTATATTTATAAATTATAATAATATACTTTTAATAATTATTAAGATAGCTGCATGATCTGTATATACTACTATTAGCTTTTTATTAGCTTTAATAAGATGATATATTTTCTTTAATATTCATATTAAACATGCTACTTCTAGCTTAATTAGCTAGTAGTTTATTTTAGTACTAATTAGAAGCTTGTTAAGAAAGAGTATTAGTAATACTATAGTTAATAATAATAATACTAAATAGTCTCTATTAGTTTTAATAATTTATTTATCTTTTATGTAAAATATCATGATTCTAAAGTCTCTTTTCTTTAAAGTATTAATATTCATGAATAACTACTTATCTGAATTATAATGAAATAGAAATAATATCTTTTTAAAAAAACTTTAAATATTCTAAAAGCTTTTAATTTCTACTAATATTAGTATATTAACTTTCTTTTTTTATATAAATCTTTTTCTTTCTATATCTTCTGAAGTCTTCTTTATTATAGCTATCTTTCTAATCTATAATAACTCTGCTAGTTTAGTATAGAATAATATATACTATCAGAGTTATCTAGTAAGATTAAGATATATCTCTAGTTATTTTAATGTCTTTAGAAAAGAAAGCTTTACAACTGCCTTCACTTTCTCTATAGCTATAGTTATTTTAAGCATGTAGATTTTCTATTCTAGAAGATTAATAAAGAGAAATCTAATATATATCTTATATAAATTTATTATAATATTTAGTTCTTTAAGCTTATTTAGCATAGCATGTAGATGCTGTATATACTTTTTTAGAGTTTTTAAAAAAATTATAAAATTATTAATATATATCTTAATAAAAGCATAGAGTAACTAAAGTATTAACTTTATTTATCTCTATATATATAAGATGCTATTTATAAAGCTTATAATTACTATATTAAAAATCTTCTAATCTCTATATATTATAATTATTATATAATTTCTATGATTTTTTCATGTATACTACTAATAGAAAAATAAAGCTGCATTAAGAACTGTTATATATCTGTATTTATAGATTATACTAATCATTTCATTCTGTCTTGTTATTAGATAAATATCAGACTTTATTATTTTATTTAGTTTCTAGAGATTAACTATCATTCTGTCTTTTTGCATAATCTTTTCATTAATAATCACATCTCTTTATACTATAAAGACTAAATAATCTTCTAATATATGATTCTCTGCTTAGCTTATATAATCTTTCTTATGAAGTTTATTAAACATTATATCTATTATCTTTCTCTCTTCTAATTCACATGAATATACTTATAAATTCTTCTTAGAGATAGCTTCTAAAAGTATTAGAACTTATATTTATCTCTCTTTCAGAATATTAATAAATTCTTTAGAGTTAGTTTATATTTTATTATACTATATTACTGCTTCAGCAAGTGCTTTAACTTCTAATAAATTTACTTCTTTATATATGATTATATTATTATCTAATTATACTTCATGATTAGTTAGCTAGATTAGCTTAATTTATGATTTAGTTTTTAATAGCTTTAATATAAGAATCTCTGCTATTAGATATATCTGATATGCAGTTATTTCATCTATCTTAGCTATATAGCTAATTCTATAATTAATTAGTAATCATATAGTCTGATTAATATTATTTATCATATGATAAAATAACAGATTTAATCTCATAATTTTAGTATATATACTAATTTAGTTTGTTTCTAGCTTGAAGATATAGTTTCTATTAGTAGAAAGTATTAAATTTAGATTCTTAAGTTTAATTAGAATTTTTACTTCTAACTATAGTAGTATTATGATATTCTGTAAGATGATAACTACTCTCTTACTGCTACTACTCTTCTTTAATATTATATAAATTAAAGTCTTCATACTGCTAGTATTTATAAATATTATTATTCTTTTTTAAGATTAATAATAATTTCTTCTAAAATTATATTATCTACTTTAAGAAGTAGTTCTGCTTGAAGCTTATTAATTACTTTAATATTTATTATAATTCTGACTATAGCTGTCTCTCTATTCTTATTCTTTACTAAAATATATAATAAGAAGCATGTGAAATGCTTTATTATTAGTCTCTTGCTAATATTAGTAATAGAAATACTATCTTCTTCTTATATAACTACTAATAAATTCTACTCTTCTAGAAACTTATATGATACTAGTATAACTAGACATTTTATATTTAAATAGATCTATATAATTTTGACTACTGCTTGAATATATATCTTTACTATTATAAAATATTAATATTAAAAAGCTAGACTATTATTAATAAAAATTAACTCTCTTTTTAATTATATTACCAGAATGTTAATACTTTCATAATAAGCTGTAAAAGTATAGAATCAAGAATGTCTAATAAAATCTGATTAATTATTAAATTCTACTTTATATTACTAGTAGATTATATATAATATAGAGTCTAGATTATTCTGAAAGTTCTTTAGCAGATTTTCTAGTATGTCTAGCTAATTAAGATATAACTCTGAAAGATCTTTTTTATTATATAAATAAGTATCTTAATCTTAATATTTATCTGTCTAATTTTAAAATATCTTTTTATTAGAATTCTTCTGTTAAATGTATTACTGCATAAAACTCTTTATATAAGCTAGATTAACTTTATTATCTTTACTCTAATTATTTCATGAGAAAGCTTAAAAATATAATTTATATTCTTAATTAAACTATAATTAATATGATTACTACTGTTAATTAAATTATTCTAGCTAATTATTTTCATATTACTATTAATTTTAATTTTATTCTAGTTATCTATTATCAGGCAGTGCTGTATTCTCTTATCTAAATAAGAAGATTCTATAATCTTCTATATATGATTACTAGTTATATTATAATTACTAATACTACTAGTATTCTGAATTATATAATTAAGTAAATTAATTAATTTAGTTAAATTACTTAGTCTTTATAGCTATTATGAACTATATCATTATGATTCTAACAGATAGTTTATTTATAGTTATTCTTAATAACGATTCATGTATAATCATGCATGAAGAACTATAGCATATTCTACATGTGCTAAATCATACTTCTTAGCTACTGCTATAATCTCTATTATATAAGTATTAGAATTCTTCTATAATTTAATATCTGCTATTATATATCTAATAAATTTAAACTTAATTATTATCTATGCTAATAATACTCTAAAATATACTTCTATAGCATTATATTAGTTATTTATATCATGCAGATCTCTTAGTAATCTACTGCAAGCTAGATCTATTAGTTTAGTAGTTTATCATGTTAATGCTATATCTTAAAGATAAATATGCAGTTTCTGATTTATTATTAATAAATCATGTGTAGCAGCTGTCGCATGCACTCTGCTAGTGAAAATAAATAAGTTATAAATCTATAACTTATTATTTTTATTAACTATATCTAATACTCTAAACTCTTATAATATATCTGAGTAAAAGAGTCTGATATCTATCATTTTTTATAATGAGATAATTAATTTAGAAGACTTAATAGTACTATAAGTAGATAATATTAGAATCTGTATTAGAGATCTTACTATTTATATCTTTCTTATATAGCTATTAATTAGATGTTAAATCTCTCTTAATATATTAGTATAAGCTATTATCAGAATGAACTTCATTATATTCTTTAAATAAGAGATATTATTAGAAATAAACTGATGCTAAGTATTATATAGTTCTATAAAAGTATTAAAGATTTATTATAATTATATCTACTATATTAATGCTGGTTCTTTCTAAATTCTATTACTATTCTCTGCAGATGATATAATCTTTTATATCATATTCTAAATAAAAATAAAATATGATTTTACTATAATTTCTAAAGTAAAAGTTATCTTAGATATCTTTTCTTTTTTAATAGAAGAGTATTTAGTGTTTATTATTACTTGTAATATAATATTTTAATTAGAATCTCATTACTCTGCATGAATTTAGTAATATTATAATCTCTGCATGAGCTGAAATATAGTTAAGTTATAGAAAAATATGATTCTAATAACTTGTTATTCAGATCTAGAAATTTTAGTAATAGTATAAAGATTATTCTAGTTCTTTCAGACTATAGAAAGTACATGCTAATCTTCTTTTTTAATTAATAAATCTGATTATATTATTATATGATGTAGTTAACATATTTTAATATTTCTTTATCTGATTTCTCTTAAGCTAAGCTAGACTGATGATAGTTTTTATAGCTAAAGATGAACTTCTTTACAGCATCTATTATTACTAGTAAATAATAAAGCTTTATAAGTATAGATATTATTACTAGTAAAATATAATATGATAAGACTGTGAGTATTCTAATCTTATGTTATTAATAATACTTATTTTTTATCTTAAGTAATAACATAATATTAAGTTTGAGAGTTACTTATTTACTATCTTAAGTCATGACATGATACTAGATCTAAGAGTTGCTTGTTTACTGCTTTAAGTCACAGCATAATACTAGATCTTAAATTTTTTAATTTCTAGATCTTTAAAAAGAACTAGAAATTTATAGACATGCTATTAAATTATTATAATAAAGACTTTAATAAGAAGAGAATAAATATTTAAGAGTATAGTTAATTAATTAATTTATCTTTTCTCTAGTAAGATTAAAAGATATATGTGCTATCATCATCATGATATAATTATTAATAAAAGATGCTACTATTACTATCTCTACTATCTCTACTTAATATTAATTACTTAATATTATTTTTCAGTATCATTTCTTTATTATCTCAAGATTATATATCTATTATAATATTAATATTATCTCTAGCTGGTAAAGAATAAAGTTAATCTCTTTTTTAAATTCTTTTATTAATATAATTAAGCAGATTAAAGATTTCTTTTATACTCATATCATTTAGATCATTTTAAGCTGATATTCACAGATTCTTAATATTCTCATTAAATATTTAAGCTTTATTAAAAATTAGATTCTGAGTTTTAATAATCTGACTAATTTAGAGATTTTAAATCTAGTAAATATTTATTAAAGAATAGCTTACTAGAAAATCTATTTATACTTCTAGATTTAAAGTAATTCTTCTAATCAGACTTCTTCAGAAAGCTTATTACTAATATAAATGCTTTATATTCATAAACTCTTAAATGTAAGATTCTTGATTTAAAAGAATCTGTAGCTTTAGTTTACTTAGTTAATTAATCATGAAGTTATTAGTATAGAATTTAACTATTATATATTTTTTTTAGTATTTAAATATATAGATATACAGCAGCTGCTGTGATTTCTAGCTATAATTCAGCTAATAATTTTATAGCTACTTGTATAGTATTTATCTTTTTCTTAATAATTCATTCTATTTACTCTGCTGTCTTATTTAGAGCCTGCATATATACTAGTAATGATTAGAAAGCAAGTCTCTTACTTAAGATAAGTTTACTAATCTTTTTACTTATTAGTTCATAATCTAATTCTAGTTTCTAAATGATTATTTTCTGTGTTTTCACATATTTAAAGAAATTAATTAATACTGTTAATATTGCTTTATAAGATTAATTTAATATATAATAGTTTCAGAAGTATTTCAAGTATTTATTAGAGTTCTGTATGAATAGACTGAGCCAGCCCACACTCTAGATGAGCTAGTTTATCTTGATTTAGAAAGATTGTGAGCTAGATCTGATCTGGTTCAGTCTGAGAGTAATTTCATGTGAATAGCTCAGAGATCCGATCTTAGTATCTGTAAAAATAATAATTCAGAATTCTAGTCACATGATCAGATTTCAACACATGTTAAGAAGAAGAAGAGAGAAGTGAGGAAAGAGCTGATATACTATATCTGTAAATCTCTCAGATATTATTCTTCATCTTTCTTAAATTCTTGCTATAAGGCTTCAGAATTATTTTTTAATTCTTCAGAAATTAAACACATATTAAATTTTCTTTTCTCTTTAAATACTACATCTTTTACATTAAATATCTCAGAGAATAATAGTTTAGTAGTAAAATTTAATGACTATTAAAGAACTCTCTAGTTTTCTTACTTATAAAATCTGATGCTTAATATCTAAGTATATACTCATTTTAAAACCAACATGTATTAGTTTTCAGATAGTATAGTCATATTATTTAAATTAAAAAATAGCTCTCTACTATAGAATTTAGCTTCTTCTACTCTAGAACTTATTAAGAATAATATAAATAAATATATCTAAGCTGCATGAATAGATATTATAGTTATTAACATGTAAAAACTTAAGCTCTATTAGCAGAAAAAAGTTAAGAACTGTAAATTTAATCTAATATTAGTTTAAGATCTTATTATCTTATTTACTAATAAGATATGTAGATTTAGTGTTACTAATTAGTTAAAAGTATATCTATCACATGCAGAAATAAAAGTATTAATACTTAAAAATCTTAAGCATAATAATCTAGATAATCTATTAGTAATTACTAATAATAAAAAAATCAAAGCTCTTAAATACTATTAGAATAAATTTTATAATAGTAGAATTAGAAAGATAACTTTTAGATTAAAGATTATTTTACTAGAAATAATATTAACTTTAAATACAGATTAGTACTAGCATGCAGCTTTAATGCTAATAAATAACAGAATTCTTAAAAGTTATAATATAATTAAATATAAAGAGCTTACTAAGAAAGAGATGAATATTATAAGTAATTAGTATAGAAATTTAACATATGTTAGATTCTTACATGATAATAGAACTAGCTTTAGATTACTAACTTCTATAATATCAGTCTACTTAATTTCTTAACTTATAGTGTGATACAGACTAATAGTATTATTATATAATTAGAAGATAAGTCAGACATGTGCTTGCAGCATGTGGTAGTACTTTTATTTAGAGAATAATTTAATAACTTTCTCTAACTTAAGTTAAATAAATTTAATAAATAACTTCAGATCATGATTAGTGTGTTATTAAGTTTACTTATTTATATATTAGCTATTTTTTATTCTAAGTTCCTGCAGGATATCTTCATCAAGTTTATGAACATTTCATATAGCTAAAAAGAATTTAATTAATTAAGTAGTAAATGATATGTTAACTACAAGATAAATCATGTAAGTTAGATATCTTAAAAATATTAATAATTAAATCTGAAATCTAACACATGTTAAAAATTTATTAAACTATTTAATAAAATTTTAATCTTTATTAATAAGTATTTTGAAAACTTAGTCTTACTTATTTCAAGTAATAATATAATAATTCTACTTAACTAAAAGTAACTAATACATAGCAGAGATCTGCATATTCTATTTTTTTTTATAAACAGACATTACTAATAATATTTATAATTTAAAATTACTTTAGTTATCTCAAGAGTATGCTCTTCTTTACTTTCTACTATCTTAGTTAATAAGAGAAGTGAATCTTACTTCAGATGTATGAATAAAAATATATTAATCTAAATTTCTGAAGCTGCTGAGCAAGAAGACATATATAAAAGCATTCATATATCTTATTATCACAGAAGTAAAAAGAATATTAAGATCTGAAACTTAATTAGTAAAATTCATAAGAATATCATGCACCTGCTTAAAAAAATTCTCATACATATTATATTTTAATATTATTTAATATTTAAGTACTCTCAAAAAGTATTTAAGTTACTAAGATAGTTTAATTAATTAAAGACTCTTAAGAAAAAGATCTTTATAAAGCTGGTCTTGCTGCTAAAATAGACTAAGAGAAATACTTGTGTATATAATTTTAAGAATCAGATTAAGAAGCTCTTTAAAGTAATTTAGAATTATATTTATAAGAATACTAAGATGTTTCATAAGAAGAAATTAATAAAACTAATAAGATTAAAATTTAACATATGTTAAATTCTGATATAAGAGCTAACTATATTTAGCATGATATCAGCTTCTCTAAGAATCTTCAGATTATTAATCTGAAGAATAACTTTAATAAAAAAAATATGACTTTAAAGCTCTAAATAATAGTAGTAAAGTATCTTAAAAGATTTAATCATCTTCTATAAAAGAATCTTCTTAAAATATGCCTGAAGTTAGATAATTATTATTTTACTAAGTATTATACTTAGACTAGTAAAAAAATCCAGTACAAGTAGCTGTAAGACTTATTATCTGATTATAAGAAGAAATATATAAAGTACTAATAGAAAAAAGAAGTCTGCTATTCTGGAAAGTAATAAATCAGGCATAATTATTAAAAAAATACTCTACTAAGATAGTAAGATTCTAAAAAAAATAATCTCTCTTTAAACTTCTGCTATAAAAATAAATCTATATAGTATAGAAAATGCTCTGCATACTATATTTATCTACATAACTCTTAAATAATAAATAATTAAGATAATACTTAAAGAATTTCTAAAGCTAATAAAAAAATTTAATTAAGCTCTAGATTAAGTTCTGGAGATAATAATGCTTTTTCATTATTATTAAAGATTTAATACATGTTTAATTTTAGTGAGACCTGCTAATTATCTTTAGAAAATAGAAAGAATAATCTCTTATACTAGAGATTATTCAAGCTCTTATTAAGAAACTCTCAGTGAATAGTATTAAGATTAATTAGCTAAATAGTAATAAGTTATTCAAGCATCTTATATTCTAAATCTTCACTCTAGAATCTTTATTTAAGAAAGCTAATAATATGCTTTAAATAATTTAGCTAAAGAATCATAAGCAAAGCTATAAGCTCATTCTCAAGACTATCTTACATGCTTATTATTTTATAACTACTTAATCAGATCTCTTAGTCTCTGATATGAAGATTAATTCTTATTAAAAAGATTTATCACAGTACTACTACATTATAATCTTATTATGATTTACTAATAACATTTTAATACATGTTAGTTCTTATAAAGAATTTCAGAAGTAAAAGACTACTAAAGCTTTAAGTACTAAAAAGTCTTTTAAGTAATAAAATATCTCTAGAAATTTTAATAAAGTCTTTTAAGAGAAAGAATAACACATCTTAATATTAGTAATCTTAATATCTAAGAGACTGATTTCTTTCATACTTCTAATAGATATAGAATAGAGAATGATAAATAATATTTCTAGCTCTGATACTAAGATCTTAAAGACTAATAAAACAGTACTCTTTTACTAAAAACTAATTAAATAAAGAGAAAGAAAGTAAGAAGAAAGATGAAGAAACTTTAATTAAAAAAAATAAGAAAGAGAATGTGAAAGAGAAGCTAGCTAAGAAATTTAAATCTCTACTTAAATTTATAGAAATATCTTCTAGAAAGTCTATTAATACTCTTATAAAGAAGTTATTCTTCTTTAATAAACTCTAAAATTAAGCACATGTTAAATTTCACTAATTATAATTTTTAGCAGCATTAGCAGAAATTATGATATTTACGGATAGTATAGTATTAGTAGATGAAACAGTATTAATGAAAAGTGCAGTAATTTCAGAAAGATAGATTAAAGTTTAATAAAATATATTTTAGACTAAATATATTAAAGATACTTAAAGTTCTTTATATTCTTCTCTTATATATTATAATCTTGCTTATCTCTTTCTTACTAAGATTACTTTTATTATCTTCTGATTTTAACACATGTTAGTTTTTTTAATTAGAAATTTAATTTATTTATAGTAACTAAGACTAGTAGAGCTTCATGAGTAAATAACTCTTATAAGTAAAAACTCTAGTATACTACTATTTTTAAACTTAATATTTAGTTAAGATAAACTTCTTAATGTAATTCTTTAGCTTGCTAATTTATATTATAGATTAGCACTTAGTTATTTTTTTCTATCTAGAGAAAAATTATAATTTTAACATATATTAGATTTAACCTGTAAACTAAGATTCTGAGAATTTTAGAATATGAGATTATTAGAAGCAGATAGTTTAAGCTAATATTTAATATAGCTATTACTAATTTTCTTAAATAATCTAGTATGACTTTATAATAGCATTTCTATTCCACACTAGTAATAATTAGACTGTGTAAACATAAGTAATAGATATAATTTATAATATTTATCTTTCATCTTATTCTCAGAGCTAGAGTTCAAATCTATCTTTCTGAGTTTTTTTTCTTATAAATTATCAGATAACACTAAAAATTCTATTATTTATTAATCTTGATAAACACTTATAAGTAGACTCTTCTCTTTAAATAAAAATTTAAAATAAAAAACTAAAGAATGTTATAATTCTGCTTAACTCTTCTTAATTTATGATTCTTAAATGTCTTATTCTCAGTTCTTTGTCTCTCATTTATTAAATTAATGTCTCTTTTATAATTTTAAAACTTCCAGACTACAAATCAGCTGCTGAAGATATGATTAACACAGCTGCTAATTTCTTTATTATAATAAAAGATAATATATTCTTTATTAGTAAGTATTCTAATTTTAATAATATCTCATTTATCTTACAGATTCTGTTCATGATAGTAATATTAGTCTTAAAAAATAAGATACTAAAAATTATAAGAGAGATTAGTTTAAGTAATCTTATAATACTAAAAATCTTTCTGTCGGATAGAAATCTATACATATTTCTCTTTAATTAATTAATTTATATTAAAATATATAGATAAAGGCATATGAGACTCTTAATTATTAGATAATCTCTATAAATTAACTATAAATATTAATAAAATTAGTATGTATGCTGTTCTATGTGAATATTTATCTTAGGCACTTCTATATCAGTTGTGCAGTAAATTTTGGCCTAACTACAGTTATTTGCAGAATGAATGTAAAAGTAGGAATTTTCATAAGCTTGACCTCGACTCTCCTCATTTCACCAAAATCAGTCAAAATATTAACTTTAACTTCAGATATCTCAACAACCACACTAGATATAGCTTAGAAATTATATGTAATAAATTTCTTAATTCAAGTACTCTAACTTATTAGTATTAATTTTCTCTATTATCATAATTCTAAGAATTTAATTTTTAAAGAATCTATTCTCAAGTAGAAAAAGCAAATATAAAAGTATTAAAAGTCTTCATATACTTTTTTAAAATTTATTCTCCTCTCTTTAAACAGTTAAAAATCATGAGAGAAGGAAGACTGAAAAAATCAAGTTCATCATCAGACTAGTTTTCTATATAAAATTACTACTAAGTTATAGTCATTGAGATAGAGAATATACTACATATAATTTTTTATCTATATCTAGTCTAGTTGTTAAGATATCTGAGATCAAAGTTGATATTTTAAGGGGGGACAAATTTTGATGTTGCAAAAATTCTTGCTTTCACATTCATTCTGCAAATGACTGTATATGTAGCTAGTATACAAAATTTGGTGATGAGAGCTATATTATGTAACAGAAACTATATGGCTGGACATACAGGCATCAAGATCTTAAATCAGCTCTTGAAATCTCTTAAATTATTTTCAAAGATATCTCTTGATCTGTCTAGTGTTCTGATTAAATTATTAGAGACTATGGCAGCTGGCTTGCTTGGCATTTAATGACTAGCTGTGCCAACAGATGGATGTTTTGGGCATTCCTTTAATAAAGCTCTTAGTTAGTGTTCTCTTAGAAGGCGCAACTGCTGGAGCAAATTAAGCAGATTCTAAGATGTACAGAATAAAGAAGTGGTTGTCCAGTCCCCAGACTGACTGGAGGTACTGTAAATAAGATGTTGTTGAAGTGGTCAATGTCAAATAGATTTATGTCAACAATGTTGGCTTGTGGTGAAGAAATTGAGATCTTGAGAAAGATTAATCCCTGTTTCTCTAGCATGGTAAGGTTCTCCCCTGGTGCGTATAATTCTTCATAGGACTTAACACCAGGCGGCAGGTAGGAGCCCTGAAGGACTGGGGGCACGCGTTCCTGCGCCGGAGCCGCAAGGGCAAGGGGGAGAAGGGTGATAGACGCCAAAAGAAGTCTCATCTTGGCAATGCGAGGCGCCAGCCGTAAGGAACAGGTCAAACAAGAGGAACTCGCGGGCCAAGTGCATCGCTACCAAGACCGCTATCTCAATAGCCCCTCGCCAGGACATCAACCCGCACGATTACATTTCGTGTAAACCCAATGAACCCTTTAATCACTGCCATCTCGCCAGGAGCGAAGGTATTTGGAGTACGTATTTCTTCAAGTCGAATAATTCTCAGTCGAAATAGCAATCAACAACCCACAATCAGATATACATACATATACATACAGCATTTCCGTACCAGATACAAAAAAAGACATTCCAAATCCCCAAAACCTGCATGAACAAAGAAACAACCAGCTTCTCTCATTGCATTACCTAAAATCCGCCTTTCTTTCCATCCCGGATCGGCCCAGCACAAAAATGTCCAAAAAGATACCCATACAAAGACAGATACAGAATACAATCAGATGCCGATATACACTGTATCAACAGAAATATGTTCAACTTTTGATGGATGGAATTCAGGCTTTTATCCATAACTATGCATGCATACACATACATGCATGCATACGTGATGTATCAACAGGCATACAGAGTACATACAGACTGGAGCTTTTCCTTCCTGCACCCGCCACCGGCGCCGGCAGTGGATGCGGACGCGGACGCGGCGGCTGCTTCAGATGCTTCTTCGCTGCAGCTTTTTTTAATTTTTTCCCTTTCCGATCCGCCAGGGAAAAACAGATGACATTCTTGAGTAGAACGGGATTGCCCTTGGAATCGGTTCTGAAGCCATCAAAATACTTGATATAGCCGAGACAGTCACAGCCGAGAGACAGTTGATTGGCTGTATTGCCGAATCCGACATCACCAACGTCGAAAGCTTGTTTTCGGTGGTATGGAGCTCGTGGATCTGGTTTGTTAGCAAAATCACCGACACTTGGGTCCGCTTGATAGAACCTACCGCCATATGGGACGGTTGTTATAGGGGAAACATCGCTGAAATTGATTCGTGCGGACGTTTTGAACGACGGCGAAAGAATTTGTAGGTGAAGGCCCTCCGCCCTTGAGTTCGGAGCTGAATCAGTGCCCATGGTATCTGGAGGTAACGCCATCCGATTCCGCCTGATAACCGTGATTAATATGCGATCATAAGAAGTCGGGGCTCAACGCGACTGTCCAAAGCTGCCCGTATGTGAAGATGTATGTCCAGTCGAGTGAACATATGATTTCATTGATTGTGCCTGGCTGGGCCGCAAGTACGTCCGGGTTCTCCGCTGCCCGCATCACTACAAACTTGTCTGGTGAAAGGAAGCGAGTATTCTCGACTTCGTGGCTTGAGTCCTCAGACAGCCTTCTGTCCAAATACAATGAAAATGAAGCCAAAATGGTGGTCGGATTCTACCTTTACTTTTTTCAGAATGGCACGCCTTCTGAAAAGATAACTGTTTTGACCTTCTATAACGGGCAGGGTAAAAAAATACTCAAAGCGCTAAAAGATGCTCCTTTGCTTCAAGGCCATTATATCAAAGTTATGACAGTTGATTCATACCAAGGCGAAGAGAATGATGTTGTGCTCCTTTCGCTTGTACGAAGCAGTGAAGCCACCATAGGTTTTCTTGTGATTGAAAATTGAGTCTGCGTTGCTCTATCAAGAGCCCGATGAGGGTTCTATATCTTTGGAAATGCGGAGGCAATTTCCATTCAAAATGGGCTTTGGTGGGAAGTGGTTCAGATCATGCGTGAAAATCCGAAGCGCCTCGGTTATTATCTCCCTACTACTTGCTCCTGTCACAACGCTCAACCCCTTCCCAATCGCTTTTTAAAGCACGGCCATACGCCAGTAATCCCAGAGTTCGCCTGGGAAGAGGAAGTTTATATTGGGACTGCATGCACTCCACTAGCTCCTCGGCACTTTCTTCCATACCAGACCTGATAAATGCTTCCAGTAAAGGCTAAAAATCACGTGCTTCACCGGCATTTTGTTATCATGGAGAGCCTTTAAAATAGTGTTGAATTCAGTTTGAATGAGCTCGGCATTCTGAGTTTTCTTCCAGAGTTGGTTGAGGTAGACAGCACACAGGCCGCATCTGTGGTCATCTTTCAAGTACTTGAAGACCATTTTCTGCGCCTCCTCTAGTCTGAACGAGTCGGTAAGTGCCCTTAGCACTGAGTATCGAAGGGGAGTTTGGGGAGTCGGCCACTGGGGTAGTGGTGAGGATTCAGGAGATCTTTGCGAGCCGGCGGGAGACTGATACGCTGCAGGATTATACTGCGCCAGGCCATACTGCGGCATATTCGTAGTAGAGGGGCTTTGAAGCGTATATCTTGATTAGGGGCAGACATCTGGTGCAAGCCTTTTTCAATTTTTTTCTCGTAATTAGAGTGAATTTTAGGCAGCAACAAGTGAATACTGTCTAGGTACAAACCAGATAGCTCACCAATTGATATCTATAGTCGACTTTTTGTCCGTAATCCAGCGCAACAGCCCCAGATGTTGGAGAGCCAGCTTGGTCAGACAGAATTCCTGAAAGCCGCCCCGAAATCCGGGATTCACTGAATACGCGAGATTTGCATCCACGGCAGCTTTGGAAGGTCGAGACCATTGGAACATGCATTTCGCGCTGTTTGTGTTGCTTCCGCCGCGGACGGCACTTCCCGATGATCCAGAAATTAATAAAAGTTTTAGTAGTTCCTATTACTATATTTTTCAAGAGTTCACTGTCTGACACATGTTACAGTTCCTTATAAATTATCTAACATCTGCTATGTAATCAGATTAAAAAAACTAATAATCTACTATTTGCATGATTAGATTATATTTAAAGTGTTTAGTTATTACTAAGTCATGCAGTTCTTGCATGATGCATGTTTATAGAGATTTGTTATTAGAAATCTACTACTAATTCTACCAGTATAATTTATTCTCTTTTACTAAACATTTACTTATTAATACTTTTAGTTTAATTTTAGTAGAAAATCTCATTTCTCTTTTAATAGTATTTTTAGCTATAAGAAAAATAATATTATTCTTTTATATAAAAGTTTATAAAATTTGAGGATTATTAATTTTAGTTTCTTTAAGTAATTTAATTTTTTAAATTTATAAAAAGAATAGTATGTTTTCTTTAATTAATTCTTTATTTATTTTATTAGATATATTCTATTTATAATGAAATAGAATTTTTACTAATATATTAAATTAATCTAATTTATATATAATTATTAAATTAAATTTATTTAAAAACTCTATCTAACACATTCATTATTTTATTAATTTTTAAATTATTATAAAATTATAAGAATCTAAGCTTATAAGACTTGCTAAGCTTTTTTTAATATAATTAATAAAGAATATATGTTATAAAAGTTACATGCTTTTATTATTAGCTTATAAATTTCTATAAATATTCTTTAAATTTTATAAATTCATATAAGATCATGATAAAGTAATAGTATATATAATATTAAAATTCTAAATAAATAAAAAATTAGTAGTAATATAAGTAATAAATTTATATTTATATTTTTTAATATTTTTTATAATTATTAGTTTATATTTATTTTATCTTTATATTATAATTTCTTATATTTTATTATTTAATCTAAGTAATATATCTGAATTATATTTTTTAGATAAATTTAAAATTAATTTATAAAATTAAAAAATAAAGTCTTCTTCTCTTATAAACTAATTATAATTTTTGAAACTTATCAGATTACTAAGATTTCTAATTATAACTTTATAAGAATATATCAGATTTAAATTATGCATTTGAAAATTTTATTTTTATTTAAGAAAAATTTATAAATTAATTAGATTAGTTGAACTAATCTGCAAAAGCTATAAGTAAAATCTTAATTATTATAAAATTATTATAATTATTAAGCTTAATAAGAATATAAGTTATAATAAATTAGATTAATCTTATTAAGAGATTTACTAAAATAAAGACATAAATTAAAGTAATTTTTAAATAAAAATAATTAAAATATCTTAATAATATAAATTCTTAATTACTGATAAAAAAAATAGAAAATAATTTAAATTTCAGATTTTAAAATTTATTTATAAAACTACAAGTTTTATAAAATATAAAGAGCTTATTATTATAATAAATAATAATTTAAAATTTCTGTATATTAGTAAAGAAAATAAAGTTATTTATATAAAGACTAAACTTTATTATATTCTAATTAAAAAATAATCTAATTATCTTATAAGTTATTTAGATAAAAATAACTAAAAATTATTTATTTTTTTCTATAAAGTAATCTTAAAGATTCTGTAAATATAATTAGAAATAACTAAAAAAACATTCTAAAATTTCATAAATAAGATTCAAGAATCAATAATAAATATTTTTCTTAATATCTTAAAAAAATTCATAAAGTTAGTGAAGAATATAATTTTATAGATATTTGAAATAAATAAAAATTTTTTAGATTTATTACTGTATTTAAAGTAGCTTACAGAATGCTTATTATAAGCTTATTACTAGTTTTATAATAATATTACTATAAATTAGAAAATAATATATATGATGAATTTCTTTAGTAAATATATATAGAGATTTATATAAAGAAAAGCTGATAAAAAATTTCTAGTTTTCTAGTCTTATTTAATAAAATCTAGTTATTTAAAAGCTATTATATACTTTTTACTTATTATATGTCTGTTTTTTAATTTATTAAGAGTTTATTATTTCCAGATATTATTATTAAAAATGAGAGACTTATAAATAATAAGTTAATAGTTATAATAAAGAGATTCTATATTCTAAATATTTATAAAACAGAAATTTTTATAAAAGACTAATTATTATAATTTTTAAAAAAATTTTACTTTTTTTATTTGCTTAAAATATCTCTGTGCTAAATCTTAAGACTACATGTTAGTAATAAAAGAAAAGTATTAAATTCTATAAAAAGTTAAAATACTTAATCTAGTAATACTAAAAATTATAATAAAGATATCTAGATTAATATAATAATTAATAAAACTTATTTCATGCAGATTATAATAATTATAAAGTAATAAGAAAATTATAAGATTTTTTCTAATTCTAATTTTTATTATAGAAAGTATAAGAATAAATAATATAAGTCAACTAGAGTAATTAAAATATATATAAATAAAAAATATTAAGCTTATTTTATAAAGTAAAATAAAGTTAAATTTACTACTATAAGACTTTAAGAAAATATTAAAGTATTCTAAAATCTTGAAAAAGATATAATTAGTATAACTACTAGTCTCTCTAAAATCTTCACTTTATAGATATTCAGAATATGAAATTCTCTTACAAGAACTATTAGCTTGCTGCTAACAAGCTACTTGTTTTTAATAATAATATCTAGATATAGTAAACTCTTAATAAACTAAAAGATAGATATGTAATAAGCGAGAGAATGTATAGTAGCTTTTAAGTAGCTAGATTTTATTAAATAAAACTAGAAGATTAGAGACTTTCTATTAGCTCTTCTTTATATAAATCTTTATATATATTTACTAAGAGAATTTATTATATATATCATTCTATAATTTATAGTAATATTATTATAAAGCTAGTAGTAAGCTTATAATAAGTATTTTATAAGCTGCTTTAAATATAATAATAATTATTTCTCTTTAATAAAGAAGCTTATTCTCAAGCTCTTAATTATTTTATATCTTCTATAAAAGCTATATAGCTACTTGAATAAATAGATAAATCTTTCTTATCTTTATAATAGTAGTTTCTATTTACTTAAAAGAAATTTCTACTAGTATTAAATCTTAATTCTTTAAAAATATATATAAATGAATATTTAGAATAATATCTTTTCTTCATTCTTATAGATTAATTTTTTAATTTAAGTTAAATTATCTATTATTTTAATTCTAAATTCTTATAATATATAGCTGCTTTATTATAGCTTATGAGCTTAAGTTAAGCTAATTAAATTAATAGAATGTTTATTATATCTCTTTTTAATATTATATAACAAGATTTATTAATTAATTTTCATTTTATATAAGTATTAATTTATTATAAATTACTAATATATAGCTGCTTTATAGTAGTTTTATTTATACTTCAATCTCTCTCTACTATATTTATTTCTTAATTTTAATATATTAGACTTCTTTTATTCTATTAAGAATAGACTCTCTACTAATATCTCTTAAGAATTTATTATTAGTTTAACTCTTCTTTATAGCTGCTTTCTTACTAATACTAAACTTTTAGATTATTTTTATTAATTTTCTTAATAAGATAAGTAATAAACTTTTATTAAAGTATTAAAAATTAGCTGTATTAAAGCTGTGTATATACTATCTAAAAGTCTTAACTAAAAATAAATTATTAAAGTATATTAAGAAATCTCAGTATAAGTAATATACTTAATATATTAAAAACTTAATAATATACTTACTTATGTTTTTTAAAATAAGTAAAATACATACTACTATTTAGATTATTATAAATAGTAAGATTATTAGAGAGATTAATAAAGCTTAATATATTATTATTTTTAAAAAGCATGTTAGTACTATTAACATATTCTGTTATATATAGAATATAAATTAGATTACTAATATTATAAAAAGTATTAAAGCAGCTAATAAGCTACTTTTCTATAAAACTCTAGTCTTTCTTAAGCAGATTATCTGTATTTTCTTTAATAATATTATCTCTCTTACTTTTATACTTACTACTTAAGTAAAGATTTATACTTCTAATACTATTATACTTAATATTAATTTTAAGAGTGTGTATATAGTTAATATTAAATCTAATAATAATACTTCTAATAATAATAAAAAATAGTTACTTAATTATTACTAATCTTATAATTTTAGATATCTCTTATGCTTCTAAAATAATGTAGTTTTTAAAATGATTAAAATTCTAATATAACTAGTTAAATTTATTAATAATGAAATTCTTACTATATTTAAGCTTTTCTATTTCTTTATAACTTAGTAGATACTTTAAAGCAGCTAAGTTTAAGCTTTTTAATAACTTTATTAATATTTCTTAAGTTATTAGCATTAACTTATTAATTCTTATATTTAAGATATTTAAGCTATTTAATTAAATACTAAATCTTCTAATAATATGTGTGTTTATCGAGAATTTATTTATTTTCTTATTTTTTATTCTTCTTAATTAATATAGGCTGTGAAGGTGCTGCTTGTTTACTGCTTTTTAATTAGTATAATTTAAGTAGTAAGATATGAAATATTAAGTTAGTTTAATCATATATATGAGATAAGCATAAAGTATAGATCTATAAATCTTAAAGAGCTATAATAGAAAATAGCTTTAAATAGCAGCTATTAAGCTTCTTAGAAAATTTAAGAGTAGTTAAATTTTTTTTAATAATAGTACTAAGTTTTTAATATTAAATTAAATAGATTTATAATGCTTGTTATAGTATAAAGATTATATCTAATAGCTGTATTTAAGTAGTCTTATAGTCTTATTTTTAATATTTTTTAATTTCTTTATTTATTCTTCTGTTTCTGCTACTTTGAACAGAGAATTATCTTAATACTTAGTTAAAATTTCTAAATTATAATTATATATGAGATAAAATAGACTCTGTTTTATAATAGCATATTAACTACTATTATATATAAATTCTATTATAAGTAGAAGCTTTATCTAATTATTCTATAGATAATCTATATATATTTTTAAATATTACTATAAAGTTTAATTAAGCTATTTCATCTGCTTATTAATTTAGAAATGAAATGCAGTACTTAGCTTTCTCTTTATATAAATATAGTAATATAGATTAGCTTAGTAGTAGCTTATAAATAGTATTTTACAGTTATTAATAATTAAATTTAGTATGTTATACTTACTAATAATTTTATTAATGAAGATATCTGCTAATTTAGATGCTAAGATTTTTTTTATTATAGAAAAATATCTCATTATTTTTATAAATTAATCATATATTACTGAAATAGCATTATATATACTACTATCTTTTATTAAAGAAAATAGACTAATAATAAAGTTTATAATAAGTTTCTTTTATAATTTTCTAGTTACTAGTATGCTAGCTAGCTTGCTGTGTAGCTAGTATCTTAAAGCTTTCTTTATAGAATAATCTAAATACATATATATATAATCTGTAATATTTTTATTCATATGCTTTTAGTAGTATTTATACTTCATTAGATTTACTATATAATTAATATTATAATACTTAGCTTAAGAATTATTATGATATAAGTATAATAGTTACTGCTTAATAGCAGCATTCTTAGAAATATAGATTCTATTCTTATATAATAAGATAGATTATTTTTTAAAGATTTCTATCATCTAGTCTTTCTCTTAAAGATAAGATGCTTGCTCATCATCTGCTATTAAAATATAATAAAGCTACTCTGCAGAAACATCTTTTTATTAAGTATTCTGTAATAGTATTCATATGCTAGATTTTAGTGATTTTATAAGCAAGTAATAATGCAAGCAGGAAGAATATAATATAATATACTAATATAATATTAATATATTATATTATATGTGGAAGAAAGGCTGTAGACTAATAGATAGAAACTAAAGATACTTGAATATAATATGAAAATATTAGAAAAGTAAAGTATAAAAGTACAACTACTATATATATATATTATTATATATATATAAGTATATAAGTATACACTCATATAATATACTAAATAAATATACAGAGCAGTTAAAATAGACTTTAATAAAGTTAAATGAATAGGAAATTAAGTAATAAAAAGTCATATGCTAATAAAGTAGCATATATAAAATTATATGATTATTAAAAGCTATAGAAAACTATCCAGCAAGCTGAATCTGAAGACAAATAAATTACATGAATTATATAATATAATGTAATAAATACTTCAGATAATATCATTATAATCTTATTTTAATTATAAATTAATATTTATTATAAATGAATTCTGATTATATTATGTGATTAGTTATAATCAGTAACTAACTAGTCGTAAAGTCAGATCTTTATTACTCTGCATTTGTTAATGACAATGTTAATCAAGTACAAAATTTTCACAGGTGGAAAATTAATTTAAAGTTTAAAATAAGATTTATTATTTAGATTTTATATTAGGTTAAAGTTAGGGTTTTTTAATCTTAAAATATAAATTCTTTTATAATAATCTGCTATTAATTCTAAAGCATAGTAAGATTAGAATATAATAGTTATTTTCATATAATATATAATAAGCTAATAAAATCAATTACTTATTATTTGAAAGAATTATTATATATTAATAAATTTATAAGTATTCTTATTACTAGTTTTTCTAATAACTAGTAGTACTGCTAGAGATATAATATTCTAGATTCTTATTCTTTATTTTATTATCTCTATTAGAATTCACAGTTTGTAGCTTTACTTATAAGATTAGTAATATTCTAGCATAATATTCATGCATATTACTTAATCTATAATTACTATATCTACTTAGCATATCTGTTAGATTTTTAGTATCTAGTCTATATTTAATACTAAAGTTAAATATAGCTAGTTACTCTATTTCATATGCTTGCTAATTATTTAACTTCTTTATTATAAAAAAGTATTTTAAATTATTATGATTAGTCTAAATGTGAAAAAGCTACTTAATTTTAGCTAAGTATTAGTACTAATACTTAAAGTATCTTATAATAGCTAATAATTCTTAATCATGAACTTCATATCTTTATTTAGCATATTTTAACTTTCTTGAATAGAAAGCTATAGAATATTAATAGTTTTATCTATTCTTATTTTACTTTAGTTATAATAGTATTACTACTATAATAAAGTCTAAGATATTTATAATTACTAATATCTGCTGCTCTAAATTATAGTATATTAATAATAATAGTCTCTTAAAGACTTTTTTAAGATAATTAAATGATTTTCTAGTTTTATTAGTAAAGTTTTATAACTTATTACTAGCTAGTAGCTCTATTAATGCTACTATAATATTTATATAATTATATATAAAATATCTAAAGACACTTATAAATTCTAGAAATATTTAAATATTTTTAATATATTTAAATTCAGACTAATTATAAATTATATTTAAGCTGCTTTTATTTAATTAAATATTATTTCTATTAATAATAAAGTATTGGATTCTTGGAGAACTAATATGCTGATATATGAACATTTAAGTGGTTTTTCATAATAGTATAAGCAAGATTAGATAACCATATAATGAGTTATTAGATGATGATTATATTTATATATAGCTATCACATATTTCTATAGCTAGTTAGTTTATTATTAATATGCTAGAATATAGTCAGATGTACTTGATATTCTTATTTTTACAGACTCTTTAATAATTATAAATCTAAATTAATGCTAGATTAATAAAGCTCTAGTATGAATTAATTTACTAATATTTAATGCTTTTAAATATATAAATAATATTAAAGCTTATTACTCTGTTGCAATCATATAATATGCTATTAAAGAGAAGAGTAAAATAAATTACTTGTTAAAGAGATGAGAGATACTATAGTTATCAGAGTGAAGCTTCTACTATTAGCTTCAGATAGTTAAAGTAAATAAATTACTCAAATTAAACAAGCAGCTAAGAGTTCAAAGATTTGGAAATATCTAAAACTAGATAGTAAAATCTGTAAAGATTAATCTAAAGAGCTATATTTAGCAGATAATTATAATTAATATATGATATTCTATAAGATATATAAGATGAAGAATAGTTATTATAAAAAATTTATGATAAAGATAATAAAGATATATAAGATGATATTAAATGCTATCTAATCTGAGATTAAAGCTTCTCTTTACAAGAAGAATACTACTTGAGATCTGCTAGATTATCTATATGAAATCTACAGATCTATAGCTTACTAATATTTTCAGAAATTAAGTATTACTCTAAAGTAGCTTAGATAGAAGTCTATAAAAAAAGATAAAGTAGTCTAATTAGTATACTAACTAATCTAATAGAAGAATGCAAAATATATTAATACTAATATAAGTAATAAGCAGATGACTAGCATATTATTTTTAAAGACTATTAAGTAGTTTATCTCTAATTAGATAGAGATTTATCTAATAAAGTTGCATGCAGTGAAATCTGAATAAAAAAAGAAGAAATTAAAGAAGCTTATACTATAGCATTTTATTATAGTATTTTAGAATACTTGTTATAGTAATAATATACTAATTATAGATGTTAGCTATAAGAATAAAGATATCTTTCATGAAGAGAGTGCAGTAAATTTAATCTTAGATAAAGTAATATAGAAAATAAAATCTTGAGATTCAAGCTCATCTAGCAAGATAAAATCATAAGAAAATAGTAAAAGAAAATATCTCTGTAAAAAAGCTAAGCATGATTCTTTAAAATGCTTTTATCTTAATTCTAAGAATTATTCTAAAGACTAAAGATTAAGTAAAATTATAATAGCTGAGATAATTAAAATACTTAAAGATTCTATAAACACAGCTCTAGCAGCTAAATATAAAGTAAATATCAAGAAATATAATAATTTAATAATAAAGAAGAAGAAAGAAGAATTAAAGAAGAGTCTAGTAGTATTTATAATTATAATTAATATTACTTTATAAATAAAATGCTTGCTAATGAATTTGAATTTAGTAGTCTATAATATAGAAAATACAGAATATTCTTTAAACAGCTAAGCTATTTATTCTCTTTATAATAGTTTTATATTTAATTTAGAAGCTTTTAATCATATCTGTAATTAGTATAACTAATTTATTAAATTTACTTTAGCAGAAGTTCTGATTATAACAGAAACTGAATTCATGCATATAATGAATTATAAATTAGTTATAATAAAGAGAGAAGATACAGGAAGAGAGCTCATTCTTAAATCTATAGTCTTTATACTAAAATATTAAATAAACTTAATATTAAAGTTATAAGTAGCTAAAAAGAAAATTTAATAATATTTATTTACTAATAAGATCTATTATAGCTTCTGAAAGAATTCTGATATTCTATCTGCTACTAAAGAGATACTAGACATGTATATAATGAAATATAATTTAATAAGAAAAAGAGATTATATGCAGAATAATCTAGATTAATAAGACATATATAATAGCTATATGCTTAAGTATTTAAAGATAAATATAGAACTATAGCATTATTAATTAGAGCATATAAATATTAAAGTAATAAAAAGACTAGAATAGCAAGTAAAAGATATTAAGATATTAAAAGAACTAATAAAAGAAGTCTGTAAGATGTATTACTTAGCTTATATGCTTAGACAGATATTTTACTAAAAAATGCTTCAAGCTATAGTATCTTTTAAGAGAATTCATATTAATCTAATTAGACTAATAAAAGCTGTTTATAATGAGAATTAATAAGTATTATATTTACATGATGATTTTACATACTTTAAACTAATTATTACTAACATGAAGAAGTTAATATTTAGTCTAGACATGAAGTAATTTATAGTATTTATTAAAGCTAGATACAGTCTGTCTGTCTGCATAATTTATATGAATGTTAAATAGATATTAAGTAATAATTTCATTAAATAATTTATGATGAATGATAACTGTATAGAGTAAATAGCATTATATACTTCTAAGCAGAATAAACTGATAGAAAGATCAGAATAAACTATAGTTCTATAAGCATGAGTGCTTAGAATAGATATCAGATTATCTAAAAATTTCTGAAATAAGTATATAAAGACTGCTATATATCTTAAAAATCATATTTTAATTAAGTATCTAGACTAAAGATTATTAATACAGATACTTAATAAATTTATTAGTGTTAACAGACTAATTAATTTTACTTATTTAAAAGCTTTTAGCTATAGAATATATATAAGAGATCTGAAGATTATTAAATTATAAAAGCTAGTAGCTTATACTTATATAGATTATCTAGTAGATTATGATTTATCTAATATCTTTTATATATGAATTCTCTACTTATAAAAAGTCATTTAGTTAAGAAATGTATGCTTTAATGAACAGTATATTTTTAATTCTAATAACTCTCATATTAAGTCTGAAATGAGAAATAAGCTAAAAGAACTTATGAAGATTCTTAATCTAATACTTAAAGATATTATAATAAAAAGCTTGAATTAAACTTTATATATATATAAAGATAATAAATACACTCTTTCTATAAGTATAGAGTAATAAATAATTAAATTTAAATCTAAATAGCTGCAGAAAGCTTTATAATTACTTAAATAGTTTAAGTAAAAGCTAATAAGCTTCTTAGATTTAAAAGCTTAGCTATTTAATGATGTAATAGCAGAGAATTTAGCTAATGACAGATTAGAGAAATCTAGTAAAAAAGATTATGATAAACTGCAAAATCAGCTTCCCATTCTACAGAAAATATCAGAATTAAATTTATTTGATAATAAAATATCTGAGATATTTTCTGAATCTGAGAATTCTGAAAATATAATGAATACTCATCCAGCAATACTAGAGAATGAATCTAATGATATAATACTAATACTATTAGATTTAAATATAAAACTACTAAAATTAGACTCAGAATAGTATGAGAAATTAATTCTAAATAAATAGAAGTTAATAATTAAGAAGAAAGAGAAGAAAATTAAAAATGCATCTTAAGCTAATAAGAGATTATATTAAATACTTTTAAATATTACTTCTACTAATATAGTAGACAGCAGACACATATACTATCTAAATTATAATAAATAGTAGATATTTAATAAAGCAGCATATAAAGCTGCTTTTTATTCTAAGATATATTAGACTACTTATCTTATTCTATTTTAAGCTGTATTCACACAAGCAGTAGATTCAGAGTCTTTTACTATTACTAAAGAATTAAAGATAATAATAAAGCTAATATAAAAGATTTTTATTAAAGATCTCTCTCTCTTCTAAGAGCTTTAAAAATCTAGTAAATCACTCTGAGAAGAAGAAATTTCTTAAAGTAGTAGAAATTAAATAGCTGAAATTAATAAAGCATGAAATCTTTTATATAGTTCTTAAGAAAATATGTGATCTGAAGCTATTACTACTTAAATAAGTATTTACTTATAAAGAGAATGATAATAGCTTTCTTATTAAATATAAAGCTAGAATAGTTATCTGAGATAATTTATAATCTATTAATATAAAAAAAAGAATTAAGTAACTATACTAGCAGCTCATGTATCTCACATGCTAGTTATATTAATAGCAGCATTTAATCTTGAGAGTGTATAGCTGAATATCATAAATGCTTTTCTTTATAACAAGCTTAACTAGTAAATTATATGTAAAATGTCTTAGAAATATAAGTAGTTTAGATAAGTTCTTAAACTTTATAAGACTCTCTATAGTTTTTATTTAGCATCTAAGCTGTAATTATATTTATTTATATAAGAACTTAAAAAGCTAGAATTTAATATAGTTTCTAAGAAGATTAGTATTATAATATATTCTAGTATTATTATATTCTTCTACATGAATAATATAGTTATTCTTTTTAAAAAAAACAGGCTGAGAAGATTCAGAATCTAATAAATATGCTTAAAGATAAATTTATCTACTATAATATAAGAGAGCTTTAATAATTTCTTGAAATTTAAGTTATATGAGATTAATTAAATAAACAAGCTTAGCTCATGTAAAATACTTATATAAAAAAGATTATTAGCAGCTTTTATCTTGAATATACTTATAGAATCTTATTTTTCCTGCTTATAGAAATTCTGATTAAAAATAAAATAAATATAGTCTTCCTGCAATGAATTCATGCTTACTAATATTATATAAACTTGATATTATATGCTATTATTATTATATAATTTAATATAGCATTAGCTATAAGCTGATTAAGTAAATTTCTTATTAATCTATTAGTCTATCACATTGCAGCTGCTAACTAAATAATTACTTATTTAAGAGATACTAAGAGCTATATTAAAGTTAGAAATATGATAAAGCTACTATATCAAGTATAGTAGCAGAGAGAATAAGATTAGAAATAAGAAACTTAAGCAGACTAGATGCCTCTTATACTAGTAGAAATAATTAATAGAATAAAGAATTTAATTATGTGATTTAAATAACTATCTGCAAAACATACATACAGGCATATGATGATATTATTAGATTTAACTAATCTATACATATAAATATAAAAAGAACTGCCTGGGAGAATGTTCTTTCAAACTAATCTAATAGATATTAAATTCTTACTATAAATTCATCTCATTCTGAGTATTATCATCTTCTGACAATCATATGAACTAAAGAAATAACAAAATAAGTAAAAAATCAAAAAGAAATAGATAAGAGAATAGAGTTATAATATAGTATAAAAGCTAGTATTAGATTTCTTAATAGTAATCAGCTGCTTCTGAGCCTGTAGAAGCAAGCTCTTGATTAATAATAGAATTAGATTATAATAACATGTGATAAGCAGTAGAACTTGCTCAGGATTTCTTATTAAATATCTTTTCTTTTAGCTAAAAACTTAATTTAAATATGTAAATGATCTCACACAATGTCTTAAAATATTATTAGTATATGTAGATTATTATAGCTTTGATATCTTAATTAAAAAGAATATTAAGATTTTTAATAATGAGAAGGTTATCTCATCTGATATATCTAATTAATATATTAGAAATAGAGCTCAGTTCAGTAAGCTAAACTGCTGCAGAAAAAGCATAAGAAATCTTATTATAGTAATTTAAATAGCTGAAAGAAGTTTATAATTCTATTATAAGTGCATGATATACAGCTGTAAGATCTGATTATATTTCTCTCTTAACTATCTTTAAGATTTCATGATTATCTTGAATTTATATGTATTACAGAAGCATTATATAATGATTTTTCTTTAATAAATTATAAGCATTATAAAAAAGCAGAAAACTAGTAATATGAATATCTTCTGTATTATAAATAATATTAGTTTAGTAAGTATTAAATTCTTTCTTATTAGCTAAAGTTTATATCTAATTAGTAATATAATAAATAAATTTATTAGTTTCTAATCTTCTACTAATAATTCTCTCTTATCATATTTTTATATACTTATAAAGCTCAGGAAGAATCTGTGTATAGTTACTAGTAGTTTCTAAAATAAGAGTAAGAAAATCTTAAATTATTAACATGCTTCTCTCTTTTAAGATAGCATGAGAAATGTTAATATTAATATAATAAAAGAATATTTTATTACTCTTCTATATATATTTGATGTAATAAGAATAGAAGATTAATTTATATGCATGATTCTTCTGAAGAACTATATATTATATATAGTAAGCAGAATTCTGCTATATTAGCTACTAAGTAATACTATGATACATCATGTATAGTTATTCATAATTTTCATAGTTATTAAGCTAATACTAATAATAAAGATATATATTAAATTCTTTCTTTACTTACTTTATTACTAATAGCTTATCTTTCTTATCTATAGATTAGAAAGCTATTAGACTAGACAGATATATATTTTTAGTTTTAAGCTACTTTTTAATAAGATTTCTATCTTTCATCTTATTCTAGATTTCAGTAGTTAACATTATGCATGTTAAAGTTTTCTTCATGATTATTACTTTCTTTAATCAGTCTGCTATATGAGAAGTTTATAATATATAAGTGTACTTAAATATCTCAAGAGCATCTTTAGAATAGAAAGAATAAGAATTAATATAAAACTAGTAATAAATATTCTTAGCAGTATGAATATCATCTATCTGATTTTAGTATATTATAATATATTAAATCTATAACATCATTTCATCATGTTTCAGCATTCTTATTTAAAATTTTAGCTTCAAGCTCATAAGCTTGACATGCATGTAGCAGAGATAAACCAGCTCTTTCTTTTTAATAAATATCTTATTAATCTTTATAAGAAGTAAAACATTCTTAATGTTAGTTATAGTCTTGATTAATTTAATCTAATAAAGCAAGTTAGTAAAGAATCTAGTGCATTTGCACATTCTCTTCTATAATTCTTTCAGATTAATATTAGAAAGTTTCTTATTATTTTCTTAAGATATAATTAAGTTTTTATTTAGTAATTATAGATCTGATTTTAAAGTATTAACAGCAGTAAGTTTAGCTAGATATTTATTAAGTCTCATATCAGTTCTGTTTAGTAAAGCTGATTAACTAGTTAGATTTACCAGCTTGCTAATTAATCTAATTAAGCTTAGTATGATTTCTCATTCTGGTATATTTCTTAATACAGCAGGCAATGATAATAGCAGAATTAAGAAAATTAATAAGATTCTTGCATGTAGTCTTGATGAATTTGAAAGATAAATCTATAATAATACATCACATATTTAAATACTTAATTAATAATGATGGATTATTATCAGCATAGCTGAAGAAAAGAGAATAATTTCTAGCATTTTAACTAACATGATTAACATAAATTAGATAATAATAATAGAATATATTAACTTAAATTTCTCAAGCTTTATTCTAACTATCTTTATTTCTTATAATAATATAGCAGTAATTCTGCTATCTTAGTTATTATAAATAAAGTTAAAATTTTCTAATATGTACTTTAAAATTTTTTAATATCTAGCTAATTAATTAAACAGTCTTTTTATAACTAATACATTGATTAATCTGATGAGTATATTTCATTCTAATAGTTTATTAACTATATAGCAGAATTATTATACTACTTATAGATTATTAATTAAAGCTTAGATAACTTCTATTTCTTATAGATTATATTTCTCTTTTATTATAGTTTAAATTTTATTCATCTCTTAAGTCTTCTTCTCTGCATTAATGATAATTTTTCTTACTAGCTTAAAGTCTAAACTAAAATTAGTTATATTAACTCATCATCATGCTTTAGTTTTCTTTATATAGTAATAGAATATTATAATTATAAACTTCATTACTATTTCTATAGCTATTAGTAATAATATAAGCTCTTCTTATATATGATATCTTTAATAAGTAGATTATTACTTAATATACTTCATAATTCTATATAGTAAATTAAATACTCTTTCATTCACAGTAACTTCAGCAACAGATATATCAGATCTAATAATAGAAGATTATAAAGTAATTAATCTTAATATCTTGATATCTATAGTCTTCTTAACTTTTTATTATATGATAATCTAATTCTTTAATAGCTTGTAGCATAAAAAATGAAAAATGAAAAGATGAAAAAGTAAAAATTTAAAAAATAAGAAATTTAAAAAATAATTTACTTTCATCATGTCTTTTTAGAATATCAGAATAGAATATTATTCTGAAAAGTTTTATTATCTAATAGAAAGTTCTGTGATTCTACTATGCAGTTCACTTCTCATTCTTTCATGCATGAGACTATATTATTACTGCAAAATTCTAATCTTCAGGAATATATCTTTCATTCTTAGTTAAGCTAACAGAGCTGGTATTATTAGATAGCTCATTCTTTTTATTTTTAACTATTTCATTTCTTAAAATAGCAGTTATACTTTTTATTTAACATGTTTATAAAGAATTATATATTTCTATTCTATCTATATTACTTGTGATCATCATGTTATCTTCTAGTTATAAGTAATATTATTTTAATCTCTTATTATTTACTAATTCTTTTATCTTGATATCATTAAGTTTAGTAAGATAATATAATCTCTTTTTTTAATTTATCTTCTAATCTTATATAAGTCTAATTATTTAAAGTCTAGAGCATATTTTCTTGACATATCTTATTCTTTCTTCATATTATATAGAAGAATTATATCACTAATATTTAGTAAGATCTCTCAGATATTATTATTAGTATTAAAATAATCTTTATTCTTTAATCTCATGCATTATTAATGTAATACTGCTTTCTTAATATTCTAGTTATATCTTTCTATTTACTATGCCTGCAGAATTAGAAGATTCTCTATAATTTATATAGTATTTTATGAAAGTATTTATCATGTTAAAATCTTTAGCTTAATAGATAATACAGCTTCTTAGCTTATTAGTAGCTAATATAATATACTTTCTATGCTACTTTTAATAGTTATTTAGTTAGCTATTAATATAGAAGAAAGATGAGCTAATTAATTCTTCTTAATTTTCTTAATTATTTTTATAAGTTTATTTATTAATGATTTATAACTAATCTCTATTATTCTATTAGCAGATAGATGATATAATAAGATCTGCACTCTTCTAATTTCAAATTTCTTTACTAATTCTTTCATCACATTCTTATTCTCAGATTCTTCATTTATTATAAAGCATTTAGAAACTTCTTATCATATAATTATATCTTTATATAAGAAGATTATCATAGCTCATGATATTATATTTTATAATATTCTTACTTTTATTTAGTTAGTGAAATCATCTCATGTAATAACTAAATAGTTTCTTTTATGACATGAAGATATATGCTTTATATCTACTCTAATCTTTTATTAATAGATAATCATTCATGTGAGATGCAGTTTCTTTTATTTTCTTTTACTATTATAAAACTAGCAGCTAGAGCACATTTAAATATAGCTAAATATTATAATATATAATTCATCTTACTAATATCTTGCATTAATAACTATATATATTATCTCTTACTCTTAATAATTTAGCTTATCATACATTTTTATAATAATATCTGTCTGCTAATTCTTATCATTCATCACACATTATAGAAGTATTTTCTTTCTTACTTTTTAAAATAGCAGATTCTGCTTTACTACATATTTCAGATACTTTTTCTTAAAAATCACAAACTCTTTTATATTAAGATTAATTAAATAAATTAGTATGATCAGTCATCTAGTAATCTTTTCTAATTCATTACTATATATGTAATCTAATATCTGAAGATTAGAATTCTTGATAACTTATGTTACTAATACTCAGATTAGATTCAGATGCATAAATAAATTCTTACTATTATCTTTCTCTTTTATTACTTTCTCTTTATCTAGCTCTTTTTATAATAATATGTTTATAGCTAAATATTTCTTCCCAGGCACATGTTTTATCATGAAATTAAAAAGATAAATTCATACTATTTAATTATTAATAAGAGCTTCTAATACATTTATGACAGTTTAATTCAGCTAGACTACTAGAGTTTTTACATTAATTTCTAGAATAAAGAATATTCTATATATATAATAATAAAATTTCTTAAAGATCTTCAGCATAGCATAATACTCTTACTAACTAGTATTATATTTTCTCTCTAAATTATTTTATATTCTAGATTCATATCTTGCAGAATGTTACATGTTTTCTTATTTTTAAATAAGATACTTTTCTCATTCTAAATTACTTACATCTATAATAGTAGTTACATCCAGCAGCTTAAGCTCATAATTAATAGAAAGAATTACTAGAAAACTTAATATAATTTTCTTAAGATAGATAAAAGATTCTTATTATTTCTCTTTCTATTTTTATTTTATATTTTTTTATATTAAATAATATAAAGATTTAGTAATTCATTTATAATACTTAATCATAATATAAAAGTACTTATATAGCTCTATAAAGTCATGCATCTTAGAGATATTCTAAGAAACAGATTAGTTTAGAATCTTAATAATCTTGCTCTTTTTAGAATAATAGCTAGTATAGTTATAGATTTATCTAATAATCTATATCTCTTTCATGCATAACTATAGTTTATCTTTAATAATTTTAATTTTCATAATCTCAACTCACTTCATTACTTTATTAAGATTAATAAGATATTTCAGAATAAACTATTAAATTCCAGAAAATCTATTAACATTCTTATTATTATATCTTAATTTCAATCTCTTCACATCCAGATTATTAATAAACACATGATATAGATGCAGAAAAAGATCTTTAATAATTTACATGATATCTCTCTGTAATTAAACTAAAGAATTTATTACATCTTAAACTAGTATTATATGTTAAAAGAGCTTAATTAGTATTATAATAGCTGTTATATTTCTATAATATTCTACAAGAAGAAAATTATCATAGCTTAAGAATAGATCACACAGACTGATCAGAATTATTTTAGTAAAATTCTTAGCATATTTATTTACATTTAGAGATATGTATACATCATATATAATTATCTTATTATATAAGTATGTGGCATTTACAAGTTAATATGTTTCTTTCTATTTCTTTAAAATAAGAAAATAAGAATTTATATACAGCTTATTATAAAACTTTAGAGTTCTCATGTTTAGTCTATTTTATATAATCTTTATCAGCATGTCATGCAGAGCTTAGAAAATATAGAACTCTTTTAATTATCATGCTTCATGTTTTACTATTTTTATCTCATGTAGAGAAAGACATTCTGAATGAATTTTACTTATTTTATTAAACTTTTAAGCTAGAATACTCTTATATTTATAAAGTATTATAAGAAGAAGCTTCTTCTTTATAGATTTTAATTTAGTACTAATCTTTAATCTCTTAATATATTCTGTAATTAATTATTCACTCATGATAAAGAAAGCTAGTTATGAAAGAAGAATGCTATTAAATTTATAAGAAAATTTCATATAAGACTTAGATAGATAATATTTTTTATAGCATACTTCTATTTAGTTCTTAAGATTATCTAACTTACTTTTATCTAACTCACATAAAGTTATTAGTTTAATCTTATTCATCTTTTATTTATATGTAGTATACACTCACATAACTTTAGAAGCACAGCAGATTATAAATTATAGAAAGACTAAGTAGATTTCTTTATAGAAGCTTTATATTCTAATTACTATTTCTAATTACCTGCATATATATTTACTAAAGAATATTATATTTTATCACATTTATATCTCTGCACATGTTATTTTTAAAGTTATGTAAATAAATAGAGATATGAATATCTTCTATCTTAATATTTAAAGAGTTAGAATAGAAAATACATATGCTATTATATACTAAGACTATGAGATGATCTGATTAGCTAGACTCATTCATCAGCATGCTAGCTAATCTAATTAGACTTAGTCTTAAACTCTATTCTATCTTAATAATAATTTTTAAGACATTTACTACCAGCACACTTCATAGTCTTCTCATCTCTTATATCTATTTAGACTTATTAATAACAGATATGCATCTAATATAATATCTGTCTATTTTTTTAAATTATCTTAATCATTCATGTTATCTATCATGCATATTATTTTCAAGTTAGATAAGTATCTAATAAACTTAAAATATTATGACTATTTCTTATTATATATCTTATATATTACTTTATCTCTAGCATTTATTCTGCATTTATATTTAGTAATAATCTATCAAGATTTCTCAAGAATAAATTTACTTCTAATATTATTAAAGATAAGAAAATAAGTATGAGTAATGATATTCTTTATCTGAACGGACAGATTTATAATAGTTCTCATGTAAGAAGTCAGATTATTAGTTAGTTCAGATATTAATATTCTTAGTTATAATTTTAGTTTTAAACTAAAATCTTCTGCATGCTTTAGAGATATCACATTAATCTTGAAATTCATATTAATCATTACTAATAACTTAATATTATGAACTGTAATCAGAATATATATAATGCTAGTAATATATATCTTCTAATTTATATTTCTAGTTAATTCAGATATAATCTTATTCATTTTTATAACTAATACTTTTATTATAATAATTAATTCAGAAGCTCTAATCTTATAATATACCTGTGAGAATAGCAGAATGTATAATGATTTAGTTCTGAAAAATAGTCTATAAAGCCTAGCTAATAATTTAATGAGATTCTTAATTAATATCTTAATCTTACTTTTCATAATTTAATTCATTAATGTGTTAACATATGCAGAATCTTTTAATTTAGCTAATAGATATTTAGATAATCTTTAAGCATTTCTCTGCTACTTTACTACTTTCTTATACAGTAGTATATTAAGAAGCAGAATGCTAGAAGAGATATTTTTTATAATTATATTATCTTTCTCTTAAAAATAAATAGTCTTTTTAGCTAAGTATTTCTCTTTCTCATATACATATTCATCATGCTGATACATGTGTGATCTTGTAATTTAGTTATGAAGAGTTAATCTTTTCTAGTCTAATTAAGTCTCATCAGTTACTTTTCCTGCATGCATATTAATCTCTATTTCAGAATCTTTTAAATTAGATTTCTTATAAGAGAAAAGAATGAATATCTTGTTTACTTGCATGTTTAGTTATAGTACTTGAGTTTAAAATAATTATAGAGATAGTCTAGTTTGCATGCTTATATGTCTTTAATTTTACTTGCTTATTAATCTTATTATTAACATCTTTAGCTACTCATTATTTCATAGCATAATTTAATATTCTAATTCTATAAAACTCATGCACAGATAATTATTTTTATCTAGATAGTAATATTTAGCTTTGCATATTTTTTAAATATTCAGTATACTAATTCTAATAGTAGTCTTCATCATTATAATAATAGCATATTATTTAATCATTACTCATGAGATTATCTTCTCTTATAAAATTAGAGTTAAGATATAATTACTACTAAGCAGATGTGTCTTAATAGTTTAAATACTATAGTAATATTTATAATATTAATTAAATAGATAGTACTATATATATCTGATTTAACTATACTCTTATAGTCATAGCTAGATTAGTAAACTACTTAATTAATTTTTTAATGATACTTTTTATTTTTTTAGTAAGTAGTTAAGTTTACTGAATTATTATCTTAGATGCTCTTCTTTTTCTTCTTAGCTTATCTAATACTTTTTATTTTACTAATTAGTTTATATATTTAAACTTATTATTAAGATTCTTCATTTCTTTTTTTTTATAAGATTCTTCTTCAGAATGATGTAATTATCTTAATATCTCTTAATTAACTCATTTATATAAGTAATAATATTTATAAAATTAACAGAAATGAAATAATCTAAGAGATTTAGCTTAACTTATTTAATTATCTTTTTATAAAGCTTCTCTAACAGGCTCTTTAGAAATTATATAGCTATTATATAGTTATTAAGACAGCTCTTCTCTTTTATAGTAGTAGTAATAATAATATATTCTTTAATATAGACTTTAATTTCTGAATTTTATTCTTACTTCTTTTATATAAAAGCATGTAAGTAATTACAGTAATAAATCTTATATGCTATATTCTAATTATAAAATTTATATAACATCTTACTAATAAACTCATCTTAATATTTTTTTTAAATAATTTCAAGATCTTCAGTCATTCTTTAATTCATGCTTTATAATAATATGTTATTCTCTTTATTATCTTCTTATAATTAGTTATTTTATGATTCTTGTACATTTACTTCATGTAAGTAGTAAAGATGATTATATTCTTTTCATTAAATCATAAAGCATTCTGTAAATCTGAAGTTGATATTAGAATAATTAACATCACATACTACATCATGTTATCTTTTATAGACTCTATGAGAGTTAGAAATGAGATAATAGAAGTATTAGAGAATAAAATAAATATCTTTTTATTTTTTATAATAGTAATATCTTTAATATATCAGTTTCTTCTTATTTAGTATAACTTAACAAATATATATAACTTAGTATGACTTTTTAGATATATATGTTCTTAGTATCTTTTTAAAATATAAAAATCTTTAATATTTAGTAGAAATAATTTTCTTAGTAGATTCTATATAGACTTATAAAATATTAAACTTTCTTACTCTTTCTAATTATAATATATAGCTTAGTAATTTTAATAGTTTTTAGATATTTATAGATAGTAACTATTAAAAGCTAATATAATCTTCTTTAAAAATATCTTTATTTTTTTCTCTAGTAATTTATGATATAAATTTAGCTTTATTACTCATATAAACTCTTTCTTTCTCAGTCTTCAGATTTACTATTTAGAAATACTTGCTTAAACTCATGCTCAGATATTCATCTGCATTCTTAGAAAAGATCTTAGCTTAATCATTATTTAAAGTTAAGAATATGATAAAGTTACTATATTAAGTATAGTAACAGAGAGAATGAGATTAGAAATAAGAGATTTAAGTAGACTAGATATCTCTTATACTAGTAGAAATAATTAATAGAATAAAGAGTTTAATTATGTGATCTAAATAACTATCTGCAAAACATACATACAGGCATATGATGATGTTATTAAATTCAAATAATTCATACACATAAATATAAAAAGAACTACCTGAAAGAACATTCTTCTAAACTAATCTGATAGGTGTTAAATTCTCACTACAATATTCTAGAATATAATAGTCTAATTAATTAAGAAGAGATATAAAGAGTATTTATAGCTATTTTAGATATTTTATTTACTAATAGAAAAGATATTAAATTCACTTAGAATTATATATTTAGATTATTTAATGATTTAATTAACTGGAAGATAATTAAGTAGTAAGTAGTAGCTTTATCTACTACTAAAGCAGAGCTTCATGCTTTTAATCATGTAATAAAGAAGCTTATACTAACTATGAAGCTCTAGCATATAGACATGTGATAATACTAGCTGTAATAAAAAGCTAAAGTAGGCTGTATTACAGTAAAGTAGATATCTATAGCTTAAATAAAAGCTAATGACTTGATAAAGCTATTATATAAGCAGAAGCTCTGAAATTTCATTAATATAATTAATTTACATGATATAGAGATGCTTATTAGCTTTTAAATTAAAGTAGAAATTAATATTTAACTGAATTAAATAATAGAATAGCTTTATTAGCTTAATCTATTAAAGCTGGAAGATTTGTTAGATTCTTGAAGAATTAATATACTAATATATAAATATTTAACTAGTTTTTCATAATAATATAAGTAAGATCAGATGATTATATAATAAGTTACCAGATGATAATCATATTTATATATAGCTATTATATATTTCTATAGCTAGTTAGTTTATTATTAATGTATCAGAATATAGTCAGATATTAAAGCTAAGAATATGATGAAGCTACTATATCAAGTATAGTAGTAGAAAGAATAAGATTAGAAATAAGAAACTTAAGCAGGCTAGATATCTCTCACACTGGTAGAAATAATTAATAAAATAAAGAATTTAATTATATAATTTAAATAACTATCTGTAAAACATATATATAGACATATAGTGATTATTATTAAATTTAAATAATCTATATATATAAATATAAAAAGAACTGCTTAGAAGAATGTTCTTCTAAACTAATCTAATAGATATTAAATTTCTACTATAAATTCATTCCATTCTGAGTATTATCATCTCTTAATAATCATATGAACTAAAGAAATGATAAAATAAGTAAAAATTAAAAAGAAATAGATAAGAAGATGAAGCTACAGCATAGCAGAAAAGCTAGTATTAGATTTTTTAATAGTAATTAGCTGCTTCTAAATCTGTAGAGATGAGCTCTTAATTAATAATGAGATTAGATTATAATAACATGTGACAAGTAATGAAACTTACTTAGAATTTCTCATTAAATATCTTCTTTTTTAGCTAAAGAATTAATTTAAACATGTGAATAATCTTATATAATATTTTAAAATATTATTAGTATATGTAAATTACCACAGCTTTAGTATCTTAACTAAAAAAAATATTAAGATCTTTAATAATAAGAAAGTTATCTTATCTAATATATCTAATTAATATATTAGAGATGAGATCTAGTCTGGTAAGCTGAACTATCACAGAAAAAATATAAGAAATCTTATTATAATAATTTAAATAGCTAGAAAAACTTCATGATTCTATTATAAGTGCATGATGCATAGCTATAAAATCTAATTATATTTCTTTCTTAACTATCTTCAAGATTTCTAATTATCTTGAATTTATATAAATTATAGAAGTATTATTTAGTAGTTTTCTTTTAATAAATTATAAGCATTATAAAGAAGCAGAAAGCTAGTAATATAAATATCTCTTATATTATAGATAATATTAGTTTAGTAAGTATTAAATTCTTTTTTATTAGCTAAAGTTTATATCTAATTAGTAATATAATAAATAAATCTATTAGTTTCTAGTCTTCTGTTGGTAATTCTCTCTTATCATATTTTTATATGCTTATAAAGCTTAGAAAGAATCTGTGTGCAGTTACTAGTAATTTTTAAAATAAGAATAAAAAAATCTTAAATTATTAATATATCTCTTTCTTCTAAGATAATATGAGAAATGTTAATATTAATATAATAAAAGAATATTTTATTACTCTTCTATGCATACTTAATATAATAAGAGTAGAAGATTAACTTATATATATGATTTCTTTAAAAAATTATATATTATATATAATAAGCAGAATTCTATTATATTAGCTACTAAGTAATACTATAATATATTATATATAGTTATTTATAATTTTCACAGCTGCTAAGCTAATACTAATAATAAAAATATATATTAAACTCTTTCTCTGCTTACTTTATTACTAATAATCTATTTTTCTCATCTATAAATCAGAAAGTCATTAGATCAGACAGATGTATATTTTTAGTTTTAAGCTATTTTTTAATAAGATTTCTATCTTTCATCTTATTCTGAATTTTAGTAATTAATATTATGCATGTTAAAGTTTTCTCTATAATTATTACTTTCTCTAACTAGCTTATTACATGAGAAGTTTATAGCATGTAAGTATACTTAAATATTCTAAGAGTATCTTTAGAATAGAAAGAATAAGAATTAATATAAAACTAGTAGTAGATATTCTTAATAGTATGAATATTATCTATCTAATTCTAATATGCTATGATATATTAGATTCTTAATATTATTTTTTTATATTTTAGTATTCTTATTTAAAATTCTAGCTTTAAGCTCATGAACTTAGCATGCATGTAGCAGAGATAAACTAATTCTTTCTTCTTAGTATATATCTTAGTAATCTTTATAAAAAGCAAAACATTCTTAATATTAGTTATTATCTTAATTAATTTAATTTAATAAAATAAGTTAGTAGAGAATCCAAGTGCATTTGCATATTCTTTTTTATAATTCTTTTAAGTTAATATTAGAAAGTTTCTTATTACTTTCTTTAAGTATAATTAAATCTTTATCTAATAATTATAAATCTGATTTTAAAGTATTAACTATAGCAAGTTTAGCTAGGCACTTACTAAATCTTATATTAGTTCTATTTAATAAAGCTAATTAATTAGTTAAATTCATCAGCTTGCTAATTAATTTAATTAGACTTAGTATAATTTCTTATTCTAGCATATTTCTTAGTACTGCAGGTAATAACAGTAGTAAAATTAAGAAAATTAATAAGATTCTTGCATGTAATTTTAATAAATTTAGAAGATAAATCTATAGTAATACATCACATATTTAAATGCTTAATTAGTGATAATAAGTTGTTATTAGCATAACTAAGAAAGAGAAAGCAGTTTCCAGTATTTTAACTAATATAATTAATATAAATTAAATAACTATAGTAAAATATATTAACTTAAATTTTTTAAGCTTTATTCTAACTGCTTTCATTTCTTATAATAATACAGTAGTAATTTTACTATCTTAATTATCATGAGTAAAATTAAAATTTTCTAATATATATTTTAAAACTCTTTAATATCTAGCTAATTAGTTAGACAGTCTTCTTATAACTGATATATTAATTAATCTAATAAGTATATCTCATTCTAATAACTTATTAACTGCATGATGAAATTATTATATTATTTATAGATTATTAATAAAAGTTTAGATAGCTTCTATTTCTTATAAATTATATTTCTTTTTTATTATAATTTAAATTTTATTTATCTCTTAAATCTTCTTCTCTGTATTAATGATAATTTTTCTTACTAGCTTGAAGTCTGAACTAAAATTAATTATATTAATCTACTATCATATTTTAGTTTTCTTTATATAATAATAGAATATTATAATTATGAACTCTATTGCTGTTTTTATAGCTATTAGTAATAATATAAGCTCTTTCTATATATAATATTTTTAATAAGTAAATTATTACTTAATATACTTCATAATTCTATATAGTGAATTAAATACTTTTTTATCTACAGTAACTTTAGTAACAGACACATCAGATCTGATAATAGAAGATTATAAAGTAATTAATTTTGATATTTTAATATCTATAATCTTCTTGACTTTTTATTATATAATAATCCAGTTCTTTAATAGTTTATAGCATGAAAAATAAAAAATAAAAAAAGTAAAAAGTAAAAATTTAAAAAGTAATTTACTTTCTCTCTTTCTTTCCAGAGTATTAGAATAGAATATTTTTCTAGAAAGTTTTATTATCTAATAAAAAGTTTTATAATTCTGCTATACAGTTCATCTTTTATTCTTTCATGCATGAGATTATATTATTATAATAAAATTCTAATTTTTAGAAATATATCTTTCATTCTTAGCTAAGTTAACAGAACTAATATTATTAGATAACTTATTCTTTCTACTTTTAACTATTTCATCTCTTAAAATAGCAATCATATTCTTTATTTAATATATTTATAAAAAATCATATATTTTTATCTTATCTATATTACTTATAATCATTATGTTATTTTTTAATCATAAGTAGTATTATTTTAATCTCTTATTATTTATTAACTCTTTTATCTTAGTATTATTAAGTTTAGTAAGATAATATGATCTCTTTTTCTTAATTTATTTTCTAATCTTATATAAGTCTAATTATTTAAAGTCTAGAGCATATTTTCTTAATATGTCTCATTCTCTCTTTATATTATATAGAAGAATTATATTACTAATATTTAGTAAAGTCTCTTAAATATTATTATTAGCATTAAAATAATCTTTATTTTTTAATCTTATGCATTATTAATGCAATGCTGCTTTCTTAATATCTTAGTTATATCTTTTTATTTACTATATCTACAGAATTAGAAAATTCTCTGTAATTTATATAGTATTTCATGAAAGTATTTATCATGTTAGAATCTTTAGCTTAATAGATAATATAGCTTCTTAACTCATCAGCAGCTAATATGATATACTTTCTATACTACTCTTAGTAGTTATTTAATTAGTTATTAATATAGAAGAAAGATAAGCTAATTAATTCTTTCTAGTTCTCTTAGTTATCTTTATAAGTTTATTTACTAATAGTTTATGATTAATTTTTATTATTCTATTAGCAGGTAGATAATATAATGAGATCTGCACTCTTTTAATTTTAAATTTCTTTATTAATTCTTTCATTATATTCTTATTCTCAGATTCTTCATTCATTATAAAGTATTCAGAAATCTCTTATTATATAATTATATCTTTATATAAGAAAGCTATTATTATTTATAAAATCATATTTCATAATACTCTTACTTTTATTTAGTTAGTGAAATCATCTTATATAATAACTAAATAGTTTCTTTTATAGTATAAAGATATATGCTTTATATCTATTCTAATCTTCTATTAATAAATAGCTATTTATATAAGATGCAGCTTTTCTTATTTTCTTCTACTATTATAAAACTAGTAGCTAGAGCATATTTAAATATAGCTAAATATTATAATATATAATTTACTCTACTAATATCTTATATTAATAGTTATATATATTATCTCTCACTCTTAATAGTTTAGCTTATTATGTATTTTTATAATAATATTTATCTGCTAATTCTTATTATTCATCATATGCTGCAAGAGCATCTTCTTTTCTACTCTCTAAAATAATAGATTTTACTCTACTATATACTTCAGATACTTTTTTTGAAAATTATAAACTCTTTCATGTTAAGATTAGTTAAACAGATTGGCATGATTAGCTATCTGATAATCTTTTCTAATTTATTACTATATATGTAATCTAATATTAAAAAACTAGCATTTTTAGTAGCTTATATTATTAATACTTAAATTAGATTTAGATATATAAATAGATTCTTATTATTATCTTTCTCTTTTATTACTTTCTTTTTATCTAGCTCTTTTTATAATAATATATCAGCAGCTAAATATTTCTTTCCAGATACATATTTTATTATAAAATTAAAAAAATAAATTTATATTATCTAGTTATTAATAAGAGCTTCTAGCATATTTATGATAATTTAATTCAGCTAAGCTACTAGAGTTTTTACATTAATTTTTAGAATAAAGAGTATTTTATATATATGATAATAGAATTTCTTGAAGATCTTTAGCATAGTATAATACTCTTATTAATCAGCATCATATTTTCTCTCTAAATTATTTTATATTCTAAATTCATATCTTATAAAATATTATATATTTTCTTATTTTTAAATAAGATATTCTTCTTATTTTAAATTACTTATATCTGTAATAGTAATTACATTTAGCAGCTTAAGCTTATAATTAATAGAAAGAACTACTAGAAAACTTAATATAATCTTTTTAAGATAAATAAAAGATTCTTACTATTTTTTTCTTATTTTTATTTTATATTCTTTCATATTAAATAATATAAAAATTCAGTAATTTATTCATAGTACTTAATTATAATATAAAAGTACTTATATAACTTTATAAAGTTACATATCTTGAAGATATTCTAAGAAATAGACTAGTTTAGAATCTTAATAATCTTACTCTTCTTAGAGTAATAGCTAGTATAGTTACAGACTTATTTAATAATCTATATTTTTTTCATACATAATTATAGTTTATCTTTAGTAATTTTAGCTTTAGAAATCTTAACTTACTTTATTACTTTATTAATATTAATAAGATATTTCAGAATAAATTATTAAATTTCAAAGAATCTATTAGTATTCTTGTTATTATATCTTAATTTTAATCTCTTCACATTTAGATTATTAATAAACACATGATATAAATGCAGAAAAAGATCTTTAATAATCTGCATAATATTTCTTTATAATTAAGCTAGAGAGTTTATTATATCTTAAGCTAGTATTATATATTAAAAGAGTCTGATTAGTATTATAATAATTATCATATTTTTATAATATTCTGTAAGAGAAAAATTATTATAGTCTAAGAATAGATTATACAGACTAATTAGAATCATTCTAGTAAAATTCTTAGTATATTTATTTATATTTAGAAATATATATGTATTATATATAATTATTTTATTATATAAATACATGATATTTATAAGTTAATATGTATCTTTCTATTTCTTTAAAATAAGAAAATAAGAGTTTATATATAGCTTATTATAAGACTCTAGAGTTTTTATATTTAATCTATTCTATATAATCTTTATTAGCATGTCATGCAGAGCTTAGAAGATATAGAATTTTTTTAATTATCATGCTTTATATTTTACTATTCTTATCTTATATGAAGAAAGATATTCTAGATGAATTTTACTTATTTTACTAAACTTTTAAGCTAGAATACTCTTATATTTATAAAGCATTATAAGAAGAAGCTTCTTCTTTACAGATCTTAATTTAATACTAATCTTTAATCACTTAATATATTCTATAATTAATCATTTACTTATAGTAAAAAAAGCTAGCTATGAAAGAAGAATGCTATTAAATTTATAAGAAAATTTTATATAAAATTTAGATAAATAATACTTTTCATAGCATATTTTTATTTAGTTCTTAAGATTATCTAACTTACTCTTATCTAACTTATATAAAGTTATTAGTCTAATTTTATCTATTTTTTATTTATATGTAGTATATGCTCATGCAACTTTAGAGCACAGCAGACTATAGATTATAGAAAAACTGGACAGATTTCTTTATAGAAGTTCTACATTCTAACTACTATTCTTAATTATCTACATATATATTTACTAAAGAATATTACATTTTACTATATTTACATCTCTGCATGTGTTATTTTTAAAATTATATAAATAAACAGAAATATAAATATCTTCTATCTTAATATTTAGAAAATTAAAATGAAAAATACATGCATTATCATATATTAAGACTATAGAATAATCTGATTAACTAGATTTATTTACTAGTATGCTAGCTAATTTAATTAAGCTTAGCTCTAAACTCTATTCTATTTTAGTAGTAATTTTTAAGATATTTATCACCAGCATACTTTACAGTCTTCTTATTTTTTATATTTATTTAGATTTATTAATAGCAGATGTGTATCTGATATAACATCTGTTTATTTTTTTAAATCATCTTAATTATTTATATTATTTATCATGCATATTATTTTTAAGTTAAATAAGTATCTAATAAACTCAAGATATTATAATTACTTCTTATTATATATTACTTTATCTCTAGTATTTATTCTGTAATTATATCTCATAATAATCTGTTAAGATCTTCTAAGAATAAATTTACTTTTAATATTATTAAAAATAAAAAAGTAAGCATGAATGATAATATCTTCTATCTAAACAGACAGATTTATAATAATTCTTATATAGAAGATTAGACTACTAATTAGCTCTGATATTAATATTCTTAGCTATAGTCTTAGTTCTAATCTAAGATCTTTCACATGCTTTAAAAACATTACATTAATCTCTAATCCTATGTTAATCATTACTAGTAACTTAACATCATGAACTGTAATTAGAGCATATATAATACTAGTAGTATATATCTTCTAATCTGCATTTTTAGTTAATTCAGATATAATCTTATTTATTTTTATAACTAATATCTTTATCATAATAACTGATTTGAAGCTCTAATCTCATGATATATCTTTAAAAATAGTAGAGTATATAATAATCTGATTTTAAAAAACAGTCTGTAAAGCTCTGGCTAATAATCTAATAAGATTTTTAATTAATATCTTAATCTTATTTTTTATAATTTAATTCATTAATATATTAGCACATGCAGAATCTTTTAGTTTAGCTAATAGATATTTAGATAATCTCTAAGTATTCTTTTATTATTTTATTACTTTCTTATGCAGTAGCATGTTAAGAGACAGAATACTAGAAGAGATATCTTTTATAATTATATTATTCTTTTTCTAAAAATAAATAATCTTCTTAGCTAAGTATTTCTCTTTCTCATGTATATATTTACTATATTAATATATATGTGATCTTGCAATTTAGTCATAAGAGATTAATCTTTTCTAATCTAATTAAGTCTTATCAGCTACTTTTTCTATATTTATGCCTGCTAATCCTGCATGCATGCTAATCTCTATTTCAGAATCTTCTAAATCAGATTTCACATGAAAGAAAAGAAGAGATATCTTATTTACTTGCATATTTAGTTATAGTACTTAAGTTTAAGATAGTTACAGAGATAGTCTAATTTACATGCTTATATATCTCTAATTTTACTTATTTATTAATCTTATTATTAATATCTTCAGTTATCTATTATTTTATAGCATAATTTAATATTCTAATCTCACAGAATCCATGTACAGATAGTTATTTTTATTTAAATAATAATATTTAGCTTGCATATCTTTTAAATATTTAGTATACTAATTCTAATAGTAGTCTTTATTATTATAATAATAGCATATTATTTAATTATTATTTATAGAATTATCTTCTCTTATAAAATTAGAATTAAGATATAGTTATTATTAAGTAAATATATCTTGATAATTCAGATACTATAGTAGTATTTATAATATTAGTTAAATAAGCAGTATCATATGTGTCTGATTTAACTATACTCTTATGATTATGGCCAGATTAATAAACTACTTAATTAAGTTTTTAATAGTACTTTTTATTCTTCTAGTAAGCAGATAAGTTTACTAAATTACTGCTTTAAATATCTTTCTTTCTCTTCTTAGCTTATCAGATACTTTCTATTTCACTAATTAATTTATATATTTAAACTTATTATTAAGATTCTTCATTTCTTCTTTCTTTATAAGATTCTTCTCTAGAATAGTATAGTTATCTTAATGTTTCTTAATCAACTCATTCATATAAGTAATAATATTCATAAAATTAACAGAAATAGAATAATCTAAGAGATTTAGCTTGACTTATTTAATTATCTTTTTATAAAACTTCTCAACAGATTTTTTAAAAATTATATAGTTATTATATAGTTATTAAGATAGCTCTTCTCTTTTATAGTAGTAGTAATAATAATATATTCTCTAATATAAATTTTAATTTCTAAATTTTATTCTTACTTCTTTTATATAAGAGCATGTAAGTAATTATAGTAATGAATCTTATATATTATATTCTAATTATAAAATTTATATACTATCTTACTAGTAAATCTATTCTAATATTCTTTCTTAAATAGCTTTAAGATTTTTAGTTATTCTCTAATTCATGCTTTATAATAACATGTTATTCTCTTCATCATCTTCTTATAATTAGTTATCTCACGATTCTTATATATTTACTTCATGTGAGTAATAAAAATAATCACATTCTTTTTATTAAATTATAAGATATTCTATAAATCTAGAATTAGTATTAGAGTAACTAATATCACATGCTGCATCATATTATCTTTTATAGACTCTATAAAAGTTAGAAATAAAATAATAAAAGTATTAGAGAATGAAGTAGATATTTTCTTATTTTTTATAATAGTAATATTTTTAATATATTAGTTTTTTCTTATTTAGTATGACTTAACAGATATATATAACTTAGTATAACTTTTTAGATATATATATTCTTAGTATTTCTTCAGAATATAAAAATCTTTAATATTTAGTAGAAATAATCTTCTTAGTAGATTCTATATAAACTTATAAAATATTAAGCTCTCTTACTCTTTCTAATTATAGTATATAGCTTAGTAATTCTAATAGTTTTTAGATATTCACAGATAGTAGCTACTAAAAGTTAATATAATCTTTTTTAAGAATATTTTTACTTTTTTTCTAGTAATTTATGATGTAAACTTAGCTTTATTACTTATATAAACTCTTTCTTTCTTAGTCTTTAGATTTATTATTTAGAAGTACTTGCTTAAACTCATGCTTAGATGTTCATCTGCATTCTTAGAAAAAGATCTTAGCTTAATTATTATTTAAAACTAGAAATATGATGAAGCTGCTATATTAAGTATAGTAATAGAGAGAATGAGATTAGAAATAAAAGATTTAAGCAGATCAGATATCTCTCACTCTGGTAGAAATAATTAATAAAATGAAGAATTTAATTATATAATCTGAATAACTATCTATAAAACATACATACAGGCATGAGGTGGTTATTATTAGATTTAAATGATTTATATATATAAATATAAAAAGAACTGCTTAAGAGAATGTTCTTTCAAACTAATCTGATAGATATTAAATTTCTACTATAGTAACTCTCTATAGCATATTTAGATAAGAAAAAAATTATAATTCTAGTTAGCAGCTGATTCTATTAATTATTTATATAAAAAAATATTAAATGCTATATTAATAACTATCTGATTTATTAGAGAATTAAAATATTATAAGATAAGACTTTTAAATTATTATAGCTACTGCTTATTTTTCTTTAATCTTAATAGCATATTTTCATAAACTTTATAAATGCACTAATAACTAAAGAAGAATATGATATATTACTAATTATTATTAATAGTACTAAGTAAGAAACTACTATTCTTACTTACTATTTAAGAGATAAATATAAAGAAACTTTATAAGCTATTCTTAAAATATTTCTATTATTATTATAGAGCTTTAGAGAGTATAGTCTTAGATTAAGAACTCTAGTTTATATCAGACTTCTAGAATAAGTTTACTAAAAACTTAAAAATTAAGCTAAAGTTATTTACTACATATTATCTATAGATAGATAAATAAATAAAAATTATTAATTAGTATCTGATTACATAATTATAATCATATATAATATATTATTAGAATAATTAAAACTAGTTATTACTACTCATGAATCATGCTATAAGATCTATTATCACATATATTAATAAGATTAATTCTCTTTAGCATGATATTAGAATTTAAATTATAAATCTTATTTAACTAATAACTGCTTCCTGTGGGAATTCTAAAGATAGAGAAGCTTAATTATTAGAATATCTAGAAAAGAATATAGAGAATGAAAGTAATTTAAAAATAGACTTAGAGAGAAATAAAGCATGCTTAGAAAACTATAAGAAAATAGATTAACTAACATTATCATAAATCTAACTTTATAATTAAAGATAAGATGTTTCTTTTTCTAAAGAAATATCTTATAAATTATTTAAGCTACAAGCTTATTAAATAAAATATTAGATTCTTTAAAATTATAGAAAAGATAGATTATAGCTATTATCTAGCTCTATTATCTAGCATATAAATTTATAATATCTTCTCTTTAGATAAGCTATAGAAAGTCATAAATAACTTACTATCTAATTAAGAGTATAAAGAATTAGAATTTATAGTAATTAATAAAGATAATAAATAGAAAATAAAGTAGATACTTATATGCTAAAAGTATTATAAAAAGCTATAATATAAAGTTAGATAAAAAGAATTTAATACTAATAACTAATAATATTTTACAAGAAACTTTAAGAATGCATTATATCTTATATATAAATTTTATATAACTAACTTATAATAGCTAGAACTATTACTATGCTTAGAGAAATGAATAGTTATTTCTAAGTAAAATAAGAATCTATTAGACTATAGAGAGAATAATCTTCTAGCATGAGAGCATGTCTAATACTTTAAGAAAGAGTAATATTAGAATCTGGAAGATTAATAGCTAGATTAGATAACTTATAATTCTAGAATTAGATTACTATTATAATCAGCAGGCAGGTAATAGATAATTACTATAATAAATTAATAAGCTAGAGCTTAGAACTTTCTTTATAATTCATGCATATATATAATTTTTCTCTCTTCTAAATCTTTCTTCTCTTTATTATCTTTTAGTCTTCTTAAGTTTTATTATCTAGTCTGGCAGTAAACCTGCATCTAGCTTAAGCATATCACTAATATTATATTTTATAATATTATATTTAATTTATAAAAAAAATTAATATCTAGAATTTTCTTTTATACTTCATATTTTTATTAATTACTAGTTTAATAAATGCATGTAAAAAAGCTTATTTAAAATTTACTATTAATTACTATTTAAAATATTATATTATCTTAAGTAGCTTCTGCATAGCTAGATAGTCTTTATTTTCTAAAGCTTTAAGTAAATTTAATAGAAAGATCTTAAAACTAGTTTACTTAGAGTTATTTAAACTAATTAAATTTCTCTTAAGATCTTAGAATACTTAGATATTTTTTTAAAGTCTTATAGTAGTAAATTTAACTTTATTTTACTTTATAAAGTAAGCTTGAGACTTCTTATCTATATATATTTTAATTACTCTAGTCTACTTATATTACTTATTTTTATGCTTCTTATAATAGAGATTAAGATTAGAAAAAATCTTATAGTTCTATTATTATTCTATAGTAATTATAATCTATATAAAGTAATTTTTATTAATTATTATATTAGTCTAAATATCTTTATTATAATTTATAGTATTATTAGATTAAGTATTCTGATTTTCTATAAAATTTAATACTACTTTCTTACTACTAACATGTGATCTTAAGATTTAGTATGAAGATATTTTAAGTAAATAAAGCAAGTAATAGTTTTTTAGAAATTATAACTACTAGTCTCTTCAAAATCTATATTCTATAAATGTCTAGAATATGAAATTCTCTTATAAGAACTATTAGCTTACTGCTAACAAGCTGCTTGTCTTTAATAAAAATATTTAGATATAATAAACTCTTAATAAATCGAGAAACAGACATGTAATAAGCACTACAGTAGAATGTATAGTAGCTCTTAAGTAGCTAGATTTTATTAAATAAGACTAAAAGACTAGTAGACTTTCTACTAGCTCTTTTTTATATAGATTTTTATATATATTTACTAAGAGAATTTACTATATATATTATCTTATAATTTATAGTAATATTATTATAAAGCTAGTAGTAAGCTTGTAATAAGCATTTTATAGAATACTTTAAATATAGTAATTATTAGAAATACATACTATAGTACTATTATAACTTCTTTAGCATTCTCTGCATTTTTCTACTATTTTTATCTTCTGCATATATACTAGTAATTATAGTAGTCTCTCTGATTATATAATCTCTTTTCTAGATTCTTCTTCTTCTTATTATTATCATCTGTCTTCTCATCATGTATACTAGCTGGAATAATTTCTAGATTAGTACATAAGAGATATCTTTCTATTATAATATAGTAATATGTCTAGTCTTCTAATTTCTTTTTAAAAAAATTAATGCAGATTTAAGCACTTCTGAGAATAATCATAATTTTACTATACACTAATTATTTAAGATATTAAAAGAGTATTAACTATAGTTATATTAAAGCTCAAGATATTAAAAAGTCTTTTAGTTACTAGTTAATATACTAATTATTTAGAATATTAAATAAGTATTAACTACAGTTATGCTAAAGCTTAAGATATTAAAAAATAGCTTATAATTACTATATCTAGATATCTATTACTTTTAAAAAGTTATTAATCTGTAATATTCACAGTTCTATTATTTTCTTACTTTATTAATAATTTATTAATCTCTTATGTATATGATAGATACTCTGCATGAATTTCTAGTATAGTTATAATAATATCATGAAGTTCATCTAATCTCTTTAAAGTAATAGAATTAAGCTATATTAGATATCTTTTTTATCTTTCTTTTTTATAATATAGTAAATTTTCTTAGTTAAATTATAGATACTAGACTAGAAGCTTTCTCTTATATACTATTATAGAAAGTAAAATACTACATAGATAAATAAGAAAGCTTTTAAGCTAGTGAAGATGATAGAATAATTAAGCAGATAACTTAGTTTATAAATAATAGAAAGATTTAAAAGATAATAAAATTAAGCTATACTTATAGCAGAATTATATCTTCTATTTTATAATATAATAAAATAAAATAACTTTTTCTATCTCTCTAAAATTACTTAATTAGTTTAGTCTATAATAATATACTTTATATTAATACAGTATGTATTACAATCTATCTATTAATTCATTAATTTATTAATTTATTAATTATATATAGCTATAATAGATTCATGCAAATATTTATTTATTTAGTAAATTTATCTTTAGCTATTTCTTTAAGCTTCAGCATTTATTTATTTATTAATTTATCTATTTATTAATTTATTAATTCATTTATTTATCTATTCATCTAATTTTTATCTATTTATATTACTTATAAGTATAGTTAAATTATAGTCCGACAGTATCTAATCATTTAATTATCTTATATATATAAAGACTATAATAAAGAGAGATGAAATAGTAATACTTTATAAAGTAAAAAGAGTATACAGAGTTCTTCATGCAGATTAGATAACTAATAAGAGTATAAATATTTTTAAAAAATAACATATTATTAGAAATATATACTATAGTACTATTATAGCTTCTTTAGTATTCTTCATATCTTTCTACTATTCTTATCTTTTACATATATACTAGTAATTATGATGATCTCTCTAATTATATAATCTCTTCTTCAGATTCTTCTTCTTCTTATTACTATTATCTGTCTTCTTATTATATATACTAGCTAGAATAACTTCTAAATTAAGTATATAAGAGACATCTTTCTATTATATTTATAGTAATATATTATTCTCTTTATTATTTTCTTATAATTAGTTATTTTACGATTCTTGCATATTTACTTTATATGAGTAATAAAGATAATTATATTCTTTTTATTAAATTATAAAATATTCTATAAATCTAAGATTAGTATTAGAATAATTATTATTATATACTACATCATATTATCTTTCATAAATTCTATAAAAAATAAAGATAAGATAATAAAAGTATTAAAGAATAAAGCAGATATCTTTTTATTTTTTATAATAATAATATCTTTAATATATTAGTTTTTTTTTATTTAGTATAACTTAATAGATATGTATAACTTAGTATAACTTTTTAGATATATATATTCTTAATATCTTTTTAGAATATAAAAATCTTTAATATATAATAGAAATAATCTTCTTAGTAAATTCTGTATGAACTTATAAAATATTAAGCTCTCTTACTTTTTCTAATTATAATATATAGTTTAATAATCTTAATAGTTTTTAAATATTTATAGATAGTATTAGAGATATATATTATAATACTATTATAACTTCTTCAGCATTCTTTACATCTTTCTACTATTTGTATTTTTTATATATATACTAGTAGTTATGATAATCTCTCTAGCTATATAGTCTCTTCTTTAAATTCTTAGAATTCTCTTTTTTTATCATCATCATTTATCTTCTTACTGTGTATACTAGCTAGAATAATTTCTAGATTAGTATATAAGAGATATCTTTCTATTATAGTATAATAGCATGTCTAGTTTTCTAATTTTTTTTTAAAAGAAATTAATGTAAATTTAAGCATCTCTGAGAATAATTATAATTTTACTACATGCTAATTATTCAAGATATTAAAAGAGCTTTCTAGTTAACTAGTTAATACATTAATTATTTAGAGTATTAAATAAGCTATTAACTATAATTATATATTCTATTTAGAATATTAAATAAGCTATTAACTATAATCATGCTAAAGCTTTAAATATTAAAAAGTAGCTTGCTTATCTAGATATCTATTACTTTTAAAAAGCTATTAATCTATAATATTTATAATTCTACTATTTTCTTACTTTATTAATAATCTATTAATCTCTTATATATATAGTAAATACTCTGCATGAATTTTTAGTATAGTTATAATAATATTATAAAGTTCACTTAATCTCTTTAAAGTAGTAAAACTAAGCTATATTAGATATCTTTTCTATCTTTCTTTCTTATAATACAGTAAATTCTCTTAATTAAATTACATAATAAAATAATCAAGCAGATAGCTTAGTTTATAAATAGTAAAAAGATTTAAAAAATAGTAAAATCAAGCTATATTATGTATTAAAGCTTCACATGTTTGTATACACTAAACTACTTTCTATTTATAATAAATATATCATAATGAAATCATGTCTTGCATCTTATAATATAGTAGAATAGAATAACTCTCTTTATTCTTCTGAAATTACTTAATTAGTTCAGTTTATAATAATATACTTCATGTTAATATGATGTTTCTAGTAAGTTATAGTTAAACTAATAATCAGACTAGAATACTATTCTTATTATTTTATTAAATTACTTAAAATCTTTTATTTTAAATACAGTCTATATTAATTTAATATATATTAATTTATTAATACACTAATCATATATAGCTAATTAATTTATTAATTTATTAATTTATTAATTATATATAGTTATAATAGAATCACGTAAACATCTATTTATTTAGCAGATTTATCTTTAACTATTTCTTTAAGCTCTAATATTTATTAATTTATCTATTTATTAATTTATCTATTCATCTAATTTTTATCTATCTATATTATCTATAGCATAGTTAAACCACAGTCTATCTGACAGATCTACTTATTTAATTATCCGATACATATATAATAGCTTATATAAATAAAGAAAGAATTAGTAATAACTTTTTAGAATAAAAAAGTTCTTTATATAAAGTTCTTTATATAAATTAGACAGCTAATAAGAGTATAGATATTTTTAAAAGATAGCATATTATTAAAAATATATATTATAATATTATTATAGCTTCTTTAGCATTTTCTGCATCTTTCTACTATCTGTATTTTTTATATATATACTAGTAGCTATAGTGGCCTCTCTAGTCATATAATCTCTTCTCTAGATTCTTAGAATTCTCTTCTTCTTATTATCATCATCTGCTTTCTCACTATATATACTAGCTAGAATAATTTCTAGATTAGTACATGAGAGATATCTTTCTATTACAGTATAATAGTTACTAAAAGCTAATATAATCTTCTTAAGAGTATCTTTACTTTTTTTCTAGTAATTTATAATATTAACTTAGCTTTACTACTTATATAAACTCTTTCTTTCTTAGTCTTTAAATTTACTATTTAGAAGTATTTATTTAAACTCATGCTTAGATATTTATTTGCATTCTTAGAAAAAGATCTCAGCTTAATTATTATTTAAAGCTAAGAAAATAATAAAGTTATTATATTAAGTATAGAAGTATAAGAAATGAGATTATAAATAAGAAACTTAAGCAGCTTAGATGCCTTCTATACAAGTAGAAATAATTAATAGAATGAAAGATTTAACTATCATATTAATGAGATAACTATCTGCAGAACATACATATAGGCATGTGATGGTTCTTATTAGAATTTGAACAATTCATACACATAAATATAAAAAGAACTGCCTGGGAGGATGTTCTTCTGAACTGATCTGGTAGGTGTTGAATCCCCACTACAATGTGTAGCATATACAAATAGTAATAGGGTTTACAGGTTGTGATACCTGAAAATACCTCATTACAAGTAGCCACTTTTGGTGCAAAAGTGCCATCATATGCTGACTTCTGCTAGGTGGCTGTACATACATATACTTTCCTCAAAAGAATATAATTTTTACATACATAAATTATAGAATGGTACAAAGTCTATGTCCAGAGTAATTTATCATATCATAATGCTCGAATGCTATCGAACAAGATACTAGAGGATATGCATAAATGTTCTCTTGTTATTTATAAAGCATGGCCGCCCATACATAAAAATTGGACATTAGTATTCAACAGCACCCTCTATCTGCACGAGGCTCTCGAACGAACATCAAGGTGGTCGCGAGCCCTTGCCTCAGACCCCACAACAATCATCCTTTTGAGGCATGAATTTAGTCATGAAAAACCTCCATCAGATGGAATTTCCCATTGCTATCCTTTATTTTAACACCCACTTCAGTCACAATCGCATCGATCAGTGCAGCAGGAGTTACATCAAACGCAGGATTCCAAACGTCAATTCCATCGGCTGCGATCTTTATGGTTTCGAGCGTAGAAATTCCGGCCTCATCACGGGGCCCTCGTAATCTTGTAACCTCGTGATGAGAACGTTCCTCGATGAGGATATCATCACCAGTCTTTGTTGACATATCAATAGTGGTTCGGGGTGCCGCAACGACAAACAGTACTCCATGATATCTGGCGAGAACTGCTAGACTATACGTTCCAATTTTGTTTGCAGTGTCTCCATTGGCGGCGACTCGGTCCGCACCAACCACAATCGCTGCTATACTGGCTGTTTTGAGAAGGTAGCCTGCCATTGAATCGGTAATCAAAGTGGATGGAATTCGATCATTTACAAGCTCGTAAGCCGTCAAGCGTGCTCCTTGATTATACGGTCGGGTTTCAGTACAATAGGCATGGGAAAGCAGATTCAAGTCATGAACCCGCCGGATGATCCCGAGGGCGGTACCGTAACCTGCAGTCGCTAAAGATCTATAAGGTTCGTATGAAATCAGCTGGGAGACCTCACACTTTTGTACGTTCCCCACGCACTCACCCAGTATTGCAATGGGTAAGGATGCGAATTTTTCCCTCGACCGCCTGTAATCTTCGAGATGAATTCTCAATTATCCACTTCGCGCCATGCTCTCCAATCCTGCGGTTGTCCATCACATCATTGATGAGCATTTGTTCCGCATGTTGAATGAAAGCTGAAGCAATATCACCACCGGAGCATGTTCCAGACATGACCAGCTGATCCACCATTGACTTCATCTTCTGAGAACTGTCCTTCAAATTTACAGCGGTAGGACGGCTTGTCAATAGATAGTCCAATCTTTGTTCAATGAATGCCTTGACATCATGTCTAGATTCCGGCAGCTTCCGCTGAGATATCAGACTACCCAGTTCAACTGCCAAGGATAACATTGCGACAATGGCTATTGCGGGTGCACCTCTGACATGCATAGCGCGTATGGCATCCCAACCATCCTGTGTAGAATGGATTGGCATGAAGGAGGTGATGTGTGGAAGTTGGAGTTGATCAATGATCAAAAGCTTGCCATCCTTGTATTGAATTGATTCGAGAGAAGATGTCATGTTTGCATAACAGCTCCGAGCGGAATTGTTGAAGTGTGTATCTTTCATTAGTCTCAACACTCACTGGAATACAAAAAGAGTTTTCCTTATTTGATATAGTCGCGACTAGGTAACTCTGTATGTATGTACTCTGTGGGTAAGTTATCAGGTCGTGCATGTGGCGGTTAGGTTTCTCTGCCCACCACCCGAAGTCTAAATAGTTAACTAGTTAGTCAACTGGCTTAGGTAGTTACTCCGTACTCCGTAGGTACTCTGTAGTTAACTAACTAGTTACATAAGTAACATAACTGCGGAGTTCTCTGGTGTTAGGTAGGTGCCTACTCACCTGGCCCCTCACTGAAGCTGTCGACTTATTCTGGAGTAATAACGAAGGTCCTGTTTACAGCAGCTCCATTCCTCTCTGACCCTCATAGTTTTGAAATTAGCACAGCAAGCACTATCAATTTATATATTTTAGGATTCGGAAATGATGCCTTTTAAAGCCTCTCTATGGCTACCTGAATAATATCTGCTCTGGACTCGATTCTAGGCTGTTCGGTTGATATCTCTGACGATGTACGTGAGATTTGCTTATTTTGATAAGAGCACAAGCTAAGGTGGTCAGGTTCGAAAAATCCCTCTATGACCTCATTCGAGGCCTGAGAAATCACAAGGGAAACGAGGGTGAATATGTCCAAAGTAGTTTGAGAGAATGCCGTGCCGAAATTCGGTCGCAGGACATGAGTTAGTTCTTTATCTCACACCAATTGAGCATTATACCTAGACTCACCATCCTCGAGACAAGAAGGCGACTGCCCTATTAAAATTGATATACCTCGAAATGTTCGGGTATGACATGTCGTGGGCAGCATTTCATGTGCTTGAAGTTATGTCTTCACAAAATTATCTTCAAAAGAGGGTCGGATATCTTGGAGCTGTTCAGAGCTTCCGTCCCGATACCGAGGTGCTGATGTTGACTACCAATTTACTCAAGAAGGTTGTTTATTTATACGTACGTCCTGACTAGAAACATGGCTAAGCAATTCTCAGGATCTTGTTTCGCCCTTTGCGCCGATAATGTCGCTTCCTCTCATCACTCTTCCACACATAATATCTCCTTCTCTGGCCTTGTCGCTGCTTTCGGACATATTACCACGCCTTTCCCACTCCCATCCCTCTGTACGGAAAAAATCCATAGTCAACCTCTATCGGCTCTCGCTTGTGTATCCCGAGGCGTTCCGTGTTGCATGGCCCAAACTAAAAGACTGCCTGATGGATGAGCAAGAGGATGGCAGCGTGACGGCGGTTGTTATCAACGTGGTATGTGAACTTGGCTGGAGAAGGCCCCAGGACTTCTTGCCTCTAGCCCCAAGGTTGTTCAGTCTACTCGTAGACGGGAACAACAATTGGATGGCCATCAAGATCATCAAACTTGTGAGTCCTCGAGAATGACGGATGTAGATATCTGCTAAATCATCAGTTTGCATCTTTAACGCCCCTTGAACCTCGTCTTGTTCGCAAGCTCCTTCGTCCCTTAATCGTCATCATACAAACAACATCTGCTATGTCCCTTCTCTACGAATGCATCAACGGAGTGATTCAAGGGGGCATCCTTGAGGGTTCAGAAGGCGTTCGAGAGGGCGAAATCATTGCCCAGCTTTGTGTCGAAAAGCTTCGTGGAATGCTGATCTTGGGAGGGGATCCCAATTGTAAGTCTCAAAGACCTGGGATTGTAGACTTTGACTCATAGTATCGAAGTGAAGTATGTTTCTCTACTAGCGTTCAACAGAATCGTACTTTCGCACCCAGAGCAGGTCTTTCAACAACAAGATGTCCTCATGGACTGTTTGGAAGACAATGACATATCTATTCGAATGCAAGCCTTGCAACTCGTGTCTGGAATGGTGACCAGCAGTAATTTGCAAGACGTTGTCGACCGATTAATAACACAATTACGATCAGCTCCCTTTCCGGAAGCTGCTACCGTCAGACCACCCGAGGAACCCGAAATACCCGCTGAGGGAGATGATCGAGATACATCGGCTGAAAATGCAAAGAAACCAGAGCCTACGATAACGCTACCAGCCGATTTTCGAATTGAAGTTATCAATCGAATATTAGAGGCGTGTTCTCGAAATTTGTACTCTGCAGTTTCCGATTTCCAGTGGTATGTTAATGTCCTTGTCCAACTTGTGAAATTGATACCTCCCTTGCAATGTCACGATCAGACAGTTCTCGCGCCCAACGAGTTGGGAGTGAAGGATAACCCTGCTGTGAAAATTGGTTGCGAACTTCGAAATATTTCTGTTAGGGTGAAGACAGTGAGGCCTCTAGCAACACGCGCGGCTGAATCTCTGGTTCTCCTCGAGCACCGGCCAGTTCTTTTCCCAAGCGCCGCCACCGCAGCTGTACCCGTTTTGGAATATCTGGCATGGGTGGTGGGCGAGTTTGCCGAACATCTTCTAGTTCCGGAACAGACCCTAACATCACTTATCCATCCAACTAGCCTGACGCTCCCTCCCACGGTCATCTCGTCGTACATCCAAGCTCTCCCAAAGATTTTCGTTCGGCTTTTAACAAAATACACCAGCTGGAACTCAACAGCCCGAAACCAGGCTTCGGCTATGCTTGAACGAATTGTGAAGTTTCTAGAGCAGCTGTCTTCACATCCAGACTTGAATGTGCAAGAGCGGGCTATTGGGTTTTTGGAACTCTTCAATATAGCATCCGACGTGGTGACTGGGTCTAGAGTGGGAATAGACGATACCCCTTTACTTTTAACCGGTGTAATTCCAGGTTTGTTTCTTGGCTTGGATCTTAATCCAGTGGCATCTGATGCCCAGAACAAAGTCCCAGTACCGAGCCCTCTGGATCTGAACTCCCCCTTGACGATCAAGCCCTAAACGTGTTCAATGTATCGGAAGGCATCGTCCCTGACTATTGGGCCCGAGACGAGTCTCGTGACTATTATGCGACGCCTATCACGTTGGAAACTAGACTATTACCAGGAGGAACGCCATCGGGGGAAAGGCTTTCAGTCTCCTACCAGAACCTCCAGGAGGATCCCAGCAAAAGCTTCGAATCTGCTAAACAGCGAGTTCAATACAGAGAGCGTAATTTGGATAACCCATTTTACGTTAGACAGAACGAGCCGTTGTCCGAAGTATCAACACCAGCGCGCCAAAAGCCTTCCATTATCGATGATAAACTGGACATCGACACGATTCCTATAGTCGACTTAGCCTTGGGAAAAGAAAGCATTGGGACGTCCGATGTGCCCCGAGGGGCTCAGTATCAAGAAGACAGCATCGAGATCATTAGAGATGAAACTATCGATGGGACTACTATTTCATCTGATCAGAGCGCAACGTTGTCTAAGGCTTCAAGGGCAGGAAGAGCACTTCTCGAGGTCGATTCCAGCGTTCTTGGTCATCTGCCGCTCGTTGAAAACTCCAGTCGAATCGTCGACGCCAATAAAGCTCGCGACACAGAGCTCGATGAGATGACCAAAGCCATGGCTCGCATCGAGCAAGTGCGGCTAGAAAGGCAACGTATTTCCGAGCGCATCCAGGTTAACAATAGTACACCTCCTGAAGGTGACTTGGTGAAACGAAAGAAAAAGCGCTCTAGTGCCGTTAGGAAACACGAGGGGGTAGCTACTGTTGAAAGTGGAAATAATAGCACTGGAATGCATGGGGAAGACCTTGTAAAGGTGAAGAAGAAAAAGAAGAAGAAAACGATCAATAAGTAAGCAATTGACCCAAACCACCAAGGATAAAGAGGGTTCGAAATATACGAACAACCTGGTGGGTCATTCAGACATAGATCCAAATATTTAACGCCTTGCTACTGAGTAATATCTGGTGCGATAGCCTTCCAAAACAATGGTAAACCCCGATGTGAAGAAACCGGATCCAGCTGTTACCGCCCTCTCGAGGTGATTCACGTCAATACTCCTCGATGAAGGCAAGAGATTGGGAGGCAACAAAACGTGGTGGCCCTCTTCTATCAAAGATTCCGTATGAAACAAATATCTTCATTATCGGACTGAGTATGCGAGTGTACACCACATAGCTACATACATACAGTGGGCACATGCTTTACGCTTTCAGCGAGCTACCATGCTAAGAGATGGAAGTTCTGATCAGGCGATCCAGCGGCTAAGGAATGACGAGATTAAGCCCCATAGTTCTGGAACGAGTCGTAATAGTTCGAAAACAACACCGCCGCATACGACAAATGCCAGGATAACTAGGATATCACCCAGCTGTCAGTTCTTGGAAATCACAAAAGTCAGGACTTGTGAGAGCCATACCGACCCATCCCGATGATAGGGATGCTTTGGATTTCGCTTTAGGATTTGGTTTCGAAGCACTTTCAGGCTTGCCGCGTTTTGCACTTTCATGCTTCGCGTATCTCTCATTTGCTCTTCTTTGCTGTGGTGTTTGTGCCTAGAACCGATAGTTCGGTCAATCAGCTTCTTCTTACTCGATTAACGGGATAGATCTTACCATTGCGAGTGGTTGATTATGTTTAAAGATCCAGATTGACTCGGGCTTCAATCGAGAATGCTGGGTAAAATATAGAGACCTAGGCACATATGTCTATACCGTGGTATCGGGGCCAAGATCTAGTTATTTTCCCCCTGAGTGATCGAGGGAGATTTGAAGATGGAAAAATGCCTCTGATATGGGATGTTACTGAAGCGAGGTGTAATTTATTTGGGCAGGTAGGTCGAGACTCCATAGGTAGATAAAATGCTTTATGCAGCCAGCTACCCACTAGCTATTACGGACCTCCATAGCTGTACCGGATCTTTTGGACACCTTTACATCTGGTTGAAGAGCACGTGTACTCAAGCTTTAACCCACGCCACTAGTCCCAAAGAAGTTGGCACCAGAGCAGGTGGGTCCCGAGGCCAGACCTACCTAGTTAACTACCTGAGGTATGTACTCCGTACTACGGAGTACCTATTATGGGTTCATAAAACCGAAATTTAGATACACAGGAGCCCATCTTTGACGGCTCGCAACCAGTTCACTCCAAAAAGGCTCACGCCAGGCGACGCGTCCATCGTATCCGCTGCCGTCAACGCAGCTAGCGACATTGAAAACTTGTGCAAGATCGATTGCCCTTCTACACGATGTCAGACTCGCCCAAAATTTCCCGCGAGAATCGTCTGGCGGAGCTTAAATCTTTGGCGTCTGCTAAGGAAGCAATCAAAGATTACGATGCTGCCGCCGACCTATATTCCCAAGCCGCCGAATTACAGGCCAAAATAAATGGTGAAATGGCCCTTGAAAATGCAGATTTACTTTTTTCCTATGGAAAATGCCTTTATCGGGTGGCCGTCAGCAAAAGTGATATTTTTGGTTCCCGGGCTGCTGTTCAAACAATCGCGGATTCGACAAAAGCTCCAGGCTCGCAAACGCAAGCAGTATCTCAGGGTAACAACAGTCGCGGCGCTGGTAGCGCTGACTCCAATGTCGAGCCGGATAGCAGCAAAGATCCTGATGCCAAACCACTCAGCCAACCGTACTTTCAATTTAACGGTGACGAAAATTTTGAGGACGACGATGATGAAAACGAGAACGAGAATCACGATTCGGGGAACGAAGATGACGACTTCGAGAATGCATTCGAAACTCTTGACATGGCTCGTATTTTACTACTACGCAAGCTGGAAACCTACTCGCAGGGTGATTGCGCGACCTCTGGATCACGCGAGCTTCGCAACTTGAAGGAAAGACTTTCAGATATTTACGATATACAAGCAGAGATCTCATTGGAGAGTGAGAGATTTTCAGACGCGGTGTCTGACCTACGAGCCGCCTTGGAGCTAAAACGCGAGTTATTTCCCCCACATGATTCTGCGGTCGCCGAATGTCATTATAAATTGTCGTTGGCTCTGGAATTCTGCTCCGTCTCCCAGTCAGATTCGGAGGCCGGGTCCGCATCGCTCAAGGTTGACACCGCGATGAGGAAGGAGTCTGTGGAACACCTTGAAACCGCAATCCGCTGCTGCAAGCTGAGAATTGAGCTTGAAGAAAGGAAACGATCGGAGATAGAGGCTTCGAATCTACAAGAGGCGATGAAGGCAAAACGAGAAATTGATGAGATGAATGAAATTGTATCTGACATGAACCAAAGGGTAAGTACCAAATACTACCCTCCTGGACTGCTGCTAATATGTTACTATACTAGCTCAAAGAATTACGCCTGCCTCTACCCACCATGCCCCGCCCCGAGACCGATCACATATCGCAGAATAGTATTCTATCTCAAACCAGACTGTCTGACGATCAATCGGTACTAAAAAGAATCATTGGCGATGCAAATGACTTGACTTCACTTGTTCGAAAGAGAAAACGAGCCGCTTCGACTGACGAGCAGATGAATGCCTCTGAAAAGCCGACGCCATCCAAAACATAGTAGCTTACTGGAAGAAAAGTAGTCTTTGTTCTTCTAATTCCCTTTTTCCGGCCATACTGACTACCCGATAATGGATAGGCGTTGCCGAGACGGCAGGAATGAATATTGTCGGGCGGCCATGGCGTTGTATACTGCTTAGTCACTTTCTCGCGTTAGCTACAGAATACTAATATACGACAATGTCATATTGCAATGCATTCCGAAATACACGGTCAATGATCCACGTACTGTTTCTTTGCTAAGATGCGATGTCAAGTGCATCGAGCTACATGGCAAAGTGATGCCCTCGGAGGCCTTGATACTCTGGTATCTCGAACCATGTAGCAGAATAGGAGTTATTCAACTAACGCGGGGTGCCTTCACAAAGCAGGGACCAGAAGTAAGAGGGAGATTGGGAGAACTAGGCGTTTTTCCCCCGACAGTCTTCAGACCCAGTCTGACTGATTCGAGACGTATTCGTATTCTGTTTAGAGATCCAGATGCCTTCAACCTCAACTCCACTTTCTATCGCTCGAGATCCGAAAGGAATATCGTTGTTTTTGATCTCGAGTCCATTCGACGATTCGCGTTGAGATCGTAGCCGTGATTCGGTTGCAGCGATTTTCTTGATCTTCCAGGAATTATAGACCTGAACCCCGAATCCATAGGCAAGGACGATCGCCTGGTTCATAGTCAGAATGATATAATCATGGATCGATCATGGAATCAAATTACAATCAGGCAACCCAGCACCTAGGTTCTTGTATTAGAAACTTTTCTTGCCGTCTGGGCGCTGTCAAATGATAGCTTACTCACAAAGCACATTTTCTCCCATAGTTGCCAATCGACCCAGAAGCCCATATTTCCGGTGCGGTACTAGACTTTTGTTTGACACCCGGCAGCTTCAACCATATCACGTAGAAATATGCTGGAAGTTGCAGCAGTGTGTGTACGCAGATGTATTGTACTGTGGGACACTCAACAGGCACAAGACGCAGAGTGGGTGAGCGGTTGGTACCTAGTTATTTATTTACAGACATTTCCTTCAAATATAAAGTAAGTGCAGTGCAGATAAAGAACCATCCCACCTTCCCACAAGCTCCAAGTACAGTACCGGAATCCCGGGGTTTTCAAATACCATAGCGACTACGGTTATGGTTACGTAATTAGGCCAAACTACGTATTTTGATTGGAGGACAGTTTAAGGATGGTCGCAATACTAGAATTAGTAATGACTACTAAATGAGTATGACTACCAAATCTGGTATTCTCAATGGTCAAAGTAATGGATACTACAGAGTAATTGTGTGTATTGATTAATACAGGCTGTATTTTTCATCTGTTTACACCTAAACTAATTTCTAAGCAAAAATCTAACATTCCAGATCTCTTGCTATCAGCCATAAACAAGATCTGGAGATAAAAGACAGTAATCTAGTAATAGATAAACCTACTACTAAGCAATCTGACTATGAAATCCCTAGTCATCTAGAGTAAATCAAGTGGTATAGCCACCTAGTCAACTAGTCCACTAGTCAACTAGGTGAATCCAATTGTGGAATCCCTAGTCATCTAGGGCAAATCAGGTGGTATAGTCAACTAGTCAACTAGATGAATCCAATCATGGAATTCCTAGTCATCTAGGGCGAATCAGGTGGTATAGTCAACTAGTCAACTAGGTGAATTTGATCACAAGATTCCCTAGTAATCAAGATTAGTTAGTGAGATAGTTAGCTAGGTGAATCTGATGGTGGAATTCCTAGGAATCTAGAGCAAATCTGACTGTGGAATCCTTAGTCAACTAGGTGAATTTGATTGTGAGAGTCCCTAGTAATCTAGATTAGTTAGTGAGTTAGTTGACTAGATCAATTTGATCTTGAGAGCTTCTACAGTAGCAATCTAGTCATCCAGACTAGGATGAATTTGATCGCGTAGGCTGGCGGGAAGGATGAGATGGAAGATGAGAGGGAAGATGGGAGGGAGATGGCTAAGAAAGAGATTTCTTTATGTTATGTCCTTAGTGAAAATTTTTCACTGACCTGCAGATCTGGAATTCTTTGTTCATTCACCAGAATTTTGATCAAGTATTCTCTATGTAGTTTTCTCAAAATACATAATTAGAAGAATACATTGTGGTTACCCTGTGAATATGTTGTGGTGACCCAAAGAGGTAAGGATTACTCAGCCGGTGTTGTGGTGACCAATCATTTTGGTGTTTGCATTCTTCAAGATTCCGGTACTGTAACTGGTTCTACTGAGTCAGCGACCACGTAACTAGCCGCCTGCTTACCTCAGCGGCGCGTCTGTTTCGGCTGCGCCGTCACGCAGTCCAGAACAATTCCAGTGTTTGAAAATCCCACACCGCCTCCCTTCATCGAGTTTTTGCCAGCCGCCTTGCCTGACTAACGCCTACTTGACAGGTCAGCTTTCTTTTCTGGTGAACAGGCACCTTCTGATAGAAGCTCTGTCTTGAACTACTTCTCTCAGCACCCGGGGAAGCTTAACCGCCGGACTCGAAGCTGTTCTCGGATTTGACTTGGTCGCTGTCCGGCTGCGTCTTCCGAAGATTGAGCATCCGTTGGGTCACCCCTCAGACATCCACTACCCGCCCCTAGAGCCCTGCCTTGCAGTATTGGGAATGGGTCGCAAGCCCAATGCTCTTGTCTCCGAGTTTTTCCATCGAGGAAGTAAATTACCGGACTCCAGCAATCGCTATGAGCACACTTGCAAGTTATGCGGGGAAAACTTCCCCAAAGGTAGGCCAGATAGTCTACTAGGTCATTTAACCAAGGCTTGTCAAGCTATCTCCGTTGCCGACAAGCAACGAGTGAACCACTCTCTACGTGGGGTATCCGCACGGGGAAGTTACAAAAGGTCTCAAGGGAACGACTGTAGAGACCGCTCCCGAACGAGTAACATCCCGTACAATTCTAGGACCACGCCTTTTAGCTCTGTTGGCGGTCTCAATGGCCTCAATGTTCTGGCCGAGGCGTCTCGACAGGTTGGGGCCACTGGCGATGTTGAGCAGACGCCAGGCATAATTCACAATCAGAAGGCTATAGTGGTCGACCCTGCACTGGAAAATGCGGGGGGCTCCGTTCTCGGTGAGCTCATCATGCGTCCCTTCTTTTGTGCATTGCATCAAATATTATCGGACGCTTGTTAACCGCTTTTTGGTATGCCGCACAGATTTGAATGATGACTTTACTGTTGTGCATCCAATACATTTTCTGGCGGATGACGAGTCCCCGCGGACGGCGCGTATCTTGCAAGGTAGTACAAACTTATCGGACATTCGTCATTCGTCCCAGTTGTCGCTCATTGCCGCTTCTGCGAACGAAATGGTTTCCGAAAATGCTGGCCACGATATATCTTCTAATGTGAGTCCGCCCTAACTTGCTCGTGCTCATATCTGACTATCGGTTTTGCCCTTCAGCAACATTCCCTGGAACTCCATTCCGACTCGTTTGAAACGCAAAATCCAGTGATCTATCCGCGACCGATTGCTGTCAACTCTAACCCACAGAACCGTGAGGCAGCGCCAACGGGGCGTCCAATATCCAAACAAAAATCGAGGTCCGCATTTTCCGAGGAACGCCGAAAAGAAGTGCAATTGGTCCGCAAAATGGGCGCCTGCCTGCGGTGCCGCATGCTAAAGAAAACGGTGAGGGACGGCCTGTATTCATAAAACTATAGTCAACTGAGTGCCGCTAGTGCTCGCCCGGAATGCCGTGCTCTCAATGCAAAGGCCTCCAAAATCCGCGTGTGTGGATGGAATGCTGTATTCGAACTCGACTTGTGACAAGGCTGGAAGTATACTCTGTTTGTGGGTTTCCGCCTATCAGTTGAACTGGGAGGCCAGTGCTAATCCTGCAATGATAGCCTTGCACTCAATTTTAGCGTATCATGACATCAATATTGTCAAACGACAAGTGTCATTTGAGGCCTTCCCTGGCTATATTGAAGCAACACACTTTGAATCAGACACGCCAGGTTTTGTGAACTTTGGCGCTCTCTGTGCGCAAAGGCAAACTTTGCACAACTTGAACATCCATTTACCAATATCGGGCCATGATACGGACCTAGGCTTGCAGTCACAGGATGTTCATATCCTGGATGGGGAGATCGAAGAGCTAAGTGAAAAATTAGATGTTTATATGAAAAAAGTATCCCATGAATTCTTTAACTGTGAAGAATCAGTGTTCATTAAACAAACATTGATTTTTGCAGCAAAACTTGGTAGTGCTTGTCAGGTATGTCCTGATAACATAGACATGCTGTTTTGGGTTCATTTGAGATGTTCATACTAATGCTTATGGCCAAAGGATGAACTACTTGATGGAGTTCTTGATCTGTGGGTCACAACCTCGATCCTTGTGGGGCCTCTTCTACCCTGGAGAATATTCCTGAACTCCACATTGCCTCCTTCCACCGCTACACATGCTTCAGCCTCTGACCCGACTGGATGGCGTATTCCAATCAGCGGTACCGACGAGTATGAATCCTATTCATTGATCTGCTCCCAGCTCAAGGCTGCCGCCGAAAGAAGGGCTGCCAAAACAAGCAGGACGGTCTTGAATCGAATCGAACAGCGCTTGCTCCAAAAGCAGAAAAACGGCAATTTTCGGACATTTCTGGCATCCCTTATATTATTAAATTGCGTTGAGCGAATGTCATGGCTTTTTTACACCTGGGAACATGGGGAATTAGCTCATAAGGTTTGTCCTCAGGTCACATCCCACTGTCTGTTTAAAGCTAACCATCGGAAACCCCTTCAGTGGCCTCTGGAACGGCGGCCTTCCGATTTCGCTGCACAAGGGGATCGCTTTTCGACCATTGTAGCGACCCATTTGAAGATGCGGTCATTGGCTCCGTCATTTTGTATCCAAGCCGACACTGATATGCTGGAAGCGAAGAGTGGCAGTGAGAATAATGTCCACAAATGGTTTGAAGCCGTTAAAATATCCCGTAAGTCAATCTCTAGCACATTGTGATTGCTCTGACATCTTATTGGCTCAGACTCAGCTCTTCTTTCCCGCCAGACTGCGAGATTGGATTTAAATGACTGGCGGTCTCTGGACCTGAAGTATTGTTCGTCACTAATCCTGTCTTCCGGTCCCTGACAATATCTGTGATACTGCAACCTGTGGAAGTAAGGTGTGGCACCTGCTTCAGCATGCGTCAGAAGTTGACGGCGTAGCCCCCTGAAGTCACAGTGAGCCAGTGGTCCAGAGAATGTAAATAACGACAGCCGTAGTATTCATAGTATTAAGTCTCATTGAAAAATATTTACAGGCTGAGTATCCTTATCTAGTAAACAAAACCACCTCTGCTCCTCATTTGCAGGCATAAGAAACCATTGCCCAGTTGGCTACCATCAGAGAATGTAGACAAATCGAGTATGAGCTTTGTGGATGCGAGCGTTGATGGTCAGGCCTCTAAGGCTTTTCAGATTGATACGTTCCAGGACCAAATAGTCAGGGGCTGAATGAAATAAATACTGAACTGAGTTCAAGAGTCAATCACTACTGATTTCTAGAGAAAACAACCCCAACCCCAACCCTACCAGCAAACACGGGCTTTCCTTCACAGCAACAGCAATTCGATTCGATTCGACTGGAGATCCAGGTGAAGAGAAGAGTAAAACCAATGTACAGATAATGGTAGGCTAGTTGAATATAACGATGATGATTTCTATAACGTAAACCAACTGTTCAAGGTGTCATGAATCCAAGCATTTTGATGCAAACACTTATCTAGTTCCTCACCTTCAATCAGCAGTAGATTTTTGACAAGAATGATTCGCCAATGGAAGATTGGCTAGGGTTGGTTTGAGAGATGAACGCGTTGTGGCGTTGAAGAGAAGAGAAACTCGATGAGGAAAGTGGGAAATTTAACTAGTCTCGACTACAACTCTCACGATCACGGGTAACTAAAGAGCACCTGCAATCCTTACCATACATTCTCAAGTGTTGTAGCAGCCCCCTGTACCATATTCCCAATGACCACCTCTGGTTCCCACAACTCTATCCAGTTCCTGCTGGTATTCTTGCCTGATATCACTGAGAGTAAGAACCATTGGCCCCACCTTAGCATCATTCGAGGCCAACCGGGATGGTCGTGCCAGCCCCGCGTCAGTGTTTGCGGCTGTCAAACCCGGAGGTGGTGTTGAAATATTAGGAACAGGGGCCATAGAGAGTTTGGATTGGCGGTCAGCTATCCCAGTTGCGGCCCCTGAGTCGATCACTTTGAGGTTTGGCATCTGTGAATCAACCAGAATGTAGGCTTCATGATCTTGCATGGGTGCTAACAAGTTGATGAGCGCAAGAAGCTCCATAAGATAGTCTGCACCCCGAGTGTTTTCGGCGGTTTCACCTTCATTTTGTCTTCTGCTTGCCGAGTCCCTGGCCGTTATGGAGTCCTCAACTGAATCACGTAAGAGGCATGCCTTCCTGTACGAAATCCTTGCCGCAGCGTGTAAATCGTTTCGGGCGATATGGAGCGCCTTCAGCAATGAGAGATGTTCCAGTGAATTGAAGGCCAGGGGAGTTTCGCCTGACGAAAGCCTTGTTTGCATTTGATTAGTATCAGTCATTTCATCCAACAAATGACCGATATCAAGCTCCAAGGACCAAGGGAACGAGAGAATCATCTTCAGGCTTGTGACAGTGGAGCCACAAAGCGTGAGTAGGGATTTTAGTAGAATGCGGAGGGCTGGATCACGAAATGCCCAATCGGGATGGTCCAATATAGTGGAATAAGCATGGTTAAAATGACATGTCTTCGAATTGGAATGGAAGAGTTGAGAGAATAGCTCTGCCTGGAAAGTGGAGTTTGGATCCCCTTCACTCTCACTTTCAATGGCTTGAAGAGCAAGGCGGCTGTAGTCAGCAATGTATGAAGCCGACTGAGCGCTTTCAAAGAGATGCATGACATGAGTGAAAAACTTGGAAAGCCCGCAGTAAAAGTTGCCAGCTGATGCTGCGTCCACAAGTTTCGATGACATTTCTTGTAAATCCCCGATTGGTTTACCATGTGCTAGATCAATTGATGAGAATGCTGAGTTACAATTTTGACTTGAGGAACGAGGGAACTCACATAATGAGTATGATGCTTTTTGAAGGCTGATTGCCGCCGTGTCAAATTCGCGTCGAGCTAAATATAGCCGCCCTTTGACGTAAGTGGACCAGCCTGTATCCGGTTGGAAGGGAACAAAGTCCGAAGCAAGATCGATATTGTCACGAGCAATCAAACCCGATTGAATAAACACCAATATGTTCTCAATTGAAACCTTGCCTTGCCTCATGGTCCACGAGACAACATCACTTATCTGTTGGTTTAAGCAATGCATAAGAGTGATACCACTAATGGGCTTGATATTCACTGCAAAGAGCGCCTGCAAAACAGAAGCGGCGTCTTTGGAAGAACGAGATAATTTGAAGAGTGCATCGTGTCTCCCTTTTCGGCCTTGTTGAGCGATGGTATTAGAACCTAGCCAATCCAGAATTTCGTACTCTTTCAGCAAACCAACCAGCATCGCAAAGAGTCCAGGACCATTGAATTGAACCATGTCACCATCTTGAAATTCCTCTCCAATGAACACTGTAAGCAGCAGTAGATCAAAAAGAATATGCTTAGTAAAGGAAATTGTTTCTCTGGTTCCCTCCATTACAATCGAAAGTCCTAGCTTTGTAGAGAAGCAATTCGAATCGCGCCCAGAAAATTTTGGCATGGTCATGTCCATAAGTCTAAGGATCAAGTCTGTTCGTAGCTGGTCAAAACCAATAGTGCTGGTAATGCTTGAACGGAGAACGTTGTACACTCCGTCTGACAAGTCCGAAAACCTACATCGCTCATAAAACTCCGAAAGACGCTGAGAAGCAGAGAGTGAAGGATCCGTCAATAGTTCTGGTTTAAGCGCCATGCGACAGTCATAAATAAACTGAGGGGTTAGTCTTTGGCGAAATGACGCTGCCAGATCGATTACTTGAGCTAACTGTTCGCTCGCTTCCCCAAGGTCAGAGACAAGATTTCGATGAGGCCAGTGTCTCTCAAAATGGTGCAAATTGCTAATCGAGTTGACCTCATTGTGGACCAGAATTTCGGTGTTGGTGCATTCCGAGACCACAGAACACCCATTAGCGAATATGATATACGGAAGATCGGAGAAAGTGTCATATGCAAGAGTCATTGGTTCATTTCCTCTGTTTCGTGTTTCTTCGGCTAATTGCCAAAAATGCCGCCAACATGCGTCTAAGTCTTTGAAATACCGAGAGAAGTCAACTTCGGCGTCAGAGTATCTGGGCAAAGTCACAAAATTCTCTACCGCATGGCTGATGCCTTGTGCCAAAGCCCTGAGATCTGGGAATCGGTGTTTTACGTGTTGTTTGGTGGATTGCAAAAAGGCCGTCAACGCTGAATCGAGAGTAGCGAATGTGTACCTGCCAGGAGTGAAAATGAAGCCCAACCACTCGCTCGTGGGATCCACCTTCCATGAGCGTGAGAATTCCGGAGGAAGCTCAGCGGCGAGTGGTGGAGCCAATCCGACCCAATTCTTTTCCCATGCTGTCGGGAGATCGGTTAAATCAAAATGAAGGCGATATAGTCGATGCGAAGTGTCGGATTTCCACAACACCCATAGCATCATGTTTCTCCCATCATCCGATGGGACGACCTGAAAATCAGCCACGCTCCAAATCAGATTTCCTGAGGGATCGGGGTCCACGGCTTTGAATGTAGCATCCGGGAAGAGATCCACTATCTCGAGCTGGGTATTTGGTAGACTCTTGATGCCCCAGAATTTGAACTGACCATCCTCGTGTGGGGAATAAGTTACCATGTAATAAATGGCTGGGAAGGTAGTTTTCTCCGCACAAAAAATCCGGATGGAATTACAATCCGACGGATTGAGGGTTATTTGACGGCCGAGTTGCTGTTCTGGTGTACGACCGAGGAGATCCTTTGATAGGACCAATCGACGATGCGCCAGATCCCAGACCTTGATCGTATGATCTAAAGTAGTAATAAATGTAAAGGCCTGGTCGGGAGTCGTTGTGATGGAGTTAGCGGTGTTTAAATCGAGAACTCTGCCATTATACTGTATGGTATTGGAAGTATTCCATTGTATCAACCCTCGAAGCGATGCACCCCATGACTTCTCGTCGAGAGTCAGAAAAGACCAGTGCGAACCTATACATAAAAGTGTTAACAACAATGGACACATTGCCATTTAAAGGATATTTCACCAAAGCCAACTTACCGGTTGCATTGGAGTCCCTAGTAAGACGTAGCAGCGCTCCATTACATAACGAAATATAAACATCAAAAGGATTGCTTGCGTACAGACGATGAGGATCGGTGAAGATCAAGGGCGCGGGCTGAAATTCTTTGCACCAGTCAGCCACATTGTCATTGATTCGAGTTGTATTCAAAAAGTAATCTGGCCGTAGGTCAATTGTGTACAACAGTTTCGATGCTGTTACCACGAAGACATTGACATTATCAGAGTCTTCTCGGTCCGCAAGAGCGACACCGTAAGGAGTTATGGCGTCTGGAAATTCGAAGCGTAGGATGACATCGGCTTCTCGAGCCTCGTCAGTATTTTTGATTAGGTCCGCCGACTGAAGCTCTAGGAATCTGTCCGATCCATATACCCTCCACACAATACACCGCGGAAAGAGTTTCTGTCGTCGAAAGTGAATAGAGCCCTGCGTGGCAAGAAAGTCGGCCGTTGAACTACCCTTCTCCCCATTTTTGCCTGGCAGGCGGTGTGGCTGAGTGTTTGGCGAGGAACGAATTTGACCCTGAGGATTCTGCGCCGACGGGATCAATACGTCAGTAATTGGGGAATTTTCCCCAACATTGGCTTTGATTTCCTTGAAAATTTTCAGCATCGTGAAAGCGGCCGGACGTGCCAGTCAGAGGTGTGGATTGTTGGCACTTGAAGGAGTAGAACCCAAGAGAGTCGGGCAAGCGCTCATATTGTTTAAAAAGTGATGTAAGCAATACTGTTTGTGGTGAACCCAGCCTCTCAGGGACCGAAAGACACGCGCATATCTGTATGCAATATCGAAGCTGGTGATGAGAGAGTTCTCGAGACGCGGAAGGCCGGTTGCGAAGTGAGGAGCTGATTGGCTAAAGCTCACCAAGCTATTTGAAAACGCTTCTTAGTAAGCCAGGGCTTGGCGCCGGGATTGGAAGATGTTTTTCGCTTGGAGTCCTGAGTATTACTGTTGTGTTCTTCAAGTGTTTGATAATTATCGAATCCAAGGTTGACATAAATACAGATACAAAATAATAAAAAAATAGAGACTGTTTTGATATTATTATTGCTCAGTTTAGCCTGGAATTTCATGAGACCCAGTTTTCATAATGCATCAGAGGTTTTGGAGTACAGTAGTTTTAAATGGGCAAAATACACATGTGAAAACAAACATGCCTCCAGTTCATAAAAGGTCATTTAAAGCACATAGAATCAGAAACAATGTCTGCACACTCACCACCATAGTTCCCTAGTTAATCAGTATTTGCAAATGTAGGCCAACTTGAGATTTAAATCAATTCAGTCTGGTAAGACGGTGACCATATCTCCAAGTGCCATTTGATCATCAGGTTGGGGCACCACTTCGGGCTTTTTCTTGGCCTTTACAGGCCGTGCCCGAGTAACACGTCCCCCAGTCATCCATTTCGCAAACGCGCCAGGAATTGGTGGTGATCGAGGCTTCTTGGGCGCGGCAGGCGGAGGCGGCGGTGGTGGTTGGCCAGGGTCAAGCAACACTGCGCGAACTGTTAATGAGAGCTCCAATGACAATTCCCATAGCAGGTAACCGTTTCAGCGGTACTTGATTGAGATAGATGCACAACATACCTGGCAGTGGTTCCAAGGGCGCTTTAACATCAACTACGGCTGGCGCATCTCCAGGGGGTGGCGGTGGCGGTTCTGGCTTTGGTTTCTCGGGGATTGGCCACATGTGCATTGTCACAGTCCAGTCGGGCTCGACTACCGTGTCCCATAGTTGTGGGAGAATGATATCCCCACCAGGGCCCATAAGGTCATAACGACCTTCAGCAACCAACTGGCCCAATATATCAACGCTTTCAAATGCACGCTGAATCAAGGCTTCCATGTCCTAATTTCAAATTCAGAAGCGGATAGGTTTAATACATGGGAATTTACTCACCGGCCACCTATGACATTTATCGAAAGGAAAATTGAACTTTCTTCCCATGGCATCCTTGAACTTAATAGGCTTGGCTTTCGGGGGCGGTGGTTTAGATGCCGACGCGGCTGCTGCGGCTACCTCGGCGGCTTTAGCTTCGGCGGCTTCCGTTGCGGCTGCGGCGGCCTCTGCCACAGCTAGAGCGGTAGCCTCCTCAGCAGCTTTCTTGGCTTTAGCAGCTTCGTCCGCGGCAGCTTGCTCTGCCTCCGCCTTCACTTTCTCCGCTTCCGCCTTTGCTTCAGCCTTTAATTTCTCCGCTTCGGCCTGGGCTTGTGCTTTCATAATAGCCGTTGCCTTCGCGGCAGCATTCTCGGCGATCTTCTTCTCGAAAGCTGCTCGCTCCTCGGCCGCAGCCTTGTCGCGGGCAGCTTTTTCGAGAGCGGCTTCTCGAGCAGCCTCCCTAGCTTCCCGTTCTTTTCTGTCATCGATGATAAGCTTTTCCAGTCGCGCAATTGCTTCATCCCTAGGATCTGGTTGAGGTGGCTCAGGAGGAGCGGCTGGGGCTGCAGGCGGCGGCGTAGAGGGTTTCTCCTTATCTGGTGGAGGGGGGACGAGGCGGGCATTGGATGGAATGGATTGAAAAAGCGGTGGTGCATCATCTCTTGAAAGCCATAAGGAGAATGATATGGGAAATATGGAGAGTTTGGATGGAACGGAACCATGTCATTTGATGGAAAGGGGGCGCCTGGATATCGAGGATTCATATGAGGAGCCGGGTGGGCAAGAGCTGGCGGAGAAGGGCTCTCGCTTTCTCTTTGATCTCTAGCATGGCCTCGGTGCGGTTGGTGAAGGTGGGGATGATGTGGTGGGGGAGAGGGCTGGCGGTGTTCAGGATTGGGGAAATATGAAGGAGACATTGGGTGGCCAGGGCCCGGAAAGCCTTGCCCATATGGGTAGGGTGCGCCGTACTGATTCATGTGGCCCATTGGACCAAGATGGACTAATTGGTTAGAGGGCATTCCTGGGGGAGGCATATGGTGCACGGGATGGTGTGGGTGTGGCATTCCTGGATAAAGACCATGGGACTGGCCGGACGCTGCGCTATTTGGATAACCGGCGGGTGGAGCGGGAGCGTGAGGGGGCCAGAACCTGGGGTCGTACTCCTCGCAGGAATCTTCACTTTCGGGCTCAGGGACTGGTTCGGGCATATGGTGCCTTCGTGATCGGTGGTGCTGTGCTTCCCGATCCTGTGCAGAACGCCTTCGGGTGGGTTGTCGCCTAGCCGATCTGGTACGATCGCTCTCGCCAGCCACATGATGGCCGTAAGGGGTTGCGCGGGGTCTTGAGGCAGAGTCAGAGGGTTTTAGCTCATCGCGGCAAATCTGGTCCCATGGGCCACCGACTTCGACTTCGACTTCATCAGCCTCATAACCGTGGCTTCCAGGAGCGGAAACGTCAACTCCTGTGCTCGAGGAATCTTCCTCTTCCTCACTAAACGAGGGGTGCTCTGAAGGTGGGCGACGGGTTCTGTATCTACTACTTGAACAGAGAACAGGTTAGCGGACTGTGAGAGGACAAGGGAGGAGAGGGCCGTCCTCACTGCATTTGCGAGCAGCGCCCTTCGAAATAGGGGCAGCAGCGTTGGAAATGGGGTCCTAGACTAGCTTGAGTCTCTTTCTGGGGGTTCTATCTTGTCATTCAGCGGAATATATCGAGCGCATCGGAGGAATTTCGCGTTAGAGTCTCGTCTACGACGTCACGACCGTCGTGCGATGGTGGCTTGGCGGAGGTAAATCGAGCAGAATAGGATGTGTTTTGATAAAAGAGTACCTAAATACCGGGGTCTTGGGAAAGAATGCCTGTGGTATGCTGTGAGCGTCCATGGGATGTCAAAAATGTAATTCGAAGGGGGTGTTGATCCACGAGACGGTGAAGGACCGGTACTTACATATTACATGGGTGTCTGTTGTCAACAAAGCGAAATATGAGTGTTTAGAAAAAGTAAGGCTGAGTGACAGGGTCCACTGAGCGCATGGTGTAATCTTTTTATATATTTATTTCTGAAAGATCTGTTCTTCGAATGATGTGGCCCTGCCGACGTGCAGGGCAAATCAAGCAGACCCGGAGTTGCTGCCCAATAACGAATCTCGGGCGAATGTGAAGCCTGAAGAGACGATCCGATGGATTTTCTGGTTCCTGAAAAACAGGCCTAAAAGCTTGGCACTTCTTGCGGATGAGATCCTTCTGCCTCGCACATCACGTTATGATTTGTCGTCTGTGGGACTCGCTGGGCCGACCGCAAGGGGTTTATTCCGGACTTCATGAGATTGCGCGATATGAGTGCCCAGCAGGGACTTATACAACAGCAAGTCTACCATTGCTTGATTCTCCTGAGTGCCGGCGCGGTAACTAGTTCAAATAGCTGTTACAGCTCCGAAAACTAGCTCTCGAACTGCGTTTGGCCGACCCGAATCCCAGATGCCAGGACTAAGTAACTAACTAGTGCTGCTGCGAAGCCAATAATGCAATTGTCAACAGCCAGTGTAAAATCACATTCCACTTCAGCTGCTGCTCAACTTGTTGCAGGAAACGGGCCAGAGGACCCTTGTTTCATGTTGTGCAACTCTGTCCTTGCCTGGCTTTCTCGTGTCTGACGTCTAAGGGTCACTCAAGCCTCAGAAACTAGGCACTTTTTCAGCAACCGCACTGGTGACAGCATTGCAATAGGGGGAACATGTCATGCAGTACAGAGTGCTGTCCTCCGTACGCCGTACACAAGCAAGCTCCCCGAACCGGGTTTGGATTGTGGATGATGGAACCGGTCGACGGAGAGAACCTTAAAGAAAGACCCCCGGGCGTGCTGACTCATCCGAGCTGGGTTTGGGCCTTATCCCCGTCAGGTACCAACTAGGAGTTAACTGGCAGCTGCCAAAAGACGCGATTAGGCACAAAGGAGAATCCCCGACACGGCCAACCGGAACAGCCAGCAGCCAGCATGGGCCCAACTCCCTTGTCGCAAGGAATGTGCGCGAAATCCTTGAGCCTCGCGCACACACACGAAACTCCACAGAAAAACTTTTCCAGAGGACAAGTACCGCCCGGAGTCCAAGCTCGGCTGCTAACTTTCCACCCCATCTTGCTGTCACTTTTTTTGCTTTCAATAAGATTGCATTCTGCCAGCTTTCACAACAGCCATTACTTAAAATGCTGAATCGCACTTCTGTGCAATCGAAAGAACTATGACAAGGTAATATTACTGCATTTTCGCGCCTCACCATCTAACCTTGAAATAAGGCGCAAGATAAAGCTACCGTACTTAGAGACCATCCAAGGTCGGGAGCTGTATAACTATTTTGGCAACCGGGTCCTCGAATCTAGGTCTACGGGCGGTAAAATTGTGGCGGTTAAGCAAAAGGCTGTTGGAGGATTCGTGCGATCGGAAGCTGACATGATGGACTATGCTTCACGACAGCCAGGAATGCTAGCGCCCAAGGTATTCGGATGCTATGATGTTTACCCCGATGTGATTGCCACGGTCACAGAGCTCGTTCCTGGCACCTCTCTCGACCAGGTCTGGCATACTCTGAATAAACACCAGCAACATGGCATCAAAGAACAGCTTAAAGAACAACTCCGACTCTTTCGAACTTGCACACAGCCATACATTGGACGTATCAATCGTCAAGAAACCTACAACTTCTATGACCGGCTCCACTTCAATTTTATGGGCCCCTTTGAAACAGAGGAAGAGTTCGATGACTGGGGACTCTCTCGAGTGAAAGTCACCTCTAGCCCAAAAAGTTTGGAAGAAACTTCTTCCCGAATGAGGACAACACCACCGGGCGAAGCACAAGAATTTGTTCTTACTCACGGCGACCTTGCCGCCCGCAATATCATGGTTCACGAAGGGAAGCTTTCTGGGATCGTTGACTGGGAATATAGCGGCTTTTTCCCCAAGTATATGGAATATGCTTTGGCGATGGAGATTCATGACGCTTATGAGAAATGGTGGAGGCCAATTTTGAAAGATATATTGGATCCATGCGGGTTCCAAAGAGCTCGATTTACGGCGGCAATTAAAGATAGAGGGTGGTGACCATGACCCCACAACATTTCAAACTCAGTTATAATTATAGTCGTTAATTGAGTAACAGCATCCCATAAGTACATACACGATGGCAGGTCTGAACATGGTCACATATGTAAAAGAAGAAATGAGAAATGAGATGGGTATCATCGTTGGCGAACTCGGGGACTCTAGCACTTTCCTATACCCAAACCCCCAAAAGTTCCCGCTCTCCCTTTCCCAAGGCGGGCACAAAAGATAGAGAAGATAAATAAAAGAATATAAAGCCAAAAAAAAAAAGAAAAAAAAAGAAAACGACACTGGAACCAGCTCATGATGTCATTTCTTGAGTGGTACACGCCTCAGGAAGCGGGTCTTGCGCTAAAGGGGCGACGGCTTCTTCAATGCGGGCGCCTTCGGGAGGACGGCCAGTGATGCCCAATGATCCATCCCGGAGCCGGACGCTTCCCCTGACACCTTTGATCAGGTGCCCGCTCTCGACCCGATCTTGGATCATCTCATCGAGCATGCGCGACATCTCGTCCACACTCCGCCTTTTCTTGTCCTTATTATCTCCTTCCTTGGTATTTTTAGGCGACAACACTTTTGGGCTGCAGAGGTCCGCGCCCACCGGGCTAAGGATCGTCTGGCTGCCACAGCTCTCCACGCTTTGTCGGCTGGTCCGGTGCCTCCGCCGCGGTATGGGAGGCGGTTTTGGAGGGTCCGGTGGGAGTGCCTCAGCCGCAAGCTGCGCTATATCGCGCTGACGCGCGGCAGACCGTAGTGCAGTCACCATCCGGTCTTTGTCGTCCAACCGCAGCCGCAGATCGGCGATTTCCAGGTCTTTTTCCCGGAGCAAGGCCGTTGTCTCGGGATCGCTAGTAGTGGTCGGTCCCCCGGTTTTTAATTGAGAAAGACCCACAGACATACGCGAATGGCTAGAGCGCCGTGCTTGTAGGAGCCTTCGCTCTAAGGTGGATATGTAACGATTTTTATCGGCTAGATCTGCTTGAAGCGCTGTAATTTGCGATTGAACACTCGCGGTGCCATCTGCGAATTCGCCGATGGTGTCCTCGTCATCTTCGTTGTTCGGGAAAGGGTTGAGGGGAAGTCCATGACTTCGTACCGATGTTGTCGACGCCGATCTGTGTAATGGTGTGCCGCCCAGAGTCGATTGCGAGACGGACGACCGGAGAGACTTTGAGCTAAAATTTCGGGAAGACGGGAACCCAACCATGGGAAACACTCCATTTGAATTTACGCCAGTAGACTTTGAACAGAGTATAAGACGGTTTAAGTGTTCGATCCGTTCTTTCAATGCCGTCCTCGCAAGCTGCATTTCCAGCATCTGCTCCTCGTGACGTGCTTCACTCTCTCGTTCAAGCCGGCTTTCTTCTGATCTAGATTCTTGTTCCAAATGGGCCTTGGCCTGCTTCTCGAGCTGGGTACGAAGCATTTGAATTTCCACGCGGTATCGCTCCAGTAGTACACGACTGCCCGCATCCCCAGCACCACTGAATGCTTCCTCCGCGCGTTTTGCATGGCTGACGATGTTATTTCGTGCCCTAGCGGCGAATTTCAATGTGTTGAGGGTCTCATTCGTGTGCGTACTTGAGGCAGCAGGAGAGCTGATCTGAATTGTGCAGAGAATGCTCACTAAAGAATTACCCGAAAGAGCAGGTTGTAAAAGTCTAGTCAATTTGCTGTCTCGGTACGGCAAATGCTTCCCATCACGATCTGCATTACCCGACTTGTCCTTATCGCCCGAAAGTCGGGCAATGACCGTGCCAAGGGTGAGTAAACTCTTGTTGATGTGCGCCCCTTCTGTCCTCCTTTCCTTGTTCTCAGCAGCGCGCTCGGAGCCTGCCAGGTCGATGAGACTGAGAGTGGAGACTCGCACACCTCCAGGAGCCAAAGCCGTGCGCTTTTCCTGAGCTGAGCTCGATGCTGAAGCCCGTTCTCGGCTTTCTACAACGATTTGAACAACTGCGTGACTTCGAGAACTGCGAGCATTGAACTGTGTGCTTCCGGTTCTTCGAGCGTGGTCTCCTCTTGCAATGACTCGCAATAGCTGTGTCGGACTCTGGACAATTTCTTCTTTCAGAGGGGTTGCATATACGCCTCGCTTGCTATCCTCTCGAATCTTGATCTCTTCTTGTTGCGCTGCCCCAGGCCCGATCCCAGAGGCGGTTGGGGGTGAGAGTAAGTCGTGGATTTTCTCGTTGTATATTTCCAGGTAGCTCACCCGCAGGAGGAACTCCCGATGAGGAGTCTCTCGAATGTAGGAAAAGATGTCAGTGATTGCTAGGGGAATAACTCCGGGCGATGTCGGTGTGCCCTGCATCGAAAACGTTTTGCCAGTCCCGGTCATTCCATAAGCAAAAACCGTTCCATGATACCCTTCCATGACTCGGCGAACAAGCCGTTTTGCGCATGCATCATAGACCCTCGCATTGCCATCCTGAGTTGCAAAAACATTGTCTATAATTTCGAAGTTCAGCATTAGCTAGGTGTGCTTGCAGAAAGACAGGGCATTGGTATGTACCATAAACATAATCGCCTCCTTCTTTACCCCGATAAGCTACCAGAGACCGCCGACCATCGACTAGCCACTCGGATTCAGTCTTGCTATCAGTGCTGTTGCTTAAATCTGGCCGTACGCGGACACTGACGAGAACGTTTCCTTTGCCTTCTTTGCTTTTCGAGGAGCCTTTATTTGTGGTTGAATCTTCTCGCCGTTTCCGAGTCGGGTCATCGCATTCATCTAACGTAGTCGCACTCGTGGAATAGGTTGAGCCTTGTGCTGAAGAGCTCCTACTTGGAGTTGGTGAATGTACTGCGGGCGGGGTCCCTCCGCTGCCAGAGATCTTTGCATTCGGTATAGAGTTTCCATCGCCGCTACTATCAAAGAGGGTCGGAGGCCTGGAGCTGGGGCAGCTATTTGTGTTCCCAGTCTGAGGCTTGGGCGTCTTCTTCACGGTCTGACCGTTTGGTGGCGTGAAGTAGCCAGACAGCCTGGAATTGGTGGATGGTGATAATGGCGAAGGGCCGGGGCCTATAGATTGACGAAGTCCAGGCTTCCGGGGCTGTGGGAGCGAGGCGATACTAGCGGCTCGCCTCAGCGCTTTTTCCGGGCTATTTGGAGCAAAGCCCATTGACGGTGGCCTGCTTGACGAGGATGTTGGTGATGGGATTGTGGAGTTCGAAAGGGTTTTGAGAGAGGACGGGGCGCGCAGTTTGGGAAGAGTGGCTATAGAAGGATTCTTAGCATCAGCGGGGGCGGAGATGTTCCTCTTCTGTCGGGCCGCGGACAGAGGGACGAGAACTGGAGATGGCGGATTGTTCATTGGGCGCGGCGGTTGTGGTTGCGGTAACGTCAGAGTCATTTTTCAGCTGCGATCTAAAGGCATTTGTCTATAGAGCAGCGCTTGGTGACCGGAAAGCGGGCATCGAAGATCAAGAGTCTACACATTGCCTGCAGGACCAAAGCGTAGGAATAAATGGCCTGACAATGTTAGACAGATACCGGATCTGGGCCCATGCGCTGGAAGGCAGGTATTCAGGAAAAAACCGTTGCGGAATTTAGAAAAAAGCAAAAATACCAGGTATCCTCTGCATTGTGGGTTATAATCCAGTACAATGTATCAAATGGTATGGGAACAAGGTATGCTCCAGTAGTCCAGGTAAAAAAATACAGCAGCGATAAAAAAGGAGCAATGTTTTTCGAGGAGTCTAGGGCGCATCGAGAGCTAAATTATCCGAAGATGCGCGAGAGATTCAGGGGGTCGGGAGGGATGAGAGTCAGGCTAACTCATCCTTCTGCATTCCTTTGTTCAGTGCTGTGGCCCCGAATCCCTGCAAGCGGCTTTGCTTTTGAGGGGGAGGTTGTTCAGGTGTTGGGCGAGAGCGCACAGCGTGTCGAGCGCGCCGTGCGCGCAGTCTGACTGTTTTGCCCTCTGCAGCGATCTCCTTGCCACCGAACAACGCCTGCACGTGACCTGGCTTTAAGGTTGGGCACACGCCCTTTCCAGGGAAACGCTTCCCTTCGCTTCCCGGCTGCCCCGGCCGACAATCCAGCGGGTACCTAACCAGCAGCCACCACTCGACTCTCGACCACCCAGCGACACACGCTGCGGGCTCGTGATCGGTGCCAAGGAAGGCAAGGCTGGTCTGTGCTCTGCTGGATTAGTCATAGGATTCTGGCCTGTTAGGAGGAGCTTAGTCAGCATCATCAAAATCAACGGGGGCTCTGGGCAAAAGTTTTCGGAGGAAAAATTTCACCAGACCCTGATATTTGGGTTTTGAGCCATTGACCGTTCATTCAGGATGTCGGGAGTTAAGCGTGCCGGTGAAGGCTCTCAGGGAGATGCGTCAAAGCGAACGAAACTGAGTACCCATTCCTCCAGCTCCAAGGCTGGCCCGAAGCCCGCGAAGGACCAAGCTGCGAAGCGTGACCCAAAATTTTCGAAAAAATATTCAGACAAGAAGCCGGCGAAATCTTCGTCAGGTGTGTATCCTACAAACAGCCCCGAATACTCTGATCTAATAAGCCTTCTGGCCAGTGCCGCCGAAAAATGCTTTCCCTGACCGTCGCGCCGAGAATCCCAACGAATATCTCATCACCAGGACGAAGAAATTATGGGAACGACTACGGTTGAAATCCAAGGTTCCGAAGGAAGAGCGAGAGAAGCTGGTTGCCGAGCTATACGAAATCATTACCGGCCGCGTAAGAGACTTTGTGTTTAAGCACGACTCCGTACGAGTCATCCAGACCGCTCTCAAATATGCAAACACCGAACAACGAAAAGCAATCGCTCTCGAGCTGAAAGGAACGTATCAAGAGCTTGCCCAGAGCAAATATGGCAAATTCCTGCTGGCCAAGCTCGTGGTACACGGAAACTCGGAAATTCGCAACATGATTATACCCGAGTTTTACGGAAGCGTCAAGAAGACAATGAGGCACCCAGAAGCATCTTGGCTTCTCGACGACATGTATCGCATCGCTGCGACTTCCTCGCAAAGAAATGCGCTTCTGCGAGAATGGTACGGCGCCGAGTTTGCCCTATTCAACCCTACCCAACCAACGGCGGAGCTCTCGAAGATCCTGGAAGAGGCGCCGGAGAAGCGAGCGCCCATTATGCAGAATCTACTCGAGCTCATTACAGCGCTGGTTCAGAAAAAGTCCACCGGTTTCACGATGCTTCACGATGCCATGCTCCAGTACTTTCTCAACACAAAACCCGGGAGCTCCGAGGCCAGCTCATTCCTGGAGCTTCTGAAAGACGACGAAGACGGAAACCTGGTCAAGAACCTAGCTTTTACAAAGTCGGGTTCGAGACTGATGTGCCTTGCTCTTGCATACTCAAATGCCAAAGACAGAAAGTTGTTGCTGAGGATGTACCGTGGTATGATGTCGATGCTTGCGGAAGACATCCATGGGCGATGTGTTATCCTGACGGCATACGAAGTGATCGACGACACTAAGCTCACTGCGAAAATGATCTTTCCTGAATTGTTCTACGAAAGCCTCGACGAAACGGAACGAAACAATGCCTTGCTCGAAAAGATGAATAATAATTCACAACGAATTCCCCTACTTTACCTTTTTGGAGGTGAGAAGTTATCTTGGCTGCTCACCGATACTGACCAGGCTATTCTCGATGAGGTCTGCGGTATCCGATCTGACACCTCCAAAAAGGAGCCCGCTATCCGCCGTAGTGAATTAATCGCTGCAGCGTCACCCCAGATGCTCCAGTTCATCGCAGCGACTGCGGACTCTCTTATCGAAACCGCTTCCGGCTGTCGATGCATCACAGAGGTTCTCTTTAATGCTGATGGGGACAAAGGGCTGGCGCTCACCGCCGTCGCCACCACCGTCAACACCAAACCAGAGAGCATGGGCACTCCCGGCGTTGGACGTATGTTCAAGTCGCTGGTGCAGGGCGGTCGGTACAATCCTAGTGAACAATCCGTGGAAAAGGTGAAGCATCCTCTAGGATTCCACTCTCTGCTATACACGAACATCAAACAAGACATCATGTCATGGGTCACTGGGCCTAATCCGTTTGTGGTCGTGGCAATGGTGGAGTCTAGTGATTTTGATTCTCGTGACGAGCTGATGAAGACGCTGCGGCGAAATAAAAAGGCATTGCAGTCGCTCGTTGCTCCAGGAGAAACAACCAGCGACGGCAAGACTGACTCGTCAAACGCCAACAGTGTGGCCGCGAGTCTCTTGCTCAAGGCAATCGTTGAAACTCCCTCGTAGACTTACCGATCCTTAGAAGGTTATCGCTATTTGCAGCCGTTTGTTGTCTATTGTTTACCCTATCTTTCTATGTCTTAGACCAGCAAAAGTACCTCTTCTTTTTCATAGACATGTCCGTAAACTTCAAATATGCACATACTCCGTATGCACTCCGGACTCCGTGCCTCGAAGTAATCCAGCTTTTGCCGTTCGTCGGGATATTCTCTTCCGCATGGAGGATGTGGTGGAGTCCTTTGGTAGTATGAGCATATTTTTTATTCCATTTCTTTGAGACATGACGCTAAAAAAAATAAATGCCGTCTGGAAAACCACTCACCGCCACTAGCAGCGGGTTTGGTTTGGAACGATCGTCTCGAGTGGGCTGTTCTCTCCGTCATGGCGGCCGGCAAGCCCTGGGGGTCAGAGACAAGATCGCCCAACCATTGCCAATCGGCCGCTGTGACTGGGCGAACTCTGCGTGTTTTGAAACCGCGATGAAACTCTCGGTTTCAGCAGAGACAGGGTGCATTATCCAACGACCGCTCGCAGCAGAACATGATAATGCACTCCGTGGATTTTTGACTTCATGTGACGAGTCGACTCGTCGTTCTGACTCTCCAATGATTCTTCAACAAGTGCCTTTCGCGTCCTCGACGCTTCCAAGTCTCTCCAGGATCCTGCCACGTTTTGGGATCCATTCATGCCCACCAGGCCGCATAACTGCGGGCTTAGCGCGGGTCCCTGAAGACCGGGAAGTCATGGATGATCGAGGGCCAAAAACACAAAAATAATCAAATAATAATCAAATACCCTGCCCGCAATCGGCTCTCCTTTTCATGTGCTTCTCACAGGCCGCAACCCCGTTCGGTCCTTCACTCCGTGTATGTGTGGACAGAGGTAATATATCCTGGATATATATATCCATACAAAGTGGATGACGGGGGGACCTCGATGTCAATCGCGGGTCGGTGCCCCAGCGTCATTTTTGCCCACCTCCACCCATATACTGGCTACTATTACATATTTTCTCATTTTTGGGGGCTTTCTGAGTAAAGCATTTCTTGTTTGCTATCTTTTCTCGCTGCTGGTTAGGGACGTCGGTCTTTTCCTCTCATCATTCTACACGTCCTTTCCGATCATTTTCTTTTTCGCCTCGTTGGACGGAGACTATCCCCTGGTGAGGATACCTTGCATAGCAGCTTGAGCTCCCAATCAAGACGAGAAAATATTCTTTTCTCAGGCCCTCTGGAAGGAAAAAAACAAAAAATAAAAATAAAAAAATACTCTCGATAGCTGGGATACACTCTCTTTCACCCATAGTGGCGGTTTTGGGGTCCGTTCCTCCATTTCACCGGTTATCAGGGCTGGACGCTCGACTTTCATTCTCTCTGAACAGCTTGAAACGATGATCCTTCTTTCGAAGCTCTACTATGATCCCTTATTTGCCTAAGTTCTGATGTTGAAGCCGGGTATTCGGTTGTGGCACAACTGTCCCCTCCCTCTCCTTTCCGGTGACGGCTCTATATTACCGGTTGACCGGTTTCTATTTCTTTGTCCATTTTTACTTTAAACGCCTATATCAGTCCTCGAAAACTACTCCCAGAGAATTTGGACCTGTCGATATTCACCAGACCGATGACGATGATCGTTTCCTCGCGTCGTGAACCATTCAAGGCGGCTATCCGCCGAGCTCAAACTCCGAGCAATATTCGCGTGGCTCCGTTGACACTACGAGTCCCCTTTATTGACTCCCCTCTTCCCTCTCCAAGTCTACCAACTTTATTCTCTCGCCGAGTCCCGAAGTCCTCGCGATGGCGCACCTGGAAGTTCTGGCGAAAAATTGGCTTGCTAATAAGCTGTTTTATTGCCACGGCCTGGCTCATCTCTCCCGCCAAACATTTTGATCGTGCTGTCGTTCCATATCAATCACACGAAGGCGACCCTTACGAGATCGTTGGAACGCATGTGTTGCCGGACATTGCTGGGCCTCTTATGATACAGGATGCAAAGGGACGGGCTCGGTGGACTATCTCAATACCGCCAAGCTATACCTCACCCCTACTGCCTTCAGAATACGCCACGATGTGTATGGAGGCTGGAGATTTGGCAGCCCACGTCTCACAAACGATGCATAACAAGCTCCCGAGCGAGAGACACCATGGCTTTCACCATTCAGACAAGAGTTTTCTGGATGTGATGGATGCCCAGGATATGGGATTGCTCCCGAAGCCGTCGACAGAGCTACCTACGGGAACCGTAGTAGGCCTGGGGCACTATGAAAACGACAAAAATATACCCATATGTGAGAAAAGTTTGACTTTCGTATTACAGGCAGACGATGCCGGGTTAGGGCCGGTTCTATTAGGATTGTGGATGGCGTACGGTTTCGCCCGCGAGGAGAAGCGGGCCTTTTTTATTGATGACTCGAACTGGGCTTACGGGAAATATACAACCTACTTTCGCCCTCCACCAATGCCGTCCTGCCGGCCTCCACCTGATTCAATACGAATTCCTGGGCCTGTTCAGGCGCGCCATCTACTGGTCTCTCCATCTACGTTTCGCTGGATCTTCGACTCGAGCTTCAATCAAAGGTTCGAGCGTCGACATAAAATGGGCGTCGATCGACAAAAGCAGATATTCTCTTTCGCCAGAGCCGGCTATGAAGACCTCTTTCATCTCCAAGATCAGGACGAAGGATTCTACAAGAGGAGCGTACAACAGCTCCAGAACAGAGAAGATGAATTTCGAATCGGTATTCACGTCCGCCACGGTGATCGTCATCCATGGGAGTTTCAGTACGAAAATTCCTACATCCCACTAGACGTATATACGAGAGAAGCGGAAGGCTTAGCCAGATCAATGGGCTCCTGGTTTAAGGACTTTACGCTAGCAGTTGCGTCGGATGATCCAGAGGTCTATTCTGCCCCAGAATTCAACCACGCCTTGAAGGCTCAATCCTTTATCTCTCTCTCTGGCCAATCTACCCTTGATTCAACATTCGTCGACAAGGAGTTGGTTGTTAGTACAAACAGTGGTTGGCAGGGCGGTTTCTTTAACAATATATTCTGGTCATTGGGCTCTCCATCGTCCCGCCCGGTAGCAGAGAACAGCCCACCGCCATCCAAATTTCCTTCCTCTCCATCCTCTAATGAAGAGACTCCGAAACCTATCACCACAGTTGGCGATGACAAGTTTCGGTTTAATCCACCAAGCGATGCTCTACGTCTCCGATCCCTTGTCGCGCGCTCATATTTACTTGATCTGGCCGTGCTCGGGTCTTCCGATGGCGTAGTGTGTGGCATAAGTAGTGCCTCATGTCGACTACTTGGGGTTATGCTTGGCTGGGAAAAGGCCATCAAACAACAGAGGTGGAGAAATGTTGATGGATCCATGCACTGGCAAGGCTTTATCTGGTGACTATAGAGACTATCACTATTGACGAGTCTATCATTTATATCATCTCGGGCGACGGAGTCGGAAGGCGTTGTTAGGCTATAGGTTTTACATATGCATGGAAAGCGGCATTTGAACATGGCATTGTATATATACTGAGACTAGCTAGATCTAGCAAAAAGAGCTCAAAAAAATTCGAAAATTTTTCTTAAAATTTTTCTATGCCCAGCTGAGTTTAAGCAGTTAATTTCTTAAGTGATCTCTAATTCCGACTGCCGCTCAGTAGCAAAAGTGTCTTTCCACTCTTCCCAAAGCTTCTGCAAACCTTCGACATATTTCATGTGTAGTTCATCGACATATGCATCATTAATCTTGTCCCTATTCACCTGCTGAACTACGGGAATAGGCTTGCCGACCACAATGTTCAGCGGTTTTCGGTACGGCATCAGCCCAATATCGTAGTTAAAGACGCCTCTCGCATGGAAAAGGGGGATAGTAAACCCCAAAGTCCTCTTAACCAAAAGTTGAAATTTGTGAATCAACGGATGTTGGTCCGGAGCGATTTGTTTATACAATTCATTTTCTCCAAATGCCAAAACTGGAACGAGATCCGCGCCAGTCCGAATAGCAAGCTTAACAAAGCCTTTGCGTCGTTTTAAGATAAGTCGAATCATATGAGGCTGAGCATCTAGGGATTCTCGCGCCCCGCCGACTACAATTGTGATCGCGCGGCCCATGCCTTCTCCATCGACACCTCCTTTCGAAAGTAAATTCTCGCAAGACTCGCGTGAAACGCTTGCTAAACCCATTGCAAGAGCGTAATCGCGATAAAAAGGTAAACGAAAATTAGCATCTAAGGTGAGCAAAGTATTGGTGATGCCGGGGAACAGTTTCGAAAAGCCAAGTGCCTCAGTCGCAAAAGCAGCGAATGCACCGTGTGATATGATTCCGTGAGGATGGTATCCAAATATATATTTTCTGGTTGGCGGAAGTATCTCAGAGCGGTGAAGTTTTGCAGGGAAATATCCAGCGAAGTATTTCCAAATTGGTAGCGACCGTAAGAGCGTACTTCGTCGCTTCAGAGATCCGTCCGTGGCGGCGCTCGAAAAGAGAGTTATATAAATAAGATATGGGAGTATAAATGGCCAAAAAAGGGGTATCGCGCAGGAAAAGAAGAAGGCTGTCAAGAACATAGCTATGGACACCGTATGGTAGAGCACGATTAAGGTCTGGAGGCGGCGCTTCGGGCTGACATTTAAAGGGGCCCATCGAATCCTAGATATTGTACAAGTATGAGAATACGACTTTCATACCACGAAGTAGCTGATACGTACCCAAGCGGACCTTGCGTGTGCCGGTGCCCGGCCCTATGTGCAGAACCTGGTCTTCCATTCCGCAAAGAGTCGGAATTTCCTGGTTGTCTGGCGGCAGACCTGCTGCCCCTGAGAGATATTGAGGGTGTTCCCCCGTCTTGCCATGTCTCCTCGGAGCCTACCGAAGCCCCATTGGGAAAATCATCATTTCTTTCGCAGCCATTGGCCTGTGGTAGTGTTGAACGGTGCAAAGTCTCCCCATCAGTCCTGCCGCCTTCGTGTTGAAGGCCGTTCATTTCCAAGGCTACTCGATCGATGTCAGGCATGGATTTGGGAGGGTGAATCTCGGCCCTCTGTGGCAATATTTTCAAGCATTGACAGAGTAGAAGTCATAAAAATAGGGACAGGTTACAGAGTAGATATATCCAACAGAATGTGTGTGTCCTCCGTTTACACATCTGAATCTTGATCATTCAAACAACGGCGCTGGCTGGAATGACGTAACGCAACTCCACCACTGCACGATATCATTCACTCAATGACTTTGAAGCCCCTATTTACTATTTCGTACTCCGAAATTATTCCACTGACGATAGTGACTAAACCTAACAATGAAGAACGATATCCAGAGTCCCCAGGTCAAAATGAATTCATGGCGGGAGGGCAGTCTCCCACTCCAGCATTAGAGAGTCACTTCGCATTATCCTGACTCATTCTTATTATGGAGTTCCCGCCCTTCTCAACACCAGAGGATTTCGCCCGTTTGCTGGTCGGGATTTTCGAGAACTACCGCGCTTCCCGAAAGTCGCCGTTCTCGTGCGCCTTCGAATGGCTAATGAAAACCCCCAAAATGTCATTTGTTTGCAGCGACAACACTGCTGTCCCTGTGCAGTCTCAAATATCTTCTGCCATCGAAGAAGCCATCCAAAGATGCGAGAACATCAACTCCCCAGCTCCTTCGTGGCTTAGTTCTCATTCTGCGAACTGGAGTTGGTTCAGTTACACCACATATTCTATCTCGGAGCTCAAAATTGACCAATCGATACCTAAGGGAGAGGCGTACGTGTAACTGTAGCGTGTGGCCTCCTTCTCACGCTCTTAAAACGCTTCTACCGGCCATCGGATTACTTTGACACTGACATTCTAGGCTCAAGCGGCCCTCTTTGGGTGTATTCTATGACGGATACACCATTAAACTCATGTCGAATGGAAACGTAGTCGATTGTAAGACGGCTCTCGAGGGCATCTGCTTTTTCCGGCACAGTCCGCATCATTGGGTCTGTGTAACCAGAGATAGCTCATTGACATTCGATTCGCGTCAGCAAGAGGGCAACCAACTACTTCCTTCGAAGTGAGATCCTTGTGGCTTCTGCTGCTTTTTTGCGTCAGATGTATGATGTCTCTATGTCTCGTGATGGATATCGGAAATGTCATTTTCATACAAAGAAGGCTTTGGCGCACTGGCTGTAAGTTATTTACTCCGTTTATATCTTCGCCTTGGTCTAGTTCAATTTGACTAATAGTCCCCCGGGTTACAATTGTCAACTTTTGTGGCAAAAGAATACGCGTTGTGCAAGTAACCTGCGACCCGAGCGACCCAAGAACATCCCTCAATTTCTTACCAAGAGATGTTTTCTCCCTTTCTACTGAGGACTATGATAAAACTGCCCTTCAACGCGCCTTTAAATGGATACTGTCCCCTCCTGAGCCCCTCAAACGCCTACCCATCAGGGCCAAGAAAGGGAAGAGCACGTGTTGAATACAACGGCTTAAATGATCTCTTTGCATCTTTGTTTAGTCCTCTAGCGTTATGTTTCAGCAAGCAGGCCAAAGCTGTTTTTTCAGAGCAACATAGGTATACATATCTTAAATTCTATACAAAAGATTCCCTGGAATATGCTCTTTCCAACGATATATACATATACTGTAAATAACCCATGCATGGCAGATCCAAGGAAAAATATTGCCAATACTAATTCTCCCAAACTCGGATTAGGCACTTGATCGCCCATCGTGGATATTTTCGACCCAAGTACTGTACATACACAAGAGCGCTAACTACCCTAAGCCATCCATATTTAAATTTTATTAGCTAGCTCTACTGTATAACTACAGCCCTCCAGGTAGAGACATGACGGTCACAGTGTATGCGGAGTCGAATCGAGATGACATTGATGGCACTAATATGAAAAAATGAGTCTTAAGTGACATCAATTGACGAAAAACGAGACTATGTAAAGCTTGCGTTCAGCTCGAAAGCGACCCCCGACTATCTTTCCAGCTTGAATTGGATCCCGTTGAGCGGTCTAAGCCCAGCTCGACGAGAGATGTTGCCTCAGAGCCCAAAGGTTTGCACCCAAGTCTTGCGATACTCATGAATTATATATTCTTTGTATCCATTGACAGCGTCCGTGGCTTCTTTTTTGCCCGGAAATAGTCCACTTCCATGCTTATCAAGAATATCACACATATGATTATGAAATCGGCAGAGCATTGTGTTGTAATATGGATGAAGGGCATCGCCTAGTTTCCACCCCTGCGGAGGAGGCGCTGCTGGGAATTGGATAATAGATTCAATAGCCGATTGAGCTGCACGGGTGTACTCGTTTTCTAGGCTCGTTTTGATTGCAGCGGTAGAACCTAAAGGATGCAGGCCCCATTCGGCACGGATATTATCTGTAATGCTTCGACCGTGACGGAGCCATTCGTTTCGAAAAACCAGAGAATCGAAAACTCCTTCTTCTTCGAGCTTCGACTGCAGCGCAGCGCCAAATCTATTGAGGATCCATTCGTAGTATGAATGCATTTTGTCGTTTGGGCCCCATACTGAGGGTGGGGGTTCTTCCGGAAGCTTCACAGCGTCCTGATAAGCCCTAGCAGCGAGTGCCAGAAAGTGTGAGAACTTCGGTGCTGGAGTCGAGGATGCCCAGAAAGCATGGAATTGCGGCTATTCAAACGAAGTGTATTAGACATTAATCTATGTAAAATTGGGAAGAGCAGGCTATTTACCATCGAGAAGATAGCATTGCTGCCGAAAGTTGAATCGGTTAGGATATTGCTGAAGTTGAAAGGGTCAAGATAGGGGAGGGATCCAATGAGTTCGGTCTCGATGATAGCGAGCTTTGAGCTTTCCGGATTAAGCTCGGATTGGGAAGCCATTTTGGCTCAAAAGTCCTGACTGATGGAGTGCGGAATGAATTATGAGGAGGGATGCGGGATAGAAATAATTAAAAGAGGTTTGCACGCTGAAGCGTAGCCTGGAAACAGCCGGAACAGTCCTATGCGTCCCCACTTTGATAGAGAGAAGAAGAACCAAAGGGCTTCCAACTTCACACCCTTTGTTATCAGGGGTTGTATGATGTGCTGTATGATGAATTCCCTACTGGGGTAGCAAAACCTGGGAATTTTGACTTTTTGATATCATTCATTTCAGTATAGCAGGAGAGTGCCTACTCTATTCTCAAAACTAGTCAAATGTAAGCCATTGAGGCTTGGATATTGTCCAAAAATATGCAGGATATAAAGGCATATAACACCCCAAACGCCATTTAGCTTTTTGCAATATCCCTTTTCTGAGAATCGAAGGAAAATACTTGAGGACTCCACAAGTATTACCAATAAGGTAAAATCGAACACAGATGGTTTGCTTATATATCAAGATGTCATGAAAATCTATGGTTTGTCAGTACAACATACGAGCCTATATTTCTGGTTTAACATACCTCATTCAAGGACTTGCTATCCAAGAGGGCCCTCTTTTTCTGTTGAATGTGGCGACTTCGAATTACATGCCGACCCAACGGCCGGCGTTCGATGACTGGAATCACGCTGTCCCGTTTGATAGGCGACTCTTTGGGTGCCTTGGAAAGCTTGTTAGGCGAGGAGCCCAATTCTTTTACTTTTATACTCTCATTTGACTCCTCGCGTTTCCTCTTCTTGGATTTTTTCTTCTCTTCTTTTGCGGGAGCTTCACCGTCATTTGAACTTCGGTCCATCCGGTCTTCCGACAGCGACAGGTCAGTTGGACTCAAATCGGATTTTGAAGATGAAGGTGTGCTTTCGAGGTCATCGCGTTCCTTCAGCTTAGACTTCTTCGATTTCTTTTCCTTTTTTGAGCGGTCTTTTCGACGGCTGGAATCGGATTGCTCTTTTCCCTCGGGTTTTGACACAGGTTTGGTCGGCTCCTCTTGGACCAGGTAGCCTCCTGGTATAAAGGTCATACATTTCCATCTCCGCTCGACGTAACTGAGTAGTTTAACGTCTTGTCTCTGGCGTTGTTCCTGCACGATTTGTACTTCACTTTTTCCATTCAGCCGGCCCAATAAATCCTGAAATGCGTCCAGGCCTGTAGGCTCTTCCTCCGAGAGCGGATTGCGAGGACGAGCTCCCAGCCCAAGTGTATCATCTTTCAGCACAACCCGAATATGCGACGCACTCGCAGCGGTGAAATTAGAGGAGTGAGCAGCATTTGCGGCGCCCAGAAAACTTCCCGGCGTCCACCCTTGGGCGCTCATAATCCGGTGGCCATATCCATCGGTGGAGCGAGACCACGAGGTGTTGTTCGGATCGTGGGAGATCTTTGTGCGTCTGTTATTCGTTAGTTGTGCTTTTGCGACGAACATCAAGGCTGGACCGACCTTTTGGGAGCTGCTAGACCCATAATGCGGATTGCCAGTTAGTTTCGGGTGTCCTAACTGTAACGCAGGGTCAAACGCTTCGAGTAGGTTTACACATCGAGATATTACTAGGTATATACTGCCTAGGGAAAAAAGACACCAGAGTTGGCTTTCAATGGTTTGGTCTGAATGATTTTGAGCTTCGACACTTAAAACTTTGCTTTGCCATGATTGGTTAAATTTCAAGTTCTCATCATTACGCGGATAATCTATTCTCCGTTTCCGCTTTCACGCAAGGCACTTGCCTAATGGGGAAATCACACGCGGAATACGTGTATGCCCTCAATAGGAAATCGTAACGTCGGTCCTCTGCTACGTGTCTGTGGCCACATTCATACAAAGAGCTTCTCTACAGTTGTGAAGCCGGGCAAAGACCTGGACACCTCCCAGCCATCAATCAAGACTCCGATTCCATACCCTTTCACTCCCATTGGAGCAAGCGATTGCCGAACGCCTTGCGATTGTCTTCTACGCTCTAATCCTAGCGCCCAAAGTGATGGCACCACCGCAGAGTGGTGTGGGTCGGAAACCTATCTCAGGAATTCAGAGATGCGATTCCGTACCTGAGAATCGTGGGATATCGGTTGAATATTCTTTCGCAAACATGTCAAACGACTTGCTTAGAGCTTTTAAGACACCTGTCAGTGAGCTTAAAAGGTATACTTGGTCATTACGATATTGTTGACCTTCTTTGTTTAACATAGGTCGAGAAGGCCAATAAAGAGGCACGACAAAATCTCCAAGCTCAGCACAAGGCTGACATCAAGCATATAGAGGAGGACATTCAAAACTTGAGCCGTACAAGCAGGCTGGAAAGGTAATCCAACTCGCTCCAACTGACTCGCTGTGATTGCTAATATCTTGGCAGTTCATCAAAAAGCAACAGGCAGTTGAAGCGACTCCTTGATTTGCTTGACAGAAAGGCAGAGGTGGAAATAGATATCATCAACCAGTTACAGCATCTGAACAGTCTCTACGAGGCTGTTAGTAAGGAAATGGAATCTGTAGCGGGCTCCTAATTGTTATAATATTGTTTTCCACTTTTTTCAAGGCAAAACGTTGCCGATTAATGAATAGACTTGCTATCATACTGGTTAGTATGATAGATTAACCAAACTTTTCCAGTCCATCCGTAGTAATGTGTTTCAACAAGTATTCCTGCCGAAGCGTATGTTTTGTCCATCTCTGGACTTCCAAAGGATAACACATATATATTTGGAAGGGTGTTCATTGCCAGTTGGTTGTTTTAAATGTTTTAGTTGACTGGTCAGTTATCTAGTTAACTAGTTAGTTAGTTAACTAACTAGCAAGCCTGGCACCCACACAACCTCCCCACACAAACTCGGCCCCAATCAAGAGATGGTGGGATTAACTTTTGACAATTCCAACGACCTTTCGTGACTTTTCACCGAACCTCAAGTGTTTACCCCTTAAAGTCAGGAGCTTTCAGAGTATTTTCAAGCTTCAAGAGCATTTAAAGCACCAATCTTTGCTAGCAGCAGTCTAAAGTCATTGAAGCTTTCCACCGTTAAATAAGTACTACTTCTCACTCCCGCATTTGCTTTGGACACCCGCAGTCATTCATCAAGAGCATTCGCACCCTTTATCAAAAGGGCTTCCACTTACCCTAATTGATATTCCTGTCTATACTGATTCTGTGAAATCCAAGGACTTTTTATTATTGCTGTGTTGCCACGCTATTCATACTTCAAGGACTTGAGCACAATCTAAATCCCTTTGATGAGGCACTGGATACCCAAGCTTCAGTCACCCCAAGCTCTAAGATGCAATCAAGCTTGGCCTCATGATGAAATCTTCTGGATCGACGAGGCGGATTTGAGTCACAGCTTCCCCAAGGTATTTTACGGGTAGGTAAGTTCCAGGGTCGGGTTGGTCTTGCCATTTCGAGTTGTTGAGCTGCCAAAGAATTATCATCACACTCCGGATGCATGTAAACCACTTTTCTTGATCAGCTATGGATATCTAATCAACCTTTGGCTATTCTATCAGAGTTGGAATTCCATAGCGGCCTGGGCTGTGACGTTCATTTCCTGGAATGGCTCTTCGAGTTCTATGCAGGGACCAGCCCCGACGCTCTATAGCGTTGGCTACTGCCGCAAATATTACACTCACTTTCGAGTACTCACCCACCATATCGAAGTCGATATCAGATTCTTGCTCCGATATTTCGTTGCCTCGTTGTGTCGTCGAATTCGCAAATGAATTTCCTTGGGAGGATACCGACTATCGGCAGCTAGGAACTGGCAGCGGCACTCTGGGCCTCATCACACTCAACAGCGACGTTTTTCTTTGCGTGATTACGGAGTCGATTGATATTGCATCTCCGAGACCGCATGAGAGTGTCCAAAGAATCGAATCTGTTGAATTCTGTGGGGACCCCTGTTGTCATTCCTCCACGTTTGAAGCGCCAACTGACTAGCTTCACCCAATTAGACTGCCTCAATCGCCCTGACTATGATTTTGGGCTTACAGCGCTTGACGAAAGTGCTGCCCAAGATGATTCATTCCGTGAGGGTGAATATGGTTCCGCTTTCCAGGGGAAAGATGTCGCAACAGAATACCCTTTTCTATCGCTCAAAAAACTCCTCAGCGATGGTAGTTTCTTCTATAGTACGAATTTTAGCCTGACAGACCGGCTACAGGACCGGTAGGCAATTCTAGATACTCTACAATACGGCCGCCTTTGAAACTGATCCGTTGTTAGTATTGATCACAATACATTTGATATTGAACTTTTGGACAAGGACTTCCTTTGGAACTCATATATGATTGCGCCTCTAGTACAATTTCGAAGTAGCCTTGCCGATGATGACCGAAATTTGCTCGATGCAAGCCATATCCTTACTTCTGTTATTCGGGGCTTCGTTCGAAGCTTGAGGATACATGCGACCTCTCCTTTTATCGGGGCTACCATGTCAAATGATCCGACGATTCTCACACTAATTTCGCGGCTCTCTTCTAGAAGAGCTGGCACACGATTCAATTCCAGGGGCATCGATGATGACGGTCATGTTTCCAATTTCGTCGAAACAGAAACCATTTTATGGATTCCTCCTGATAAGACTTTCTCTTATACCCAGATCCGAGGCTCAGTGCCGACATTTTGGGAGCAGTCGCCTGGGCTTTTGCCTGGGCAACAGAATATTGACCTCACGCGTTCCGAGACCGCTTCACAGCCTGCCTTTGACAAGCACTTTGAATCACTCCAATTAAACTATAGTACCGTTCATGCCATCAATTTGTTAAGCGAAACCAAACCGAATGAGCACAAATTATCCAATAGATATCGTTACCATATTGCGAGGAGCCCTTTAAGAAGACAACAGGATGCCTTCACTTCCTCTGCCCATGAACTCTTGCGTTGGACAGATTTTGACCTTCACGCAGAAACAAAAGGCCTTGCTTACGACAATGTAGGTCTGGTCATACGTAAAATCGGACCATCTATCGAAGGTTTTGGGTACTTTCTTGCCACGGACAAGGGTGCCTCGACGCGGGAATCATGGGATCAATGTTCTGTTCTTCTACAGCAGCAAGGTGTTTTTCGCACCAATTGCCTGGACTGCTTGGATAGAACAAATCTCGTCCAAACAGAGATCAGCCGCCTGGTGCTTGAAAGATACTTTTTGCAGCTTTTCGGTACGCCCATAGAGGAATTCTGGCGGATACATTCTACCTTATGGGCTGATAACGGCGACGTGCTATCAAGAATTTACGTTGGTACTGGGGCGTTGAAATCTTCTTTCACTAGGCATGGGAAGGTGTCCTTGAAAGGGGCACTCGCGGATGCGGGGAAGAGCCTTACTCGCTATGTCAATGGAAATTTCACCGATGAACCGAGACAAAAAACTATAGAAGTTTTGTTAGGCATCTCGACGACGCAAGCTAACGTCTATCTTTATGATCCTTTGAACGATCTAGTCAGAACGACCTTGGCTAAAATGTCAGACAAATACTCTTCGACTGAGCAAATTCGTGTATGGACTGGGACTTTCAATGTGAACGGGCGCCCTCTTAGTGCTGCCGAAGATCTAGGGATATGGCTTCATGCCCACTTTGCGGGCCCCTCTGAAGAACCGATGCTTATCGCGGTCGGCCTACAAGAGATAGTTGAATTAAGCCCGCAGCAAATCATGTCTACCGACCCTACTAATCGCCAGATCTGGGAAGAGGCCGTGAAACGGACGCTTGACAAGGAAACTTCACGAAAAGGGACAAGTAGATACATTTTGCTAAGGAGCGGCCAACTTGTTGGGGCAGCGCTCCTGCTTTTTGCAAAAGAAGAGGTGCTCAAAGACATCAAAAATGTTGAAGGCAGTGTTAAGAAGGTATTAGCTCCACTCTCTCTCTCTATACTGAAAAGAAAATGCTAATAACCATAGACTGGACTCTCTGGAATGGCGGGAAACAAAGGTGGCTGTGCCATTCGGCTCGAGTATTCAAACACTCAACTGTGTTTTGTAACTGCGCATTTAGCTGCCGGATTCGAAAATTACGAAGAGAGGAATAGAGACTACAACATCATCGCGGGTGGACTTCGGTTCCAGCGAAATCGTTGCATAAACGATCACGATGCTGTGATATGGCTCGGGGATTTTAATTATCGCATCGGTCTGAGTGACGACAAGGTGAGATGCATGATTCAAGGAGGAAACCTCGAGAAATTATACGCCCATGACCAGGTAAGCTCTGTTCATACTTTCTAATGGGGCAAGTTTAGGGGCTGATTGGGGTTCCTAGCTCTATTTACAAATGGTAGCCGGGTACGCGTTTCAACATTATTCAGAAGGCCCAATTACCTTTCCACCAACGTACCGGTACGACAATGGCACGGATATATATGATACATCGTGGGTGCTAACCATTTCAGTGTTGAGTTGGTAGCTTACTAAAACCGCATTTCAGGGAAAAAAGGCGCGTTCCGGCATGGTGCGACAGGATTTTGTGGAGAGGAGAGATCCTTAACCAACTGGAATACAACACCGCTCCTCTGAAATTTTCCGACCATCGACCAGTATATGCCATGTTTGAATGTTCGATACGCAAAATCGACGAAAAGGTTAAACAGCAACTAGGTCGAGAGCTTTATGAGAAGTACAAGGATACCGACAAGGAGAAACTCGAGACCATGAGCTTATCTTCGACGTCTGATCACAGTAGGCGGGGGAAGTCTGCGAAGTTTTTCCTGGCCTTCCGCCGGCTAGCTCAGATCGTCGTAAGTGGTGGCTCGACAACGGTGAGAGGGAAAGGTTGATCATAGGTCTGGTGGCTAACTCGACTTAACTAGGGTTACCTGTAAGGTCCTCCATCATGTCCCTCAGGGGTCAAGCTGCGCAGAGAAGCGCGAATCCCTTTTCAGCGACGAATGAACGAGATAGAGCTCGGCCTTCCAACTCGGATCTGTCAAGCACTAATCTATCAGACCTCGGTCGCGCTGAGCGTGAGCATTCCGGTAGGGCTATCACCGGAGTATCGGAGTCAAGCGCCCTGAGAAAGGTTGCTCCGCCAATTCCCAGAAAGCCACCTTCCTTGAGGTCAGCCACATCTCGTGGTAAACTCCTTGACACAGAAGTGGATACCGCAATTCAGTCAGTTTGGGAACCACTTAACCCTCAAAAGTGACAGCATCACATAGTTTATTATGTAAACTTTACCTGTTAATCCAAACGTTTTTCAAAGTTCGCGTTACTGAGAGAATTGCTAGAGTATGTCTTTGGAGTTGCTAGAATTTTCATGGAGAATAGTAAGGGGTAGAAGGTGGTTAGGGAGGGGCCTGGTGGAGTGACGGAAAAGACATATGCTGAGTATTTTTGCTTGACGCCAATAATCCCGGCTCTGCTTACCAGCTCTATGGCTGGCCACTCTTACAGGCACATTTTTGGAGATCGTCCACTCGTTGATCAAGTACCATCCGTCAAGGTCTTCAAGAGTAGTATGGCAAACCCCATTTTCAACCGGGAAGCACATGCGACACGATAGTGAGCTGAGCGAGATGGGTATTCATGAGCTAGGTTGGAAAGCCTGTCCCAGACAGCGAGACAGGAAATGATGAATACAATAGGTAGTGAGAAAAACGGCCCTCTTCGATTTTCGATTTCTATCTTGGCTGGGTTTATCGAGTTTGAGAGAGATATATTATACAGCTGAACCATGGGAAAATAATCGAACTATGCCGAAAATCCACAGGATCAATTGGTGCAACCAGCCAGACTTACAGTTGCCAATGTTTAATCTGGTCATCATGGCGGATCAAGGTTGAAGTTGGCGACTTCCCAACCCGGCGTGCATTCTTTGAGGATTGACGTCGTGCAACGTCCGCAGTGAGTGAGCCTAGCTGATTCAGAAATCTACGATCATGCTCGGATTGGAAGAGGGCCTGAACGGTAACTGAAAGTATTGCTGGCATTCGAAGACTTCCAAGGCTCGAAGTTCGACTGGGGATGCCCCAATCTCTGGTTCATGATTTGGCATCGCTACCGATGAAGGCATGATAGCCGTAGAGCTCCACTAATGCAAGTGAAGCCCTTTAGGGAATACCCAGCAATATCCGGATTTGCTTTGGCTTAGTTGACAGAGCCAGGGTGGCAGGCTCACCTGAGAATAATCTGCCACTAGTGGCCAGGATTCGAGCAAGCGCCTGGAGATAGTATTCATTTTTTCAAAGGACCTCCGAAATCGAGACGACGTGCGGCACTTTTAAAGGCTTCATTTGTTTCGCCTCCCTTTCTGCTCAAGTCATCGCCCATCTTCTTGATGCCTCCGCTTTTGCGGGGCAAGTTCTCCTTCTGAGTTGGCTTTGGCTCAGCCAACCACCATGCGTGCTGTAAAATTTCCTTTGCGGTGCTTCGCTTGCGAGGATCTAATTTCAACATCGACGCCAACAAATCCGCACCGAGGGGCCCCACAGTTGGGAAATGTCGAAGAAAGAATTCCTTCCCTTGTAGAGGTATACTTCGGTTTTCTTCAACAGGTATAAAGTTAGGGAGTTCTGTTACCCCGGGCCAATTTTCCTCCGTCGGCGTACCAAAGGCCTCGCATATCCTGGAAATTTGATTTAGATCTGTATCTCCGGCCGCAAAAGGGACCCGGAGAATCAGCTCTGCGAAAACCATTCCCATCGACCAGATATCGACAGCACCCGAGTATTGGCGGGCTCCATAGAGAAGTTCTAGCGGTCGATACCACCGAGTGATTACCTGGTGAGTCATATTGAGGCGAGGGTCTGCAAATGATCTTGCCAGGCCAAAATCGGCAAGTTTCACCTCGCCATCTGAAGCAATAAGTAAATTGTTGGGCTTTATATCCCGATGCAGAATAAAATTCTCGTGACAAAACCACACTCCCCGCCCCAACATGCCAATCCAAGCCTTGATATCGGCAGCACCGTACTGGATGGAACTGTCTTTGATCAGCATTTCCAAATCACCGAGAGGCAGATATTCCAAAACGAGGTTCAGATTTTGATCCTTGGAAGAAAAAACCGCGTGTAGCGCAATGACGTTAGGATGGGATAGCTCTTGGAGGTATTTGACTTCGCGGATCGCATCCATCGACAAACCATCCTTGTACTCGGCGTTGACTTTAATCTTTTTTATAGCGACAAGAGAGGAAGGGTCGCTTCTCAGATGACCCAAATACACAATCGCGTAGGTACCTTCTCCTAATTTTCTGTCTTTTGGAAGAATTAGAATCGTCGTTGTAAACTTCGAGAAAGGACGTTACCTTTGACATATCGTTGGCGGATGTCAACGTTGAGCTGCTCTGCAAGCTCTTGTTCCATCCCACCACTCTGTTGTTGTGTTCTCAAAGTCCCGCTTGACAGCGGAGGCCCTTCACCAGGCGCCTGGCGCATAGCAAGCGATTTTGCGGGTGGAATGCCCGCGGGTGCAGCTGGCACATTCGGCGAGCGCGCCGCGAGAGGTGAGGCCATAGTCCTTAGCCAGCAGATTCGGGTTGCAGACTTGTAAGTATTTGGCTGGAGGCTTCCCGCGAGCCGAGCCTTAAACTATACTGAATCAAGATAATGTCAAGTCCATGATAATGAAATAATCGTACGGAGTACAGAGTACCAGCGGATCAAAACGTCCATACGATGCTATGAACCACGCACCAATCATATACGAACGTATCTTTCCGGGTTGATTATCTAATCAATAAACTTTGGAAACTCTTTTAGCTTTCTGAGCATCCGGCTTGAATTTTGAACTGAAGCTGGGGATACTGACCTGATTCTCTACACCGACGTTTTATAAACCGTCCTTCTATTTCGGTACATTGTGATCTTACAGAACCCCGATAGTACCCTCAAGCTCCTCTAAAAGACCCTGGTTTTTCTCAATGGCGGCTATCAAATCCGTTTTCAATCCATTCATATCCTTTCGCTTTCCCCGAAAAACCCTCCCATTCTCTCCTCAATGCGTACGCCATCTCCATAAAACAGTTCGACCCGCGGCTATACCGTCTCCCACTCCATTTGTTCCGGATGCGCCTACATTTCTCAAACTTATTGGTCGTGGGATGTCCAAATATAGTGATAAGCTGAATTCATGGGACCAGCTATTCACAATATCCTCCAAGGAGCTGCGAGAGCTGGGTATGGAGCAAGCACGACAGCGACGATATTTGCTGCGGTGGGTTGATAAATTTCGACGCGGAGATTACGGTGTCGGCGGGAATTTCGATCATGTCTGCGACGGTACCGCGGAGCTCCGGGCACTTGAAATATCGCGAGAACTACTGCGTCCTAGTGAGACGAAAACGGCTAGCAAAGAGGGAACACTTTCACCCGGCACTGCTACATGTGCTCCGGGAAAGAAATGGGTCATTGTCAACTTGCCTCCCGGTGAGACAGAATTGAAAGATGTCAGTCTTGCCACCAAAAAGTATCCCCAATTCAGACTCCATCGTGGAAATAAGATAAAAGGGCCTTACTTACAATTCCTCCCCGGTGCGAACGGAAGTGCTGGAAAAGTAACGGTGAAGGAGGGAATGTGGGAACATAAGCGAGGTCAGAAGATCGATGGTGGTGAGAGAAGACGCGCGGAAGTGCGTGCCAAACGAATGATTGCAGAGGCAAGGAAGCTACGAGCCCAATCTGGCTGATTAATTTTGGAAATGATTGTGTTCAATTTTTATTTCTTCTGGTTCTAACCTCAGCCGATTTTGACCCTTGTACAGTACATGATAGGATTTTAGATTGGAAGGTTTATGTCCAATTCAGACCGTATATCATTAGCAAGCCCTAACGAGTCCATATTTCGTCGCATTAAACTGGACCCAAGCACCATTATAACATATATAGAAAAGTCTACCTCCAAGGGTAACTACAAAAGGAGTATATTAAATAATTAGTAAAGCAATAAGATCTCTTGAATGAAAGGCAGCAGGGATCAGTTTTTGGCGGCCGTTTTGCGTTTCTCCCAGCCAACCTTGGGATTACCAAAGGGTTTAGAGAAAAGAGACTATAACTATGTTAGATCTTTTGACTGATGAATAGTAGGCGATCGGCTTACCGAGTAGTCCGTTGCTGGAATGTCTGTGTCTCCTTCCACTTTCTTCAATTTCAGGCCCCGAACTAAAGCGACGAGTATGGTTCCCAACTGCACATAAGCAAATTGTTCACCAATGCACCTATGCCGACCAGATCCGAATGGAAGATACGGACTGTTTGCGCCCTTGCTCACCAAGCCATAACCGTAATCAATTTTTTCTTCTGATCCTTCACTTTGATTGACAGATGGGTTCACAGCACCGCCCTTTTCCCAACGATGAGGATCCCACAGTAGCGGGTCAGGGAAATAGTCAGGCATCCGGGATAACACTCCAGGTGCGGCGAGTAAATTATGCGACGTTGGAATCACGTATTTAGTTCCTTCCACGGGCATTGGCGATTTCACGGCACGGAGGATAGAATGTATTGGCGCATGCAGACGCAGAGTCTCTTTAATAACATTTGCGTGAAGTTCAAGGCGCTGAAGTGACTCGTAAGTCAAAGGCGGGAGATCTTCGCCGAGGACCTGAAGTTGCTCTTGGTACAACTCCTCAACGATGTCGGGGCGGCTAGCAAGCCGGAGCACGATCCAAGAGCCTGTTGATGCCGATGAATGCTGGCCGGCCATCAACAGTGCAATCATCATATGAGCGACCTCGATGTCGGGGACGGGAGTGCCGTCTTTATAGACGGACGACATTAAGTTCCAAACCATATCTTCGGAGTCCTTCTTTCCACCGTCAGCTCGTCTTTTCTGGATAATCTCAGTATAAACTTGAGCCATTTTCTTCTGTGCCAGATCTCGCTTGCGGTTATGAGGCAATGGCGCCCAGGGAAACATAAAATTGATCGGGGCGAAACCCATATCGAGATCGGAATACAGTTCCGCGAAGCTGGAGTCGAACTTGTCTCGGACTTCTTTGCCTTGAAGAGACCTCGAAGCAGTGTAAATTGTGATTTCGGCAACAGTCTTTGCGACGTTGAATACACCAGAGTCTCCCTGGAAGTTTGGCGAGTTCTCAATGTACGTCTCGACTTCTTTGGTGATCAGCTTGACGTACGATCGTAGGGCTTCCGAAGTCAGGCCAAACTTGACAAACTGAAAGAATGAGCGATGAGAATATTGAAATGATGGATCGTGAAACTAACCTTCTTCTGTTCCATCAACTTGGCATTGGGGCAATCGTAGACGACATGTCGGCCAAAGACGGGGGTTGTCAGAGGCGAGTAGACGTCTTCGGCGCAAACATCCTTTAGTTTCCCATTTAGAATGAAGTCGTTACCTTTGGTGCCCAGAAATACGGTTGTCTTTTTGCCAAGGAGAATGAAAGTGAAGATATCACCATACTACCGCGCTCAGAGAGCAATTAGCTAGGAATTGTTTGAGGGAACGGAGGAGACAGACCTTCTCTCTGCAAGAAAAAAGAAGTTGTAGGGATCAATCCCATAGGTAATAGTACTGCCAATAATTGGAAACCAGTGAAAAACAACCGGAGGTTCGTTTGGGTCCTTGAAGAAGAGCTGCTTCAGGACATTGATAACCACGGAGATTACGACGATGGCTCCAAGACCCAGCGATGCTAACGCCCAAAGAGACTGAGTAGAGCAAGTCTCACAGAATCTGCCAACAAGATCTGCGAGTAACCCCATGGCTATAGAAAATGCGCGCCTGATTCTCCCTGCGCGAACTGTTATGCGGAGTGAAGTTCGAAGCAGGAGAAACAATTCTTATTATTCGATAAGGGACCTCGAATAATTAAATTCGTGGTCCCTGGACTGCAGGTGGCGCCTCCAGGGTGGAAGGTTTGGCTTTACCCAGTTGGGTTTAGCGCTCCAGTTTTCCCCTTTTTAGATCACGCCACAGAAGAACGATGGGATTAATAATTGCAGCTTTCCGGGTCGACTCATGGCCATATTTGATATTAATTATGGAGAATGGAGTGCTCCATACGGAGTAGGACTATAGAAAATACTAATCATAGGCCGCGCGACTTCGGCGACACAGTTCATTCGGGATGAAAGCAGGAAAGGAGTTAGAAAACCGCCTATTATTTTTGCTGTACGGAGTAGCATGTATGCAGATACGGAGTTTGGTAAGCACCGAAGGAAGGGGCTAGGTAGGACCCTTTTGGTATGATCACGCTTGCTACTTTCTATGAGCCTCATCATTCTCGTCAAGACAGTCTGAGCCTTGAGGAAATAATACCTGGTCACCATGACCACCCATGCGCATGAATTCATCAATGCCTCGATTGGCATCTGGTTTGGGCTCTGGACGGGGCTTCGCCAAATCGCTTAGAAGCGTTCGCTGTCGATTAAGCCTTCGTTTTGAAAAGTCCAACTGACCCAATGCACTGGTCAACCCATCAGTGCTATCGGTAAGCGTTGCAGTCTTTTTACCCAGCCACGGATGCTGGAGGCAGTCATCAATGGTAGCACGGTTATTCGCTTTAATATCCAGCATTCGATCAATCAGATTGAGGACCACAGGGTCAACTCGGTCCCAGTATGGGGACGGGTACTCAAAAAGGCCTTTCTCAATTTGCTGTTTGGCATTGTATGGGAAATCACGCGTCTTGAAGTCGTCGGAAAATGGTGGAAACGCGCAAAGGCAGATATAGAGAACAACTCCAAGGGACCAGATATCAACATTGTGAGTGTACTGGCCTCGAAACAGCACTTCTGGGGCAGCATCTAAGAGGAGTGGGTTAGAAATGACATGATCGTAGACGATGTACTGCCAACTTTAGAACTTACAGCCTGGTGTACCACATCTGAAAAGCATGGCCGATTAGTTCAAAATCTCAGTTCGAAAGTATGATGCACTCACAGAGAGGTGGTAAAGGAGGTTTCCCCCACTATCTTGGCCAATCCAAAGTCCGCTAACTTGACGTTAAGATTCTCGTCGAATATAAGAATGTTCTCCGGTTTAATATCGCGATGTATGATGTTACGTTCATGCTATACCGTCAAATTAGCCCAGGCGCGATTGAGATCAGTCAGTCTAGCCCATTACCAAATACTTCAGTCCAAGTAACAGCTGAAATAATACGTGACGAGTCTGATCTTCCGAGAGACACCCTTTTTCTGCAATTCTCGTGTATAAATCTCCGAAGGGGGCGAGTTCCAAAACTAGATAAGTGCCAGTGGGTTCACAAAAAATGTCTTTGAGGGAGGTTAGATTGTCGTGATTGAGCCCTTTGAGTACAGCGACCTCCCGCTGAAGACTCCCAATATCTGACATTTGTGCCTGTTTGAAGCGTTTTACAGCATATTGCGTGCCTGTAGATTTCTCGGCACAGGCGTATACATTTGCGAAGTATCCTTCCCCAAGGAGCTTCAAAAGGCTATACTGTTGCTCGAATTGTGCTACGCTCCGGGCTCGGGGGTAACGAAAAACGAATCTCGCTTCATCGAGGATAGTAACCTCATCACCATCTTCAAGCTGGCGATGTTGATTACGACCCACAATGGCCTCGTTCACAAAAGTACCATTGCTAGAGAGATCTTCTAGGATCGCGACGGAGGCACCGTTTGTAATCTCCTGAAAGATAATACAATGTCGATTGGATATGGTAGCAATATCAAGAATGAAATCTTCATAATTGGGTCCTCATTAGCATGAGGGGATATTCCAGAACCGGGACTAGAAGCTTTGGTGAAGAGATCAGGAGTAATTACTTACCACACTCAGAATGACGACCAATCAGGTAGCCGCTAGGATGTGACTTTCGAGGATCTGACTTCTCTTTATCTTTACCTCGTTTTGGCCGCGAAGTAGCCGGGGAGTCTCTCTTTCTCAGTATTAGAGGTTTATCCCCGTATTTGTGGTCCAGGGGCATGAGATAGCCCCATACGCCTTCTGCGATTTCGAACTCCGCACGGCTAACGAGTTGAAGTGTAATGGCTTGAGAGAGCGACTGCGTATCGGTGGGAGGAGAAGATCTTTGGGAGAATACTTCGGGGGCAGGTGATAGAGGGCGGCGCTGACTCGAAATGTCTTCTGGCGGGGAAACCGTTCCTTTTTCACCGCTGTCTACGTCCGAAGGGGTCTCTGCTGCGGTTGGAGGATTGGGTTCCTCCACGCCCTCGCGCTGTTGGGCTACTTGAGACGATATACGCCCGGAACGTCTGGGTTTCTTTTCACTTTGCTCAGCATCTTCAGCATTGACCTTCAGAATCAAGTCAGCGAGGCTCATGAAACAATCGCAATCCAGCCCTTACTCTCCTCCTTTTTAAGTTACTGTTCTTCGTCTTTGGCATGGTATCGACAGACAGAAAAGCGCGCAAATGGCAAATGGCAAATGGCAAAGGAAGCAACAAATCAAAAAACTCAATATTTACGACCGAGTGGACCAAGACTTTGACCAAATAATTACTTTCTATGTTCCCAACTGATGTCGCGAAGCTTGGGCGAGGTTGAGAATCGGGCTATAAATAGATTGGTCCAAACCAAGTTCGGGCCGTCCACGGTATCCTGACTCATCAAGCCAGGGGTTGTTCAAGCGTCTTGCACTATTCGATGGTGTAATTTCACTTTATCCAAAATAAGTGAAGCAGCCTCCAAAGTATTACAGAGCATTTATGTAGAAACCCAAAGAACTGACAGTGAATCGACATTAGAACATGTTTCGTTGCCATGGTGTGATTGACCTGATGAAGCCTTCTTAAATACCCGACCCTTAGGGACCGTCCGCTCACGGTGAGGTGACATGCACACCGCATCCTGCGATATGACTAAAGATCATTTCGGTCCTACTGAATCCCGCCGGTTTCATGGGAACGATCAATAAGAACCCGTTATCCCCATCAACTCCCTTCTCAAAGAACATGAAATATGGCCCTGGAGGGTTTGGAGTATTGACCAAAAGGCTTTAGGCACGGATGCGAGAGGCACCTTTTATTGCTGGACCCCTTGGAATCGCCCCCGGAAGAAGGGTTGGGGGCGATTATGGAAGGCCTGTTGAAGCAGGTGATGAGCCTCCTTCTGAGGGGTCGAATCGAAAACCTACGGGCCCTCACCTCGGCGCCCACACACAGCTGCAGTTCCCCATTCGGCGGCCCAATAGTTTCTATAGCCACCCGGGAGCGTTAGACCGGGTCTTGAAAGTGCTGGCATCATACGCCGACAAGAGATCTGACATCGTCCATTGACCGCGTTTATCACTTATACCTAAGAATCCTGTTAGTAAGGTCGCTTTGTAGCAGTATCAAGATTTTCGGTGACACAAGTGTTTTCGGCTTGAGGAATCCGAGGAGCTGTATAATCGCTGTGACTAGTTATGCCAGATGCTAGACATGGGCGTTCAACGGTGCCATAGGCTGCAGAATAGGGACCTAAATGCCACTCGTCGCGAGTACCCAGCACATACCTGAACGAAGGGGATCATATATACCAAAAGCCCGCAGGTTTTCAATCTATATTTCAAAGAATTTGACTAGTTCTGCTACTCCGGTGCATGGGATTCGTAGATACTGGAAATCCACTGACCACCGTTGAAGGTTCTCAAAGGTTCTCATCTGAAGGTTGGTGGAAGTGAACTGGAGGTTCCCAACGATATGCCAAGGCACTAGGTTCCTGGGTGTCAACTAGTGAAACCTTATTGGCACTCCAGCTGTCATCAGCCCCAACTGGTCCTCCAGAACTCCGGTGCTGAGCAAGATATCGCAGGCAAGAAGCCATAGGCGATTTGGCACTTCAACATTTCCATGCTATTCGATAGGGCCAAAATCTCTGTATCAGAATTTCTACCGGAGGTTATAGGCATTGGAAGGTCTGCAAACGTTCTCCATGTATGAAATGCTCTGCTTTCCAAATCTCTGTCACTTGCTGATCATGATAGTAGGCCGTCCACATCGATCCGCCGTGCGGCCTTCAGAAAACTTGCTATTCTAGCTGCAAAGTCTCCTAGCGACGATGGCGATATATCTGATTTTGACCGACTACGAAATTCCTGTCGGCGTTCGAACACATCACCTACTGGATTTCTCGATGGCGTCCTGAAAGGGAGAGCATCTCCGGCCCCAATTGTATGCCCTCCTCCCTGAACCCTCTTTACATAACCCTGATTTCAATGAAACAGAAGTTTCGGGATATAGATGTCCTATTCTCGCTTTGCGAAGCCGCGGGGTTGATTCGTCATGCAGAGGACGTCGCAAAACTAGTTTCTTTATTGGCAGATTACCTCCCGGATTGTTCGTTTCCCATTTTGACGCCGTCCCCGCTTCTCCACGGCTTCGATGCCCCTCCTTGGGAGCTTCTGACCTATAACATTGTTACTGCGCTACTTTCTCTCGGATCGCGTTATCCCTCACACCATGATCAGATAGTGGAAAAGGTATTTGCTTACATCGAGAATTGCGCGCGGCTGGCGAACAATTTGGTTAATTTCCATGGTCAATCCGAACGCCCGGAATACCACAGAGACACACGAGACCTTGCGGAAATTGCAACACTTGCAGTTTCATTGGTCGGATTCTTTGACGGCTTGTCCAAGTACCCAAATTTCTTCACTTCAAGTGAACTTCTTCGGCT